>CM057450.1:152110000-152745000 GCA_016271365.2 Neoceratodus forsteri | reverse complement strand
GTGTCTAAATTAGTATCAGCTGGTATCCATTTCAGGGTGCGCTATCCAGCTACTCTGCAGGTTAATAGAGAAGGTCAGTGGCATTCTTTTGATTCCTTGGAGCCAGCATTTGAAGCATGCAAGAAATGGTATCCGGATTTAATTAAACTATGACTGTGCTTCAATGTACTGATGTGGGAAGCCTGCCATCTTGTGGCCATTTCATTGAAGTGCGAGTGTTCTGTCTCTTCATTGGTACAAGTTTTGTTTAACCAAAATTCATCGGTTCAGCTTCTGATCTTGACAAAAAGACGTTGGACTCTGTTATAGTAGTTTATCAGCAGATTAATGTTTCTGTTTCCTTGTACTTATGTTATGATAAGGTGGAGATTAGATAGCAAACTGACATGCTACAAAACAGGCTGGGAATGGATAAGTGTTCCAAAGAGTTTAATGAAAAGGTTAGCTGCTTGGGATTGATATTATTAGGTAATAGGTAGTCACTTCTGTGCCCAAGAAGTGAAAATGGACACTGATGATCACAGAAGATAGTGGACTTATGATTTATATTTAGATTTTAATAGAATTATTTGAACAGCGTGTTACTCAAGGGAGCGGGGTATGCTAGGTATACAGATGTAGTTATACCGTTTGACCCACCTCCCGTTTTTCCTTTTGTTCTTATACTGATATTTCTTGTATTAGGAAAGTTCTGCCTGTAATGGAAGGGGGACTTTTGAATTCTAGATAACAGGAAGGGTGCTGCAAATATGTATTTACAGTGCATTGTGATATAAGGATAGAATTGGGAGGAGGGAGGGGGGAGGGGATGTGTAATCCAGGGTAGCATGAGGAACATTACACCGAATACTCAGTTGGTGGTGCAGTCTTTGGGACTGGGGTCGGTTAGTTTCATATTTACCTATGGGGCATGTTGTCTAATTTAATGATTATGCCCGGAGGGAAGTTTTTGGGAATAAGTGTCAGATCTTCGAATTGCCTAATTTAAGGGGGGTTTTGGGGGTTTGTATGGGGGGGAGGGTTTATAGCCAGTCTCTGCAGATATTATTTCCACCCATGGTTAGGCCTGCAGGCCATATCTCAGGATTTCTGTTTCGAATAGCCCCCTTCTATATTGATAAGTTGTCATGAGAATTGCATCATGGAACGTTAAAGGGGCAAGAGCTAGACTGAAATGTCATCAAATTCTTAAAACACCTGGCTTTAATGCATTTAGACATGGCTCTCTTACAAGAGACACATTTTCTAGCTGGGGAACGTAATCTGTTTCGCAGAGAACATATTGGATATGTTTATGCGGCAGGCAACTCCACTTCTCAAAGAGGAATTGCAGTTTCAGTCACCAAGGGGACACAGTTTTAACCCTTACAAGAAACTGGGGATCCGCAAGAGAGGTTTTTGGTAATAAGAGGGTTGTTCAATCACAGTGAAATTATTTTAGGGACAATTTACGAGCCTAATTATTCCTCTCTGGAATTCTTTTCCCAAATAGCCCTTAAACTAGCCCCCTTTAAACATCTCCCAATAATATTAGCAGGGGACTGGAACCTTACGTACGATAATAAGTTAGATAGAACCACTCGGAGTGGTCAGGCTCTATCCCCTGCACTGAAATCTTTGCACAAAATTATGGAAGGCTTGGGCCTCTCAGACCCGTGGCGCCTGCTTCATCCACATGAGAAGGAGTATACATTTTACTCTGCTAGCCATAAATCCTACTCTCGTCTGGATTTCTTCTTAGTCGAGCCATTCTGATAGGTCCAATGGGTTCTGGAATCTCCCCTAGGGTGTTGTCAGATCATTCCTTGGTTTGGCTTGAAGGGAAGTTGCCCCAAGCCATTCCTAAGCATACTCAATGGAAATTTAATACTCAATTGCTAGCTCAAGAGAATATAGTAAACAAGACATGTACATTAATTAACCAATATTTAGAACATAACAGGGGCTCCATAGTAGCATATGATCAGCTCTGGTGTTCCCTGAAATGTTACTTAAGAGGTGAATTTATCAGATTGGCAGCTACCCGTAAAAGGATAAGGGAGAAGGTTGCCAAATCATTGCTGGATTCTATTCAGAATCTGGAAACTAGGATTAACTCTTCCCCTACTGAAGAGGATATACTTCAGCTTACGGTGCTTAAAGATCAATATGCGGACACATTAAGGGAAAAGGCTGAATATGCCCTGTTTAAAACCCACATTAGATATTTGGATCAGGGAGACAAAGCTGGACACCTCTTGGCTCTTAAACTGAGACAGCAAGAGGAATCTAGACTGGTCACCTGTTTAACCACGGTAGATGGGGGGGGGACATAGTAACCACGCCTAAAGCTATAGTGGACGAAACTGAAAACTTCTATAAAAAGTTATATAGTCACCCAGATAATAATCCTACTCATATGGAGATTCAACAATATCTGACTAAACTTCCACTTCCTACCCTTAACCAGGAGCAAAAAGTCCAGCTGATTTCCCCTATATCGGTGGCTGAGATAACAAGGGCCATCCAATCCATGTCACCTAACAAAGCTCCAGGACCAGATGGATACCCACCAAATTTTTATCGAACGTTTGAGAAGGAGCTTACTCCTATCCTCCAGGAATTATATGAATATATTTGTGCCCATGGCATTGTTGGTACCATGCTATTAGAAGCTACTATTATTGTTTTACTCAAACTGGGGAAACCCAAAGATAAAGTAACAAACTATAGGCCGATTTCCTTGATGAATTACGATGTTAAGATCTTAGCTAAGATCTTGGCATCTAGAATTACTAAAGTCTGAGATAGCTTAATTAGTCCTGAACAAATAGGATTTATCAGCCGTAGAAGTCCCTTAGATAATTTTCATAAACTGGCCTACATTTTCTCCGTATCCATGGAGGCACAGTATCCGATGGCTCTTGTCTCCCTGGATGCGGAGAAAGTCTTTGATAGGGTTAGTTGGAATTTTCTATTTAGTACCATGAGCCAATCTGGTTTTCCCCTTGAATTTATTGGGTGGATTAAACATTTATACTCTAATCCTAAGGCCAGAATTTATTGCAATGAGATTTTTTCCAACAGTTTTCCACTACATTCGGGAACACGGCAGGAGTGCCCACTCTCACCTTTGCTGTTTAACCTGTATCTAGAACCCTTGATTCGTAGTCTGTAACTATCTCCAGCCATAACTGGAATTCCAGTGGGTCCATTCGAGTTGAAATTGTCGGCCTATGCGGACGACCTTTTACTCCACGTATCAGATCCAATTAAGGTCATCCCCAAAATGTTAGATATAGTAGAGGAATTTAGTAAGTTCTCAAATTATAAGTTGAACATTAGTAAGACTGAAATTATGCCACTCAATGTGTATGTTCAAAAAGGCAATATAGGTAGGTTTCGGATGGCCTGGACCAATAGGCTTAAATACTTGGGTATTACACTGGCGACTTCAGTTTCTCTTCTGCAGAAGTATAATT
Source organism: Neoceratodus forsteri (assembly GCA_016271365.2). Lineage (NCBI taxonomy): Eukaryota > Metazoa > Chordata > Ceratodontiformes > Ceratodontidae > Neoceratodus > Neoceratodus forsteri. Next base: position 152,741,539 of record CM057450.1, on the reverse strand, counting down.
TGGACAATCTTCTTCTAACTCTTCAGCAAGACTTAATTAGATGGTCTCCTCTACATATATCCCTTCAAGGGAGAATTAATGTCATCAAAATGAATGTGTTACCCAGAGTTTTTTATCCTCTAAACATGTTGAATATTTACCTTCCTTTTTCATGGTTTTGGAAGTTTCAAAACATGATTACCAAATTTCTATGACAAAATAAACCCCCACAGAGATCCTATAAATATCTGAGTGCCCCGAAATGACTGGAAGGCCTGAAGCTCCCGAACTTTTATTACTATTATCTGGCGAGCCATATGGCTAAGTATATGAGGTGGACAACTACTCCCTTAAACATTAGGCACCCGGAATATAATCCTATATGGTTGCAGATAGAAAGGAATCTCATTAAAAACTCCAAAGTGACACCTGAGAGCCTGTGGTATATACTTTACAAGGTAGTGCCTAAACTGATTGGGTCCACGGTTATTTTCACATCGATTAAGGTTCACAACCAAATTTGTAGGTCTTTGGGGATTAAACATACTAGGGATGTCTCAGAACCGGTGTTTAGTAACCCTAATTTTAAGGTTGGTGTGGAACTCCTTTCACCATACAGGTGGGGATTACCTCCAAACACGAAAGTTAGTGACCTAATTGAACTAGGGAATCTAAAGTCACTCCAAGAAATACTAGAGAGTTTCCACCTCTCATCCAAATGGGCTTTTTATATTTACCAAATTAGACATCTGCTTATTGCTTGGTTTGGACCCAGTCAGTGGGATACCAATGATGGGGAGATTTTTCTGGTATTCCAATCTCTTGCTTGGTGACCACATGCAGTTTCAGGCCTTGTGGCCATTCTGCAGGAGAGATTGCATCAAAACAAAGCTGATTACTCTCAATATTAGAATGATATGTTCCCTAACAGCCGTTTTATCTGGGAGCACATATGGAAAGGAATTTACTTATATAGTGCCAATGATAAACTTAGGTTGACACAATTTTATATTCTTCATACCCTGCACTTGACCCCTGTAAAGCTGTGTAAAATGGGGAAACTATCAAAAAATGATTGCTTCAGATGTGGGCAGGCGCAAGGTTCCCTGTTTCATATATTTTGGGAGTGCCCTTTGGTGGCTGCCTTATGGTCCGAGATTAAGGCTAAAGCTGATCCCTTATTAGGGTTACAAGATCTATTTACCCCGTAGATTTGTCTATTGGGAGATTACACAATGGTTGCAGCGAAGGAAAGGAGATACTATATTAACCTAATCTCACTCACGGTAAAAGCCTTAGTACTAAAGCACTGGAAGGATCAGACTTCTATTACTTATCAGGAATGGCTTGCTGGGCTATTATATAATCTAAGGATAGAGAAAACTATTGCTAGCTATAGAAATGTTTTGTCTAAATTTAATGCTAAATGGGAGAAATTTCATGACTTCTGGTCAATTGCCTCATTACATTAATAGAGGAGGTGGGCCTGTATATACCCCCCTTCTTTAAGTAGGGCAATGGAGTAGTTTACCACAGATGGCATTCATATAATCTCCCCCTGGTATTTTTTTTTTCTTCTTTCTTTCTTTTTCACTTGGTTAGGTAATTATGTTTCTTTTGTTTCCCCTTGTGGGGTCAGAGAATTGGCCTGTAGGACTATAATCAGTGGACTGGCTTTGGGGAGGGTGGATTGGTAGTGGGGAAGGGTAATTAGGGGAGTGATAGGGAGGGGGGAGGGGTAGTAGGTGGGAGGGGGGTGAAAGGGGAGAATCATGGGTCAGTTAACTAATGCAATGTACATGTACTTAGACCAGTGTTACAACTGTTGTATTGTTCACTGCTTTGTTGGTAATTTGAAAACTGAATAAAGCATATTCATTTAAAAAAAAAAGAAAGGGCAGGCTGGCAAGATCTTTGAATTGTGCCATTCCAGATTCAGAGGAGAGAGGGAGACTACTGTGGGTACCAGAGAAGTTTTAAAGTCACATAAACCCCCCAATTTTGTTTCCTGGATTCAGTGTGCCTGTGTATACATTATGGCAAGGGCAGCAGGGTGGCAAAATAACTCTTTGTGATGTCCAGGCCAGACTCAGAGGGGAGAGGGGGAGAGACTGCAGGGTGGACCACAATAAATGTAACAGTCCCAGAAATCCCAAATAATTTTTTTCCTGGCTTCAGTGCTGCTGTGTGTACAGAACAAGTGCAGCAGGGTGGCAAAATAAATATTTGACTTGTGCCATCCAATCACAAATAACAATCATCATTACCTTCATTCATTCACAAATCATAATTTCACATATTAAAAAAAAATGCTGTTCAAACAACAGACAAGTTAATGCGCCTACCCTGTGCTGCTGGCCGTGGGTGGCCTAGGGGATAATCTGACTGAGACTTGTAACAGACTGAGTGTTTACAGTACAACACAAGTAAAGTACAAGCACTACACACAAGTGTCATCATCATCATCACTCATTCCCCATTATTCCTTATTATCATTAGTTTTATAGTATATCGCATTACAAACTTACATTATGTATAAGCATTAACCAACCCCCAGTGTGGGACTATGCTGCGTGCAGTTAATGCACCAGATGTGTCTGCATCGCCAATTCAAATTCTGAGACACACTTAACAGTTGCTGAATTTGGTCACTTAACAGTAATTATGTTGTAGGGGCCAGTCTGGTAATCTTGAAAAGAAGTGGTGGTGGACTGCTGTGCTATTGGCATGCTGTCAGTGTTTACACTGTACAGTCACAAGTCACGAAGGTAAATTTGTCCCTGGCCTGTGGATGGGAGTCATCAGAAGGACATCACGTTAGAGGGAACTTTTGTTACAAAATGGATCAAAGTGTTGATGAGGCACATTCTATTTCTCAGGTAGGAAGTGGCACTGCAAAAGACAGCAACCAGCCTGATAAGGGAAAACCAAATCAAACCCCAAAAAGTGATTTTTTCACTTCTAAGGTTTCGTCTTACAAGAGAATGCTTGAATCCAAAAGAGGTGAATGTCTTGGATCATCATCAATCCCAAGTCACTGGAGGAGGTGGGCAGCATATATGGATTGTGGAAGCCTTGTGTTATGTGCATAAATAAATTCTGATATAGCACATATTATGGTCTTTGGCTTCCCTTTTGTGCAATGTTAGCACACTGTTTGGATCCATAAGTTCTGTAGTGGTGCTGGCAAAATACTTAAAAAAAAAGTTATGTAGTTTAAAAAACTACATGTGTGGTGGGTACCACCCACAGAGGCACCCAGCGGTATTGAACAATTGCATACTATGCTACTGTCAGTCCCTTATCTGATTCTTCTGAGGTTGAACCTGACAAGAGTAATACTAATAAGAAAGAGGAAGAGAATAGTCAGGTGGCACAAGGTTTACTGGATGGGATGGAAATTGTAGATGAGGAAGAAACAGGCAGAAATGTTTTTGTTGTGGAGGGGGGCAGTGGGAATAAACCACAAGAGGAACAGGTCCAAGAAAATTTTTGGGGGCCCTGAAAAGATGATCAGGATGCCATACCTTCCTGGGAAAAAAACTAAAAAAGTATTATCTTTTGTTTGGTCATACTTCTTCATTAGTGCTTCCAATGAGTTGATAGCAACATGTGCTATTTGTAAATGGCCAATCAACAGGGGTAAAAAGAAAGGAGCACTTGGAACTTCAGCACTGAAAAGGCGCCTAGACAGATGTCATAACATTACTGAGAACTCAAGTTGTGAGTCTCGAAGAGAAAGTGACAGTGATAGCTCACTACACTCTGGGGTAACGCCCATAAATGAAAGCAGTGACAGCCCCCGCAGCACTACACCTCCACCACCACTTCCTGCCCTTCGAAGGACTCCTCCAACTGTTACTGAAAGAGGCCATGTGTTCAAAAACCCTCCTCCTTCAAAGAGACAGCTTACCATCTCAGAAACATATGAGCGTAAAGCCAGATATGCCTCGACTCACCCTGTTGCTGTCACAATATCCAAAACATTTTTAGAAATGATAGCTATTGATTTTCTACCATATAATGTGATTGAACATACAGGATTCAGGCGGCTGCTTATGTACCTCGAACCTCGATATAGTATACCATCACAGAAATACTTCTCGACAACGGAGATTCCAGATCCTTATTGTATGTAAAAAAATTAAGACGCGTGTTGTGCAGTGCTGTTGGTTGGGGTGCATCTCACAACAGATATCTGGACAAGCTATCAGTCTGAACCTGTCATGTCTGTCATGACACATTGGGCATATTTCGATAATTCACTTGGGACTGGGGACAGTGAAGCATCGCAGTTTACTGTTCTAAGAATGTTTTATTTTCCATCTGAACATACCTCATACAACACCAGTGAAGACCTCCAAAAAGCCAATAAAGCAATGCTTCACTTCACAGGGACTGTCAGTTGACTTTATAGTTGCAGATAATGGATCCAACATAAGGAAGGCTTTGGAGGAGGGAGGGCTTTGTTCACATCCGCTGCCTTGTGCATTGCTTAAATTTAATAGTTCACAGTTTTCTCAATGAAAACAGGGAGATTAAGGCTCTCATTAGCAATGGTAAAAGAATATGCACTGATTTCAGTCACTCAAGCAAAGCCTGTCACTTGTTTGAAAAAAATACAGCAGGAGCACAGTTTACCTTTGCACAGACTGATCCAAAACATTTCTACTTGATGGAATTCAACCTTGTATATGTTCAAAAGGCTGCTGGAACAAAAGAAAGCTGTCAGGCAGTACACTTTAGAAAATAAAATTGGTGATGCAGATGTCTATATTACTCCACCACAGTGGGCCATTCTGGAGTTTCTAATTTTCCTGCTGCAGCCATTTAAAGAAATCACCGGGGAGGTTAGTATAAACACTAGCAACTCTGAGCCAGGTGATACCCCTAATAAAAATGTTAAAATTCTGATTGAATCTGATTAGGGAACAGTTAGAGAAGCAAGACGGTTCCATGATCACACAGGCTGCCAGCGGTGCTGACACATGCAGGTTGCCCTCCAGAATACAAGAAGATCTAACGAGCCGTATGATCAAAAAAGTTGCAGAAGAAGAAAAGCTATGTAAAATGCTTCATTCTGAGTACTACATTAAAGTAAAAATCTTGAACTCAAGCTACAAATCGAAACAACTATTGAGTGATGATGTTGACACTTGTTTCAAGAGAAACAAACAAGAAATAATTGACGAGGTGTGTGCTGTCATGGAACAGAGTACAACAGCAGCACCACATTCAGAATCTTCATGGCACAGCACAGCATCAGGTGGCCCATCCTCTACTGTCGCAGCATTTTCTCCCTCTTCCTCCTTAGCTACTGCAGCCAAATCTTCTTCTTCATGACCAGCCAAGCATAGCACTGTCCCAGAGTGACTTGGTTCAGTTTCATGTCACTAGAGTCACTTAGAAGATGTTATTGTAATATCTTCTTCATCTGCTTCTTGTAACACAACCTCAGCACAGGCCATTGTTGAAATGTACCTGGCAGAGCCCAATATCAGCTGGAATGCTGATCCTGGTGCCACTATCTGATGTGGCAGGTAGCGTACTGCTGTCTACTACTACTATGACTATCAGTTTTTGCACTCACGAGTCATTCATCACTTTTTTCCTTACTCCAGTCCTACTCCTTACTACTACTACTTGTCACTTTTTTCTCCATAAGCAACTGATCCTGAGTCCTGACTGTACTGTTTTAATGTTTGTAGTCATGGCTTAGCAGATGCCTGAAAATTCAAAAACTGAATAATCTTTGTATATTTCTCATATCCCCAATATTTGGCTGCAAATACTTCACAGAAAAAATGCTACTAAATTGAAAATTCACATAATGTCTTTATTGTTTATGTGTGTGTGCATGGTATGCTAGCCTGGTTACATCTCACTTACAGTAACTGGACTGAGATTACTATATTAGTGTATTTTATTTGTTAGCAGTGTCAGTGGCTCAGCAGGTAGCACACTCGCCTCTGAGGCTGGGAGATCAGAAGGCTGTGGGTTCTATCTCCACACCAGGCACTTGGGTTAATATCCCAATACTGACACTATAGTGCAGCATGAGGGGGGTGCTGCACTCCTGAGGTGCTGTCTTTTGGATGAGACGTTAAACCAAGGGCCCAGCTGCCTGTTCAGGTGGATGTTAAAGATCCCATGGCAGTTCTTGAAAAGAGTAAGGGAATTTTTTATTAAGGAAACAAAACATCACAAAGCAAAAAATAAACTGTCCTAACACAATATCAGAGAAAATACATAAAAACAGAAAACGAAAAACAATGTACAATAATCAAAAAAAGGAAAACCAGAACCCACTCCAAAACTCCATGCAACATCCCCTCTCTATCTATTGAAAATAACAGAAAAAAAGAGAAACCCCAACCCATAGGAAAACTCAACCAACATCTCCAAAGGACACCCAAGGCACATTCCTCCAGAGAATATGATAGGGCCTAGCATCTGTAATAACTTGTTCTTTCATTTTATGGTTAAAAATCACAGTTTCAATTTGTCTTATCAGTGTACAAACAGGTCTATCTTTTTTTTTTAACCAATTATTTTACCAGGTGAGACACACTAAGCTGAAAGCTTGTTTGCAGGTGCAACCTGGGAGCACAAGGAAGTTAAGTGACTTGCTCGGGGTCACACAGTATGCACCTAGAGGGCTGTGGGATTCAAACCCAGGTCTCCAGATTTGTAGCTCAGAGCCTTAACCCACTGCGCCATACTGCCTCCATCTATCTACATGATGCAATGAAAATTTGCATCTTATTTGCCATAAATAGTACTTAATAAATGCAAAAATCAAAGTTAAAGTACTAGAATTACATCTGGGAACCAAACCTGTATAGTCCCCCAAAATTTAAATACCATAGGTAACATGTTGAACAGGCCTCCACCGCCATCTAGTGGCCAATGAAGTCCAAAAATCCTTAGCATACACACAAGAGAAAAAAAAAATGATCCAGGGTCTCTTCCTGCCCAACACACTGTGGCCTAAGACATTGTCTTTCCAGCAAAGGTTTATGTTTCAAATTACCCCTTACCCCCAATTTACCATGGCAACATAGCCACTGGATGTCCCACAGGTGAACAAGGAGTTTCTTATTAGTCAAAATTTGCAGAGCAAATCTTAATTTTGAAGGGACACATTGTGGAAATTCCACCTGGGACACAAAGTTTTGTGACATAATCCCAGAATAAAGAGCTTTCCTAGACAAGGACTGAATATGCAGTTGAGTAATTCCCCATATGCTAAGTTTTCTGATTGCTGGCTTAGCAAACTCTGCAACCAGGAAGGAGGCCGTAAGCCTATGAACCTGATATACCCATCGCGGCATAAATGAGGTAAATAAATTTATCATCCAAACCTCCCAGGGGTGACCAATATTAACAGTCCCAAATCAAAAATCAGATTTCAGAAAAAAAGGAAAGATAGAAAACCACCGGATGAATCATACTGAAACCTCCCTGCTGCAATTTCAGATAGGCAAAATCCCATTTAACTGGGTTTAAATGACTACCCCATACCATTTGAAAAAAAACACTCAATAATCTAGTCTCCAGCTGTAAAGAAACTGGAAACAGAGAACAAATATAAAGAAAATGGGTAAGCAAAAATTTCTTAATAATCAAAATCCATTTACCTGTAGACAAAAAACAAGATTTCCATCTTTGGACTTTTGGACCCTGTCATAACTTTTCCTCCCAATTAAGAAAAGCCAAATCCCCAGATTCAAAAAAAAACACCTAACACTTTAATAGCTTTATCTGAAATCTGCAATGGACCTATAGCCTCAGGGAAACCCCCATGACCTATATAAATGCCAGTACTTTTATTAAAATTCACTTTAGTCCAAGCCACTTCGACATAGTCTACGAAAACCTGCAAAGCCCTATCTACAGACTGTTGGTCTTTAACTGTATGACAAATATCATCTGCATAAACCACTAATTTTTGGGGTACAATAGACACATCAGGTGAAAGACTACAAATTCTCTGGTCCGGTATAATTGATTTAATAACAGGATCCAACACAAAGGTATACAATGAGGGATTAAGAGGGCACCCCTGTCTTACACCCCATAAGAAAGGTAAGCCATTGCCCATAAGACCATTAATTGAAAGAAAAATTACTGCATCCTTATGTAAAAACTGCAACCAAGACCTAAATCTACAAGAAATCCCATATGTCAGCAAGGTGCCATGTAAAAAATCATGAGAGACCCTATCAAAAGCCTTCTCCTGATCCAATGCTATCAAGTAATCACTAAGTCTAGTTTGCCTACCAAACTCACAAATCTTCCCAAGAAAAAGCAAATTCTGTTGAATATTCCTGAGAGGTATAGAACAGGTTTGAACATGAAAAATCACCTGTTCAGCAACTGGTTGCAGTCTATGACACAAAATAGTGGCCCAAATCTTATAATCTGTATTCAGAAGGCTAATAGGCCTCCAGTTACCAAAATCATATTTCTGCCCTTTGTGTTTATATTAAAAAAACAACAACAACATCAGAAAAAGCTGCAGGAAAAACCCCAGACCCCAAAATGTCATTATAAAGGTGACATAAAATCTGACTCATATCATCCAAAACCATCTGTAAAACTCATTCGTCAAACCATCTTTTCCAGGTGAAATCCCAACCTTAAGGTGCAGTATAACCTCCCTAACCTCGAGAAATGAAATAGGCTGATCCAAATCCTGTTGAACATCATCTGAGGCAACAGGTACAGGAAAAGGTGCAACATTCTTCCACCTTTTAGCCGAGATAAAAGAATCCCCATGTTGGGACCGCAATCGATGGGAAGCAATCTCCAACATTTCCACGTCAGTAAACCTAACTTGTCCCATGTCATCCCATAAACCCTTCATCAAGTTAGCATCCAAACTATTCTTGCAAGCAGAAAAAGGATCCACATATGGTGTTTTCTGCAGGCCAAATCACATCTCAGCTTGTAAAAACGCTGCTTCATAAGGTTTTTTAATCTACAAATTTGCACCTGAAACCTGGGGTCCGAAACATCAGAGCAAGACAATAGCTTATAATACTGATTCCTATATTCCAAATATCGAAGATAATCATCATTACGTTTGGCCTTCCTGAAACCCATAAGAAAAGAACGAATCTCAGTCTTGGTGTCCTCCCACCAAGTGGCCCAATCCTCATAGAGCTCTGCCACTGATTTTCTAAAGTAAACAAGTTAACCAACTGCCTCCAAACATTTTACAGATCCAAAAGAGTGGAATTCAACATCCATCTAGTAGGGACTGATGGAAACCGGGGAGGGACAGATGAAAGCCCCACCTTACACACTAAGGCCTTATGATCAGATACCGCACAAAACTTTAAAAAAAAGGAATTAGGAACAGAATATCTGGAAAGAAAAAAAATAATCAATCCTAGACTGAAAAACATTTCTAGAATAAGTAAAACCTGAATCAGGAGACAATGTCCGATAAGCATCCGTTGACCGAGAGGTACTCAAAATGCCCAGTAAGGCATCGGTATAACAATAGATTTTTTTTTGGACTTGATCCTTCACCTTAAGATCTAAGCAAAAATTAAAATCCCCACCCCAAATAACATGCCTATGGGTGTAGAGATATGGGTGCATCTCATTAAAAAGGTCAATTCGAGCAGACTTAACTTGGGAAGCATAGATATTAGTCAGCCAAAGAGAAAAACCTTGAAAAGAACAGTCCAAAATCATAACCCTCCCAGGAAGTAAATCCACCACTCTCACCACCTGAACCTGTGTACTACCAAATAAAATCCCTAACCCATTGGCCAAATCTAAACCAAAGGACCAAAACGAAGTCTTTCTAGCTTGGGAAACATCCTGCAAAGTCTTGAGTCTGGTTTCCTGAAGAAAGTAAATATCAGCGGCTAAAGACTTACAAAAATGTAAACAAGCCCACCGCTTCCTGTAGTTTTTCATGTTATAGGCATTAAGAGAAAATAATCATAAGGTGGACATTTACAGGGAGTCAAGGAACCCTGTCCTTTTTCCGTTTCTGACCACTTTTCTTTTTAGTAACCAAAACCTCAGAACACCCTTCTTCTTCACATTCCGTTTCAGAAATTACCCCAGAAATAGAGGAAACATCAGAGTCAGAACCCCCCCTTAGGATCCAGCAGGACAGAAAATGTGTTTTGTGTAGGATGTCCAGCAGGACTCTGACGGCTCCTGCTAGACGCTCTGGTAACCTTCTTAGGACGTGGGGTCTGGAACTCCAAAACAGAAGGGGGAGGCATAGCTTGCAGATCATCTACAGTGGTAGGAAAAGTATCCTGAACCAAGGTTTGTGAAGCAGGAGAAATATCAGACTGAGGGGTGGGGGCAGCAGCTGCAGGAGGGGCATGCTAGAGTCAGAAGTAGCAGACCCTGTTTGGGGTGAGGCCCTGCTAGAAAATCCTGGCCTAAACCTGTCTTGTGCACAATTTATTAAATCTTCCTTATCTAACCCACCCTGGTTATTTTGTCCAGCCCAGGGGCACTGATGATAGGCATGGCCTTGTTCATCGCATAGATTACACCTAAAAACATTTCTACAAGTCCCACTGTCATGGTCAAAATCCCCACAAAGAACACATTTCACTTTATCACAAGCACTACTAAGGTGCCTCCTGCTCCCACATTTATAACAAGTTTTCGGCTGACCAGATTAAAAGCAAACTCCCCTGTCCTTAGCTAAAAAGAAACTGTTCAGGACATGCTGCACCTCATTACCAATAGTGTGCAGTTTGACCTTAAACTTCCAACTAGCTGTCCAGATACCTTCGTCATCAATAAGAGGGTATGGGGGCCCAGAACAGCACATTTTTTCTCTAGCCAAAACTGAATATCCCCCACATTCACCCCTTTGTTCCGAAACATGACATTAATTGTTTTAAACAAAGGTTTAGTAAGAGGGATAGCCCAGAAAGGAGCCCATAAAGGAGTACTCTTACAGCTTTCATATTTAGCCCAAAATTTATCCAGACCAGCAAATGATTTGAAACTAATGTCAAAGGTATCCTCTCCCCACACATTAATCAGGGCATACACATCAGAAGCTAAAAAATGCTTTGAGTCCTTTAACAAGTTCCTAGGCACATATAGTCTGTCAGGATGTTCTTGCAAGCCCCCTCGGTGTCGCAGCCAAATGGCATTGTGCCTAGGTGCTTGCTCTAAAATATTCTGACAAAACAAATCTGAGAACCTAGGACCAGTCCTACTGTGATCCCTGTGGGGGGAATGGACAGGGGAATCTGGAACAGTACCTTGGCCGGAATCAGGGGTAATGACAGTGTCCACAGAAAAACCATCTCCTTCCCCAGTGCCCTCTCCAGAATCACAGACAGAATGTACTTGCCCCAAAGGATCAACAGCAACATCTGAAACAGCCGTAGGAGTAGAAAAGGATACCCATTCAGAACTCGATATCCACCGTCCATCCAACAAACCCAACCTGCATCCAAAAGGGTCTGTTCCTTTGACCATCGTGCGTCAGCGTTTGCCGCATCATCTGCACCACACTTCCGCATACTTGAAGTCACGTCATCACTCCAGCAAACACTCGCCGGCTCTTTCACCACAATCAGCTGAGACTCATCTGAAACTCCAGCCATCTCTGCATTAGCCATATCCAAGGAAGATTTCAGGACCAGTAAAATGGAAGACAAAATAACAGCTGTAGCCTCAGTCTTCCCAGCTGCATGGGTAACCTCCTGCACCTCACAATCACCCGATTCCATAGAAATAGGAGCTAATGCATCCCAACAAAGCACAGAAACCAAGGAGGGGTGGAAACCTTGGTTCTCAGTCCACCGCACACATCCTTCTCCTCCGGTGGCCTGACACCATCTGCCATCCTGCCGAGCAGCACAGCACCCCCTAGCAACAAGTAGGGGAGTTTCCCTGGTATCCTGGCCACATTTACCCCCATTCACAAAAAAATACCACCAGCAGCTTACTCTGGTTCAAGGTCAGTTGGCATTCATCTGTATTCCCTTCCCCAGGTTGTGCCTGAAAATAGGCAGAATTTGTCTAGAACACTTACCCGGTCAACAAAAACTAAATAAATAAATATATTTGTGATACTTAAATTACTTGGCAGTGGCTGGCAGCAAACAATTGTGGAACTAGGAAGGATGTCATTGTGTTGTGTTGTATGTCATCAGGTCTTCAGGTGGCTGTGGCAAACATTTTTATAACTGCACTGCACTTGACCAATGCGATGTGTGACTGGCTGGCTGTCTGGGTGGTGATCAATATGTCTTTTGTTTTTTCTTCTTTAAGGATTCAGCATCCTCAGCATGTTGATCAGATTCAGTAGAAGTAGTCATAGTACTAGAAACAATTCCCACCTTTTGGACCAGATAGTGTACTATATACCACAGTACACTGGGGCATGCAAAGCAGTTGTATCATTCACATGGGTAGGGTGAGTGGCCTGTCTTAGTGCTGCTCGTTTGATCATTCATATCCATTTCTTTGGCTTATTTGGATCTGACTGTAACATGCATCAACATAATACCCACACTGCACCATTAATAAAAACAGAAATCTTAGCTGCCTGGCAGTTTCTGCAGTTCTTGGTGGTGCTATGATATAGGTATTTGCATCTGTCTGTCTGTCTCTCTCTTCCTGTCTCTCCCAGCACACTCATGTCATGGGCCCGAGCAGGATATGCCACCATTACAGGCCAGCCATGAAGGGGCTAGTAGTGACAGGTTGCTTTTTTATTTAGCAGTTTGACTTTAATTTTTATACAGATTATCCATTGTTTTCTTTGGGCCTCTGGGCTAATTATGAGCGACTTTGGCCACTTTTATGCATTTTTTAAAATATTGATCAATACATCAGAACTAATTAGGATAAATCCGAACTTCACATATTCTGGTACTTATTTAATAAGGGTCTGAACTTCACTGGGTTCTCCCAGCCCTACTGCAGAGGCAAGACTTAAAGAGGGTGTGTGTGTGTGTGTGTGTGTGTGTGTTGAAAACTATGGGTGCCCAGGTGGGTCAACAATACTTTTATGTTTGAACAGTACCAGTGACTGCTTGAAATTAAATTCCTGTGGGACCTCTCGATTGAATACGCCAGACCTCCCTGCAGTCTTGGCTGCCAGCAGTCCTACAGTTTCCTGATGCAGATCTGTGAAAGATTAAAAGGTCATTTACAATGGGTCAGGAGAACAGCTGTCTCCCTATTGGATTCATCTGGCTCTCCTTGGCGTTTCTTCCAGGTTCAGCACAGAAATTGCTGGCTCTCTTTCCCTCTGATGTCCCAGAGGTTGCCGCTGCTCCTATTCCTATTGAACTGGCTTGCTACATGGCTTGCTACATCCTAGAGTCTCCAACAGTTTATTGTTGCAGATTATTGTCAGAGACTCACCAGCACTGTCAATTCCTGCAGTTGGAGTAAAACACTGACCTGTATGCAGCTTCTGCTTTCATTTCAAGCATATTGCTTCTTGCACTGTAATTAAGGCCAACAGATGTTTATGTTTCTTTTAAGTGTCTCACCCAAGTATAGTTAATTTTTTCCATCTCAAAGTCTCAAGAACCAGCAGCAGGGTGAGTATCAGTTATTAAGGGAGTTCCATTAACAATGTTCTGACTCTTTCAGGAACAGTGTCTGATGTATAAATCAGTACTCCACTCCTCATGGCAAGCCACAAAGATTACTTCCTCAGAGCTCCAATTGGAGAGGAAAGCTAGCTCCTCCACTTGGGTATTGGCATTACCCTCCTCACCAGGGTACTCTCTCCCATAAACTGCACAGCAGAACCCCCTTGAGAACAGCAGGGACATATCCCAGTATCATCCTCGACCAATTCTCTAACCAAACCCAAAGCTAAGCAGACTACCATCAACCTACTTTCAGACTCTGGTCTCCTGACCAAACCCAATCATACTGCAAAAACCTTAAACCTCAAATTCTCAAGCTTTCATGCCTACCTAGACAAGTGCCCACCAGTTGCTTCCTCCTGAACTCCTGATACCACACACCAAAATGCACTAAGCCACCAACCATTCTATTTCAAAGTCACCACCCCTACAGAAGTCTGCCCCTTTGGCAAGGATCTCCCCAATTCCGGGAGTGCAGGGAGTGATGGCCTCTGTCCCCGGCTTCTGAAAGTATCACCCCCTTTATTGGTGAAGCCTCTGGCCTTCCTGTTTAACACGTGTTTGTCCACCTCCTCCTTCCTCCAGCTCTGAAAACAAGCCAGTATATTCCCCATCTTTAAAACAGGAGAGCCCATGCTCATTGACAACTACAGACCATTCTTCATTCTTTCACACCTTAGCAAAGTCCTTGAGAAAATCATGTTTCTGCAAAAGTCAGACTACATCACCAAGCACAGGCTGCTCTCCTCCAACCAGCACATCTTTCACAAGGGCTTTAGCACTACAACTGCCCATGCCTGCTTCACTGACTTAGTCCTTACATGTGCCAATGAGGGCATGAGGGCATGCTCACAGGGGCAATTTTTATCAACCTCTCAAAGGCATTTGATCTTGTAGACCATAATCTTTTCCTACACTAACTTAAATCATATAGCTTTTCCTCTGGCACTTCCGAATGGTTTCACCACTATCTCTCCAACAGATCCCAGAGGGTTCGCATCAGAGGGATAGCACCTGGCCCACTTCTAGTGTATAGTGGTGTCCCACAGGGGTCCATACTGGGCCCCATCTTTTTCTCTATATTTGTTAACAACTTACTGGATGTCAGCCTGGAATGCCAGAAGATCATGTACAGCGATTACTTAATCTTTTTCAGACATGGCCACAGTTCTCATAGCCTATCCCTCACCTCTCCAAGAATATTTTCCTTATCCATGGCTGATTCACAAGCAGTAGATTCCTGGTCAACATAAATAAAACAAATCCAATTTTTTCTGGATCCAAAATTAAGCTGGCTAAAAGCTGTGATGACCAGCCCAACTCCCTTCCCATCCTTGAACAGATAACCAGCTTCAAGTACCTCAGAGTTATCCTGGACCCCTCCCTCATGTTCCATGACCACATTGAGATGGTAGTAAGAAGGATTAATTATCAAACCAATGTCTGCTATTGCCTGAGGTACTGCCTAACCCTGCAGGTATGCCTAGCTATAGGGTGGGGCATGCTCCTACCTCTTCTAGACTATGGCTCCCCATTATATCCCAAACCCCATCTCATCTAATTTCCTATCTCAATACTGTGTATAACAATAACAGTACTTGTCATTTCATCCTACTTGCTCCAATCACCACTTACCACTGCTCCCTGTATGCCTCACTAGGGTGGCTCTTCCCCCAGGCCCACTGTGACTTTGGCTTGTGGACTTTGTTCCACAAATCCCTTATTGCAGGAGCTGCATCCCCCCCAGCCAAACTTCTTACACTTAATCACAGCAGAAGGGAGCTGAGGTCATCCTGTCAACTACTACTTAACCTCCCCCGATCACACATGGGTATGGAACAGATAGCCCTCTCCATTGTCACCCTAAAACTCTGGAACAATCTGCCTGCCTTGCTCCTCTCCATTGGCTCTCCACCTGCCTTTAGAACAAACCTGTTAAGCTTTCTGTTCCTGGAATCTGCCTGCAGCCCCCCCCCCACCTCAGTACTGTGACTCCTCTAGTTTGTCAGTCATGATACCCTGGCCTGGGATTAGAATTCTATTTCATATCTCATCAAGTTCCCACCACATATAGTTCCACTGATTTTGCTGCTGCCTGCTGCACCTTTACTATGACTGTTTTATGATCTATGTTGCTGCTGTCTCCCAGCCCTGCTGGACTGCTAGTTATTCACAATGCCTAGTTACCATTAGATTGTGCCCCTTATGCTCTCCAGGTCTCCAGGTCTCTCACTTAGCATCTCACTTGTTAGCTCTGTCTTGCACTGTACAGTTCATGACCTTTTTATCACATCCAATGAGAGTTTGTATTCAGTGGCACTGTATGTACCACAGCACCTTTGAAGCTGTATTCTAATTTGGTGTACCCCTGATGTACTGAATATTCTAACTACACATGTCATGTACCTTTTTATTCGTTGTATGTGTCATCTTTATGACCCTTGTTATTCCTGAAAATGGTCCCTGGGATCAGTGCACTTACCACGGTACCAAATGAATACAATAAAATCATGGACAGCATTCCACCATCTGTAAAAATGGTACATGTAACCCAGAGCACACCGGGAAACAAGCTATGACAGATTAGTGTGACTTTCCTGGGCAAAAATTACAAATTAATTAACTATTTAAATTCATTTAAATATTTAAACATGGACAAACAGTAATTCTTTATCTACAACACTCTGCATCAATCTGCATTTTATGTCATCACAAACAAATTGACTATTTAAACAGTTTGGTCCTTCCATTACATTAAACAAGTAATTCACATTCTGACCTTACAAAGAAATATTGCAGGAAAACTCTCAAAATATATGTTAAAACTGAACCTCTGCTTTGAATGATGGTATAATACATACAAAGGTGCTGACCCTTTTGCATTTAATTCTATTTTCCACTCTACATGTTTTTCCTCAAGTGGTTCTCAACAATCACCACTAGTTAGCATTTTGAGTATTTCAATACCACTCACTTTCTGCAAATTCAGTCATGGAAAACAAAGAGGTGATGTCAGGCTAAAGCATGTTTTGTAAGCTGACTTCTTATTGCTAGGTCCTGGCTTGGTCAGACCAGGCATTGTTTTTGGGAAGCTACAGTGCTAGAGGAGGCAAAGCTTAATTGCACAAAATTGACAACACTTGTTACTGGGGTTGTAGTCATAATTAGAAGATTCAAGGCATGGGATTAAAGGAAAAAAAAACAATTATTGAAGGTTACCTTGAGGAATCCCATGACAGTTACTTCTGCTGACTTGACAAACGTCTCGACAGAGAGAACATCTTCTAGGGCTATAGGGCTCCCAGCAACATCTAGATCAAAAATACGAAACCATCTAGTTACAACGTTTTCTGCCACAAATGTAGAGCAGCCTCACCACTGTGATAGATAGATACACTGACAATGACAACATATAAAAGCCTTTTGGCCGATACACTCCACAAAATTTCTGTGCCTCCCTGTGACTGAGCACATATGCCCATCACAACCTCTTCCCTTAAAACTGCTCACGTATTTGACCCTTACCACAACCTCTGGTAGCTTGTTTCACTTGGTCACCACTCTTTCCATGAAAAACTGTTCATTGCCATTCTCTTGAATCTCCCTTTTACTAGTCTGAGTGAATTCCCCCTCATCCCTGTATTTGAGCACAAGAAAATTAAGTCCTTGAAGTCAAACCTGGTTATTCGCTGCAGGGCAGTTGTACATTTATATCATGTCACTCTTTTCCCTTCTACTTTTATACACAGAGTAATCAAGCTCTGGAACAACTTGCCCAAAAGTGTTGTCATCTGTGATACTAAAAAGAAATTTAAAAACAAAGTGGATATATGCATCACATCCTGATGATAATTAAGTAATAATAACGGGGTAAATTTTTTCCCTAAGGGAAACTGGGTTATATAATTTGCCATTATAATCCACAGGTAATAAAGGCAAACACAAGCCAGGTTTCCCTTGTGTGCATGCTCCAGTTGCAGCTCTTCCTTTGCTCAGTGCTAGCAGCCAGTCCTTCATGATGGATGCTGGCACTCGTGGTATGTTAATTTAAAAAAAGAAGTAAAGGAGGACTTCAGTCTGTAAAATTAACAATTTTAACAAAATAAATAAAAAAAGTAAGGGAAACCTTTCCCAGTGGCAGCCGCTTTCCGACCGCATGGATGCATCAAAATCTGACTGGGCTACATAGGGAGGATGTCTTTTTATTTTACATAGTTGCTGTGGTGAAAAAATGATCCCCAGCAATTATATAAAATAAAACATGGGATGGTGTGTTTAATGAGATTTTAAACACACCCCTCGGTGTTGGACGCATAAATAAACCCCTCGAGCTTCGCTCTTGGATTTGTATAGCATCCAACACCTCGGTGTCTGAGTAAAATCTCATTAAACACACCACCCCATGCATTATTTTATATTTAGAAAATGGGCTAGACACTTGCTTCAATTTCATTGGCTGAAAGCCTTCACACTGGGGTAAATTAAGTATCGATAGACGCCCACTCCGAAAGATGTGCTAATTCGAGGTGCCCCATTACCATAAAATATCTTTGGGCACCCCGAGTTGGCATCTGTCGAGCTACCTTTCTTTTCCCTCGCTAACCGACAAAAAAATATCGTACCACCGTCCCCCACCTGCCGTGGAACTGAACACATTAAACACGAAACAAACAAAACTGTCACTTAACTACTGTGTCCGTTGCTGTACCGATAAAGTCTTTTGGCGCTGTAACTCCCTCACGGCTTCACCCTCGATCCGCATTTTGTGACTCTACACTTCCTGGTTATGCGATGCAGGGGTCCGCTGAGTTACGTGACAGCCTTGACCCTGCATCGCGGCAGAAATCAAAATCGAAAATCTTGGCGACCCGAGTAACTGGTAAAATATCGAAAGATTTTAGGGGACAGAGGACTGAAGTAAGAAGGATTACTTTAAACCTCTACACTACGACGGCAGCTGGGGACGGTGGTACAATATATGTGTCGCTCGAAGTGGAACAAGCAGAAGGGAATAGCTGGGGGTAACAGCAGGAATGGCTTGGGGTGCAACAGCAGACAGAACAGCAGAAAATGACAGGGACTATTTAATCAAAACTATATATTTTTGTAGTCTTTGTCTATATTTGCAAACAAATTTCTTCTTTTTCTTACAAGTTAATAAAATTTACAACGATGCCCATTTTCTAAAAGCAATAATGCCCTCCAGGGTGGGCGGTATAGGCAATACCAGACTGCCAAGGGCTCTAAGGCCCTCCGCCTGCGGCGTCAGGCCTCATTACGCCCCTGGCCGGTCCGGTATTGCCCAATACCGCCCACCCTGTCGAGCATTATTGCTTAAATAATCCACATCAGGCATTGGTAAATCTCACCATAAACCACACCCTGGATGAATTACTGTGATTATACAATGATCCTCTTTTATTTTTTTACGTAGGATAAAGAAAACACATTTTTTTTATAGATTTTCTATAAAAATCTTCCCTTGCTAGGTTAAGTAATCTGCCTAATCTGCCCATCAGCCAGGACAAGAACAGGAAGGGTTAATTTACGCTGTGCCATGCTTTGTCCCACATTTATGCTTTTTCTTCATTATCATTGTTTTCATCATTTGTTTGCATGTTACTGCATGTTAGGATGACAGAGGAGAGTTGGCTGAGAGACAGAGACAGTGAAGGGTGCCCTTTAACTGGTGTCAGCTAACAGTGGGCTGGGAAATGGGGAGACTGAACTGTGTGTTTTTTTTAATACAAAATACAGTAAGGAGTGGGGGGGGTGAGTGTGGTAACAGTGTTTTTTGTAGTACAGAAAATGGGCTGTGAGCATGATAATGAAGGGACCACTGAGAAAAACAATCTCAGTGGGTTGTAGAATTGTTCTCATTTACCATCCACCAGGTGATGAGAAACATTTTCTACAGGAAGTAGCTGACTTCGCCATTGACATGGCATGTGAGTCACCCAGGCTGATGGTCCTGGGTGACTTCAGTGCCTGGGTCGATGATGAACTCTCACAGTTTGGATAACACTTCCTCCAATTAATGACATCTTTGGGCCTCACACAAGTGGTTACTTCTGCCACTCATAAGAGTGGTCACTCCTTGGACTTGGTTTTCCTCCTGGGGATTGAGGCCTTTGATGTGGGGGTGGAACCCGTCAGCTGGTCTGATCATTACGCTGTGGGGTTCAGTTTTTGCATCCCCCTTGTAGGCCTACTCCTGTGGAGATGGTTAGGTACTGCTCTTTGCAGCATGTTAACTCTAGGGGCCTGACAGCGGTGCTTGACCTAACAGAGTTTTCTGGAGTAAGCAATGATCCTATGCCTTGGTGTTGGCTTATAATAGGGCCATCTCCTCGGCTCTCGATCAAATTGCTCCTGTCCATGTTCATCCTCTCCCCCTTTGACCTTGGTCTCCATGGTTTGATGGGACCTTGAGGGAGATGCGGCGACAAGGACGAAGGTTAGAGCATCACTGGCGGAGAACTGCCCTTGATGCTGACCATCTTAGACTGATGGAACACTATCAACTCTATCATTCTGCAATCCCTCGTAAGAAGACAGAGTTCCTGTCCGGGGAGATTGCAACTGCTCAGAACTGACCAACTCAGCTTTTTCGAACTGTTGACAGACTGTGCAACCCAGCCTGTCTTCAGGTTTGGAAAGCCTTTTTACAAAAAAAGTGTGACGAGCTTGCTCGCTTCTTTCCAGATAAGGTGGTTGACATCAGGGCAGATCTCCAACCTGCTTCCTCTATGGGAGAAGCTATTGATCGGTGTTTGGTCGCATCCTCCGGTCACTCCTGAAGTTCCTTTGACTGGCTTGAGTTCATAGATGTCATAAGGACTGTCCATAGTATGCATCCCTACTTGCTGTAGTCTGGATCTGGGCCCGACTTCCCTGATAAAGGGTTGTCCTGACATCATTGGCCCTGTCTTAGCACAGATAGTCTGGTGCTCCTTGGATATGGGTGAGTTTCCCAGCTCCCTGAAGGAGGTGGTGGTGACAACCCTCCTGAAGAAAGCTTCCTTGGACCAGGCTGCTTTGCTAACTACAGACCGATCTCTAATCTTCCCTTTGCTGGGAAGATTATTGAGAAAGTAGTGGCTGCACAATTGGAAAACCATTTAACCATCCATGACATCTATGAACCGCTCCAGTCTGGTTTTCGAAAGAGGCATAGTACCGAGACAGCACTGGTTCGGGTGTTCAGTGATCTCCTGATGGCTAGAGATTGGAAGAATCGCTCCATCCTCGTTCTTCTTGATCTCTCATCAGCCTTTGACACAGTGGATCATGGGGTACTTCTCGAGCACCAGGAGTTCATCTGTGGCCTGTCAGGTACAGTCCTCAGTTGGTTTAGATCTTTCCTCACTGACAGAACTCAGAGAGTGGTGTTGGGGATAAATTCTTCCCTCCCAGGCTCTCTGTCATGTGGGGTTTCCCAGGGCTTGGTGTTGTCCCCCATCGCAGTGTATATGCTGCCTCTCAGAGATATTGTAAGAAGGTATGGGCTGAGGTTTCACTGCTATGCAGATGATACCCAGCTCTACCTATCTTTTGCACCCGACCAGGATAGAGAACTCTTGGTCTTTAATAGCTGCATCACTGAAATCCAGTGCCGGATGAATTCAAGCTGGCTGAAGTTGAACTCGGAGAACACAGAGGTAATGGCTGTGGACCCGGGTCATAGGGTAGAGGGGATGGAAGCTGGTCTTCCCTCAGGTTTATTTCTGGGAGGTGTCCAGCTCCCTACCTCTGAACAGGTGCAGAACCTGGGGGTGATTTTTGACAATGAGCTGACACTTCATTCACAGGTGTTGGCAGTTGTCAAACTTTCCTTTTACCATCTTAGGAACATTGCCAGGATTAAGCACCTTGTTCCGCCTGTGGATCTGCCAAAGTTGGTCCACGCCTTTGTGTCCTCACGCCTTGATTATTGCAACTCCCTGTATCTAGGGCTTTCTGGGGTTGATATCCACCGCTTGCAGCTGGTGCAGAATGCTGCGGCCCGGTTATTGACAGGTACATCTCATACCTGTCATATTTTACCGGTGCTGAGTGATCTGCACTGGCTGCCAATTCAGTGGCAGATCACCTTTAAAGTTGGTCTTTTTGACTTACAAAGCCCTACATGGACAGGGTCCAGACTACTTGAATGAGCTTTTGGTTCCCTACTGCCCTAAGCGATCTCTCCTCTTGGCGGATGAGGGGTTGCCAGAGATTCCGAGGGTTTCTTTAAAATCTTCGGGTGCTCATGCCTTTATGTGTGCTGCTCCGGTCCTCTGGAATTCTCTACCCCATCCGTTTCATCAGTGTGCGTCCGTGGAGGAATTTAAAAAGGCCCATAAGACCTATTTATGGTCAAAGATTTATTTTAATTAATATTGTGATTTTAGGAGCTCAGATTACTATGTATTGGTTTTATTTATTATACTGTCAGATATTGTAAGGCGCCTTGAATCTAGAAAGGCGCAATATAAATAAAGCATTATTATTATTATTGTTAGTATTCTCTCTTGCTTGTACTAAAAACAACCCCACACTGCTCACTTCTCCTGTTTCCCAGCTCAATGTTTGCTAACAGAAACTAAAGCCTGGTGTTTGCTCTGTGTTTGCTGGCGATCTCTCTCTCTCTCTCTCTCTCTCTCTCTCTGTCTCTCATTGTAACAACCAGAAACAAGGAGCCTTTCCAGTTACTGGAAGGTACACAATGATTTTAAAAAAAGTACAATAAAACTGATACATTTATTATGATCGGGTAGCTTTAATGAAGCTGTTCTGATCAGAGGGGAAATGGAGGCGTTGCTGACTTTCAAATTCAGAGGCAGTGATTTATCTTTCTGACATGCCACTGTTCTGACTATTGGATCTTTATGCATGGGGTATTTAAGTATTTTATCCCTCCAGGGTGTGGGTATACTGGAGGATTTACCACGGCTGGTGTGGTTCGGTCATGAGGCCCAGCCGACTGAATAAACCACACCAGTTGTGTTAAATCCTCTAGTATACCCACACCCTGGAGGGATAAATTGCTATTATACAATGTCAAATGCTATTTATTTAATGTTTTCTTAAATATTTTCTAACTCACTGAGGTCCATAGAGTTCGAAAGAGAATGTATTTTTTTTTTATTTACCGCAGTGTTTTAGCTAAGCAGCGACAGGAAAAATGGCGGCGGTTTCGTTTGAATTGAAAGCGTCGTATAGATACATTGATTGGCACAAGATAAAGTTGGCTGGTACCTTTTCCAGTGGGTACACTGGAGGATTTAAAATGCTGGGAAAGGTACCAGCCAACCAATCAGGTTGCAGGATTTGGCTGATTGAATTTACCCCATTGTATAATGTAGGATTTACCCATGGGAAAAGACCCTCAGTAGCCTATCAGATTGTAAGAAAATGGACCCCTTGTATAATAGTAAATATTATATCTAGAATCAGGAGCTACAAATGGGCACTTGCCTCTTCAGCTCATTAACTCATTAGTGAACATGAACTCATCCTTAGTGAAAATATAGAAGATCCCCAAAAGTAACACAAAGGCAACTCAGAATAATACAGTACCACGATTTTAAGAAATGCAAAATTATACATACTTGAATAATGCAAAGCATCATGACAATTATGTGCACATCACCATGAACATTAAGGGCTCAGTTTTCAGAGCCCCATTAGATCAGTGCATCTTGCCCCAACACCTCGACTGCAGCAAACTTGGGTATGCCAGGAACCCTGCACCCGATTTTGTAAAAATTGGGGTCCCAGCACCAAACTCTCCAACTTTGCCGCAAGTCATCCTGTGCTCTGAACAACTGCCACACAGGCAGGGAATGCCACAGACTGCAGGTGCTTCAAGCAGCATTGGTGGCCATTGGGGGGACCCCAGTGTGGCACTGGCACAGCTCCCTCTGTGGTGGGTAGTAGTAGGGTGGGCGGTACTGTGACTTACCGTGGAGTGGGGTCCTGTAATTAACCAGCCATGGCTCCACCACTGCTGGCACACTTGAGTGGGTGCAGGAGGGAGCAGATGTCCTCTGGCAGCAGCCACAATAGGGGGGCATGGACCACCTTCCACAGCCCTGCCATGGCACAAGACCCCTCCACCTTGCCACACTGGTGCATCAGTCACAAGGACAATGCAAGTCTGGCTGGTGCAGGTGGACCCCCAGTTTCCACAGGGGGCATCTGAAAATCTGGACTGGTGCAGGGACAGCACTAGGAGCCCCTTGTTCCATTTCTCCATGATGCAGTCCTCTTGTGCCAGTCCTAAGCCTTTGAAAATCAAGCCCTTAGACTGGTTCAGCTCAAGCCAGAGTGCATGATGCCAAATGGCCTCTCAAACAATGTGCAAAACCTGAAAACAGAAGAACTTAAGTCCCATTACTAGATGATAGGAAGGGGTTATGTATTGTATGAACAAAGTTTGCAGCCCAGTCACTTCCACGTATCTATTCTGTGCCCAATCTAACAGTCATGCATACATACATATATACATAGAATTATTCAGCAGATAAGGACCTTCTGGCCCACCTAGTCTGCCCACTCCATCCCTACTTATTGTGAGGCCCGATGCTCAGACTGAAGTCTGGAGCCTCCCCCTCTTGTCTCCAGGATACCCCTGTGTGTTTGTCCCACTCATTCTTAAAACCTGTGACTGTTTTAGCCTTCACCACCTCCACTGGGAGACTGTTCCATGCATCCACCACTCTCACTGTGAAAAGTAGTTTCTCCTGTTACCCATGAGCCTTCCCCCCTCCAACTTCATACTGTGCCTCCTTGTCTTGGAGTATCTCTTTCTTTGGATTATGCTTGCCTCCTGTGCTCTGTTTATACAAGTGAGGTATTTGTATGCTTCTGTCATGTCCCCTCTCTCCCTCCTTTTCTTCAGGTAATACATAGGTAATACATAGTGTTTCCTCATAGGTTTCCCCAGTGCAGCCCCTGCACCATTCTAGAAGCCTCTGCACCACCTCCACCCTGTCAGTGTCTTTTTTCAGGTGACACCTCCAGAACTGTATGCAGTACTCGAGGTGAGGCCTCACCAGTGTCCTATACAGGGGCAAAATGACCTCACTCCTTCTACTGGTGATAGCCCCCCCATGCATGTAAGCATTTGGCAAGCCTTCCCCACTTCCTTCTCACACTGTCTAGAGCCTCATTTACGTCATCTGAGATGATGATTCCCAGGTCTCTTTCCTGCTTTGTTACTGTCAGCTCCTGTCAGTTCCTCCCCGCCTAGTTCGTATGTTGCCCCTGGAGTCTTGTGCTCTATGTGCATGATCTTCCATTATTTTGCATTGAATCCCAATTTCCATTCTTCAGACTATTCCTCCAGTTTTTAAAGGTCCTTCCTTATTCTTTTAACCCAACTGGCATATCCACCCTATTGCATACCTTCGTGTCATCAGCGGATAGGCATAACTTTCCATGTAGCCCCTCAGCAATGTCCCCAATAAAGATATTGAAAAGGATTGGCCCCAGCACTGACCCCGTAGCACCTCACTCATCACCCCCCCCACCAGAGTGCTCCCTGTTACCACCACCCTTTGTCTCCTGCCAGTAAGCCAGTTCTCCACCCATTTTATCATTTTCTGACCCACCCCTAGGCTGTCTAGTTTGTTTATCAGTCTTCTATTAGGGATGGTTCTGAAGTCCAGATAGGTCACGTCTGCTGCCCTGCCCTGGTCCACCACCCTTGTCACCTAATCAAACAATTCTATTAGATTTGTCTGGCATGATCTCCCTCTCATAAATCCATGTTGCCCCAGGTCCAGTTGGCCACTCTTATCAAGGAATTCAGCTATCCTTTCCTTCAGCAATATCTCCATTACATTAACAGTCATGTGTTTATGATAGTGATGCAGCACTCTTTATAGAAGTGGATGGAGGTTTTGCTTTAATACATTTTTTAATATCTTATACTGCAAAAAGATCAAAAAAGCTAAACAGATAAAAGAATTAAATACAGCTAATAAAACAGGATATAATGCAAAGTTGTTTTCAGCATATGTGAGGGACAAAAGAGGAGGAGATAGAGGTGTACCTCTGAAAGTGAAAGGCACGAGAGTCGACAGTGAAATGAAATGCAAACAAACTGAACAATCTCCTTTGATCAGTTTTTCAAAAATCTGAATTCAGGAATACTATTGTGGCAGGTCAAGTTACAATACCAAGAGTGGATACTAATGTGGTTCATAAATTGTTAGACCAACTGCATGTAGACAAATCACAGGGACCAGACTGCATCCAAGAACACTGAAGGAACTGGCAACAGTGCTGGATAGACCAGTGACCAAAATGTTTAATGTGTCATTAGTGCAAGGGGAGGTTCCAAATGCTTGGAGTTTTTTTGTTTTCCAATTATTTAACCAGGAGTGGAACACTAAGCTAAAAGCTTGTTTACAGGTGCGATCTGGGAGCAGAGGGAAGTTAAGTGACTTGCTCAGGATTACACAGTATGCAAATGGGGGCTGTGGGATTCAAACCCAGGTCTCCAGATTTACAGCTCAGATCCTTAAACCACTGCACTATGCTAGGTTGCCATAGTGATACCAATCCACAAAATAGGATGCATCTGTTAATGAGCAGATACGTCTTTCCTGGTAAAACTTTACAAAAAAAATAAATATCCAGTTTTCACTTAAGTCCCTCTAGCAGCAGAAAAATACAGGAATGATATGACATGTAGGCGATATCAAATCTTGGAATGTAATTAAGCAATAATGCATGACAGGGTGTGTGTTGTACTGGGATAATGTCACGCCTTGCATGGTTGGGCATGAGGCCGAAGGCCGAGTGTGACCAACAGCAAGGTGTAATGTTATCCCAGTACAACACACACCCTGGAGTGCATTATTGCTATTATAAAATGGCATGGCTGTGAAAAATTTGATGTGTATATTTTTATTTTTGGTATTTTTTATCATTTTTCTATGAGAAATGGTGTGTGTACTTCCACCTGACAAAGTAGTCCGTGACAAATTGTGTTTTGTTGAAACATTTTTATAACATTTTTATTTTGTTGAATAGTGAATTCACAGATTTATGTTTTAATATATTAATAAATAGTTGTAGAATATTTTAATAAAGAACTTTTTAATAAATAAATAGTTTCTTCAACATGTGAATAAATAGCAGCAGAACTTGTACATTAACTTGAACATTTCAGTAAACAGCTGCAGGACTTATACGTTAACTTGAACATTTCAATAAATAGTAAAGCAGATGAAACCAATTTTATGGCAGGTTCTTAAAAGTTAAAGAACAGTTTTTATACTGAATTGAATGCAATGCTCCATCTTTATGGTGCTATTTGTTATAAATGTTGAAAACACACACCGAATTTCCTGTTATAATCATTTGTGTGTTTAGTTGGTGATTGGCCGAGATGGCTGCATTCAGCGTGGCTGGTGATTGGTTGGGGTTGCTGTTTCGAGCGTTGCTGTCATTTTCTGTTGTGATGGGTTTGGGTCTCACCTCCGGAGCTTGCTGCAGGTTTCCTGGTGTGGTCTGAAGATGCACTTGTCCATTTTTGTAGTATGCAGCTTGGATTATTTGCTCATTGCTGGAGGTGGGTGCTGCTTGAGATGTTGATGGGGACAGTTCATTTTCTTGTAAGGTTGACGCAGATAGTAGTCTGCTCCAAGTGTTGCAATTTTGTAAAGAAGGGGCCCAGTAACTCCGGAGGGAGGTTTCAGCACGGTGGCCTATAACAGCCATTATTTGGTGAGCCTGTAGCTCAGCATCAGACAAGATCTGGATTGCTGTGCCGTGGAGACTATGGTTCGTGTAAGTTACTGGTAGTTCCTCTGCAGTACAGATTTTGCTTAGCATTCTTGCAAGGAAATGTATTCCCATGGGTTCTCTTGTGAACCACACAGGCTCTTTGGACCATGGGTTGGCTGGCTGTTTACGAGGGTATAGGTACAGACTCAGCGCATTTTGGGAAATTTTTTGTAAATACATTTTGAAGGCTTGCACTGGGTAGTGCAGGTGTCCCTGGAGGACGAACATGCAGCCACGGTAGTTATCTCTGCCCCTTTCCATTGTTTCAGCATGATTCTTTGTTTTTTCATTAAATGACATGGTGAGATATTCATGGCCCATGGAGTCTGTACACAGTTCAAATGAGTCTGTTTTCAATTTTCGTTGGCTCTCGCAGCCATGTCTGGTGAAGTGTAGCTGTATTTACAGCCAGACACAGCAGACTAGGCCTTCAGGGGTTTCGACTGACAATGCATTTGAGTTTCTCAGATGCTCGAGATGGACTGTGGGAATGGCCGGGTGATGTTTTGTGCGATCTTTGCCTTCGCGCCTGAGGTTTTTTAGGTAGCCTAAAAAGACGTTGTTTGCTGATTGAAAGTCTGGGTCGCACATCAAATTTATATTTCTGCTAATTGGAGGTTCATTTAAGTATCTGTTTATCCTAGTACGTAGTCCGATGTAACTGCTTATGCTGTAACCTTGCCCCCTTGAGTTTCTAACTGTGCCATAGAAGTTACGGAGGATGGTATTTAGGTCCTGTTGAGTTATTTCTATGAAGTTTACTTGCATGTCTTTTTTCTGTTAACCAGTCTAGGAAGATCTTCATAGCCCATGAGTTGGCTCTTTTTGTGGTTGGCTCATTTCTTTCTTTTTCTAACTGGCCTAGCTGTTCAGGATGAAGCTCAAGGTGTCTTTTTTTCTATTTTTTTCCCCCGCCACTTGTACTTGCCTGTGGCTCATGTTGTGGATCTTCAAATCCAGGACCAAACCATTTGGCTAAATCATGTGGATTGTACATGGTGAAGTTTACTTCAGGTTTCAGAGACATTTCTCTTGACAGCTGTTCTGAGGTGAAGTTTGACAAGCAGTGATAGGCGTACTGATATGTTGTTTTTTTTCAGATTGGTTGCAAGGCTGCCAGAAACTGATCCATGATGTTGTACTCAGATAACCTCACACCTTTCTTCTGGTGCTGACCAATCAGGTAAAAGGATTTTTTATATGCCATTTTATAATATAGACTTTCTGACTAGCTGTTCAGCATGTCAGGCAACACCGTGTAATGTAAGGGTGGGTGAATATGAAAAACTGGCAAATTCAGTTTGGTTTTGATTCATATCCTCTGTCTTGTGATTTGGCTTTGACACATCAGCCAAATGCAGTTTGGGTCTGTGTTATGGGGGTCTAGTATACTAAATATAGGAGTAAGGGACACAGCCTCTACCACCCATCACCCACTCCAGTCAATCTCACCCTCTTCTACATTCCCCAACTCATCCAGTCATTTTTTTCTTAAAGATAGAAAAAAAAGTTCAGTCAGCCCCGGCACAGTGCCAGGAGCCAGAATTATTTTTATGATAAAAAAATGGGGGACGGGGAGGAGGGTAGCGAGTGACTGGGTAGGGAAAGGGGTGGCCATTAGTGTAGCCCTGGCCACCTGGAAAGGGCTAAAGTGTTACCTTGCCAAATAAACTGGCTAAAGGTTGAAGAGATCTGAAGTGGCCCAAAAGTTCAATTTTGCTGACCTGAAGGTAAAAATGCCAAATTTTGGCATATTCACTGAATACAAATTTGACATTGACTCAGCCTTAGTGAGATCTCCCTTCTTACCATTACCTTAACTTGATGTGTCTAATTAGCAAAAGTAAATAATTCTGATGATGTTACAGTTTAATTTCACGTTTATATGAAGTTATGCAGACAGGGCCTAATTCAGCCTTGAACTAATGTAACTTTACAACTGTGTGATAACTGAGAGCAAAAGGCATGTGTGGAAGTTCTTAGAAACATGATCTAAACCTGCACTGGCCTTTGTAATCCAGGAGCACTCCGAACAAACCATCTTGCTAGACTGTCCAAAAATGTTTGGTGTCACCGGTTCAAAAGGTAGCATGTTTGCCTGTGGGGCTGTAAGACTGGAAGTTCATGAGTTGCTATCAAACACTGAAACTGTAGTACAGCACTGGTGGGGGTGCCTCATTGCTGAGGGACTGTCGTTCAGATGTAATTTTAAATCAAGGCCTCTTCTGTTGATCTGTGGTGGCTGTTCAAGTTGAAGTTGAAGATCCCATGGCCTTTACTGACAGTGTAGTGGATGTTCCCTGGTGTCTTGGTCAATAATCCTTCTCTTAAGCAAACAGTTCCATTTACTTCAACCTTCCTGATACAGGCTGGGGGACATAGGTGGCTCAGACCCAAACGAGGCAAGGATGTCTGAATATCACTCAGGACTTCTCCTCACACAGTGGGTGCTTGTGATTAAAACAGGGAGGCAGTAATAGACCTGGTGATGCCCAATCTGGACAATATTAGGGATATTAAAGTGGAAGCCTTAATTGACCAGAATGAACATTATATGCTGAAATTCAGGACATAGCTAAGCAGCAACAACTGACATCTGATACACGAGTGCTGGACTTCAGGAAACCAAATTTCTATGTGGGATAACATGTAGGAAAGATAGTAGATGTCCATGGATCAATGGAGAAGGGTGAATGGGAAAAATGGCAACTTTTGTTCTGCTTCCATTCAGTACCCATGCTTGATTCAAACTCGACACTGACAAAAGACTGTTTAATAAAACAAACAGAAATTTGCCAGCACTGCTCATCTTACAGTGAAGGCTTCAAGGAGACAAAACTTACGACAGGAAAAAAAAAGCCTTGCACATCAAGACAATTTAAAAGATATATTTCATTAGTGATATTGTGAATGCAAAAATTGGGAGCCAGAGCAAATTAAACTCATCACCTATGGCCAGCAAGTCCCCATACATGTTCAGTGCTCAAGGCATATTCGCCAGGGGGCTATCAATAAAAACATTTTTTTTTTGTAAAGCATTGCACAAAGCAGAGTGGCTGAAACATTGAAAACTGCATTTACCAATGTATGCCTAATACTCTAACATCACTACTGCATTTATAATATCTGTTTTCATATGAAGGATGGCTAGGTAGAGAATAGAGCCAAACATATCACATGCATAATATTAATCAATACAAATACATTGCATTAAAGAAGGCAAAATGTACTGCAAGCATAGAAACCATATGACAATAAATATACAATGAATAAGTCAGTTTCAAAGCAGGAGTCCATAGTAAGAAGAAACAAAGCAATCTCATCAGTTGCAATGATGACCCATTATAAAGAGATTAATTAATTTCCTCCTGTTGTAGTCTGCAGAGGAGACATATGATATATTGGAGAAACAGTTCTTTAAGGAACAACAATATGCAAGAAGACTGTTAAACTACAATATGCAATAATATACAATAACATTCAATTCATTACCCCATACATATTCTAATCTGATACTCAAAAGATCTAGATCCATAAGGGGACCTACCTCCCAATAAAAGAGATTAGACATTCTAGATAGCAATTCCACAGAAATGTATTGGAAAAGAAAACATCCTTTGGGGGGGGTGAGTGGAGGGAGAAGGTGGCTGGGGTGGGGGGTCAACTTTCAAGACTCCATAGAAATGTATTTATTTATTTATGCATTTGACAACCAGGTAAGTGCACTGATCCAAAGGACCATGTTCAGTCACGACCCGGGCCACACACGTGGAACAGCAGCAGAGAGAATAACTTGATATATGTTAACAATGGATAGTACAGAGTACATACAGCTAATGGCCCGCAGTCATGAACTTGTTACAAAGAGGCAGCTGAAGAGCAGTGCTAGCATTTTGTTCACAGAAATGGCATTAAATCTAATGTTATTCAGTCCTTTTGGCTGAAAACTATCCAGATGATGACTCCATCAGCATTCTCTCTGCAGTAATTTATTCTATCTGTTACCTTCTCCTCTAGGATGTGGAGCTACATATTCTAAAACCATGGAATGAAAGCCTTCTGGATTCTTATTAGGGACTATGTATAAAAGATGGGCCATGTATGCATGATTTGTGTGTATCTGGCCTGCATAGCTCTGCACCTGCAGACAGGAGTGAGGTGGGTGGCATGCTTGAAAGCTGGTCACCCCCATGTGCGTCTTCATGGTCCTGTCCCCCGGCACACAACTGTGTGGTGGTAGATCAGTGGACACAGGCAGGCTTACAGTTGGATGCCAGTCCTGGTCCCCTAGTGGATCCCTGCTCCACATGGCCAGGGGATTCTAGGATGTCATGAAATGGAAAAATATTGAGGCTGCCACAGCCCACCCTGTCTGTCCAGATGGGTGGGGCAGCATAGCTGGGGGGGGAGTGTTTGTTCCCACTACAGCCAGCCAGTGAAATCTGGGGGGTGCACAATGAATATGACAGGGTCTCTGCTGCTGTATCCTGCACCCCCCTCACCCAGCACTCCATGTTTTTGTGAATAGCATGGATTGCAGGCACCCCCCTCCCAGTCATGTCCCCGACTGGCTACATACATAGCTGCATGACTGGCAGGGATCGAGTGTGAAAGGGACACACACGACTTTCATGAATGCCACTGGGGGTCCACTGGAGCCACAGTTCATGGCATTCAAGCTTAGTGTTGCCTATGCACCATAGATAGGTGCTGCATAGGCAATCCCCTGTTTCATGTAGAGATGCCCATTGTGCCATTGTGCTTACATAAAATGTGTTTCCCCAAACATTCCATTCTGTGCCATCTTTATGGCACACACATGTTCTTTAATTTTTTTATCGAGTTGCCTGTCAGTCATGCTCACATAAATCTTTGGGCATGAGAACTAGGCAGCATATACCACATGTGCCTAGCAGTGGCTTTCACATACCGTCACATGCTAGGGCAGAGATGCCCCCAGTGTGCTCAGCCCTGCCTCACCCTAGTAGAAGTATAAAAGCTACAGAGCAGAGTGGCTCAGAGCATTAGGAATGCCAGAAGGTGCAGGCAGGAAGTGCTGTTGCAAGTGAGGAAAAGTAACATTCTTTTGCCATATAGAAACGAAAACAGAGTACTGGAACAACTAACATTTTAAACCCATTTGTTTAACAATCACAGAATTGAATGATGAATCATTGAAATAAAGTACCGTAAGTAGTATTACATGCATTAGCAATTGGGTAACAGTGAAACCATGGAGCTAAATGGGCACACAAAATATAAATAAAAAAATGGGACAGTTTAAAAAATGTGTGTTTTTCTGCAACAAAATTGTTAACTTGTTTCTGTCTTGGTGTGAAAAAATGAATAGAAAGAGAATCACTTGTTAAGGAACATGTTCTTAATGTGGCACCTAGATAATGGCGTTGAGGGTGATTTTGCACACAGGTCAGCACAGACAAGGTTATGGTAAATATATAACAAGCATTTGTCAATGCCGAATGTTGTCTTGCTGGCATTGGCATTTGTAGTGCAGGAGTTAGAGATGCATAATAGGAATGGCAGTGAAGTATGGAACTGATGCCAACCCCACCCCCACCCTGCAGAGACTGACAGGCACTGGGGTTTGCCTTTGGGGTATCAAATATAACGCTCATGCCATTTTACCTCACCCTACCCTGTAGACACTGACAAGTGTTGTGGTATGCTTTGGAGTCTTTGGGCCTTATACTTACCCCATTCCATAAGGAAATACACTGAGACAGGTGCAATATAGGAGAAGGGGCCTCACCCTACACTGTAGACACTGACAAGTGTCGTGGTGTGCTTTGGGGTCTTTGGGCCTTATACTTACCCCATTCCATAAGGACAGGATGCTGAGACAGGTGCAGTATAAGAGAATGGGGTGAACTTTAGGGTCGAACAGTCCAAGGCAAACCTCGATGTCTGTCACTGGCTGCAGGGTGGGGGTGGGGGTGGAATGGCACGAGCATTACAGCCAATGATCCCAAGTCACACCCCTGACGCCTGGCAGTCTCTAAAGGGTGGGGTGTTACAGATGGTAACCCTAACGTTATGGGCGTGTGTTGGTATTTTCACTCCAAATTTTCAACACAGGCTTTTTGTGAGCCCACCTCATGAAGAGCAGCACTATCAGTTTGTTAGCTGGAAGGTGGTTTTGCACAGTGGCTATGCCATTTGGTGACACAGGGATGAAAACACATTTTGGGCAGGATGTGGAAAATGACAACTGTATTGCTCATGAGGAGGCGTATAAAAATTGCAACATTGAAAATCTGGAGTGAAAATATGAAAAAGTGGTGAAGTCATGAGCATGCATAGAAACTGCGCAACACACGTCCGCAACCCAATTATTTGGGGGATTATTTTTGCCACATTTTCAACATAGGCATTTTGGGACATCCCCCTTATGAACAGTGGCGCTGTGATTTTATTAATCTGTCCCAAAAGTTGATTTCCCACAGCGACCACGCCATTGTGAACCACAGGTGTGGAAACACATTTTGGACAGGCTGTGAAAAATGACAACTGTACTGTTCATAAGGAGGTGTGAAAAAAATGCCAATGCTGAAAATCTGTCATGAATATATTTACCAGGTGCTTGAAGTTACAAGGGTGTGTGGAAACTGCATGGCAACTGTAACACAGTCATGTTATGGACTTTCATCACTAAATTTTCAACATAGGCATTTTAGTATCTCTGCTCATGAACAGAGTCAATGTCATTTTCTCAAACTGTCCTAAAACTGATTTTCAGAGAGTTACATTTGTTATTCTGCACCAGATTGCAAAACACATTTTGGCCAGGATATGTAAAATGACAGCTGAACTGTTCATAAGGAGGTATGGAAAATTTCAATTTTGAAAATCTGGAGTGAAAATATTACAAATTCATGAAGTTATGGCGTGCATGGAAACAGTGCAATGCTGCGTTCATAAAACAGCCATTTTTATTTTTCACCAAATTTGCAACATAGGCTTTTTAGAGTCCCCCATGAAAAGTGGCACTGTTGTTTCATTACTTGGTCCTGAAAGGTGATTCCACGCCGGTAACCGTGAAATCACCTTTTGGGACTAAATAAAGCCATGAAAGTGATTGAATTCATGAGGAGGGGCCCCAATAACCCCATGTTGAAAATTTGGTGCCCAAATTCCAAAAAATGCCTGAGATATGCATCAAAGTTGAAAAAAACCCTATTTATGCCATTATACAGCTTACTGGCATTTCTTCAGTTCGCTGTCAACTTTGAAGAGTGCAGACGTGTTCCTGGTCAACCGAAGATCACTGCACTGGACTCCAAAGGTAAGTATGGGGTGAGGGGGGAGGCAAGGTGTGCAGAGGGTGGGTGCAGGTTGGGGCAGGGAGCTGGACAGACCATGAAGGACCTTTTTCTTCTTTTACAGGTTAAAAAAAACCTTGTGGGACAGTTTTATTTTTTTTACAGGGGCATTTGGCATGCTGGGGTAGGCTCCCAGCGTGCCACTTGAGTGTTTGGGGGGCTAGCCGATGGAGATTGGGCACCCCCATTGGCACATACTGAAGGGAGACAAGAGCCGAGGAGGACTGGGCACCCCCCTCGGCACATAATAAATGGATGAGATATGCCAATGGGGAGTGGGCTCTCCCCATGGGCATGTAAACTGGGTCAGGGCATGCTGAAAGGTGGACTGGGAACCCCCGAAGTCAGCATTGTGGCAGGCAGTATGCTGCCATGTTTAGGCTACTATTTCACCAGGGAAGGCATGTCGGGAGGTGCTGCTGCATATGATGAGCTTTGCTCTCATTGCAGCAGAGCTTTCCTTAGATGTGCTTGCACATTATGTATTCCTGGTGTGGTGCCTGCATGCAGGCTTATTGGGGAATGAGGGACGCACCTACTGATGAGTGCCCTGCATTCGCCCAGCAGTGACCGTGCCTCTAAATCTGCTACTGATGCAATATGTTGGCTGGCACGCAAGTGCAAGCCAACATAAAAATGTATATAACTGTTAGATATAAAAGTAAATGAATACAGAAATAATATGGTTCAAACTGCAAGTAACACATAGACTAGTAAAATGAATAGTACCAAATTTGTATGCCTGGATCCACCTTTAGGTAGCTTGTTATAAAGCTGAAATTATAATCAAAGCCACAGGCAATGAGGACTTACCAGAATTAAGCACTGTATACTCTTGTTATGTTGGGGACAGTGGTACTAGACAGCAACATTATTTTGATAAAATTAGTTTAATAAAAATGGCATAAAACATACTGTCTGCCCTCTGGACAGACAGTTAAGAAAATAATGTGAAACTTATTATTTTTATATCTGTATACAATGGGCAGACTGTGTACTTCCCTGATGAAGTCCTTTTAAGGGTGAAGCGTTGGGCGTATCAGTACATGGTCCTTTCTGAGGCGAACACATGAAAATAAAGTAGTGAAGAGAGAAAAAGAGCAGTTTGGAGTCTGGCTGATTTGTTGTAGCTATGCCACATGGACAAGAGTGCCTTAATCAGCCTCCGAAGTAAACCAAGGAGGACTAGTGAACTCAACCGAGGGGGCCCATAAAGGAATTTTCTGTTAAGCAGATACCACATGGCCTATGTAGTAGCTTGTAAACTCTCTGACCTCCACTATTTTTGGTCACACCTGGCAAAATAAAAAGTACTCCTGAAAGAAGACTGCATGTTTACAAATGCAGCATTTTTATATGGATGCAAGCCAAGGGCGTATTGCCCAGCCATATAGTTCATAGTTCAGTGTACTGGCTAGTCACCAATTTGTCTCCCAAACTTGGGGCTCTTGAAAAGGTGACTCTTGGCCTCAAGCCCACAGCATTCTTAAGTGTTTAATCTCCTGTCATTATAGCTCAGTGTTTATTACTGTTGGCTTTAATTTCTATTGCTTACGTGTTGTGTTCGATAACTGCAGTAACTGGTAGGACTTCAGACTGCATTTTGGTTGGTGGGGTCTAAAAAGGCATCCTTTCAAACATTTTTAGGCTTTCTTGTAAGCTGTTCTTAATAGGTTTTTTTGAGTACCCCATTCCTAAATCTTCAGCGCCTGTGTCTCAAATGACTCTGTGGTTCAACAGTTGCATTTAATCCTTAAAAATTATTCTCAGGATATACTTTAAGTCACAGGGATGGCCACTCTCTGCACATAGCAAGGAATTCCCTGCTGATTACTTTTTGTACATACCTGTTTACACTTCTCCTGAATTGTCTACCACAAATGTAATAACCCCAAAAAATTAGTTTTTGTTTCATTTAGTTGATAGGCGAAACTGAGATTTATCTGATTATTGTTAAGCCATTCAAGGAAGTTGTGGGTCTCTTTCTCTGAGCCCCTGCCCAACCCCCCGACACAGTGCCACTTGACTATCCTCCAAGGTGTGGATTAGATGTATAAAAAACACTTTTTTCACCTTCCACCAGGTTAGGTACAAATTAGAATATGATGGGGCCATATCAGCCCCCCATTGCTGTACCCAGTACTTGGTGGTAGAAGGACCCATCACACATGAAATAATTGTGCTATAACATGTAATCTACACCTTGGAGAACAAAGTCAGATATCACCACTGGTACTGAACCACTTTTTTTTTATCAAAAACTGTTTTACAACTTCCAGATCAAGGCAATGAGGAATACTCTTGTATAATGCACACACTTCAATTGTGTGTAATCTATATGCATTTTTCCAAACAAATCCTTCAATATGTTGTAAATGCCCATTGAGACTCAGAGATAGATCAGTGTCTGGAACATTATCTCTTTAAGAAAGAAATCTGCATATCTGGATAAGTTCTCAGACACAAAGCCTATCCCCAAGACTATGGGATGACCAGGTGAATCAATCATGAACTTATGTGTCTTTGGTAATAAATAGGAGGTCGGAAACTCCGAAACTTTTATTTTGATGAAGTTTGCCTAATCCAGGATACTTTGGCCAGACCATAAAGCACTGTACACCATTTCCTCAAGTTTTTCTTGAAAAGCCATGGCTGGATTTATTTGAAGCTGTCAGTAATAATCGGTGTCTCAACTAATGCAGTTCTTCCCTTTTAAAATATTCTCTTGACATAACCCCAACATTTCCACCCTTGTCAGAACTTTTATTTATTATAGCATCCAATTTTTGACAATGCTATTAGTGCCTGCTTTTCAAGGTTGGAAATGTTGCAGTTTTGCTCAGTATGATCATAGGTAGAAAACAATTCTTCAAAATCCCTGTTAACAGTCATCTGAAACCACTTCAACTGAAGCATTCAGCTGGGGGGGGGGATAACTGTAGATTTTGGTTTAAAGTTGGTATGCTTGTAACATATTAATGGATTTTGTACCTTCTTATTTATAGTTTTAACACTGTTCGCAGATTAAAATATTCTCGTACAAGTGTGCTTCACTTTCAGTTACAGACAAATCAGTAGTTAACATTTCAAGTACCAAGTCCATGTTTTCATCTCCTTGAGTAAAAAGGTCCTAAAAGTTAATATCAGCCCCAAGATCTGAAGTGTTATTCTGACAATTTGAAGTATTCTTGTATATTTCAGGATTAAATTCTGATGCATCACTATTCAAATCAGAATCCATTGTGTCAAAATGAGACCTAAACTTTATTTTCCTTTAAAGCTTAAATAATTCAACTTTAATCCTAAAAAGATCTGGAGAGGACGTTATGGCAAAACTGAAACCTTCAGCAAGGACTTGTATTTGTAATTCAGTAAGGTTTTTCCATGAAATGTTGATTACTTGGTATTCAGCTGACTTAATTCCCTCAACTGCACTAGTGCTGTTGATTCTTTTTTCTTTTCCTCCCTCCTTGTTTTGCGTTTTTTTCCTTGTGGTGTTTGGTCCTGGCTGGTTTCCATTAGTTTGGCTTCTGTCTCATCCTCCAGCTCTAAAAAATTCACGTCTCTCTTCTTCTGACATTATCTCTTCTCTCTGAGCTGGAGTCCTTCACTCTTGTTTTGGAAAATCCACATCCGTCTCTCAAATAGGACTGCACTGTACTTCTGCTGTCTGGTTTTTCCCAGCTGTAAATCTCCTGTCTCTCATAATCATTAAAGTCTCTGATGAATTGATGTCTCTTTGTTTTACTGATCTCCTGCTTGAATTTAGACATTCTATCATGAACATAATGTTTGAGCTTTTTATACTGAGAATCAACTGTGAATTTGGGAAGTTCAGGTTTTATTACTTTAACTTCTTCCTGAATAACAATTAGATTCGGGTCATCTTTTTTAAAGAGCATTTTCATAAGTCTGAATGAGCAGTAACTATGTGCCTCTTTCCAATCAGCTTGTTGTCTGAATCTTTTAGGGTCCATTGTTGGTATTTTGAGAATATGCAGTCCCCGAGGGATGTGTTTAACCTCAATGTATTTTGTTAATGAGTATCCATTATAAATTAGCCAAGTTTCATCATTCAGTAGTTTTTCATATTTATTAAATAACTGTTTTAAAGTTAAAATGTTCTTGGATACATCTGGCTGTGCTGAAGTACCCCTACCACCTGTCACACCACTCTGACACACCACTAATCATTACCAGACCACTCCACAACAGCTTAAGCTGACTAGGTGCCCAAGGTCCTGGGAAGTGGATGGAGGACCCCTTTCAGTCCATGTACTGTATGAGGAGTGATAGAGGACTTGGAGAGGGAAAAGATTTGTGACACACCACTGGAAATAGTGTGTGTGTGTGTGTGTGTGTGTGTATGTAGGGGGGGTTGATTTCTTGTATTGTGTGGACTGGTGAGGTTATTTGCAGGGTCGGATGTGGAAACAGAAATTTTGATTCTGTTTCCAATTTCATAAAATGAATCAGATTGAAATCAGAATTACTGAACTTTGGACTTTGCGTTTAATAAATGGAATCCAGAGAATTAGCGCACCTTTAGTGGTGCCATTTCCCACTGCAAAAGGAGATGTTGGATATTTATGACTATGACTGAGTGAGTGAGTGTAGTATCTGTTTATTTGCTGCGTATAACTACTATACTGACAATGGGTTGCCAGGCTGACAGAGTCATATATTGATTTTCATAGCAGTTTTGTGTGACTTTCAATTAGACTTCTTGAATATTGATGTAGTGTTTGTTTTAGTTCATGTTAGGGTAGATGGTGGCAGATTGAGGACTGTACCAGTCACTCTCTAACAACCAGACAACTAGTTAGATAGCCCTTATGGGGGTTACAAAGCTTACCACTGCCTTATTTTGAACAGGTGTCTGCCTTGAAGATTCCCATTTCAAATTTTAAATCACAACTTTGCTGGGAGCATGCAAATTGGAAGGAATGCAATTAGCACTTCCAGTTTCATGTGTATATAAGCCAACATCAGGGTGAGCATGTGGTAGAGGCAACACTAACAGAGAGGGGTCATATCTGCCTGTTTCAGCCAGTGACAGTCAATGGAGTAGAAACTCTGCTGAAGTTCAGCGGTAAAACTACATATTTCATTAAACTCAAGGTTTGCAGCTGATGCACTGATGCAGAGGGCTGAGGCACCAAGCATCTCACCCGCTGCACTGGCTGCAACCTGGGATCAAGAATGGACTTAGGTCACTGGAGGTGGTTAGAAAAGAGAGGATCAAACATCCCAGGTACTGCTCCCTCTCCTGGGGGTGGGGAGATTTGTCTCTCCACTGTTGACTGCCACCATGTGGAGGCCTGGTGGCAGTGCAAGAGGGATGGCATGAAGTGAGGGGCTACAGTGTGATGCAGTGTATGTGTTCCTCCAATTAGTGTGCACTGTAATAAACTGGCCAAGGCAGGGGTTAGGAAGAAATGTGGACAAATGGCTGAGTGGGATTTGTGAAGCCCACCTGCTGGCCTCAGCCCATGCTGCAACCTGGTGGTCTGGACCAATGATCTGCACTGTGCCTTCCAGAGGAGGACATCATTTTCCCTCCTGGCCTCAGGCATGGGGGATCTGAGGGGGGGACTCTGTGGACCTGTCCTCAGGAGAGATGGAGGGCAGTCAGGGGCTTATGGGAACATGGTTGCTAGCCCACCTGCTCAAGTAAAGAATAAAAACTTTTATGAAAAAAACACAAGGTTAGCCTGCAACATTTTTGAAAAATTTTGTCCTGCAAGTAGAACAGAAAATAGACACAGACATGGGTCATATTCTATTAACAAATGGTGAAATGGGGAAACTCAGTATTGCTTGTAGCAAGTTTAGTGTGGAATCAGACTCTGGGTTTAAAGTACTTACATGCAAACGATGCACAAAAACAAAATATCTGAGATTAAGAATATAAGGAAAAATGTATTGGCTACCACAGTACACAAGGACCCTATGTTTCCATCGAGGGGTTTAGATAACAATGTATGGACCTTGGTCCAAAATTAACTTTTCTACATAGAACACACAGTAGGAGTAACTCTCATACTAAAGAGGAGGTCATACCAGGGACTAGCAAAATATGTAAAACAAATCGGCTTGCAAAAGGTATGTACCGAAGGTAGTCAGAACAATGCCATCCCCGGTTTTCTCCAAAGAGGTGACCAACAGAGAAAAGTTAATAAAAATATGGAAAACAAATTGGCTTGTACAAGGCAAGTACCGAAGGTGGTCAGCACTGTCCAATTTATAACCAACAGTCCTAATGATAAAAGTCCATGCCAACCAGCTGTATACAATAAACAGGTCATCTTTATTAGAGCCCACATCCAGTTAAAAAAAGCAGATGTGTGGTCTCATAATTTCATTAGCAGTGCAAAACAAGGTCTAAGTGATAATGAGTAAACTCACAACTGCCGTCTAATTAATCAGTAAAGATTTGTTATGTAGCTTCCATGGTATGTGGCTTCAAATAGCGCTTACTCCATACAGATGCTAGCCTCACTCAGCTTCCCAAATTGGACCATGCTATTGCCGGATGATGACTTCATCAGGGGTCTGATGACATCAAAACATGAGGACATGTAATGTGTGATGCATGTCTTGGCAGTAGTGTGGTGCGATTTGAGAAGCTGAATGTGGCTGGCATCTGTATGGAGTAACTTCAGCTCTATCTGAATGTGTATTGATGAAAAGGCAGTTGTGTGTTTACTCCTTATCATTGAGACCTTGTTTTCACTGCTAATGAAATTAGTTTATTTATTTATTTATTTATTTGTTTATTTATTTGAGGATTCGGAAAATACCTTTCAGCACAAGCTCTTTTACAAAGATTCCACTATAGTAGAACAAACAAATAGGCATGCATACGTATATACACAATGCATTAGGTGGTTTAAACATACATTAAATTTCAGTAATTACAATGTTATTCCTAGTACCAGTGAGGTACAGCATCAATAGGATTAGGAGCAGTGGAGAGATACTAGGAGAGAAACAGTGGAAGTCTGGGGAGTGTAGAGCAGCCATGAGTTAGGGCTTTGTCAGGGAGTAGAGAGGATAATGGTGCTAGTTTGGTACCAAGGGGGCAAAGTACCAGGCGGGTGGAAAAGTTGCTAGCATGGAAAATTGAGACCACATACAGTATCTGTTGTTCTTAATTGGATGCGGGCTGTAATAAAGATTACCTGCTTATTGTATACAGCCAGTTGGCATGGACGTTTATCAATGGAACTGTTGGTTATAAACTTAAGAGTGCTGACCACCTTTGATACTTGCCTTGTGCAAGCTGATTTGTTTTCCATAATTTATTAACTTTTCTCTGTTGGTCACCTCTTTGGAGAAAACCGGGGATGACATTGTTCTGAGTAAAACCTAGTTACAATCTGTGAGGAAAGTCAGCACTACTCTGAAAATGAAAGTGCCAGCAGGAATGAGCACATGGGAGTGGAGCTGCAGTTGATTTTAGAACGTGCACAATAACTTTAGAAGGTGCGCAGTAAGTTTAGAATGTGAACAATAACTTTAGAATGTGCATAACAAGCTTTTTGGGCTGACTGATTTCAGTGCATGATAAGCCCTAACCATACACTATAATACTAAGTTAGAAATGGAGTTGGATAAACTGAAACTCTCTGATATTATGCTTAGAGCAGAGAAATGTATCAAAAGCAATGTCACTGCTACTGATGTCAATCTGGGCAATACCAAAAACAGTTAATTCTAACTGAGAACTGAAGTAGGAAATACCAAAGGGAAAAAGAGTGTGACTCGGATGATCAAGGTGTTCAGTTGGAAGAAAACACATAGCAAAAAAAGGGGGAAGGGTGATGGAGTTGGAAACTCCACTAACCAACAGGTTTAAAGGTGATAGGAAACAGTTTTTTACTCCTCTACATGCCCTCCTGTTGTCCCTTTAGTCTCTCTATCCAATATTCTGATATGCTTTTTTACCTTTTCTGTTCAAGTAATAATGTAATTTTGTTGCTTTTTAACTACCCTGAATACCTCTATCCTTAGCAGTTGCTGCTCTCTCTTTTCATGCTGCCTGAAATTCTATGCCATCAGTAACACTGTTTCAGCCTATTCAGATGAATAGCCTTTAATGGTGTTACTGATGTCTGTGACAGGGCTGAAAAAGGCCCTGCCCCATTTGTTATGCAGAATGAGTTTAAATGAAACATAGAAACATAGTAACATAGAAGTTGATGGCAGATAAGAACCACAAGGCTCATCCAGTCTGCTCGTTTTTCTACTTTAAGAATGTGCCATAGGTCTTTACTCTGTCAATGGACTATCTATTCATACTCATCTGTATTGCTCCCTTATGCCTATCTCATGCCTGTTTGAAGCCCTGCACTGTATTCATATCCACCACTTCCTGAAGTAAGCTGTTCCATGCATACACCATCCTTTCTGTGAAAAACAACTTTCTCACATTACCTCTTAATCGTCCTCCCTCTAATCTCATGCTGTGTCCTCTTGTCCTGCTATTTTTTCTTATATTATAACATGTTAGACTCTTTCACCTTGTTAATGCCCTTAAGATGTTTGAATGTTTCAATCATATCACCTCTCTCCCTTTACTCTAGGGTATACATATTGAACTCCATTAATCTGACCTTATATGTTTTCTGTGCAGTCTCTGCACCATTTTGTTGCCCTTCTCTGGACTGCCTCCATTTTATTAATGTACTTGTACAGGTGCAGCCTCCAGTATTGCACACAGTACTCCAGATGGGGCCTAACCAGTGTCTTGTAAAGAATGGATTATTACCGCCCTCTTACGACTTTTGATACCTCTACTAATACAACCCAGCATCCCTCTAGCCTTATCTACTACAGTACTTTATTGGCCTGCTTGGATGATTTCAGGTCATCTGTGATGATGATGCCCAAGTCTCTGTCTTTTGTCTGTCTGGTTGTGCAACCAAATTTTATTGTGAGAACTAGGAACTGATGGCTCTGATGGTTTTGCAGTTCTCCACCTCTCGCAATCTCTCTGCCCTCCCTTGCTATTTCTGTCTTTTCTTCCCCCTTGCATATCTGTGGGTATAAAAAATACATGTGAATCTTTATGTGGAAATGTCACTGATACTGGGATCCCTTTGTTTAAAACTGTATATAGTTATACTGTTGACATGATTGCAAAGCAATTTGGAACTCAGGGGGTTAACCTAAGAATGCTGGTTGCAAAATCTCTGCAGAGCTGGCTACAGGAGATCAGTTCTGAGTCATTACAGTATGTTCTTTTTGCTGCACCTGCAAGAACACTGGAAACTTACAAGAACATTGTGTAAGAAGCATACTGTTTTCTTAATGAGTTTCCCAGTCACAGACTTATAAAAAGAGCAGCAATGCTTGTACAAGGGAAATACAGAGACTGAGATTTGGAACTGGGAAGAAACACTGAGAAATACTCTGTTTTCTATGTTTGTGTTGCCATTCTAAATAGTTATACTGAACAATTTTTATTTTTTATTTTGCTGTTATTAATGATAAAATGCTTCTTGCAAATTTTGAAA
Organism: Neoceratodus forsteri; assembly: GCA_016271365.2. NCBI lineage: Eukaryota > Metazoa > Chordata > Ceratodontiformes > Ceratodontidae > Neoceratodus > Neoceratodus forsteri. The sequence goes on along the minus strand of CM057450.1, from coordinate 152,697,301 downwards.
CTGCTCCTGGTTTTCCTGTGCTTCTTGACCTGTGCCTCGATGACAATGTCACAGAATGCCTTGGAAATATGAACAGAAGGAGCAGTAGCTGGTTAAGGGAGTGGAATGCTATGTATCTCAAAGGGCACTCCAAAGCTTAATTATTTAATTCTTAAAAAGTGTTTAAGACATGTCAGAATACATATCTGGCATGGAAAGGAAGATGCAAAGGCAGTTAACAATGTAAAATTAATTTCCTATCACCTTTAAGCCATTAGTACAATACAGTACTCCATGGATTCCAAAGGTTTACAACCCCAAACTCATAGAGGTGACACCTTGAACTAACATTAAAGGGGCTATGAAAAGCAAAATGGGATTAAGTGATTTAGTAGTATACTCCAGCATATGGCATATAGCACATTTAGGGCCAGTATGTGTCATCTTCATAACATTTCTGCTTGTCACATATCAAAATATACAGATTGTAATTTACACTCTAATTCCAAAGATTGCTGTTTATGTATTCTTGTGAGCCTACTTCCTGTCTGTGGCAGAAAAGAAGTTTCATTTGACTCAAAGTGATGATATTTTAGTGTGTCAGTCTGCAGGTTGGTGTGTTGCTGTGGATGTGTCCCCCCCCCACCACACACACACACACACACACACACACCTACAAGGGTTACATTGGAACTGCTTAGGTGGGGATACTTTCACCTCTAGAGCTGAAGGTGTGGAACAACTGTCATCCCTAGGTTCTCCTTAGTATTCAATGGATAACGATGATGGAGATGTGAGAACTCTCATGCAGTGTCACAAGGAGTTGGGAACTGAGTATCTGCTCAACTGTACTTCAGAACGCAGTATGCTGTTCTGTCACCTTCATTCACCAGCTGTTGCTGACAAGATAATTATGGGCTGATCTACTAATAGTCTCACTCCCTGGCCTCAACCAAGATAACCTGGTCAGTTTTACCTTTTAAAAAGACTGTTCTTTTTCATACTTCACTAAAGACATCAACACACATACTAGTTTGTATTTTGATACCTGACAAATGAAAATGCTATAGTGATGACATATACTAGCCCTAAATACATACTGGCATATACTAATAAGTCACTTAATCCCATTTTATTCCTTTTCAGTCCCCTTTAAAACAAGGCAAACTTTTGTCCTAGGATATAAAATTCTAACATTCACTGACAAATATATTTGTGAAGCTTGAAAGAGAACAAAACTACTAGCAGTTGTTCAGGATCTCATTTAGAAGACATAGAAAAAATAGAACCTGAAATAATTTAGGGGACAGACAATTGGTGATAACCCATTCTGCAGCCAATGATATGAGAAAACAGACTGATCTGGCTATTATAAAAGACGTTGCATAATTAAACATAAATCTCTGGACAAAAAGGGCTACAAAGTAATCTTTTCAGTAATTCTCCCCATGACAAGAGCCAGAAGAAGCAGGTATAAAGCAGTAAAAGAGTTAAATAATGCACTAAGGAAATGGATACTAAGCAATGAACACAAGTGTATCACCCACTGGAAAAATTTAGAAAATAATACCAACCTATTCAGTATGGAAGGACTATAGCTAGGGGGATCCTGAGATAAAAGTAACTAAAAGTTAAAGAAAAGCAAGGGTCAGAGCCAAGCACATTCATGGGTAGAAAATATTGGTTACAAATGACCATTGGTGAAATATCCTAAAAATAGATGAACTCGAATGCATCCTGAAGCAAGATAAAGTCAACATAGCAGTGGTAACAAAACCAGGTTGGATGACAAAAAAATGCATGGAGTAGTGATATATGGGATTGCAAGCTTTATTTTAAAGGATAGCTTAAAAAGGGGCAATGTATAGCAATCTATATCAGTAGTGAACTGAAAATTTGTGAACTAAGTGACATTGGTAACAGCAGTACAGTTACCATAATCATCTGAATTAAAGTAAGATCACGTAGAAGTAAGAAATTACATTAACTTTAGATGAATGTCACTGACCACTAAACAGTGAAAATGATACCAAATGGGCATTAATACAAGAACTTACTAAAGTATCTGAAATGATTGGTTGGGGGAATTCACTCTGTTCTGGGATCAACTGGGTTAAAATGACAACTACATTAAAAAGTGAATTGGATTTTGTGGACTTAATATCAAATCACAGATCAGAACAACTTGTTAATCCCACAAAGGGAAGTTATATGCTATGTTAGTTGCAATGTCCCCCCTCCGCCCTTCCCCCAGGATGCATCTGGAAATGAGCAACTCTGCTCAGTATTCTTTTCCTGGTAAAATGTTTAAATAAATAATTAAATACATATCCTTGATATAGTTATGACAAACATACCTGATAATATTCACGATTGATGGGTAAGAGAAACTCTAGGATCAAGTGATCACAATATGATTGAATTCAGAGTAGAGCATTTATTAAATGTACAGGTACTACAACATCAAAACATTATAAAAAAGCAAACTTTAACAAAGTCAGTAATCAACCAAAACATGGAACTGGAAAACTGAGCTGAAAGGTAAAATTATTGAGGAGAGCTGGACTATAATGAAAAACAAATTATTGGGTCTGAAACAGGCATGTGTGCTTAATAAAAAAAGTTATACAAATGGTAAAATCCCAATATAGTTTACCAGTCACGGCTGATAACAAATTAAAAAGAAAGTAAAGGCCTGCAGTATGCTTAGCAAAACATCTACAAATGATAATGAATGAAAATACTGAAGTGCTGTTAAAAATGTAAAATAGTCAATCAGGAAGTCAAAGAAAAAAATTGAATTAAAAACTGCTCATCCTAAGGACCATGCCAAATCCTTTTATGCTTATGTAAATAACATAGAAATTATGGACAGAACTGTGTCGCCATCAATGGATGTTGGGAAACTTGTGTGCAAACTAATTTAATTAATATTTTTGTTCTGTATTTCACAATAGCAGGTGATTAACAGGCTCAAGTGATCTGACAAAAAAAAATCATAGGACCATAAATAAAACCTTTTCAGAAAATTAAATGCTGTTACTATTGGATAAAATACACAAAGGAAAATTGGCAGGTCCAGATAACCTCCTCTGAAGTTTTATCGAGGAGTTAGATATTCTATAGCAGGGCCACAAACAAAATTAATTAATCTATCACATAGGATATGTAAAGTACCAAAAGACTGATGCAAAGTCACTGTCATAACACTACACAAAACAAGCATTTGTCAATGCCGAAAGTTCTCTCGCTGGTATTGGCATTGGTAGTGCCGGAGTTAGAGATGCATAATAGGGATGGCAGTGAAGTATTGAAGTGATGCCAACCCCACCCCTGCCCTGTAGAGACTGACAGGCATTGGGGTGTGCCTTTGGGTCATCAGCTATAATGCTCATGCCATTGTACCTCACCATACCCTGTAGACACTGACAACTGTTGTGGTGTGCTTTGGGGTCTTTGGACATTATACTTACCCATTCCATAAGGAAATACACTGAGGTGGGTGCAGTATAGGAGAATGGGGTGAACTTTGTGGCTGAACAGTACAAGGCACACCACGAATAAGTAGGTGGGGGTAGAAAGAAGTAGGCTGCTGGTTAAATAGTATCTGCAGCTTATCCATTAGGTAGGGAAATGGGCAGACTCGGTGGGCCAAGTGGTCCTTATCAGCCGTCAAATTCTATGTTTCTATGTTACTGGCTGCAGGATGGGGTTGGGGGTGGAATGGCTTGAGCATTACAGCCGATGATCCCAAGTCACACCCCTGATGCCTGTCAGTCTCTACAGAGCAGGATGCTACAGTTGTAAACCCTATCACCATAGACATGTGTTGGTATTTTCACTCCAAATTTTTAACATGGGCTTTTTGTGAGCCCATCTCATGAAAAGCGGCACAATAAATGTGTTAGCTTAAAGGTGGTTTTGCACAGTGGCAATGCCATTTGGCAACACAGGGATGAAAACACGTTTTGGGCAGGATGTGGAAAATTACAACTGTATTGTTCATGAGGAGGCATAAAAATGGCAATGTTGAAAATCTGGAGTGAAAATATGACAAATTGGTGAAGTCATGAGCATGCATAGAAACTGCGCAACACCAAATTATTTTGGGGAGTTTGTTAGCCACATTTTCAACATAGGCATTTGGGACCTCCCCTCATGAACAGTGCCACTGTGATTTTGTTAATCTGTCCCAAAAGGTGATTTCCCACAGCGACCACGCTATTGTGTGCCACAGGTGCGGAAACTCATTTTGGGCAGGATGTGAAAAATGACAGCTGTACTGTTCATAAGGAGGTGTGAAAAAATGCCAGTGTTGAAAATCTAGCATAGAAATATTGCAAATTTGCCAAGTTACAAGGGTGCATGGAAACTGCGCAATGCACGCTTGTAACACAGTCATTTTATAGACATTCAGCACTGAATTTTCAACATAGGCATTTTAGGACCTCTGCTCATGAACAGTGTCACCGTCATTTCCTTAAACTGTCCTGAAAACTGATTTCTCACAGCAACCGTGCTATTCTGAGTCAGACAGGTGAAAAAACATTTCATCCAGGATATGTAAAATGATAGCTGTACTATTCATAAGAAGGTGTTGGAAAATGGCAATTGTGGAAATCTGGAGTAAAAATATTACAAATTCATGGCGTTACGAGCATGCGTGGAAACTGCGCAATGCACGCTAGTAAAACAGCCATTTTTTGGATTTTTTTCCACAAAATTTGCAACATAGGATTTTTCACAGCCTCCCTCATGAAGAGTGGCACTGTTGTTTCATTAATGGGTCCCGAAAGATAATTCTGCACAGTGACCGCAAAATCACCTTTCGGGACTGAATAACACCATGACAGTGCCTGAATTCATCAGTAGGGGTCCCAGAAACCCCATCTTGAAAATTTGGTGTCAAAATTCCCCAAAATGCCTGAGATATGCACCAAAGTTGAAAAAACTCTATTTATACCATTAAACAGCTTACTGGCATTTCTTCAGTTCGTGGTCGGCTTTGAAGAGTGCAGATGTGTTCCCGGTCCACCGAAGATCGCCGTGCCATACTCCAGAGGTAAGTATGGGGTGGGGGGGGGGAGGCAGGGTGCACATGGTGGGAGTGGGTTTCGGAGGGGCAGGAGACCGAAGGGACCGTTTTCTTTTTTACAGGTAAAATAAACACAGAGTATAAAGAGTATTTGGCACACTGGGGTGAGCTCCCAGTGTGCCACCCAAGTGTCTTTTTTTGGAGGGGGATGCAGTAGCCGACGGGGGACTGGGCATCCCCGTCAGCACATAGGGAAGGGGAGTGGGGAACACGAGCTGAGGGGGATTGGACACCCCTCTCGGCATAGAACAAACGTGGGGACATCATGCCAATGGGGAGTTGGCTCTCTCTTCTGCAGATTGAACTGGGAAAGGGGGGAACTGAAGTTGATGGGGATTGGGCCCCCCTGTTGGCAAAGAAATGTTTTTTTTTTTTGGGAGGGCGCATGATGCCGAGGGGGATTGGGTGCCCCCTCAGTGCACAGTGGAAATCGGGGGAAATTATGCCAATGGGAAGTGGGCTCCCCTACAGGCATTGTGACAGGCGGCGGTAACAGCAGTCATTGCCGCCAAGTTGCCTGCACATCGGGAGGCGTGTTGTGGTCACGCTGCATGAGAGCTTTGCTCTCATTGCAGCGGACCTTTTCTCAGATCTGGTGGCCACATTAGATATGCAGGGTGTCGGCCCCTGCTGCTGGCTGATTGGGGAATGAGGGATGCACCTACTGATGCGTGCCCTGCATTCACCCAACAGTGACCGTGCCTCCAAACCTGCTACTACCGCAGTATGTTGACTGCTCATGCATGAGCCAACATAAAAAGGAGTTAATACAAAAGTACAGTAGATAATTACAGGCCAGGCAGTCTCCAGCCACTTTGGGGCTAAATGATGGTGGATATTATCTTGTGAGACTTTAAAAAAGCATTTGATAAAGTACCACACTTACCCATAATCCAATAAATGATGGTGGCATGAGCAATCCAAGCTACCCAGCCAGTGTGGCAAAAGAATCATTTCCTCCTCCCACCCAGACACTTCTCAATGTATTTACCATGTCACCCTCTACACTGAAAAAAAACACCCTATCTTCTCTCCCTCACAGCAAAGTTGGCTGCTGACTCAAATCAGTAGTCATATATGGCATATGCTTCATACAAAACCATGTCAAAATAAACTCTCACCTCCCCCTGCATGACCTGACCACGATCATTTATTGTAACACCCCCTTCCTACCCCCTAGATCCCACACCTACCTCTTTCCCCGAGGTCTCTCAAAAAAAATCTGGTATCTGTAAAACAAAAAAAACACCCCTATTGCAGAAATGTCAGGTCTGTTCTCTGGTAAGTATCACGATGAATGAATGCTATCATTTTTGATAATAGTAAAACCTAATTGGCTGATCATGGGGGGGAGTGTTTTTTTCATGCAGAGGGTGGTGAGGTGGGGTAGCTACATTAAAAAGGTTCTGGGTGGGGGAAGAGTTTGGTTATTTATAGCACAGTGGGTGGGTAACTGGGTATATGTGTTTAAAATTAACTTAAAAAAGGCACTTCATGTAGTTCTTCTTGAGCAAAGTGTCATTATAGTGCCACATCACCAGCACTTTGCAGGTGATGTGACACCACATGCAGTCTTCAGTAGGGTAACCTGGCACTTTACCTGGTGAAAAATATGCAAAGTTAAACTTCCCACTATGTGAAATTGGGCAAATTCTGAGAAGCGATTTGAACATAGCCAACCTCTACAATTACACAAGAATAAATTATGGGCCCACTTTTTCTAAGCTTTTTCATTAATGACTTAGAATTGGAGACTAGTAGTTATTTAGCCAGGTTTGCAGATCATACAAAACTAGTTGAAGTGGTTAATAGTGAGGAGGAGTGTGAGACACTAGAGCAGTGCCTAGATTAACAAGGCTGCTGGTCAGGCAGCTGGCAGATACATTTCCAAGCAAATGAATGCAAACTAATTCACTGATGGGTCAGAAATAGAAAATGAGTTTACATATTAAATTGTGAAGGTGGCAGAGCAATTTACAAATATTCCAACAACGCTCAGCTGCACCCAGCAAGCCCAACAGAATGCTAGGCTCTGTTACAAGGCAGTGAACAGTAGAGAAAAGGAGGGGATACAGCAATGCCAGTATACAGGGTGGTGGTTAGACCATATCTAGAGTATTTTGCGCAGTTCTGGTCACTGCAGAGCAGAAAGGAGATTAAGAAGCTGGAAAATGCACAGTATAGAGATACATAAATTAGGGCTGGGCAAAACCAAATAGGTTGTGGTGCTGATTCTGGTTTTGGTTTTGCTAACTCACCCCTTGTTTTAGTTTGGAGGTCAATAAAATATTCACCCTTTCCTTCTGTTTCAAAGTATATATAAAAAAAAAAAAACTAAAACAAGTTAAGAATGGTGGAAGAAACAGGTCAGCAATTACACACCACCCCCAAAAGAATGTATTTAAGTCAGGTGAACACAAATGCTAGAGTACCTCACCACCCAACAATGGCTACTGGCCAGAGACAAATACCACAACACTACCCCTCCCCTCCCCAGCGCACACATGCACACACTAAAAACTGGTTATAAGCCTGGGACTACTAAAATACCAGAGCATGACCCACACACACACACCCACAACGAAGAGCACTTCCTCCTCAAAATAAAACAGGACTGTGTGCTGCAGTGTGTGCTTCTGAATGGCTGAGGCATCCATGTGACAGTGTATTGGGGACTAATGTCAGGCTTAGAAAGCAATATGCAGCCTGATCACATGAGTGGTCACATAAGTGAGGAGAGGGAATGGAGCAATTCACCCGTCATGCTGGGTAAGCAGCAAGAACTAATGCAAACAGACATGAATATTTAAACAACATATAGAATAGTGTATGGCCTCCCATACACAACAAGGTAATTCTTCACCAGAGTGTTTTCTATGAAATCTGATGACCTCGAGAGCAACGCTCGAGAGGTTCCTCTGCCATCATAGAAAACACAAGGGTAAAGAGTTGCCTTGTTGTGTATGGGAGGCCATACACTGTTCTATATAGTGTATGGTGCCCCAAAACAGGATCACTTACATTTTCATAGACAGCGTCTGCTGCTGGAGACCCACATTCCTAGTCTCTCCAGCCCACTGGCCAGCTCACATGCAGGAGCTGCCAAACGGCACTGGTGGGGGTGGTTACATTGTGATGTCCTCACTAAGGCAGAATGAAATTCATTCTACGTGTGAGGACATCACTGCTGAACAGAACAACTTTTTGTAGTGTATGTATTTCCATACACAACCGCATTCCACCATCCACTATAACAACAAAAAAAAGCCAACATTGGAGTGGAATCTCCGAAGTTCAGCTCAGGTTCTTGCAACGCTGACCCTCAAATATTTTGGTATGCTCCTCCTCCCACAGTTAAGGCTCTGTGCACCACTAACATAGATGATTAGAGGGATGATAAACGTGCCCTATGAGGAAAGGCTGGTGCTTCTGGGGTTGTTTTCCACAGTCAAAAGGAGACTGACAGACAACTATGACTAAGGTATTTAAAATCAAGACAGGATAGCAGTGGAACTGTAGAGGGCATGTGTTCAAGTTAAGGAGGAAGACAAGTCAGGAGGGATGCTCACCCAGAGAGTGATACGTTTGTGGAACAAATTACCAGTGGAAATGATAAGCAGTTACTGTTTTTTTTTGTTTCTTTTTCTTTTATAAATATAATTTGTACTTAAAGGTCTACACAGTACAGAAATGGAGACAATATACATCTTGATGTTATTCAAAGGGATGAACCGTCCCTTGAGTCATCACTGTGTAAACCCCTTACAAATGGGGGTTCCCAAAAAGTCTTCCTTGAGCTTGTCTAAATGCTCACTGCCAGGCTGGTGTCCTGCGTTTTAGCAGTTTAAATGTGATTGCCAGAGAGTACATGTACAGCCTCTGTGTACTGTCTCTTTAATAGCTGCCTGGATTGCAGTCATGAGTAATCAGAGAGGGAGCTCTGTTGAAAGGTGTAACTATTTGCTGAAAATCATTTAGAGTGATAATGACAATGTAGTTTGTCTAACCTGCCTTCTTTGCTGAGCAAGTCACTTAACTTCCCCGTGCTCCCAGACTGCACCTGTAAACAAGCTTTCAGCTTAGTGTGTCTCACCTGGTTAAACAACTGGGATTGGGAATGACTGTTTTGTTTATCTCCACTATCTTGGTCCTGGACTGCGAATTCAACCAATCAGTTCTGGTGGGACCTAAAATGGAGCCGGATTACAGGAGCTGTCTGGAGTCAAAATCTGTAGGAATTATAATGTTGGGCTTTTGGCAACTTTTTTGCACCTGAAGGGTGAGCCTTTGTTGTGACTGACAGACAGATCAGCCAACCAAACCTTTCGGATTCTGGGGAAAGTCCCATGCTTGCTGGCAGTTGGGCCAGATCTCAGTTGGGAAGTGAAGAGGCAACAGCTTGAGACAGTCAAGCAGCTGTCTGAGTAGTTTTTCGCAGGAGAACTGTTGAAAAGCCTGAGTTGTGGCCTGCATGTCTGCCTGCTGCCCCTGGAGGGATAGAAGAGAATTATTTCGGACTAAATCCAGGTTTGTGAGAACTAAGTAAGTCACTAATTTTTTTACCAGGCTCATACCTGAAGAAGACTGAAGATTTTGCTGAATGCGATTGGCCTGTCAGAATTTCCAGCTGCTTTTGAATCCCCGGTTTGTGCAGAGACTTTGCAATCATGACCGGAGAGTGGTTTGCCAAGTACAGTAGAATTCCCTTACATGTAAATGTGCTGTGTTTTGAAAGTGGGTTGCGATTTGGTTCCCCACTGTGTGAACTGTTTTCTACTTGCTGGAAGCTTTATTCAGCCTAATCGGACTGAATTCATGTTCATCTCCATTCGGCCTGGGCCATGCCACGCTGGCCCTGCCAGACTACCCCACTACACAGAGAAAGCCACTGATGAGAGACCTGCTAGGGAATCAGCCCCCTGCTCCACACTTGAGCAGGAATGACGCCCCGCTGAATAGTGTGGGCCCTGCTTCTCCTGGCACTCCAGATTAACCACCTGCTGCCTCGATTTTCATCCAGCCTGTGTCCAGTCTTGGGTATCGTGAGTAATCATCAGGGTAGCTCCCTGCAACAACAGCCTAATCTAAAAGTGTATCAACTGATTGTCTTGTTGTTTTCTTTTCACGAACTGAGCCCTCCGGCTCCGGATTACAAATAGTGTGTATTGTGCATGTTGTTTTCTTCCATCACAGGGCCCCAACCAGCTGCAACATTTCTGACTAGCCCACCATTCTCCATCTGGGTACCCAGAGTGTGTGACTGTTTATGGACCCTGAAGTGCATGCATAACTGTTTGATTGATAGAGCCTTTAAGCAAATTAACCTGACTACACCCCTCCCTTGTTCAAGTCCCTTAAATAAATCAGATCTAACTCATTTTTGCATTTACCCTGACTGTGGTTCCCGTTTGTGCAAGAGTACTGTACTGTTGTTATTTGCTGTGTATAACCTTGTTTTACAGGGGGTCCCCAGGGCCCAGCCAGGGGAAATCCCTGGTGATAAGTGCAAACAGTGTGGGTACTTGTGTGGTGTATCAGGGATATTGTAAAAGTGATTATTGTGTATTGTTCCGGCCACTAGTAAGGAAAGGGGGGGTGCAGTGTCCCGGAGGGCTGTGTCCAAGTTAGCTTGACCACTACCAACCCTGACCTCTGGGTGAAGGCACCCGTTTCAGAACTCAGACCCCTTAACCTACTACTAGCCAATCAGGCAGGGGCAGTAGCCCTTGGGATAGTGCTACCTACGGGTTACAACTGCTTTCAATACACTGCCACAGGAAGCAAAAAGATAAGGATGTTCTGATGCTGCATCCCCACTGCAAGACACGGTAGGAGAAGAGCCCACTGATCAGTAGAATAAAAGTAGTAAATCTTGTGACCTTATCTCATGCTTGCAGTTCAGCACTGAAACCCTATACAGTGGTGGGGGAACCAGGAGTGAGAACTCAGTGCTATCCCCCTTGAGAGTTTTCCAGTTGTAGTATGTATTTGGGGCTCACCAGGGTGGAACATTGAGGAAACTATGGTCTGGGGACTCTCTCATCCTTTGCAGCACAAAATTCAGATCCTGATTCATTACATGCATGAGCCACCCTGTCCATGAAGAGGAGCAACATTCAGTTCAGTTATTCAGAGTTCTGCCAAGATTTTACGTCTGGTATTTTTAGGGTGAGCCCAAGTCTAATAATGGACATTTTTACCATACTAATTAAGATGCCCAGGAGATCTCTAGAGCTGTGGTCATACCGGCCGATTGGAAATTGTAGGAAGAAATATAATTCTGGGGTTAAGGGTATTGGTTTTCCTGTTACTGTAATTTCTAAATAGGCTTTGATCATACAGGGAGCAGGATGGGCTGTCCCACGTGTGTGTGTGTGTGTGTGTGTGAGAGTGTGTTGAAGGTTTCCCCACAATTACATTAACAAAAGGTTGGAAAGTAGTGTTCTGATATAACTGAGGTTCCAAAAAAATCTTTTCAGTTGCTTTCAAGAATATTATACATACATGGAAATTGAGGGCAGATAAAGACTGATCAGTCCAGCTAGTCTGCCCATTCTGCCTTACTGCTGTACTCTGACCATAATGACCTTTGTGGTGGATGAGCTGTGATGGTTCATACCCCAATATTTTAAGGTGATGCCAGATAAATCTGAAAGGAGAGGCTGGAGGCGTACTCTAAAGCTAAGATGCAAGGTTTATTAGCAACAGTTGGAGCACACAGAAAAGTCTTATCACTCACTATCACTAACACACATGAGAAAGAATGAATAAGATTACCGGGACCACAAACTGGCCCCACCAATGTCATATAAAAGTCCAGGTGATTCAAGTCTTAAGGATGTAGCAATCTGATGCACCAAGCTTTGGTTTCTAGTATTTTGGTCGGCTGACTGCTGGGTGTGAACCCAAGGAAGCACTTCCTATACAGGCCATAAAATGGGGCATCCCCAGGTGAACCAGAAACAGAGGAAAGCACTGTAGGCTTCCTGACCCTGGGAAGAAGGTGACTCCTGGTGTCACTGAGGCAAAGTCTAGGGGGAAGGTGAAGCTCCTGGTCGAGGAAGGGTGTTGAAGCCTGGTTGTAGATGAAGAGAACCCTCACCTGGAGTTGTCAGCTGCAGTGACCTCAGGTAGGAGGGCAGGTGCTATCCAGTTGAGGAAAGGACGCTGGGTGTGATGATCCACTGGACAACCTCTGGGTAGGTCCCTGGAACCTGCAGCTTCAGAATCTGGCAATACTTGCTGTGACCTCTTGATGAGCCACTGGAACAAGAGCCACCTATGGACAGTACAATCAAGAGCATGGCGATCCTCAGTGTCACCTCTTGCGTGGGCCACCGGTACTTACGCCACCTCAGGGAATTAGGCACAAAGCCTGGCAGTCCTCGGCAAGGCCTTGGTATTGGTCACTGGTACTATTGCCACCTTGGGACAATGTCTATGTGGGAGAATGGGCAACGTGACTCCAAGTTCGGCAGATGACTGAAGTCCCTCAAGCTACAGCCGGGGCGGCCCCTAACCTGACTCACTTGGTGGGCCCTAGCTCCCAGCTGGCTACCACTTATGACCGGCAACTCAAACCTGGGGTGTCATGGCGAAGACTTGGGGTTGGTGGAGGTTGATGGAGATGGGTGCTGGTGATGCTGTGTTTCCCAGGGACCTTCCCTGAGTTGAAGAAGAGCCACCGGAGGAACCCTAGATGAGGTGTGTGCAGAGCCCCTGGAGTTCAACAAGGATTTCTGTACCCTGGGGAATGCACAACCACAAAGGAGTGATAAGGCCTCTTCTGCTGGAGCCTGCTGCATAAACGGTTCACTGGGTCTGTTTTCTGGCCAAATAGATGGACTCACCACACTGGGGGACCCGATTAGATGGCAAAGTTCTGCAGAAAACCAACCGAGGCTGCTACTGGAGATCTTCTGGAGGGGGTTACACCAAAGGGACCCAGGGGATTTGCTTCAACCTCCTAACAGGGAAGCCAACATCCATTGCCTTACCTTCCTTCACCCTCCCTGGTCAAACTCTTTCTCTTGTTTCCAGCCTGTGCAGAGCCTCCTCTAGGCTGGGGTGGTCCTGGCTACCTGCCAGGGGATTGGATCCTTCATCCAGAGGTCAGTCTCCTAAGGCTGGGTCAGTGGCTTAAAAAAAAAGTCTCTGAATTTGAATTTACTCTTACCACAGAGATTGGCTGAGAGGGCTCAGCCTGTCTTCTTTCTCCCCTGCTGGGACAGGAATGTGGCCTAACTGGTTTGGCTTTGGCTGACTATGTGTTGGTCTTGAGCAGGGGGCAAGGAAGAACAAAGGAAGGAAAAAAATGGTTTGCTTTTTAAGGTCCACGTTTTTGAACTTCTTTATTATAATTTTATGCTTTCCAGCAATAAGACATAAACACATACATCCCAGGATGGGTACCTGGGCCCACATCCCCAAACTGGACATGGAAACTATATACATCCCCAAACCTATTTACAATCACAGTTATATGAAATCTCTGGAAGAAACTTGAGTCCCCTTATATCGATATAACAGACATTTCTATTCCTTCAAAGTTGGCACTAGTCCAACCCAATTCTTGGCCATCATCAAGTTTATATTGCTCTGTCAACTTTGAGGTAAATGTATCTACTCAGGGATAACCTTTAACAACTGTGTCCCTGGGAGAGAGAGAATCCATCTTAACCATATAGTATAAAAATCTTCCGACCCCATTAGAGTCAATCTCGTGAGAGTGTTGTGCCCCAGTAAATAAAGACATACCCTAAGGAAAATGATACTTCTCCATACAAGCCTAGTTACTTATCATGTTCTTTTACAAGAGTATTACAAGTTACACCCCTTCAGACAGACAGATCAGAGTCTGGGGACCCTTCTGTTGTAGCGAGTACACTGTTTCTAGGACCCCCCACCTTCTAGCATATAATTTATTTTTCCCCTCTACAACCATTTGTCTTTTAAGTCTGCCCAGGACTTGCATCAGGTCACTGACCCATTGGTCATAAGTGTATGTATTACCATTCTTTCAATGTCTTAAGACAAATGCTTTAACCAAGGCAGACATCAAGGACACATGGTATTTGGCTGAAACCCTCAATACTGTTTTCATGTCTCCTAGGAGACAAATCTCCGGTTTAATATAATCAGAGTAGTTTAGCAGGGGATCCATTTCTTGGCCAATTTGGATCCATACGAATGGATTTTAGAACAGCTCCACATTACATGCAATAGGTCCCCTGGTTTTATTCCACACCTAAAACACAGATCTGTCTGTCTGAGTTTTCTAGAACAGAGTTTAGCAGGGGTATAATAAATATTCAAACAAATGAAAAATTGCATAGTCCTGTACTTCGGTACCAGCAAGATTTTAACATTTTTCCAAATCTCCTTCCAGTCAGACCGCAGGGGGGATAGAGTTTTATCCCAGTAGACTGACTAGGCCTTGGACTCTGAGCTCAAAAAATCCAACAGCACCATATACACCCTTGAAAGGGGGTGTTGTAGGAGATCAATCTCCTTCAAATAGTCCCACGTAAATGGGGTCAGTCCCCCTACTTTATTGTCTCATATGAACTTCTGTACCATATTTTTAATTTGGACCTTTTTAAAAAAATCCCACTCCCTAGTCTGAACTGGTAGGCTCACCTTATCATCGAGTATAAAACCTACCAAATTTAAGTTGGTCAGTTGTGGTGCCCATTGGGGGCTAATTACTAGTCCCCCTAGATGAAAATTAGGGTTACCTACTATGGGTTGGTCACTGGCTCCCCTTTGAGCCTTCCTCTGAGCTGGATTTAATAGCTCCCACCAAGCCTTCATTGACTTTTCGATTGGTGAATGATCCCCCCAATAGGTAAAGCCACCGGATCTGTATACAACAATGCAGCAGGGGAAAGTTTTAAATCCTTTAAAGTGCGCTGCTCAATTTGCAGCCAGGTTGGCGTATACCCTCCTTCTTCCCCAGTTCTTGCCCATTGCCCCATCAGCCCAAGCTGTCCTGCAACATAATATAGAAACAGATCGGAAAGTTTTATACCTCCTTTAGGATAAGTGAGGTGTAAGGCAGCGTGTTTCCCCCTTGGAGGTTTAGAATCCAACAGGAAGTTTGAAATTACCCTTTGGATACTAGTAAACCGGCCCTTTGGGATATTATACGGTAGAAGGTGTATGGAGTATAATAATCTGGGTAACAGATTCATTTTAATCATGCCTAGTCTGGCGGTAAAGTTTAAAGGGAGTTTTTTCCACCTTAAAATGTTGCTTTTAATTGTGGCCAATAAGTTACCCACATTGTCCTCCACCCCGTCCTCAGACCTAGCTCTAATCCAGATTCCCAAGTATTTAATTTTATCCGAGGCCCAGTTGATCTGCAGGTGTTCAAAATCTGATCTGAGGGCGTATACTGTAAGCGGGAGAACTTGGGTTTTACTGAAGTTTAGTTTATAATTTGATACCTCCGAAAATTCCCCGATAATTTCCAGGGCATGTTGAAAACTGTCAGCCAGATTGTTTAAATGCAACAAGATATCGTCGACAAATACCGAAAATTTAAGCTCCATCCCTTGAACCTCGATCCCTTGAACCCTGGGCTCCATAGAGAGTGCTCTTAGTAAGGGTTCCAAATAATATTAAATAAAATTGATGACAAGGGACAGCCCTGTCTAGTCCCGTTACGAAGAAAAAACTCTTTGGAGAGATAGCCATTACATAGAACCCTGGCTGTAGGAGCTTTATACAAATTTTTAATGCATTGGAGAAATCCCTTTGGGAAACCCATTTTTTCCATTGTGAAAAATAAAAAAAATCATGTGAAACACGATCGAATGCCTTCTCGGCATCGAGTGCTATCAGGGCCATAGCGGACTTTGAATTAGAAGCCTTGTGTAAGATGCGGTGAAGCTTCCTTAAAGCATCATGCGCCCCTCTACCTGGCATACATCCAACTTGATCCTGGCTAATTAATAAATGAGCGACTTTAAGAACCCTATTAGCCAAGATCTTTGTAAGTACTTTAATATCCTGATTTATTAAAGCAATGGGTCTATAATTACCCGGTGAGTCTCTAGGTTTGTCCGGCTTTGGAATCAAAGTGATATAGGCCTGGTATAAGGGAGGAAGGGGCACCCCATTTTTCATAATATTCAAGAAAAGTTCTTGTAATAGAGGCATTATTGTCTTTATATGAACTTTGTAGAATTTGGCCGACAGGCCATCCGGCCCCGGTGCCTTACCATTTGGCAGGCTTTTAATTATCTCCATGATCTCCACTTTCGAGATTGGAGCAGACAATGCTTGAGCATGCTCCGTGCTCAGTCTAGGCAACGATATTCTATTGAGAAACCTCCTAATTTTTACCTCTGAGCTGATGCCCCCCTCTTGGTATATGCTAGCATAGTAATCCACAAAAGCATCAGCCAATCTTTGAGGTTCCGTGATAGTTTCCCCTCCAAAGTTCACTGCCAGAATCGCTCTTTCTGCCTCCCACTTCCTGATTCTGTGCGCCAGTACACGGCCTGGCACATCCCCCTGTAACAGATATTTAGCGTTTAGTCTCTCCCCCCAGCAGTCTACCCTAAGATTCCATATCCCCCTATACTCTTCTCTTAAATCCCTTAGTTCTTTATCTATTTCTGTGGAGGACCCCTCCAACGGTACTAATGACCCTATGGCCCCCATTAGGAATTCCTCCCACGCTTTATCCATTTTATTCCTCCTGGCAGAGTATTCCTGCACCATTGCTACGTATCAGACCTTACAGACCGGCCAAGCAAGCTTCTTGTCTGTTAGGGTTGGAACTTGAGTTTGAATAATCTCCTTAAGGGTCTCCTCTAGCTTATTTACCATATTATCCTCCGCTAAGATCCCTTCATCCAATCGCCATCGATATGGTTTCGGAGGAATGTTATCTATTTCCCATAGCAGTTGGATCAGAGAGTGGTCTAATAATACCCTGTTAAAGGTATTCAAACCTTTAATCCTACTTAGTACATCCCTATTGACCAGAAAAAAGTCAATCCTCGAGTGCGACTTATGAACCCCAGAATAGAAAGTCATCTCCGTGTCTCCTTTCTTATACACTCTATATGGATCTACTAATGCTGTGACCCCCAGAAATTTATTTAATGCTATCTGAGGGGCATTGGGAGGTCTATTACTAGCAGGGCATCTATCCACCTTATTGTCTGGACAGAGATTCCAGTCACCTGCCATGATCAATGGGTTGTGAGGAAGTGTAGCAATGTCAGCTTCCAAGGAGGCAAAACATTCTGGCTTGGGGGGGGGGTAGGGCCATATATTGAGGCATACGAGAATGAGTTTCCCAAAACTGAGCCCGACACATATATCCCCCTACCATCCTCTCTTGGCAAAATTTGGTCGATTACGAATGGGCAAGATTTCCTGATTAATATTGCCACACCCCCCGACGCTTTCGCTTTCCCGTCTCCTATAACCTTGCCCACCCATCCTTTCTTAAGGAGGTGCAGCTCCTAATTCAGTAAGTGTGTTTCTTGGAGTGCCGCAATATGTACTCCTAACTGATTTATGTACTGCAGTATAACCATTCTTTTCTTCCTCCCCCCTTAGGCCCTTCACATTTCATGACAGAAATTTAATTAGGACCATCTACTATACCAATACCCCTGATAATCACTCTCATATGCCTTACTTTCTTTATTTTATATATCTTGAATTCTCTCTCTCTCTCTCTCCTTTCCCCCCCGTAGCTACCTATCCCACCCCCCCGATCCTCTGATCGCCCTCCTTGATTCTCATGAGATGTGTATGAGTCAGCCCCCAACATGCCTCTGACCTTCCCCCATGCCTCAGCATATAACCCACTAAGTGAACCCCAACCTATTCCCCCACCTCGGTGATAACTTTAAGTCTACCCCTCGCCCCCTGTGATATTAGTGAAGCGAAGGGAAGGAAAGAGAATGATATCCTAACTTCATGATACTGCAGCTTCCCCCTTACATAAATACCACAATAGCCAGAGGGTCATAGTAACTAAATAATGATCTGCCTGGGCTTATCAATTTTCCCTTAGGATTATTCATGAGGAAGGTGAACACTAAACATCTAGCTGAAAGAAAACATCACCATAAACAAGGTCTGTGCTTTCAAATCAGTTCTGCCCTGGGAAAATATAATGTTAAAGTCAACAACAGAGTCAATAACAGGGCTTCATTTTCAAAGTCTCTTGAGACTTCTCTCTATCCAAAAAAGAAAGAGGAAAAAAAAAAAAAAAAAGGGCTGAGCGACTGGTGAATTTCTGCCACCTATCTAGGTGCCTCGCTGTTGCCAATAATCACATTCGACACAGCTTTGTCTGTATCCATCGCGGACCCTTCGTTCCTTTAGGTCACCGACTTGAACAGGTCTGGCAGCTCCACCCTGAGGCCTTCCAGGGCATCGCATGCTGTGGAGTACCTTTTACCTCCTTTCGGCAGTTTCACAGTCAGTGTGGCAGGATACTGCGATCTGAATTTCAAACCTGCCAAATACAGCTTCTTCTTAATCTCTGCATATTCTTTTTGTTTCTCTCTCACCGAGGGTATCAAGTCCTGGAATAGCCAAATGGAAGCTCCATTCCATTGCAGGTTTCTATTAGCCCAGGCTTTGTTCAAAACATGGGTCTTTCTTCTCTTTGTGGTTCAAGAATCTCATAATGAGAACTCGGGGACGGGATCCAGCCGGGGGGTTCTCTCAATGATTGGTGAGCTCGCTCAATATTATACAATTCCCCAAATGGTGTTGGACCAAACAGCTTCAGGAGAAGGTCCTGCATGAAAGCTACACAATCTGGACCTTCTGACTTCTCGGGGAGGCCTGCCATGATTAAATTATTTCTCCTACTGCGTGTTTCCTGATCCTCCAGTTGATCTTCTAGTTTTTTGATTTGCCTTTTAAGGCCAATCATCTCGTGGTCCATAGCTTCCATCTTTCTTTCCTGTGAGACCACTCTCACCTCTACATCCCCCACTCTTTGCGATAGGGCATTTAAAGCAGGTTTGAGTAGAGTAAAATCGGCAACCAGCCCCTGTAAAAGCTGCTTGATCTCGCTGATATCTTCTGAGGTTGAATGCCCCACTTGAGCTTCTGCCCTAGAATCATCGATCTCCTCTGGGGTTGGGGAATGCGGCTTAGAGCGGTTCACAGCCGGTGTTCTTGCTGCCAGAGGCTCAGGGCTTCCGTGTTCCATCTCGGCCATTACGCTATTGACCCCTGCTGCGAGTAGTGAAGATTATTCTACTTTGCAATGTGGCTTTGGTCACCAACTACAGCGCAGTACCCTTCTGCAACACAGTGAACCTCGCACAACTGAACTGTGGGGTCTCAAAACGCATAAATAATATATTTAATTTGCCGAAGCGAGGAAGCGAGCTCGGAGACTTCTGCTCGTTGCTAGCTCATCATGTGATCCCCTGCAGGGATTAGATTTAAGATGTTGTACCCGGCTCACCTCCGGTGCTGTTACAAAACACTTGGCACTCCTTTGAGACCATGGATCCAGCCACTCAGGCTCTCAAGAAACTGCTGCCAGAGCTCTTTAAGGAGCGGTGAACCCCATGATCACCAAGTAGGGTTGTTTCCAAAAGTCCAAATTTAAACTGCTAGGACTGTCCGCTGGAGAGGGGCCTGTTCTGTGTTTCAGAGGGTCCCCTAAGTTTTCCAAGGGTTTCCCATTAAGCTGCCAGGGTCCCCATAACTGTCTGACCCCCTCATGTCTCTGGGATCCCCTATTTTCTGTGATGCCCACAGTTCCACTATTTTCTGTGGTGCCCCAGTTTCCCTGGGGCACTACACCTTTCCCACTATTAACTTTCCCAACACCCTCTAACTAGAACTTTATACCTATCTCAACCTGCTTTAAAGCTACATGCTGAGTTGGCACTTACCACACTCTTGGGTCATTTCTTCCGTTTATCTGCTACCCTTTCCATGAAACTGTGTTTACAAACATCTTTTTTAAACTTGCCCCCTGTAAGTTTTAGTGAATACCCTCTAGTATTTACGTGATCACTTATTGAAAATATGATCCTATTATCAACTGTGTTTACTCTGTGTAAGTACTTGCATGTTTTTATCATGTTCTCTCTTCCTCTTCTTTTTCTCAAGTGTATACATGTTTAAATTCCACAGTCTCTCCTTGTATGACATATTACCTAGGAAGTTAATCATTTTTGTCACTCTGTGCTGTACTGTCTCAACCTTATCTCAGTTTCTCTATAAGGTTAGGACTCCAGAATCTTGTGCAGTACTCTAGATGTGGCCTTACTATAATATTCTCACTACAAGAATGAAATGACTTTGGAGGTTGCCTGCCATGCTGAGAGTCAGGTTATAGGCAAGAGCAGGGTCCCCAATCCCTCCTGCTCCCATTAAAGGGTAACATCAAAGGAGCTGTCCCCATACAGTCTTGTAGAACTCAATAGCTGTGTGAGACTGTGTGCCAAAGCTCCCATCTTAAAGAATAAGATAAATAATTAATCACTGATGGGTAGAAGTCTATGGAGTGAGCCACAGCAGGGAAGGAAGCTACATGATATAAGGCTGAATTTGCAAATATCAGTAGAAATCAGTTTGTCAATGTCTAAACATAGTCTGATTGTTTGCAAATGAATGTACAGAGAAGCCTGCCATCAGTTGTTGTCTTTAATGAAGGCAATATCACTATGAAGTTTAGAAGCCTGGGTCCACAAAGACAGGCTGAAAATTCACAAGAGTTGCTATTGGGCAGAGAAGGGGTAAGAATAGGCTCAAGTGGAGGCCCCCCCCCGATGGTGTACCAGATTTTGACTTGATGCTGTAGTCCAGGATTAAGCTCTTCTGCACACTCTCGTGCAGCCCTGGCATGATACATGGCCAAGATGAATTCTTGGTTGGGTAATAACTCACTTTCAACGAGTAACCAAGTTGTAGGGCAACTGCTAAGGTGCTGAAGTGCAATAAAATGAATATAGCCCAGTAGTATAGCGTAAGATATGGAAATGCAAGGATGCCTGATTGTCTTGGGAGGCTGAGAATGCTTTGCCAAATGCAAGGTCTCTGTCCTACTCAAATAAACTTGCAATTTCCTTACTATAAAGATTCCAGAAGAAGAAGGGTAAAAAGTGTTCGACATTCTGGAAGAGATTAAGGGCCTTCAGGAGCATCATCATCATCCTTATGGCTTGTGTTCTTCTTGAGAGGCTGAGATGGAGAGTGCCCCACCTTGTGAAGTACCACAGCATTTGTGCAGTAAACACTTCATCATTTTATTCATCAGCTGATGCCCTGGACATAGCGATGTAAAATCCCTAAATGTTTAAACTTAGTGAGCTCCAACCAGGAGGGAACTCCTTCAGTGATACATTGGGAGGGGGAGCAGTGGGATGCCAGTCTCAGTTTTGAAGGAGTTCAGTTTATAGCCAGATACTCTACTAAAAGAGTGAAGCAAGTCAAAGACTGCCATTGGGGCTTTCCATGGGTTGGAGAGATATAATAGCACATCATCAGTGTATAAGGTGACGTGGTGTTCTTCTCCCACAATGTGTATGCAATTAAAAGTGTGCAACTCCAGAATAGCTTGAGCTAGCAGTTACTGAAAATAGCAAACAACAGAAGTGACAACAAACAGTTCACCCATTTTAGGACGAAAACAAATGGAGTGCCAAAAATGAGAGCACAGACAAATGACAGCAAGTAAACAGAGTGGCAGTAAATACGGGCGAAACACACACAGTATGCAGACACCATTGAAAACACCCACTCTTTGTAAACAGTAGCTTTAATTATGCAATACTGCACAGAGTGCCATACACCACCTTGCATATTGCATGCATCCCATATGAGAGGGTCTGTGCCCCCGTACCCCTTCTAAAATATGTATAATGACCTCTGCCTGCCCCATATCAGGGAGGAGAAGGCAAGTTTATTTTTTTCATATAGCTGTTTGGTCTCTGTCACCTCCTCCTGCCAACTGGTGGTGGGGACACATACAGTAGGTGTTTTACAGGTTTTTCTCCCCAACCTCCCCAAGGCCCCAGCACACAGTTGTGCGAGCATGTGGAGGCATGCCACGTACCTCGTGGCACCAGCTCAGCCTCTTCCACCACCTGTAACTGTTTTGTCTTCCCCTTTCCACCTGCACTACCCACCGGACTGCCACACAGTGGGAGTGGCACTATGGGGGGTGCCATCTCACCGTCACCACCCTCAGAAGAGGAAAGCTACCCATCGGCATGTTAGAGCCTGCTCGCCCCCCCCACACCAGCACCCTGATGACCCGAGGTCATTCCCGAACCTGGGTTGCCAGTGTAGCGTGAGGTGTGGTGTCCAGAGCCTCAAACCTCAGTGCCACCAGGCCAGCCAGGAGAAGGCAAATTTTGAAGGAGGGAGAAATCTGGAAAGGGATCCCAAAGGAGGAAGAGCAGCCACGGCATGATCACTTGCAGTACCACAGAATAGAACAAAGGAGGGCAAAACACTCAAGTCCCCAAAATTGTTATGCTTCACCACACAGAAACACACTCCATGAGAACCACACACCAAGACACCTGGAAACACAACACCGTAACCTGACACACCTGCAGAAGCATTCCCCATCAGACAGTCCCACAACCAAAGCAACACCACCTCAAGCACACACTGCACCACGACCCCAACTCCCATATGCTCTAATCATTCATGCACTATTGCCAGTGCCCAAATTCTGGCACCCTAATTCATTCTCCCTCTTAACCATATACCACAACTAACACACCTGTCAGGTGTCACGGAGAAAGGGGAATTCAAGTGAGTGGTGGCCACTGACTTTTACATAAGCATTTGTAATAGCTGTACAAAGGTGACCAGAAATCCCAGCTGCCCCAACACCTAGTATACAGTAGGAATAGGAGGAAGCCTGGTTAGAAGCCTTCCCAGCGTCAAGGCTAAGTATGAATGAAGGGGAGATGGATTGCTGCTTAATGAATTAAGTGGTGGCTGTACCTAGTATTGTCATTTGTAGTACGTGACTGAACAAAATCTGTTTAGTCCAGGCTAATAAGGGGAGAGAGCAGAGTATCTATTTGCTGGGCCATGATCGACATGAAGTATTTTTAGTCAGTGATCGGCACTGATGTAGGGCAGCAGGATGCACACTGTAGGGGATATTTATGTGCTTTTACTATAACAGAGATGGCCACGTAGGACGAGGAGGGAAGGGGGCTCCAGTAAAAGTCACAGAGAATGCACTTTGGTGCTCTTGTAGGTCTCTGCCTGAAACTGTCAGGGCCAGGGCTGTTCAGAGTTTAAATGCTAGACTTGATAGATACCTAACATGAAAATGAATTTCTGGTACCGTAGTTGCTCTTTGGATAACTTGTCACTTTTCTGTGGAGTCAGTATTTGACACAATAGGTGTAGAAAAAGGCTGAATTGAAATATCCTTTTTCTGCAGCTCTGCAATTGTTATGGCAATAGCACAGTTCTAGACTGGAAAAAATGCATAACTGTAAAATAAAAAAATGGAATAAGGATACCCAGAAGACAGACATTTTGCACTGAACATTATGTGTGTGGGTTCATGAAACTTTCACTGCGGCAGCCAGATTTTCCATTTGCCCATTTCCAGAATAGAAGGGTTTTTTTTAGCCTATACTGGAAAGAGACATGTTCTTATACTGCCATCTGCTGAATTTTTGTAGATGGTTATGAGTGAGCTAAATATTTAGCTCACAACAGTCAACAACAGTTCACAAATCTACCACAGAAAGGCACAATAGTTTCTCTGTCATTGCTCAGAAAAGCTGAACAATGAAAACAAAAATGGATTAATTATCCCTTCCCCATACATCATTTATCTGGGCAGCATTAAGATGAATCTGGTGGCACATTAGGAGGAAACCTGCACTGCACCTACTTATACTGTACTGTACTGCAAATGATGGAAGGCTGTTCCTAACAGAATATTGTTCCTGAATATCACTATAGAAAATACAAATTCAGATCTGAATAGTGACTATCTAACAATTTAGTTTAGTGTTTCAGAAAAGTATTCAATGGGCTGGAACTCAAACAAATGACTGCGTGTCTTTAATTTACAATGTATTAATCCAAGATTACACAGCTGAGATGCAGCATCTCATTTTCTGCAACTAGGTGTAACTTGGTCCCCTGTGGTCCCTCCCCTCCTCTGCCACCACCAAGTCCCTACAGTGAGAGCCCTAGTGGCCTAATGGATAAGGCATTGGCCTCCTAAGCCAGGGATTGTGGGTTCGAGTCCCATCTGGGGTGATGCATGTTTTTTCACAGGCAGAAGGGGATAGGGAGAAGTACCAGGAGAAGCAAAGGGAGGCAGGGAGGTCAGTAAGGGAAGCCAAAACTCAGACAGAAGAACACATTGCAAAATCAGTGGGTAGAGGGGACAAAACCTTTTACAGGTACATAAGTGAAAAAAGAAAGACAAAGGGAGGGATAGTGAGACTGAAGGGGGAGGATGGGGGCCGCGTGGAGGATGACAACAGTAAAGCTGACATATTGAACAGGTATTTCTGCTCAGTCTTTACTGAGGAAGAGGAGGTAATGGGTCTGAAGGGAGTACAAGGTGAGAATGGTGCAGAAATGGACACAAGTCCCTTTATACGAAAAGGGTCCTGAAGGAACTGGAAGTAATAAGAGTTGATAAAGCAATGGGGCCAGATAGGGTGCACCCAGGGTCCTAAAGAACTAAGAAAGGTGGTGGCTGAACCTCTGGCTATCCTGTTTAGCTGATCACTGGAAACAGGGGAGGTACCCAAAGACTGGAGGACAGCAGATGTAGTCCCCTTATACAAAAGTGGGAACAAAGAGGAAGCAGGGAACTACAGACCAGTCAGCCTCACCTCTGTAGTGGGGAAGATCATGGAAAAACTACTGAAGGAGAGATTGGTGGAACTTCTGGTTGTCAATGGACTACAGGACCCAAGGCAGCATGGTTTCACCAGGGGGAGGTCATGTCAGACCAACCTCGTTGAATTTTTTGACTGGGTGACTAAGGGAGGTGGATCAGGGGAGGGCAGTGGACATGGCCTATCTGGACTTCAGCAAGGCCTTTGATGCTGTGCCACATAGAAGACTATTACACAGACTGGGGAATATGGGTGTGGGCAGGACAGTAGTGTGGTGGGTAGGTAACTGGCTGGGTGGCAGGACACAGAGGGTGGTGGTAAATGGCTGTCACTCCACAGAGGGAAGAGTGACCAGTGGGGTACCACAGGGATCAGTGCTGGGACCGGTCCTATTCAACATCTTCATCAGTGACATTCAGCAGGACCCAGAAGGCAGAATTTCACTGTTCACTGATGACACAAAGCTCTGTAACAGAATAGACACACCAGAGGGTGTAGACAGAATGAGAAGGACCTGCAGAAACTTGAAGAATGGTCAGGGGTTTGGCAGTTGAAATTCAATGCAAGGAAGTGCAAGATAATGCATATGGGGCACAAAACCCTGGCACAATATATCAGTTGGGGGTGAGAATATAGCATGCACCAAGCAGGAAAGGGATCTTGGGGTTATCATCTCTGATAACCTCAAGGTAGGGAAACAGTGACAAGGCAGCAGGTAAAGCAAATAGGATGCTAGGATGTATGGCAGGGCATCACCAGCAGGAAAAGGGAGGTCATAATTCCGCTATACAAGACACTAGTGAGGCCCCACCTGGAGTACAGTGTACAGTTCTGGAGACCATACCTACATAAGGACATAGACAGGGTAGAGAAGGTTCAGAGGAGGGCAACAAAGATGGTACATGGATTGCATCACAAGTCCTATGAAGACAGGTTGAAGGAACTGAACATGTACTCCCTGGAGGAGAGGAGGGAGAGAGGGGGATATGATAGAGACATACAAGTATTTTACAGGGAGGAACAGGGTGCAGGAATACACTATTTTTAAGCAAAAAAGATGTTCCAGGACTAGATGGCATGGGATGAAGTTGGAGGTAGGACAATTCAGAGGAAACATGAGGAAGAATTTCTTCACAGAACGGGTGGTGGACAAGTGGAACACCCTGCCAGAGGAGGTGGTGGGGGCTGAAACAATCACGGGATTTAAGAATGCATGGAATAGACATAAAGGAATTCTGGAGGTCAGGGGGTAAGGGGCAACAGATATCTAGGAAAACATAAACTGAACTTACAAGCTCAAATGGGCAGACTGGGTGGGCTATAGGCCCTTATCTGCTGACACTGTCTATGTATCTATGTATCTATGAAAAGGGATCATGGGCAATGTTAGTGCCGACTTCTGTGTCTAGGGGTAAAGGATGGAATATCTTGCCAGGAGCCACTCCCTGTGCCCTTTGACAGTTTTCTAAGTCTACCACTTAGACCCTTCCCCTGCAGTTGTGACCTGAACAGCACAACTATAAAGTCAGTAAGTATTTGAAGCCTGCATCTGGAATACTGCATATGGTTTAGGTCACATACCTCACCAGGGATATGGACGAACTGGAAGGATCCAAAGAAGGGCAACTAGGATGATTACAGGATTGGGGAGGGAGGCATATCTGGATAGGTTAGGAGCTGATCTTATTTTCACTGGAATATAGCTTTAGTGGGATTCGAACCTAAGATCTTCTGTTTCACAGACCTGTGTCCTAAGGAGTGCCTTACAATAATCAGTATTAAAATACAGGGAAAGAAAAGAATTTTTGAATTTGTACTTAACAATTATGCAGTTGTTCCTCATATTCTGATATCACATATTTATATTGCACATTATGTTACATGTGGACCTTCTCTTCCAATTAAAAGCCAAAGTTACAGGCCGTTTCTGCCCCAGCAAACTCACAACCATCAGTTTATTCTCAATCAAGTGACTGATGAGTGCTCAGAATAGTAATTTCTTTATCAGTAAAATGATGATAGTGATATCTTCATCCTACCTTACATTCTGATTGATTTGCTGTCTCAGCACTTGCAGTAGCAACTGTAAAAAAACTGCAGTGCAGATTGGGGGAGGAGAAGGGTTACCACAATCTTAAAATCTACAGACAAAAACAGTAGCACTGGCCATCCTCAGCAATCATGTGATTGCCTCATGAGGATAAAGTACTTGGCCTTTGGTTTTATACTTTATTCATCCGACTATCACAATATTGCCTCGTATAGCAAGCCAGCTAATACATTTGCACTTAAATCTTCAACATCTTTGTCATGGTTTTGCATGTCTGTATTGCTGCTTCCACAGATTTGCCTTTTTAATTTGTATTTAACTATTTGCGTGTTTACAGCCTGTCAGTACATATCCATCCCCACATGATTTGTATATTGCACAGTCATGTTGCTATTTTATTATTTTTTTATTTTAGTCTTTGGTAACTGGTTAAGGCCCACTAGGCACTGGTGCCTGTTTTCAAGGGGGCAACCTGGGAGCACCGGGAAGGTTAAGTGACTTGCTCAGAGTCACACAGTATGCAAGTGGAGCTTGTTGGAATCAAACCCTGGTCTGCTGGATGTACCAAGCTCATTCACAGCTCGTTACCTTCTATGTTACCTACTTTCATAAATGCTTGTACTTGTTCTTCCCCTCTGTAACCCCTGCCCTCACTCCCTGATCACACCTGCAAATGAACCACAGCTCAGTCTACCTCTCCCAGTCACCAATCTTCAACTGAATAAATAAATAACTAAAGAAAATGTTTAAAGAGGCAAGTTACATAACTTTCCTCTTGAAACCTGGCACCCCATCCAAAGCACCAAAGTGCAAAATGTTACCTGCAGGTGCAAATGTGTGACCATGCCACAGGAATACTATACACAGCTGCAGTATGCAAACAGGACTACATATAATGTGAACAAGACCTTGCCAATTGTCAGGGGTTCTGTTTACAGAAGGATGTTTTTTCTTGCAGCTCCAAAAAGGATTGTGATTAATGCCCTCCTATAGAAACCATCTTTAGACCCTGATGATCAGTTGAATTACAGTCAGGTCTTGTACATTCGCTATGTGGGAAGGCGAGTGAGAGGTGCTGGCAGAGCAGCTCAAAGCTACCATGGACTGGAGTAAAATCAAAAAGCATTTGCAGCCAGAATTTAGGCCCTGCCATATCTCCAGGACTGCTCTAGTCAGAGTTTCATGATCTCCTCAAACTAAGGGATCAAGGATTTTGTTTCATCTTGGTTCTTTTAGATATCTCCTTGGCATTTAACATGGTGGACTATGGTGTACTGTTGGATCACCAGAGGAATTATGTAAGACTCACTGGCACTGTTTTATGTTGGCTTGAGTCCTACATTTCCAGAAGAACACAGCAGGTGGCTCTGGGTAATTGGGACCCCTGATGAAGTGAGTTTTTTCGCGAAGTGCCAGGTCGATCAGCCACCACCTCAGTGCTCTGAAATTCACCTGGTAAGCCAGTTATGGGACAGTGTCACAAACTTGTTGAAACTGAGAATTGTGTAAATTTGCAGTGAAGTATTCACTGTTACTGTCTATGAGTTACGTTGCGAGCCCCTGCTGCATTTGCTATTTTATTAAGAGTTTAAAGTAAAATCTTTTATCTGCTGTAAACAGCCGTGTGGAGTGCTTTACTGGTTTGAGAGTTTGGAGGCTTTGGGTAATTCCATTATTTATTTATTTATTTATTGAATTTTGATGACCGGGTAGGCCCACTGGGCCCCGGAGGTCCCTTTTTCAGGGGCGACCCGGGTGAATCAACAACATTACAGGTAACGGATCAGTACAGTCATGTGATTGTAAAGTATAACAATAAGAAATACATAGGTATACAGGTGGCAGGTAGTGTACAACATGCAGGCAGTAAGGACATAGAGGTTACACATAATAAGACCGTTATTCATCCCGGGTTAGTGAATTAGGTTTAAGTGCTCTGGTAGACAAGCAGAAGCTAAAGACCTGGGGTTAGCTTCATTGTGGGCATATTGGAAGGGGGATGAGAGGGACAAAGTGCACCCCGTCTTAGGGGGAGGTTCGTTATGCTTCCAGTAGGCTATGCAAGGTCGGGTCTGATGAGCTACCCGGATGGCTGTATGTGGTCAAGTCCTGTAACAAAGACATGTGCTCCTGATGAGCAAGTGATCCTTGAGCTTTGTCTGGAAGCTGGTGATGGACCCAGCCTCCCGTACCTCCAAGGGGAGGTTGTTCCAGGTGGAGGGCGGTGTATGCAAAGGACCTGGACCCGGCTTTTGTCCTGGTCTTGGGAACCACGAGGAGAGTTTGGCCTGATGAGCGCAGGCACCGTGGGTTGGGTTTCACCCTGACGAGACCATTCAGGCTGGGGGGAGGTGTGGGACCCAGTAGCTTGAATGTAAGGCAGAGGGTTGAGTAGGAGAGGCGAGCTTCCAGAGACGGCCACCTGAGCCTAGATTGGGCCTCGCAGTGGTGAGTCCTCGGGTGTGACATAGTGGCAAAGTGGACTATTTTGTTGTACAAGGTCTGTAGCCTCCCTAACTCCGTCACGGCCATGCCCTGGAGAATCGGGGCCGTGTAGGTGAGCTTTGGGAAGAGTACGCTTGCGGCAATGGCTACCCTAGCTTCAGGGATAATCTGGTCCTTTAGTCTATAAAGGATTCCAAGTTTCCCATGGATGGCTTTGGTGATTTGGTCTACGTGATTTTTTAGTGTGAAGCCTTGGTCCAGGGTAAGTCCAAGGTATTTGGTAGAGGAGACCACCTCAAGTTTTGTACCCCCCCTGAACTGGAGTTGTAGAAGATGTGCCCTCTCAGATCTCAGGGATCTAGGACCAAAGAGCATTACCTTTGTTTTGTTGGTGTTTAGAACCATTTTGTTCAGAGTGAGCCAGTCCTCCAGCTGAAGGATGTCTTCTTGGAGGGCTGTCTCCAACTCGGGTAAAGTAGGGGAAGCTCTGTAAATGACCACATCATCCGCGTACTGGATAACGCTACTGCTCCCGCAGTGTGTGTGCAGATCATTTATGAACAGTGTAAAGAGAAGGGGGCCGAGGATTGACCCTTGAGGTACCCCTTCTTTGAGTGGAGCTAGCTTGGAGACTTTATCCTCCCACTTGACCCTCTCAGTGCATCCAGAGAGATAACTCTTGAACCATCCCAGTGAATGAGAGTCAAGGCCAAGTGAGGGCATTTTTTGTAGTAGGAGGTTGTGGTTTACCAAGTCGAATGCCTTAGATAGGTCAATAAAGACCGCTCCTGTGCTGACCCCTGCGTCATTATTGCTCAGGACATCGGCTGAGAGTTTAGTTAGCGCAGTATCCGTCCCATGCTTGGCTCAGAAGCCATGCTGTGATGGTGAGATTACCCAGTGAATTTCTAGGTATTCTCAGAGGTGGGAGTAGACTAGCTTCTCCTGTACTTTTGCAAAGACACACAGCAAAGAGATGGGCCTGTAGTTCTCAATGGGCTCAGTTGGCCCTCCATTGTGTATAGGAATCACTAGGGCCTGTTTCCAAAGCTTGGGTACAGACCCCTCCATGATAGACCGGTTTATCAGCCAGGTTAGGGGCTTAGCTAAGCTGGGCCCCTCCTTGAGGATTCTGGTTTGGATCCCATCGGGCCCCAGATCCTCTCGAGTGTAGGGATTTAAGGATGGTCAAAACCTCCTTTTCCCTGACCAGCCTCAGGTGAAACAAAGGGCGGTCAAGGTCAGGAGGCTGTTGAGCGTTCGGCTCACTCCTCCTGTCAGGGGGTCCCGTCTTGTAAGCATCCAGGTTCGTGAAGTAACTGTTAAGGGACTCAGCAATGAGAGATCCCCCATCGATGAATTGCCCATTAGCCAGGAAAAAGAAAATCTGGATTGCGAAGCTTAATGCATATAGCCAACTGGTTTGCTGCCTATTCTTAATTAATAATAGGAAATGTGTTTTGCATAGTTTTAATCCCATCTACCTAGAGTCTGACAGGGATCCTTGGTACTAATATTTGTCCCACTGTGATACTCCAACTGCACCTCTGCTGTTGGCCTGTCTTTGGTGTCTCCCCTCTAGAGTTAATTGTTCTAAATAACAGTAGGTTTGACAGGGAACCGTTATCCCTAAGGTTGCGTGCCTGGCTTGCCTAACACATCTAAATTGGAGGCTGAACCTGCTCTGGTATCCTCAGCTGACGTTGCTGCATGCGCCTGCAACCGCAGGGATTGACGCCAGTTCCTGGTTTCCTCAACCCACTAGGTCAGGGACCTGAGATTCATGCAGGTGGCCCTGGAAAGCTTCATAATGAACCCTGGGTACTGGAACAAGGGCATCTCTTGGCTTTAATTTATATTCTGGCCCAACTATGGACCGGATTGGCTTATTAGTAATGCCAACTGCCCCTTATGCCCAGTAGGGGCGGGAATGCATACGACAAGTCACTACAGCTGCCCCTCCTCCAGGTGCAACATCCCTCTCTTAGTGGCGATGAATTCTCTAGGAAAGGGATCCTCTATGATCCCTTCTCCTCATTAGAGCCTAACCCCATGCCCATCCATACTGGTTTTATCACCTCTGACCTCACTCTTGGCGCTTGCTAGCAGCGCTGCTACTACTGGCAGGAGACATCCAGCCTAACCCAGGCCCAGGGACACCAAACGTATCTATTTCTTCCCATCAGATAAGGCCTGGATGGAGCCAGGGTCTGAGGTTGGTGCATATAAACATCCGCAGCCTGAGACTAAGATTCACGAAGTCCAAGCATGGCTAGCTGTCTACAAACCAGACATACTAGCAGTCTCGGAGACTTGGCTAAAGCCCCACATTCTGGATCATGAGGTAGCGGCCTCTGGATACGCCTTCTACAGAAAGGACAGACCCTCGAGAAGAGGGGGTGGGGTTCTGGTATATGTAAGGGACACAATTACATCCTCCCTCATTAGCATGCCCCAAGGCATGACCCTGGACATAGAAGCAATCCTTATACGGCTCACTCTAGGTGGGGCTAAGCACCTCACAATAGGCTGCGCATACAGCCCCCCCACCAATGCGCTCGGTTCTCTGGGTGCGCTCCTGAAGAACCTAGCAGTAGTATCTGCTTCTGAGCTTATCCTACTGGGCGACTTCAACCTAAACTGGGCCCTTGAGGAGAAGTCTGCCATCAATGGTATATTAAATGACTCCCGCCTCACCCAAGTCATCTCCCTACCGACCAGAATGAACCACGCATCAGGAAAGCACACCATAATCGACTGGGTCCTGGCTTCTACCCCCAGCAATGTAAAAATGGCAGGGACCTTGGCTGATGCCTTGAGCGACCACTGTCGGTATTTGCCATCTGAAGAACTGTGTGAATAAAGTCCCGCCTAGGATTATTACCACTAGGGACTTCTTTAACTTCCTCCTGACCAATTCATTGGGTACTTAAATGGGATCGACTGGAGCAATATAAGACACCTTCCTAACCTGGAGGATGCCGTTAATTTTCCAGACATCCCTCACTAGAATAATTGACCTCTTAGCTCCTATGAAAACCCACAGAGTAAAGGGAAGCTGCTATAAGTGGATCTTGCCTCCTCTAAAAGCTCTGATGTCTACCCGGACAAGGCCTGGAAAAGTATAGGAAATCAATGCTACCGGGGACTTAGCCAGTTACAGGGCTCTTAGAAACCAATGCAAAAAGGCCATAAAGTTAGCTAAAAAAGACTATATCACCAACCTTCAAAAAACTAGCCTAGGCAATCCCAGGCTCTTCTGGTCGCACATTAATGAACTCCTCAAAGGGAGGAAAAAAACTACACCCAGCCCAATCCTGGCTAATGGGCAATTCATCATTAATGGAGCTGCTATGTAGGACTGTGACTCCAAGGCTTGATACTAGCACCCACGCTGTTTGCTATGTACATGTTGCCACTGGGTGAGCCCATAAGACTGTATGGCATTGGATTCCATTGCTACCAAAATGATATGTAGCCATACCTGTCTTGTGCACCTGATGGGAGTAACACAGCCTCAGTGTTCAGGCACTGTCTGTAGGAGATCAGTCTATCTGGACAAGAAGGCTGCACTGAAACGCACTGAACTAGGATCCCAGATCGCTTCAGTGACCCCAAAGAGAGGACAGCAAAATCTTGGTTGAGAGCTGAGGGAAGTCTACCTTAATTTTCCTCTAGTTTTGACTGTGGGCTGAAGAGGTGGAGGGTTTTTTACTGCTTTATTTTTTGAACAGTTCTGCTGCTAAGCTATGGGGGCTGAAATATTAAATTTCTCTGTGTTAGTCTGCTGGGGAAGGAAGTGAGATTACTGATTTCCTTGGGCTAGTCTGCTGGGGAAGGGGCTGAATTTAATGATTTTCATTGCTTTTTTGAATTCATAGGATGCTGAAATACTGCTTTTTATTTGTTAGTTTGCTAGCTGATTTTCTAAATTGCCTTTGTTTTTTGGTGACATTTTGCATCAGACTATTTTGGTACAGCTAAGAATTCACTATTCGCTGAAGCTGCTGAGGGTAGTTTTGTTGCGTTTTAGACTTGCTGTTCAGTGGGGTGTGTTTGTGTATTGGGCCCAGGCAGTGGGGCTCAAGCTGCTTATGGCTGGTTTACAGTGACTGGTTCTACAACACAGGACCAGCTATCACAGGTGTGATATACAGACCTCCAATACCGGGGGAGGAAGTGGACAGAGTTCTAGTTGAATCCATCCACATGATGGCAGCTAAAGCAGAGGTGCTGCTGGTAGGTGATTTCAATCTGCCAGATGAGGATTGCAGCATCCCATTGCTGCTTCAGCCAGGAGCAGGGACATCCTGTATTCCATGCAAGGGCAGACCTCAGGCAGCTAGTGCTAGAGCCCACCCAGGATGGT
Organism: Neoceratodus forsteri; assembly: GCA_016271365.2. Lineage (NCBI taxonomy): Eukaryota > Metazoa > Chordata > Ceratodontiformes > Ceratodontidae > Neoceratodus > Neoceratodus forsteri. Next base: position 152,663,516 of record CM057450.1, on the reverse strand, counting down.
GCACTTTTGGACCTGGTACTCACCAACGGGGACAGAATTGTGGAAGTCAGGGTTAGTGGACACCTGGAGTCCAGTGATCATCACACAGTGTGGTTCAGTATGAGTACAGTGGCAGAGTCAAGCCACACAAAGGTGAGGATCCTGGAATTCAGGAAGGCGGACTTTACTAAGATGGTGATATGTCTCAAGAATACCCTGGCAGGGAGGGATGAATGGGGTGAGTTGAGGAGCAGTGGGCCCATCTGAAAGGAGCCATAGTGGAGGCAAAAAAACCTTTGCATTAGGCAAGTAAACAAGGGCAAGAGGAAGAGAAAATCACTATGGTTTTCAAAGGAAGTGGCTGGGAAGATAGGGGCATAAAGGATAGCTTTCAGGAAATACAAAGAAACACAGAAGAAGGAGGACAGGGTAGTGCACCTGGATAAACAGAGGGAGGCTGGGAAAGCAGTCAGGAGCACAAAGGCACACACAGAGAAAAAAAATAGCAAAGGCAGTAAAAAAGGGGATATGTATTTTTATAGGTACATTAGTAAAAGGAAAAAAAAACAGGGGTGGGATTGTAAGGCTTAAAGGGGAAGAGAAGGGGAGTATGTGGAAGAGGACCTGGAAAAAGCATCAATACTGAACAAATATTTTTCTTCTGTATTCTCACAAGAAGGAGAAGGTGAGGGACCACAGTTAGGCAACATAAGTAAATATGGGAGGGAGGTTGACACCAGTCCATTAACTGAAGAGAGAGTCCTAAAAGAAATCACAAAACTGAAAGTGAACAAGACAATCAGTCTGGATGGGATACATCCTAGAATATTAAGGGAACTACAGCAGGTGCTGGCAGTACCACTGGCAGCATGTTCAATGAATCACTCGATACAGGAGTGGTTCCAGAGGACTGGAGAAAGGCAGATGTAGTCCCTCTTCACAAAAGTGGAAGCATGGAGGCTTAAGAACAAGACTAGTGAATTTGTGGGGGATCCAAAAAATTGTGGACTACTATTAATATGTTAAATGGGAAATGTAAGGGTCTAGAAACTATTAGAATATCAGAGGATGGGGCAAACTTTATTCCGGATGAAGAACTTCCAGATTGATTTAACAATTTTTTTAATAATGCAGGACAATTTATTGGGGCTCAGGAAAAGGATGAGAAAACAGGAGTAGGTGAGTTTGTACAGGAAAATGATAACACATTCCATTTTCATAACATTACAGTTGGACAGGTCAGGGAACAGCTTTTGAAACTAAAGGAGTGTAAAAGTTGTGGACTGGATGGACTGGCCTCAAAATTTCTTTTTCTTTTTTATAATTCAATTAATTTTATTGACACTCTTGACAGGACATAGGTTACATAGTGTTACACAGATGTACATTTACCAGTTAGATGTGCCACTAACATGTCAGATTACTTGCTAACCACATGATAACAATGTCTACAAAACTAACTAACAATATAGCAAGTTAGCCTGCCTAATATTTCCCCCAGCCCGCCCACCTCCCACCCTTCCATGGCCTCCACATGCTAAATGAGATAACCCTAGGATTCTCCATAATCGGGGAGTCTCAGGACAACCGTACAACTAATGAGGGGTCAGTATCTGTAATCAGGTAAACTTATCTTGCCAAGTTGACAAGACGGCTCCCAATGGTCCACATATGGAGTCATATATTTGAGCTCTGTTACTCATCCTGGCAATATGTAACTCCAATTGCAAGGCAAGCATCACTTCTCTGTACCATTCTATAGTTGATGGGGGAGTCGTATCTTTCCAGTGCCTCAGAAGGACAGCTTTTGCTGTGGCCAATATAATGCCCATGTATAACTTATCTCACTTAGTCGTGACTTTAGGAAAACTATTCAGCAAACAAATTTCTGGTGTAAAAAGGTCCGCTATACCTTTGATTTGTGCTAATGAGGCACTAATTGTTCGGCCTCAAAATTTCTAAAGTATGCAGTGTTACAAACTGAGAAACATCTAACATACATGTTTAATTGATCATTAAGAACAAGAGAGATACCTTAGGGATGGAAGAGGGCTACGGTTGTTCCCATTTTTAAGGGGGGTAGCCCTGACCAAATGACAAACTATAGGCCAATATCCCTTCTTTCTGTAGTAGCAAAAATCCTGGAAAGGTTAGTCATCACACAGCTGCAGACCTACAGTATATGGAAAGTGAGAATCTAGCTGATAAATACCAATTGTGGTTCCTTAAGAACCATAATACAGTCACTGCCATGTTGAAGGTCTTTAATTTCATCAACAGAGCTATGGAACTCGAAAAAATTACCGGGGCCATCTTTGTTGACCTCATCAAGGCCTTCGACATGGTGGACCACAAAACACTGTTTTCGGAGACCTGGTACTGGGGCTGGAGGCACTGATATGGTGTTAAAATTATTTAATGTCATCAAACAAAGTACAGTTGTGAATAGACAACATTCTAAGGTTATAAACACTAAGAAGAGAGTTCCACAGGGATCTGTTTTATGTCTCTTACTGCTTACTATTTACCTAAGGGAATTGGGGAGCAGCCTTGGGGGTGTTGACTGTCAGTGTTACGCTGATGATACTGTGGTGTATACCTCTGATGTTGCAGTTAAGGGGGTCCAGCTGAGGTTACAGCAAGTGTTTGATAAATTACAAGATTATAATGTATGTTAGAACGTAATTCTCACTTGATTTCTGTGACAAGGAAAATGTGGTTCTGCTGCAGTAGTGATGTCTGTACTGCAGCAGAACGACTTTTCATTCTGCTTCAGTACAGATGTCATACTATCTCCCCCATGTGCACCTGCATTGCCCTGGTAACCATTCATGCCCATTGCTCCCACCCACAAAAGTGGCAGTTTCAAAAATAAAAAAAAGTTCACCGTCACGTTGTCAAAGTCGCACCACCATCAAATTATTGTAACTTGAGTAACTAGATTTCTAGGCAATGTCAGCAAGAGTCCATAATGGATGCAAAGGGTGAGGGGTGATAGGTGAGAGGTGAAGGTTGAAGTGTGCTATGGTGGTGGTGGACAGGTGGGCAATGCTATGAGAGTAACTAGTAAGTGCACACCTATAGTCAGTTCTTGGAATCACCCTGCAGTTGCTGCTATTGAAACATATTATTTAGTAAGTTTACTGATTTGTTTTCTCTTTCTCTCTCCCTTCTGTTTCTCATCTCCACAGGGACCTGATGTGCAACTGGTTCGCTCTCATTGACTCTTAATGCAGTTTGCTCTATATGTTTATGTTCAGTTGTTGCTGTGTTTGAAATGCTTAGCTGTCCTACTTGTAGTGAAGTATATTTAACTCCTTGTTCACATCATGTCTCAACATTGTTTTTTAAAATGTGTGTCCTGTTATTGGCCGTTACATGCACTGTAGAAAAGTGTGTAAAACGCATTTATTAACAACAAAGACAACTTCTTACTTGTGGTTGCTATGATGATTCTGGGACCTTTCAAGCTGTGCTCTCAAGGTTAACAATCGTCATAGCAACCACTCATGTAAGAACTGCCTTGTTGTTAATGTTAAGCCATACACTATCCTATATATTTTGGCCAGTCCCATTTAAAATTGAATTCATCTAAAACAAATGTGGTGTTGACTGGGTCTATGAAGAAACAGTATGATTCCTAGAACAGTGCACTGGAAATCTATACACTAGAAGATGGAAAATTAAAACAAGTAGAGGAATAGAAGTATTTCGGGTATTGGATGAATAGGGTAGGGTAAGGGAATATACATGTAGCTAAGTTGATAAATAAGGTAGGGAAGTATTTAGGAGCATTATACTGACATAAGGGGTGTTTGGATACAGAGACTAGGTTAAAGATAGTACAGTCACGCATTCTTCTAATTCTAGATTATGCAGATATTGTGTATGAGTATAGCACAAGGGATAAAGTTATTAAACTAGATGTATTGTACAAATAGATGACAAGATTTGTGCTTAGGGCCCCCTATGATACATGTGGATACAAACTATATATCCAACTAGGAAGGAATTTGTTACAAGAAAGGTGTCAGTTACACCGAATATTGTTTGCATCCAAGTGTATATGGGGAGACATTCCTGATTATCTGTCAGAGCGTTTATAGTATAGGGTACGGAAAGAATGTCAGAGAGGTTCAGATTTAGTGGAACTGACAATCCTAGGTCTAAAACATTGAGAGCTAGTAATTTTTTTAGTCATAAGATTCCTTATGAATGGAATTCTTTGTCAGACAGATTTTGATTGAAGGGCAATAACATATCATCACAAGCCATCATAAAGACATGGTTTATGACTACTGTAACATTTTGTAAAAGATGTAAAGATTCTACAGAAGGGGTTACATAGGATTAAACTGTGCAATATATTTGTGAGAAGTGTTTTATGTAAATTGTATTGTGGAATTTGATCTGTTTTTTATGTTGATGTATTATGTATCCCTTGATATTTTGCATTCTACATGGAACTCTGATTTGTACAACAGGGCATCATTGTAAATTGAGTTTGCTCAATGAAATTATCCCAAATAAACAAACTTGAAACTTGAAGTGGATCACGGGGAGAGTGGTGGATGTGGCCTTCCTGGATTTCAGTAAGGCCTTTGATTCTGTTCCACATAAGAGACTTGTGAATAAGCTGGGCAGCCTGGGAGTGAGTTGGCTGGAAGGGAAGGTGTGACTCTTTGCAGATGACACTAAGGTCTGCAACAGGGTAGACACTCCGGGAGGGGTGGAAAAAATTAGGTGGGACCTAGGTAAATTGGAGAAATGGTCTAGGGTGTGGCAGCTGAGATACAAGGCAAAAAAAATGTAAAATAATGCATTTGGGGTGCAAGAACCCAGGGGAAGATTACATGATATGGGGACAGATCCAGAAGCAAATGATTTGATACCTTTTATTGGACTAACACAGATGTAACAAAAAGAATAAAGTGCTTTAGCTTTCGGACCAACCTAGTCTTTCCTCGGAAGTGTAATGATAGGGGGAGACACTGATGGTCACCAAACAGGAAAGAGATTTGGGGGTGACCATATCTGATGACCTAAAGGTGGCCAAACAATGTGCCAAGGCTGTGAGAAGAGCCAGTGGGATGCTGGGTTGCACAGGGAGAGGTATCACCAGCAGAAGAAAAGAGGGGATTACGCCACTGTACGGATCATTGGTGAGGCCTCATTTGGAGTACTGTGTCCATTTCTGAAAGCCACATCTCCATAAGGACATAGACAGGGTAGAGGCAGTCCAAGGAAGGGGAACAAAGATTGTGCAGTGCCTGCACCAAAATTCATATGAGGAGAGACTGGGAGATCTCAATATGTATACCCTGGAGGAGAGGAGAGACAGGGGAGATATGATAGAAACCTACAAATATCTAATGGGCATAAATAGGGTACCAGAGGGAAGCATTTTTTAGAAAAGGATGTGTTCAGGAACAAGGGAGCATGACATGAGGTTGGAAGACTAAGGGGTAACATGAGAAAGTATTTATTCATGGAAAGGGTGGTGAATGCATGGAATAGACTACCAGCGGAGGTAGTGGGGACAAATTCAGTGGGGGAATTGAAAAATGCATAGGACAGGCATAGGGGAACCCTAGCAATAGGAATGAGAAGGTAAAGCCTGAGATCAAGTAGGGTCTGCCTCTTTTTGCAGTAGGTAGGGAAAAAGGCAGACTGGATGGGCCTAGTGGTCCTTATCTGCCATCAGTTTCTATGTTTCTATGTTTCTATGACTGGATGGCCTCCAACTGGCTGAGCATCAACCCAGGTAAGACAGAGCTAATGATTGTCAAGCCAAGCCTGTGTTGGTCAGCAGTGAGTGGCACTGATGTCTTGTTATCATCTATAAATGGAAACACACTTTGAGTGTGTATGCAGCAAAGGATATGGGGTTGGTGTGGACTATAATGCTGTCCTGGGAACAACAAGTTTCACTGCAAACTGCAGCCATTTTCCAACTCTGTAACATGACCTGGATCAAAGTGCATCTTGCGCCCCACTGATTTGGTGATGATAGTCCATGCCTTTGTCACCTCCAGACTGGACTAATGCAACACTCTACACTTAAAGTTATCTGGAAGCTTGATACTTCTCCTGTAGCTGCTCCAGAATGCCTTGGTTTAGTTGAGAACTTCTTGAAGGAACCACATCATGCCAGTTTTGTGCAATATGCACTGGCTGTATTACCTTCAAGATATGTTTAATGGAGCAGATGCACTAAAGTGTGGCTGGGTACACATGATTTACGTGTACCCTTCCCGTGTAGCTATCTGTGGCCCCCCACTGTGCCCAGCTGTGCGGGGGCAGTTCGAGGGACACAGGTGGGAATCTAATTGGATGCCCATCCTGAGTCCCAAAGTAGATTCCCTGCTTCACATGAGTAGGGGATTCTGGGAAGGTGCAGGATCACCGTGTCTTTAAAGTATGGGCGAGTGCCCAGATGGCTGCCCCCAGCCCTTCCAGTTAGTCTGGTGAGCTGGGGCAACACAGTGGAGGGTGTCCCTGTCCTGAAACAGCCAGCAGGTGTTGTGCGGTAGTATTGTAACAAATACGACAGATCCCGCTGCCATATCCTGTGCCCCTCTTGCCCAGCACTCTGTGCCTTTGTGAATGGCATGGAGTGTAAGCATTCCCCCAGACATTCCCCCAAACTGCCCGTGGTGCAAAGCTGCATGACTGGCTGGGGGATCATGTGCGCAATGGACCCCCACTGTGAGGCATTCTGACTTAGTGTTGCCTACATGCCACAGATAATGGCACATAGGCAATGCAAACCTTAGTGTATAGACCTCATTGACATTAAAAGCCCTGCATGGTCCTGATTTAATTAAAGATTTCCTGTCCCTTATGCTCCTATCTTCCTTCTCCGCTCTCCCACTGCATGATTGTTAGTGATCTCTAGATCTCGTCTCAAGCTGTTGGGGAATATGGCATTTGGGGGTGGCTGCGCTGGTGTTAAATGGAACTCTTTGAACCCCCCCTCCCCATGTTCATTCTGTCTGCCTAGTGAAGGCCTTTAAGGGTTCCCTGAAAACAGTTAATGAAGTTTACTGTTTTAGTTAGTTTAGCTAGTTAAATTATTTATATAAAATCTTTTGGATATAGTTATTTAAAATTATGCATTTATTAATTTTGTGTTTCCTTTATCAAGCCCTCAGAGCCTTTTTGGACAGAGCACCCTAAAAATAAACTTTGCATTGCCTTACCTTGCCTTGCAAAAGTACACAGCCTTTACAAATAGTATTTGGCATTGTAATACAAAGTATCAGTAGCACTACACTTTGTTTGCACATGGAACCAAGATAGGTATACACAGAACAACTAAGCAATGGAATCACAGCCAACCACAGGTATAAAAAACAATCTACATCATACCAAGCCCTCGTTGCCATCTTATTGTAACCCATTAGCATGGCATTTCTTGCTATGACCATGCCATTGTAGATGTGCAGTACTTTGTTGCATTGGTGCTTCAGAGTTTCCATTCTGGTAATTGACCCATGTGGTTTCACAGCATTTTACAGTATATACTGTAAATTAAAAACTTCTTTTAATGGTAATAGCAGCAGGACAATAGACAGACTATAATGTCAACAATCATAGCCATACTTGTAGGGTAATACTGTATTGCAAATGTGAGGATCATATGCAACCAGGCATATCAGCAGTGATGAAAGTCCCAGGTCAGACCTGCTTGTACCAAGCCTGAACTGCCTCTGAGCATGTTCCAAAATTAAATGGTAAGTGTATTGTGCAAAGTAAGATAATATGATGCCATAATACTGGATGCTACCATCAGTGCAATTGTGCTTACACAACTGGAGGATGATGATGCTTGTGTGACTTGATTTACATTGTGGCATTCTGCCTCTCTATCCGTGGGATATACTGCACTGTAGGGGTACAATGCAAGGAACCCTAGAGGAGGGTTCCCCCTACAGGAGCCGTGGGAATGATTCCATCAGCTAAAGGTAGCTTAGGAAGAAGCCCACGGGTAAGAGAGAGACAAGCCACTGGGGGAGGAAGGGTGGATGGTGGGCAATGAGAAATGAATCCTGGAGAGGCCCAGGATGAGTGACCTTATAAGCCTGATGGGGGAATGACATAGTTGCTCCGCCCATTGAACCTCCTAAAGTCCTCCTATTCAATTGTGCTTACGCAACTGGATGATGATGATGATGATGATGCTTGTGTGACTTGATTTACATTGTGGCTTTCCACATCTCTATCTGTGGGATATACCACCCTGTAGGGGTATGATGCAAGGAACCCTAAATGAGCCCCCACAGGAGCCATGAGAATGATTCCATCGGCAAAAGGTAGCTTGGGAGGAAGCCCAAAAAGAATACTCAATCGGGTGTCGAGCATCAAAGAGGTGAGGATGATGAATGAATGAATTCTGAGAAGATGATTAAGGATGGACTTCCTAAGAAGAGAGGGGAAGCCAGGGCCACCATCCGCCTTCATCCAACAGTGGAACCTAACTAACCTAAGTAAGCACTAACCCTAATTAATATTATGACCATTGGCATGGAGGAGAGGAAAAACTCTCCTTTTTGAGGAGGAAACCTCTGGGGATCCAAGACCTAGGTCAACTTCCCTCTAGGCTGACGATGTTTGATTTAAGAACATATGTCATTAAGAGAAGGATATGAATAGGGAAGATGATGGGATAGGGAAACCCCCCAAAAAGAAAGTACAGAGCGAAGAAGAAACATGAGGCAGCAGGGTCCTGAGAGGGGTATGCTAGAGTAGTCGATGGGAAGGAGTAGATCCATGTAGAAGCCAGAGGAGCAAGGGGCATTGAGATGCGCTCATGAGAAGACTGAGGATGATGAAGACTGATGATGATGATGATGGGGCAGAGGATACAGAACTGAAGAGAGCTAATTCAAGAAACTAGGTGGCATGAATTTAGAAAACTAGTACAATAGTGCTCCAATGCATTGCCAACAGAGCTTGCATGCTGGGAACATGCTAGATATGACTGTATGGGACACATAAAGTGATTTGATAATATCACACCAGTGCATTGCCTAGCAGAGAGGCAGTGAAGTATAATTGCACCATTGAAGAGGTAGCAGAGTGGAAATGTCCCAGTTGTGAAGGCTAGGTGCTGGATATGCACATTTGACACTTCAACCAAATGATCTCATGAAGTGGAGAAGTGCCCTGTGCCACCAAAGTTCAACATAAATATAATAACAGGACTTACTGCCAAATGCAGAGCCAATACCTGGAATGAACAAAGCATAGGATGGGTGAACAATTGCTGGAGCCTGGGACTTGGACAATCTCGAGACTGGTGGAGTGAGATCGGGAGATATTTGAAGCCGAGACTGGAGTGAACTACTGTATGATTGAACTGTGGGAGCGCAGGCCAAAGCAGGACTGGAGGTTTGTGGTGAGCAGAGGGTTTGGGGCTTCCATGCAGCAGCGTACCTGGGGGGGGAGTTGAACACTAATACCTGGATGGGAGGTACATGAGGAGAACCGGCCAAAGGGCTAGGCCTCGCCGGTGGACCTCCTAGTTTTTGGGGGATGTCCGTCGAGAAGGTGAGGAGCGGGTGGCAGGAAGGAGTACAAGACACAGTGCACTGAGCTGCAAAACAGAGAAATGAGGTGGCAAGGCACCTGCGGCCTGAGGCGTCACAGAAGGCAAGCATGACACAGGAGGGGAGCAGGTAGCTCAGAGGAGCAGGGAACAGAGACTGCAGAATGGGAAGGCACAGAGAATTGGAAATGTGCCGTAGAGGGTTAGAGGGGAGAAACTGAGAAACAAATGGACAGCCGGAGGCAGCAGCTGGGAAAAGAAAAGACACAAAATCCACAGAGAGGGAGGATTGGAGAGCAGTACCTCTGGCTGCAACAAGAAATGAATCCTGGAGAGGCCCAGGATGAGTGACCTTATAAGCCTGATGGGGGAGTGACGTAGTTGCTCCACCCATTGAACCTCAGGCTTAAAGCCTTCCCACAATGTGCCATTGTGCATGTTTACAGTGTCAGAATTACAGGGAGACCCACAGAGGGCTCAGACCCCTAGCTCTGAAGTGATCCTCTGTAGCTCATGCAGGATTGATTGCCCTTCATATATAATGAGACAATGCGTCAATTAAAAGGTAGATCCCCCATAGCTCTCTTAACTTGTAAAGTGTCATTCTAACACTGCATGCATCCTATCAGTCTGAGATGTACCAATAGACATCAGTAACAGTGCTAGGTAACAGTGTGTGCCTATTGTGTCAGACTTTGCCTGTAGTATAACTGCACATGTACAACTAGGTATATATGTGCAACAACAACATGGGATACACCACAAATCCATGTCTGGTATGTGTCTGTCAGTGGATTAGCCAAGCAATCACCATGTAGAACACAATGCCTCAAACCCAGACTACTTGAGATCAGGGGTACATGGCAGAATGCTACACATAGCTCAGACCAAGGCTGACTGAGACCAAGACTGACTGAAATCTGGGGCACATGGCATAGTGTTGCGGATAGCTCCTGAACCCCAAAAGTTGCCAATGTTGCTTGCCAGCCTAGGTTGGCTGCTTTCTGGGATTGTATACTTTGTGATCGTTAGGGTCATGGTTCTTTCATTGTTTTGAACTTGAGTTGGGGGTGTTAATCTGCTGATCTGGTCCTTTATTTGTTTTGAACTTGGGTTGGGGGTTTTAATCTGCTGATCTGGACCTTTCTTTGTTTTGAACTTGGGTTGGGGGTTTTAATCTGCTGATCTGGTCCTTTCTTTGTTTTGAACTTGGGTTGGGGGTTTTAATCTGCTGATCTCTTTGTTCTAATATGCTGGTTTGCATGCTGTGGATGATTAGGTACACACTTACTCTGTGTATGGAATTTGATAGGCTAGGTAGCATTTGATACTTTTTTTGCATACGTATGAGTACCTTTGCGACTGCAATTATACTTGTCTTGATAACTGTCCCAAAGGCTTTGTTGCTCTATAAATTAAAGAGAAAAAGTAGTAGTGCAGTAGGTGGTAATACCTTATAATTACTGGTGGCATCCTTTAATGCAGGAAGCTGATCTGTGGTTCAAACGCCATAATAAATGGGAGAACCAGTTATTATGGCATTTTGTGTCATTCGTTTGTACCACGGCATGTGACTGGCTCTTAGTCTGTGTGTGGGTGGGCTGAACGACTGAAAAAAATGGTAGTTGCATTTCCGAGGACCAACACTGATCACCTGGACTTAGAGTTTGCCTGTCACTCTCCTCAAATGTAAGTTATTAATTTTGTTTTACTATTTATCTAGTTGATCCAACCTTTAGAACAAAAAATCTATCTGGTTGACCCTGCTGTTGTTATGTTTCGGTCACAGCTTCAGGAGACAGTGACCTTGACTGGGAATGGACCGCAGTGACTGACTACTCTCATTGCAGTTCCTGGGATAGTTCCATAGTGCAACTAAAAAAAAGAAAATAATGTCTGAACTGGCAAGAGAGCTGGAGAGAGCTGCCTGGTGTGTTTGTGTGTGAGAGCTCGTGCTCATGTGCACACATCGGTGTGTGTCTGTCTCTCTGACAGCGGTGCCCTACTATCTTTGCAAGTGTTGATGGAAAAAACTCTCTGCACCAGTAATTATAAAAAATAATGGCTATGCAACTGTGTTGTTATGAATTTTTTTACACACCCTCAGTGTGTGATGACCTCATAAACCTCTCAAGCTTCACTTTCAAGGTTTATGGGTCATCACACAGCTCGGATGTGTAAAAAAAAATTCAAAATACACAGTTGGATAGCCATTATTCTCTATTTATTTGACTAACCAAGACTTTTTATATAGCATATAAGTAAGTGTCTACTAGTCACATGAATGGCATTACACCTATTTTTTTTTTATGTTTGTTTCCCAAAGGAACAGAATAGCCAACATATATTTTGAGAGATGGGTTTTTGGAGGCAGGATCTTTTTCAGTCTATCACAGCCTTAGAGTCATCAGCCTCTATGCAGTCCACCCACTCTCTGCCTGCTTTTACGGCTGCATGGGTGGAGCTCTGCAGACGTATTGCTGTCATTCTGGGACAGAGCACTGTGGAAGCACATGACTGGACAGTGCAGAAAAAGGACAGCAAGGGAAAACATTTTTTCTCTTCCAGAGTTGTCAACGTGTGGAAGGCTCTACCTACAGAGGATAGTGATAAGCAGAACTAAGTTAGAATTTAAAACAAAACTGGACAAATATATTCAATCAGGAGTGGTCTTGAGGTATTACTTATGAGTACAGTATAGGAGCACAAATGTGCTTAACGCCTTTAAGCTCCTCACATTCCATAGTATGATCTATAGTATGATCCACAGTTCCAGTGGGTTGTGTTGTAATGGCCCTACCACACCACGGGCCGCATCAACACACCCCATCTCGGGGCACTACTGTTTTCTCCCACAACTGCTGAAGTGATGGCCGCCATGCCCAAGATGGCTGCTGACTCAAACTGCACATGCACAAGTATTGCACATGCGCAGTTCTGTTATGGTGGCCTTCTTAGATACAACAAGCTCCAGCTCGGTGAGAGCTCCAGGTATTCTTTCACTCAGTCTCACTGCTCTGAGCAGCCGTATCGGCTCTCACCAGAGTTTATTTGCATTAGCCACAGCATTTAGACAATCACAGTGCTATAGAATGTGGTGAGGAAGCTCCTGTGTTCCTGATTTACATTAACGTTCCTTCTCAGAATGTTTCTTGTGCTGTTCTTATGGTGCCAAAGAGCAGCTTGTCTCTCTTTGCTGCGGGAGTGGCAAAGATGTTGTATTCTGTAACTCTCCAACTGCTAACCTTATGGTTACTTATCTTCCTGAGACTTTTGCACAGTACAGTTTGTTTGTCTTTGGCAGATACACGGAGCTTTTAATTTTTGCTGCCACATGCAGCTGCTGCTCAGAATCCTGAAGGAGCCTTTGGTCATTGCTGCCAGGTGTGACTGTACCCATGCCTCACAAGGGCTTTTGATTGTTGCCGTCCAATGTGCCTGCTATGCCAAGCCCTGAAGGGGCGTGTGATCATTGTTGCCTGGTGCTGCTGCTGATCTGGACACCAGAGGGGTTTTTCATCATTGTTGCCCAGTGCAACTCCTGCCCTGAACCCTGGGTGGGCTTTAGATTGATTCTGCACAGTATGACTGCCACTCCAAGTCCAGGAGGGCTTTTGTACTTTTCTACTCAGTGCAGCTGGTCTCCATCTTTCTTGCTTGGTGCCACTCCTGCTCCAATCCCTGGAGGGGCTTTTGATCTTTTCTGCCCAATGCAGCTGCTGTCTGAGGCCTGGAGGAGCTTTTGATCTTTGCTACCTGATGCAAATGATGCTCTGAGTCCAGGGATGGGGGCTTTTTATCTCTGGAGCCCAGTGCAACTGCTTGCTGAGCCCCAGAGGTTGTTTTGTTCTTTGCCACCCAGTGCAGTTACTGCTTCGACCTCCAGGGGAGCTTTTGATATTAGCCACATGGTACATCTGCATTTTGAGCCCTGAGGAACTTTTGATCTTTGCTACCAGGTGTGGCTGAGGTTCCATGGATCAGATGAGCTTTTGGTCATTGCTGTCTGGTGCAGCTATTCTCTGAGCTCTGGAGGGGCTTTTGATCTTTGCCAACCAGTGTTGCTGCTGTTCCCAGCCCTGGAGGTACATGCTGGTACTTGTGAACGACATCTTCACCTGGCAGTTGTCAGTCTGTTTGTCTTCTGTACTGTGTAAGGTGCTTGTTTTACAGCTGCATTTGCTGTTTGACTGATTTTTTTGTATCCCATAGGATTTGTAACAGAGTATTAGATAGTCAATAATAACATAATAATGATGCTCAATATCGAGGCATTTTCTATAGTTAAAGGTGTTGATGGTTGTGTTTTTATCCTCATGATGGAAGATGAGACTGAAGTAATTTTCTTCATCCCTCCCACAGAAGTGTTTTATAAAATATTTGTTGTAATTAGGGATGGGAGAACTTCAAAAGGTTCTGAGGATCTAAAAGGTTCTGATAGGCAAAAAAAGGTTTGGATGCTTATCCAAACCTCATCCGAACCTTTTATAACCTTTATTGTTTTATGGTAACTATGTTAAAAAATAATTTTAAACTGCTTTTAATCAGCATATCTGTAGAAAAAAAAAACAATGAAACCACTGTTTAGTAGTAATAAACAGCATGATTAGTGAAATGAGATGAGAAGGAGTGAACAATGTGACTGTAGATGAGCTTACTGGAAGAGCCAGCTCTGTAATATGTACATGCTGAACCTCACAACTGGCACCGACCTCTAAGATGATGATGATGATGGTGATGATTTTGTCCAAAGGCAGGCAAGTCGCAGAACTCTGACCAGCCCGTATAAATTAGTACTTACAGCACTAGTGTGAACCATGAAACTCTGATAGCTACCCACCATGTACTGTCTGTGGAATTTTTTTTGTCTAAAGGCTGGCAACTCTTAGAACGCTCTCTAATCACTCTTCTGTTTCTGACATTTAAGAAAGTAACACTAATACTGTGTATAAGTTATTAACAGTACTGATTTCTGTTTCTAAACAGGCACCACTGTGAATGTCTCTCAGTTAAGTAATGTAGAAGAAGCCAGGAACACAAATCAAGACTGCTACTACCCCCACCTACTACAATTAGGGGAAAACAGAAGTAGCCTAACAGCTCTAAGATAACTACGGTTAAGGCACATTTACCAACAAGCATTTGTCAATGCCGAATGTTGCTTGCTTCTATGTGCTGTTTAGGTATTTGGAAATCATTGGAGTGCAAATATTGAAAATTTGCGAACTTACGAAGCTTATGTGAGAACCATGCAACGCACGTCAGAAACAGTCCTTTTAGGAATTTTTCACCAACATAGCCATTTTAAGACCTCTGCTCATGATCAGTGTCACTGTGATTTTCTTAATGTGTCCCATACATTGAGTTCGCGACAACGACCGCGCCATTGTGCGCTACATGGGCGGAAACACATTTTGGGCAGGATGTGAAAAATGACAGCTGTACTGCTCATAAGGGAGGTAGGTCGAGCAATGTTGAAAATCTGGAGGAAATATTAAAATTGATAAAACCTACGAAGCGCATGGGAACTGTGTAACGACACTCGTAAAACAGTCATTTTTAGGAATTCTTTCACCAAATTTTCAACATTGCCATTTTAAGATCTCTGCTCATGAACAGTGACACTGTGATTTTCTTAATGTTCCCATACACTGAGTTCAAGATACCGACTGCGCCATTGTGCGCTACATGGGCGGAAACATGTTTTGGGCAGGATGTGAAAAATGACAGCTGTACCGCTCATGAGAAGGTGTGGTAAAATGGCAATGTTGAAAATCTGGAGTGAAAATATTGAAAATTTGCAAACTTACGAGCGTGCGTAGGAACTGTGCAACGCACACTCGTAAAACAGTCATTTTAAGGAATTTTTTCAACAAATTTTCAACACAGGCATTTTAAGTCCTCTGCTCATGATCAGTGTCACTGTGATTTTCTTAATGTGTCCCATACATTGATTTCACACACCGACTGCGCCATTGTGCGCTACATGGGCGGAAACATGTTTTGGGCAGGATGTGAAAAATAACAGCTGTACTGCTCATGAGGAGGTGTGATAAAATGCCAATGTTGAAAATCTGGAGTGAAAATATTGAAAATTCGCAAACTTACGAGCGTGCGTAGGAACTGCGCAATGCAGACTCGTAAAACAGTCATTTTTAGGAATTTTTTCACCAAATTTTCAACACAGCCATTTTAAGACCTCTGCTCATGATCAGTGTCACTGTGATTTTCTTAATGTGTCCCACATTGATTTCACACATTACCACTGCACGGTATTGTGCGCCATATGGCTGGAAACACGCTTTTGGGTGAGATGTGAAAATGACAGCTGTACTACTCATAAGAAGGTGTGGTAAAATGACAATGTTGAAAATCTGGAGTGAAATATTGAAAATTCGCAAACCTACGAGAAGGGAACTGCAGAACGACGCTCATAAAACAGTCATTTTTAGAATTTTCACCAAATTTTCAACATAGCCATTTAAGACCTCTGCTAATGAACAGTGTCATGGTGATTTTCTTAATGTGTCCCATACATTGATTTTGCACACCGACCGCGCTGCATTGTGTGCTATGTAGGAAACATGTTTTGGGCAGGATGTGAAAATGACAGCTATAATGCTCATAAGGAGGTATGGTAAAATGGCAATGTTGAAAATCTGGAGTGAAAATATTGAAAATTTGGCGAACTTACTTAGCCATGTGAGGAACTGCGCAACGCATGCTCGTAAAACAGTCATTTTTAGGAATTTTTTCACCAAATTCTCAACATAGCCATTTTAAGACCTCTGCTCATGAACAGTGTCACTGTGATTTTCTTATTTTGTCCCATACATTGATTTCGCACACCGACTGCGCCATTGTGCGCTACATGGGCGGAAACACATTTTGGGTGAGATGTGAAAAATGACAGCTGTACTACTCATAAGAAGGTGTGGTAAAATGGCAATGTTGAAAATCTGGAGTGAAAATATTGAAATTTCACGAACTTACTAGCTCATGAGAACTGCTAACACAGACGCTTAGGAATAAATATTTTTGGATTTATATCAATTAATTTTAGACTTTTCAGCTGATGATGTCACTGTCATGGTGGTATTCAGGCCTGAAGGGTGATTTCGCAGTCACTGCGCCGAAATCACCTTCGGGCACAAATAACACCATGACAGTGACATCATTCATGAGAAGGGGTCCCAAAACCCCATGTTGAAAATTTGGTGCAAAATTCTCAAAAATGCCTGAGATATGCAACAAGTTGAAACCTCCTATCTAGCCCATTATACAGCTTACCGCATTTCTCAGTTCGCAGTTGGCTTTGAAGAGTGCAGACGTGTTCCCGGTCCACCAAGATCGCCGCGCCGAGTCCGGAGGTAAGTATGGGGTGAGGGTGGTGTGGAGGCTTGCGGTGGGTGGGTGCGGGTTGTGGAGGGGGCTGGGAGACGTGCGCGGACCGTTTCGTTTACAGGTTTAAAAAAAAAGGCGTCGTGGGGCGTTTGCCACGCTGGGCTGGGCTCCCAGGCGTGGCACAAGGAATGTTGGGGCATTCAGCGACAGGGGATTGGGCACCCCTATCGGCCATGTAGATGCTGTCACCTGGGTGGGCTCTCAGCGTGGCACAAAGACTGGAGGGAGGCATTCAGCCGACGAGGGATTTGCACCCCGCCGGCCAAGAACTGCTTGCCACGCTGGGGTGGGCTCCCAGCATGGCACCTATTACTGGGGGGCGCAGCTCAGCCAGCGGGATTGGGCACCCGTCGGCTATACGAACGATGAGGGTGCACACCGCTCCTGTGTGTTTGGGGGGCTGTGCGTGAGCAGCCGATATCTTATCGGTGCTCACTCAAGCGTAGCTCCCCCTTTCAACTTTATGCAACTGCATTTTGGAGCGTGTCATAGACAGCTCCAGAATGCATTGGCTTACAGGGGCCGCGCCTGCCAGCACACTGACTGAATTGGAGGAGGTGACACACCTCCGAAATCTCCGATGATGGCACTATGTTTCTTGCACATGCGTGCAAGCAACATAAAAATGACTGCTTAGAAAAGAATGAGAAAGTGACTGTGATGATGAGAAAGTCCCAGACCAGATCTCTAATTTGTAAATAGTCTCCTCCTGAGTCTGATTTTTAGAAGAGGATAGTGTGTTTAATTGTACTTTGTATAGGTAGTTTACTAGTTTTATTTCTCTGTCATAGGCACCATGTGTGTCGTGTTTAGCAGCAAAGGCTCTCTCTCGGTATGGAATGCAACACAAAGCAACGTGAGAAAAGAGCACCAGGCAGTCCGAAAGTAACCAATTTGCCACTCTTACTAGTTTCTACCATTACTACCAGGTGGAAAAAACAGAGCTAGCAGCATTTATCAATGTGGTTATTATGCACATTTAGCTAAATGCTCTCCTTAGAATGAGAAAGTGACTGTGTGTATGTGTGTGAGATCAGGGAATTGTTTGCCACAGTTGCAACCAGTACAATCATGTGATGTACTGGCTGCAACTCCTACCCACCCCAGGATGATGATGATTTGGTCCAAAGGTAGGCAAGTCCCAGATCTCTATTTTTTTAAAACCAGTCTCCTGAGTCTGACTTTTTGTAGAAGGGGACAGTGTGTTTGTATGTCACCAATTATGTTTAGCAATGGCTCTCAGTATGGAACACAACGTGAAGCAATGGGAAAGAAGAGCACCAGGCAGTCCAAAGTGACCACTTCACCACTGCTACTACCACTACTATTGGGGGGGACAGAGCTAGCAGCATGTATTAGTATGCTTATAATAATTATTTTTAGGTGCATTTAGCTAAGTGATCACCTCAGAATGAGAAAGCTACTATGTGTGAGAACAGGGACTTGCTGCCACAGTTGCTACCAGTACAATCATGTGATGTACTGGCTGCACCTCCCACCCACCCCCAGGATGACGATGATTTGGTCCAAAGGCAGGCAAGTACCAGATCTCTACTTTTAACCAGTCCAGTCTGAAAACCGAAAGCTGCTATGTCACAGAGGCAGCACAGGTACTGCTGTCAGTGTCATCTTAAGTTTGGCAAGTTAACCTTCAAGAACGTTAGTTTCTCCACATTGTCTGGTGTTAATCTTGTTCGTTTATCAGTCACAACATTCCCAGCAGAGCTACCATAAATAAACGTTCAGAACAGACACTGGAGGGTGGACATCCAAAATATGTACTTACAAGCCAGGGTAGCTTGCTTTGGCCATAATGAGTTTTTTTCTGTTGCCAGTAAGCTAAAGGATCATCCTTAATACTAATGTCGGGCTCAGACAGATATGCATCTACCATGTTTACTACTGAGCTTGCATTTTCTCCTTGTGGAATTTCAACATCCTGCAGCTGACACCAAATGTCATCCTCCTTGTTGTCTGCTTCTGTACTGTTTTTTGAGCAGTCTTTTGAATTTGAGATGGTGTCATTGTAGTACTGCTTCCCAGTCCTCCTAATGAAACCTCATCTACTGCATCAGTCAAAAGTTGCCTGTAGTTCAACTCCTCCATATCCTCAGAAACCACATCAAGAAGGTGTCTGTTCCAGAAACGTAGCTCTAGCAATGTTGCTAAGAGATTCTCCTTGCTCCTTGTCATGGCTGATAATTTCTCATCAAGTCTGGTAAGCATGTTATTGACTAGAGATCGGTTCATATCTAAGTTGTTCCTCATTTTCTCTGACCTTTTTTGAGAAGTAGAATGAGTGGAATAACTTGGCAAAGGAATGCCTTTTCTGCACTGACCTCTTTTGTAGCACTCACGAATGGTTCAGAATGTGACACAACTCAACTGTTCCAGCAGAGACCGTTAAGTAGACTGGAGTACAATGCCCTCCCCGATATCATTGTACATGATATACATACTGAATGATAGCTACCTTTTGTTCAAGGATGCGTTCAGTCATAAAGTAAGTTGAATTCCACTTTGTTGGTACATCCTGAGCAAGCTGCAGATGAGGAAAAACGTTGTCCTTCCGGATATCAGCAAGGATGTCATGGGCTTTTACTGAATGAAGTGGCCACACACTTTGCATACTGTTCTCACAGTGGTTGATATTTGCCAGATATTATCCAGGAAGCTTCAATCGATTAGGTTAAGACAATGTGCAAAACAGCGTACATAGTTGTCATCATGAAGTGCTTTTTTAATATTTGAACCATTGTCGGCAACAACAAATCAACAACTTTCAAATCCTGTGAAGTGACCAAAGCAGTAACTAGTATTTCCAGTTCTTGCTGAATGTGCTGTGCTGTGTGAGTGTCTTGAAAGTGAGATACATGGAGAACTGCAATTTTCTGAAATGTTACAGGTTTTTATTGTTTTTAACTCTGGGAGGTAGTAGTGGTAGTAGAAGTACTGATTGAAGTGGTAGGGGTAGCAGGAAGACTGGTATGTGAGGATGATGATGAGTTGCCCACAAAAGTGAACCAGGGTGCAGTAAGAGAAAGACAGGCAATGGTTTGTCTGCTGGTCCACATATCAGTGCTAAAGTGAGCTACCTTGTCCTCATTCTCTCAGACAGCATGCCTAACCTGAAGTATTAAGCTGTCGTACATCCTGGGCATGGCTGTTACTGAGAAGTATGTTCTGCTTGGCATCAAATATCGTGGCTCTAAGTATTCTGTAAGCCTTCTAAAACCCATGTCTTCCACAACAGAGTATGGCTGTAAATCAAGTACAATCATTTCTGCTATATTACGATTGATTGCCAGTGCTATGGGATGTTTTCGTGAATATTTGGACTTTCTTTCAAAAGCCTCTTTTAATTTCTATTGCCTCTTATCAGGGGTAAAGTTCAATTTGGCTAGGGTTGTTGTATGACTACATGCCGTGCCTGGTAAAACAGAGGACCTTACAAAATTATCATGGGGCAAAAGTGAACTTTTGGATCTTGCCTGGTGGTCATCTCCCACTGTTTCAGCATAATGTTCCCATTCACCGAGAGCCCTGCTACATTTCCAGGCACCAATGTCAGACTGTTTATTATTTGAGTCATGTATAATGATGGGGTGAAGGCGCATAAGATGTCGCATCATTGTTATGGTTCCAAGATGCCCTTTATTTTCCCCCTACTAACACAAGTATTGCAATGCACATATATACCTGGAGCTTGGTAAGCATCCTTGCAGTTTATGTAAAAATGATTCCAAACAGTAGAGGTGGACTGTCTATGTCTAGTAATGAGTTCATTAGGAGTCGTGTGGCTAGGTTTAAGTGGGGAAGACATATGGGGAAGACATATCAGCGGAGGATTCAGGTTCATCAGGTGAGACAATCATAGAATCCTCTGCAGCACCATTGCCAGCATCACTACTGTCAGACTTTGTTTCACTTTGTGTGGCTTGTACCTTTGACTTTTTCTTTTTCCCTTTTGACACTCTACTACTGTTTTTATTTTTATCCCCTGTGACACAATATTACTTTTCCTTCAAGGATTATTTTTGTACTATTTATTCCACGTGATGGAATGCCCACCGATCCAAATATTTACTCTGTGGAGCACAGGGAGGAGGTCAGAGCTGACTTACTTGTTTGTGGGGGGGTTGCGGAGAGGGGGGTCTCACAGACAGTATGCAAGAAGTGGCACTGCTGGCTAGCTGTCTGTCAGATTTTTTACACACACACACGCACACTGGACCTAGGCTATAAGGGCTGATGCTGCAGGCGCTGCTACCCGCAGAGATTCAGGGACCTGGCCTAACCCTCTCTGACACAGTAATTTACTTTTCTTTCAAGGATTACTTATTTATTTTTCATTTTTTTATTTTATTATTCCACGTGACGGAATGCCCTGCCCACTAAATTAAAGCTTGTTGATTTACCTCATGGAGCACTGGGAGGAGACGAGAGCTGACTGACTTGTTACGGGGGGGACTGGTGGCTGGCTGTCAGATTTTATTTCACACACACAGTAGTTCACACACTGCATCTAGGCTATAGGGGCTGATGCTGCAGGCGCTTCTACCCACAGAGATTCAAGACCTGGCTTAACCCTCTTTGACACAGTAATTTACTTTTCTTTCAGTGTTTTTTTATTTTATTTATTCCACATAACAGAATACCCTGCACACTGAGACAAAGCTAGTAGATTTGCCCCATGGAGCACAGGAAGGAAGAAATGAGAACTGACTGACTTGTTCAGTTGTGGGGGGGGGGCAGACAGACAGTACACAAGAAGTGGCACTGGTGGCTGGCTGTCAGATTTTATTTCACAAACACACAGTAGTTCACACACACTGCATCTAGGCTACAATAGCGGATGCTGCAGGTGCTGCAATGCTACCCACAGAGATTCAGGGACCTGGCCTACCCTCTTTGTCATGGTAATTTACTTTTCTTTCATTTTTTTTTTATTTTATTTATTCCATGTGAAGGAATGCTTTGACCACTGAGTGAGTCAAAGCTTGTAAATTTACCCCACGGAACACAAGGAGGAATAAATGAGAGCTGACTGACTTGTTTGGGCTGTGGGATCACACAGACAGTATGCAAGAAGTGGCACTTGTGGCTGGCTCTCAGATTTTATTTCACACACACAGTAGTTCACACACTGGACCCAGGCTATAAAGGCTGATGCTGCAGGAGAAGAAGAATTAGCATTTATATAGCGCTTTTCATACACAGTATCCCAAAGCGCTTTACAAGCAATGCTAGACTGGTAGTGAAGTGACTGAATGTGTGGTGGCGGCCATATTGCACATCATCACCCACACACAGCCTGGATAATTGCATGAACCGGTTTATGGGAAGGGGGAATGTTGGCCAGGACACCGGGAATGTTCCCTGCTCTTTGCGAAGAGTGCCCTGGGTTCTTTTACTTCCACCTGGACAACACCAGGATGGGCAGAAGGGACCTCGGTTTAACGTCTCATCTGAAGGATGGCACACCCCAGCAGTACAGCACCCCCCCCAATACTGCACTCAGATGGCAGCGATTTTTAGGCGCAAGTCCAATCCCAGTGTGGGACGAGAACCCACGATCTTCTGGTCCAGAGACAGATGTGCTACCAACTGAGCCACGCTACCCACAGAGATTCAGAGACCTGGCCTAACCTGACACAACTTTACTTTTCCTTCACAGATTATTCTATGTAATGGAATGCCCACTGAGCCAAAGCTTGTCAATTAATTTACCCCACAGAGCACAGGTAGGAGATGAGAGCTGACTGACTTGTTCAGGGGTCACACAGCAAGAAGGCTAACTTGGCTGGGTAGTGGCACAGTTCACCCCCTCTACTGCCAAAATAAAAAATTAAAAAAATGCCACTTGACTCACTCACTTGCCCCAGTCTTCCTCCTCCCCTCCCAGAGTCTTCCCAGTCCCCACTCCCCGACTCCCAGGCCCAGTCCTCCCATCACCACCACCAATTTTTCTTGTTTTTTGTTTTAAAAAAAGAAAAATATAAAAAATTATTACTCATTTTATACAATTTTTTTTGAGAGTCCCAAGAGTCCTCCCGACTCCCAACTAGCTACAGCTGCCCAATTGGCAAAAAAAAGCAGCAAGTTACAGCATACACGGAGCAGCCAGTAATCGCTGTTGCTCCTTCTCCATTCTGTTCCTCTGTGCCAGATCCTTAGGTGGATCACGTGGGTTGCTACAGAGCCAACCCAATCAAGTGCCACCTTAGGAAGATGGACAGCTTGCCCAGCTAATGAGGAACCAGAATCTTGTCTCTGGTCCCTCCTTTGCTCTTATGTTTTTCATGCTGAATTCCCACAATGGAGCTGCCCGACCTGATCTGAACAGCCAAAAGTGTTCAGAAGCTGTTAGTTTCCGAACACTTCAGCTTGTTTGGGTCAGTTTGTATTTCTGGCAAACAAGTTCACCCACCTCTAATTGTAATAACTGTTGCAAAAATAATCAACTTAAAAGACAGTCATAACTACAATACCAGCAACTAGTTTATCTCTTATGGTAAATTGGGTGATAAAATTAAAACTGGCAGAAATGAATGCTCAGAATTATGGCTCGACTGTAATCTGCTGAATCACAGTGATGCTCACCATTTCTGTTTCTCCCTGCTTTCAGTGGCTTGCTTTAATGGGGTCCTGGTTTTCATGCAAGACATTGCTTATGTGCACTACCTCTCTTGGCTGTTGCCTTCACATGGGTCAGCAGACAATCCCAGCGAAAAACGCTGCCCGCAAAGAGCCTCATGCTCCCGTGACTTGGACTTTCAATTAGCTGTTGGATGACTGGGTATACTGCTGCATGCCATTCCCCCAACCCCCCAACCAACAAAAGTGCTTCCCAAAATGTTCGGCAATGCTGACAATACTGTAATTGATGTGATGCACACAACCCTATCCCCACCTTCCCCCAAAAAAAAAAAACAGAATTCAGATAGGGGCCTGGAGTCATTTGGAGAGAAAAACTGGTCAGCCAGTCCCCAGAACGAAATCTGCATCATCAGCTCCATGTTCCTGAGCCTGGTTGTCAGCAGCTGTAGTAATAATAATCCATGTGTGGTACGTGGTTCAACACCGGAGGATGTAGCTGTGTGTGCTTAATGACATACTGTACATGACAAATGGAAGGAGGACAAGGGGAGACAAAAGTAACGGAATGTTGTCTGCAAATAAAGAAAAAAATAATAAACCAGCAGTGTGATTTAAAGAAATACCCCCTAAAATTACCTATCACACCTGAAACATTTTTTTTTGATTTACCATTAGATATGAAGTCCAGTACTCAGTACCATGTCTTCAATTAATTGTTTGCAAAGGTCTCTTAAAATAAGTAAACTGTTTGCAACGTTTGAACCATCCTTATCAGAAATCATAACTCTATCCTGTGTACATACCATGGTCATAGCATGTATACTCATGACTGGGGATCCAGCATCAGTGTGTTCTTTGCAGTTTCTGGGTGTGCACTGCAGGGTACTCTTAGGGTAGGGGCAGATTGTAATCTGTAATTTGTTGAACCATGCACAAATGGCAGTACTGCTGGTCATATGGAAATAGTCACAGTACTAACATGATGCGTGCAGCAAGAAAAGCGGGTATATGGGGTTTCCATGGGACTTTAGAGGAAACACGACCATTTACAACTTTACGATTTTTTTTGCTCCAGTACACTGTACAGCCATCCTAACCAATAAAGCCCCTGATCTGTGAGTGTGGTTTTCTTATCTCACAACATAACAAAAATACAAAACAATAAACCAAACTGTGCATTCATCTAACTCCAGGCACTGTGGCAGTATAGGTGCCTGGCCACCGATAAACCAACACGCTTACAGAACAGGTTCCTTGTCTGCTGTATCTCCCAGTCAAGCAACACAGATTATCTGATTTGCCTGGGATTTGTCATGTACAAGGAGATTCATAGAAACATAGAAGGTGATGGCAGATAAGGACCATGTAGCCCACCTACAGTAGTCTGCCCCTTTTCCCTATCTAATGCAATACCGCAGACCCTAGTTGACCTGTGGCTTACCCTGTTTTCCCTATTGAGGGAGTACTCTTATGTCTATCCATTGCATTCTTAAATTCCCCCACCATTTTTGCCCCCACCACTTCCACAGGGAGGCTGTTCCAAGCATCAGTTATGTGAAAAAGTACAACCTCACATTGCCCCTGAGCCTACCCCCCTCTAGCCTTATATCATGCTGCCTTGTTCTTCTACACCTTTTTTCTGAAAGATGCTACCCTCCTGTACCTTGTTTACACCCCTGAGGTACTTGAATGCCTCTATCATATTCCCTCTCCTCTCCTCTCCTCTCCTCTCCTCTCCTCTCCTCCAGAGAATACATATTGAGATCCTCTAGGCTTTCCTCATATGAATTTTAATGCAGTCATTGCACCATTTGTGTTGCCCTTCTCTGGACTGCATCTATTTTGTCTATGTCCTTCTGTAGATGCAGCCTCCAAAACTGGATATAATACTATAATACTCCAGATAAGGTCTCACTAGTGATCTATACAGTGGTATAGCCATCTCCTTTTTTCTGCTGGTGCTACAGTACTTCTCCCTATGCATCCTAACTAGGGCTGCAAGTTTGGGTCATCTGGCCCCGAAAAATCCTTGAACTCCCCATGTTCGTGCTTCTCCGTAGAGTGCGAACATTTTCACAAAAAATGCGAGCTTTGGTTTGCTTGATTTGTCCCAGTCAATTCCTTACCTGGAGGCTGCCAGCAGCCCATGGCCCACTTCTGTAGGCTCCTGGGTCACAGTCATCATGGCATGTGGTGCATGAGAGGAGAATCAGGTGACCCCTCCTAGCATGTCAGTCACCCAGCCTTCTTCCTGTAATGAATCCGTTCATTGAAGGAAGGAGGATCTCTCCGCCTGTCCCTCACTGCACTGGGAAGCAACAGCAGTGACAACTGGTGGAGTAGGTTGCAGAGTGGGATGCCTTAGACTTGCTTCAATGTCCAGTCCATATTGCACCAGTGCGAGTGAGTGCAGTGGTGTGAGCAGGACTGTTTCACAGCATGTGTGATCAACAACTGTTTTCTGGCTTAATGAAAAAAGGCATTTTTTTCAGTCAGTGTGTTCACACAAAATTGACTGACATTGTGGATAGTACTTGTCTCATCAGGCAGGGCAAAAACATATTATTTTTAATTTCCCTCACAAGAGGGAAGAAGGCACAGAAGGGAGGGTAGGGTCAGAGGAGTTTGTGACCCAATTTGCTCTTAGTCAGTGGGGTCTAGTGGTCAAATAATTATTAAATTTAACATTTTTCTAATTTCCACAAGGGAAGGGTAGGGTCAGACTGAGACAGTATGCCTCATTCATTTGCTCTGCTGCACTAGTCTGGACTCTGTTGTGCATGGCATGATGTGATCTGGGGCTGGGCTAGTGTGTGGTAGTGGAGCACAGTAGTTAACAATCTAGTCTGCTCTTCTGCAGTGCAATAGCATACAAAATAAAACTTTTTTTGAGGTATTTCATTTGGAGCAGGGAGTGTAGGGCTTAGCAAGGAAAGGAGTCTAGAGTGAGGAAGACTCTATGTGCAGTGCTCTGCTGATTGACCCCGTCCCTTCACTCGATGCAGCAGTGCTGTACTGCTCTGTTTGAGAGAGAATACAAGTCCCTGTGTTTTCACTACTAAAACAACTTAAGTCCATGGAGCCAGCAGTGCTGCACTGACCTGTTTGGGAATAAATCTCCTTCCCTGTGATTTCACTACTAAAAAGACTTAATTCCACGAACCCAGCAGTGCTGCACTGACCTGTTTAGGAATAAATCTCCTTCCCTGTGATTTCACTACTAAAATGACTTAACTCCATGAACCCAGCAGTGCTGTACTGACCTGTTTGGGAATAAATCTCCTTCCCTGTGATTTCACTACTAAAATGACTTAACTCCACAAACCCAGCAGTGCTGCACTGACCTGTTTGGGAATACATCTCCCTCCCTGTGTTTTAACTACTTAAACTACTTGACTCGACACAGCCAGCAGTGCTATACTGACCTGTTAGAGATTAAATGTCCCTGTTTTTGGTGCAGCTACTTGACGTAGTCAGCAGTGCTGTGCTGAAATGTTTGTTATTAGCTAAAATAGCTGAGCTGGGATTAGGGAAGGAGAAAGTGCAGAAGGGCAGGGTTTTCTTCTTGGGAGTCAGGTGGGATGATGCATTTGCTCTGCCGGGGGCTCGTGTGGGGGTACAACTAGTGGACACCACTAGCAGCTACTGTGAAACAGTCTGAAAGTATAAAAAACATTGGACTGGAGGGAGTCAAACAGAAAACAAAGAACAGGGCAGCAGACTCAGCAGAAATACATCCCTGAGAGAGTAGAGTGCTGTGTTCATGTGCTGTCTTAAATCTGATCTCTTCTCAGTCTCTACTTTTGCCAGATTAAGAACAAGTTGATAAACAAACAACCAGCAATTTTACAGCACTGAGTCGCAATGAAAATCTGGTAGGTTTGAATCCCATCAACTTCCTTTTGCATACTGTGTGACACTGAGCAGGTCACTTAACTCATTGTGCTCCAAGGTGGGACCTCACAAGCTCCAGCTCATTGTGCCTTTCTGGTTAAACAGTTTCTCCTTTCTCCTTACATTTTACTCCTGTCCTGCTACTGCTTATACTACTTTGGTAAATCAATTTCCCTGTGTTTTCAAAGTCCAGCAGTGCTGTGCTGACCTGTTAGAACCGGAAGTCATTTTCCCTGTTTTTGGCACAGCTACTCAACTCATTCAGCAGTGCTGTACTGACTTGTTTGGGAAGAAATCTCCCTGTTTTCACAAGTACACAAGGAAAGAAAAGAAGACATTTTTTAACCAGGAAAGGCACATTAAACCAAAGCTTGTTTCAAGGTGCAATCTGGGAGCACATGGAAGTTAAATGACTTGCTCAGGGCCACACAGTATGCAAGTAGGGGCTGTGGGATTCAAACCCAGGGTCTCCAGGTTTGCAGCTCAGTGCCCTAAACCACAACACTATACTGCCTCCACAACATAACACACCTACTAGTGCTTTGCTGACCTGTTTGTCATATGTCGTCCCTGATCTTTATCACTTGCTAAATCTGTTCAACACTATTTTACAGCATCTACTGGGAATTACCAGGTTCTGCAATATATAACCAAGTTTTCTACCTGGTTGTTGAGTATAAAATTCCACATATTTTATTTTGCATGTTTGGGAACATACATACAGTATAGTACTAAGATTCTAACTTGAAGAATGCTAAGTTTTGCAGAGCTCTGGAACACTGAAACAGAATCCTATGCACCACAGCTTTGCAATACATACCATTCTTAGTACTACATGTACTTTCCCAAACATACAAAAACAATACTTCTGTGGATTTCTTAATTAAGTAGAACCAGGTAAAATGTGGTTATATATTGTAGAACCTGGTTATATCCTGTAGAACCTGATTTTACTTGGTAGAACCTAATTTTAAGTGGTCCATCAGGTCCATCTTGTAAATGAGCTTGCTCAACGATGTTCGCCTGGATAAATAAAGATTTTGATTGATTGATTGATTGAAGTAGTAGAACCTGGTTTTACTTGGTAGAACTTGGTTATAGCTGGTAGAACAAGGTAGAACCTGGTAGAACTTTTTTTGGGTCTGCTTGGCAAGTTTGAGAGGTAAAACTTTTAGCAGTTCATGCAGCCCTAAACCTAGCATCGCACTGACTCTCTCCACAGCCTTCTTACATTGTTTGGTTATCTTTAGGTCATCAGATATGATTACCCCCAGGTCACTTGTTTTATTTGTGGCTGTCAGTACCTCCCCCCTCCATCTTGTATGCCTTTCTTGGATTTCTGTGTCCCAAATGCATAATTTTGCACTTCTTTGCATTGAATCTTAGCTGCCAAACTCTTGACCACTCCTGAATTATGTTTAGCTCCTTTCTCATTTTTTCCCCCCCCCGGAGAGTCGACCCTGTTGCAGATCTTAGTATCATCTGCAAAGAGGAATACCTTCCCCTCTAGCCCCTCTGCAATGTCACATCTGAAGACATTAAAGAGGACTGGCCCCAGCATGGATCCCTGTGGCACCCTGCTAGTCACCGCCCTCTCCTTGGATTCAATGCCATTTACCACCACCCTCTGTGTCCTGTCACTCAACCAGTTTCTGACCCAGTTTACCACCTTGGGGCCCACTCCCAGGCTACATAACTGATTTATCAAACTCCTATGTGGGACGGTGTTGAAGGTCTTGCTGAAATCTAGGTAGGCCACATCCTCCGCCCCTCCCTGATCTACTTCCCTGGTCACCCAGTCAAAGGAATCTATCAGATTTGTTTGACAAGACCTTCCTACTGTGTATCTATGCTGACTCGGATCCTGTGCTCCACTGGATTCACGAAATATAACAATCCTTTCCTTTGGCAGTGAATCCCTTAATTTCCCCACCACTGAGATCAGGCTGACTGGCCTGTAGTTGGCAGCCGTTTCCCTGTTCCCACTTTTGTGGTGAGGGACTACATTTGACCTCCTTCAGTCCCCTGGAACCAGCCCTGTCTTATCGATTTGTTGAATAGGGCTGTTAGTGGTGCAGCCAGCACTTCTCTAAGTTCTTTTAATATTTTGGGATGTATCCCATCAGACCCCATAGTCTTGTCCCTTTTCAAATTCTCGAGTTCCTTTAGGACTCTTTCCTTCATAAATGGTCTGGTGTCCTCCTCACTTCCTTTGGTGCCCCTATCACCCAATAGTGGTCCTTCTCCTTCCCTTTCTTCTGTGAATACTGAACAAAAATATTTCTTCAGGATTGTTGTTTTTTCTAGGTCCCCCTCTGCACACACCCTCCCTCCCTTTTAACCTCACAATCCCACCCATCATCTTCTTTCTTTCACCAGCGTATCTGAAAAAGGTTTTGTCTGCTCTCTTAATTACCTGTGCTATTTTTCCCTCTGTTTGCATCTTTGCACTGCTGACTGCTTTCCCTGCCTCCCTCTCCTTTTCCAGATACAATTCCCTGTCTTCCCCCTCAGTGTTTCCTTGTACCTCCTAAAAGCTAGCCTTTTCTCTCTTACCTTCCCTGGCATGTGTAACCCCCTGTAATGTCTTCCTGGGCTCCTTGATGCCCACTGTCAGGCTGGTGTCCTGTCTTAAGTAACTCTGCCTATTTGTGTGACAGTGCCCTACTGAGACTCCGTACCTGTCCCTTTAAGAAAATGGCTAATCTGTGTTAAGTGAATGGTCAGAGCTGGGCCCAAGTGATTTAGGGATTGCGACTGGCCAGACAGTGCTCTGATTTGCTCCAATCTGCAGTCGCTACTTGCGCAGAGGGAGCTTATGAAGGAAGTGTGCTTATTTACTGTTTATGTGATGTCATATTAGAGATAGAGAAGTTGGTCGAACCTGCTTTAGTTGCAGATCGTTCATTTGGATGGAAGCCACCATATTAGGTCCGGGACTTCCAGTAATTGGACCAGTAGAACCACTGGGGACATAAAATCGATCCTGTCCCCAGGCGTCTTGTGGGAAGGAAAACTAGTTTTTGTAGTTTTACTGTTAGTGCCTAAATTGGCCTTGAGGGGGAGCCCAAACTGTGACTAACAGTTCTTTCAGCCAACCGAATGCCTGGATTTACAGGGGATATCCCAAGGGAGACAGTGGACTGTGGATCAGTTAGAGCTGGAGGTTGACGTGTGAACAGCTCGAGCCTTCGAGCAGCTGTTCCCAGAAGGATTCTAAGGGAATTGGCGAGAAGAGGCCTAACTTGCCTCCTGCCACTTTTCTCTTGAGAACTGCTTTTAGAAGAAGTCAGACATGTCCAATTCCAGCCTGGAACTGTGGCAGAAGGAAAAAGAAGTGTTACTGCAACTTGCGATTTGTACCGAAGACTTGCTCCTGAACGATCAGCCCAGCTTGTGTGCGAGATATATTCTAATCGGAAGGTTTGCTCAGTAAACCTGCTGAATTGCAACTGGACTAAATCCAAACTGTTTCCTGAAGTAGTTATTGCTGTAAATGTGCTGAATGTGTTTCTTGAGTTGAGACCTTCTCTCCCATGAAGGAACTTAACAACAGCTGGAGGCTTCACCAGCAGAAGATTACGAACTTTGCTAGATGGCTTATCCAGCCTGGGTCCTGACACTTCCACCTAGGCTGCTACTCTGCCACCAGAGACTCTCACGGCAAGAAATTGGCTCAGGAATCCAGCCCCTGTACAGCAACAACATGCAAGTTGCGGCCACCTGGAGGAAAGGCCATGAAGACATGGTGTGTCACGTTGGCCCTGTTTCCCCATGCTTTTTCTAGCATCACCATGAGGATTCCATATCACCTGCTCTGCAGCAGATTCCTGGTAGTGTGAGTACAATCAGGGTAGCTCCCTGCAACGAAAGCTCAACTCACTTGTGGTATCGTCTAATTGCCTCAATTTCTTGGGTTTACAAAAGACTGAGCCACTCGAGTTGGATTACAAATAATCAAAGTGTTTTGCATGTTAACTGTTTTTCTTCCATTCAAGGGCCCCAACATCAGCTGCAATGCTGGCTACCCCTGGGCAACGCCTCTGGCTAGCCAGACTTACCATCCTGGGCACCCAGTGTTGTGTGACTATCAGGTTGGGACAAAAAGTGCATGATATCACTGAACTAAATCATATAGCCAATTATTTGCCTAGATTCAGGCCCCTTCCTTGTTCACTGCCCCTAAATAAATCTGATTATCTTGTTCTATGCTTGACCTGGCTAGTGTGCATATTATTAGTGGGGTTACAGTGTTAAGAGTGTGTTGTTTCATTGCTAAACTTATTTTACAGGGGGTCCCCAGAGACACTGCTGAAGATCTAACCCTGGTGGTAAGTGTGAAGGATGTGTGCACATTATTACTGTTCCATATTGTTTGTGAAGTTACCATTGCAAAAGGGACTGGGCCACTAAGAGGGTTGATGGGTGGTTATAGCTTCCCAGAGGGCTATACCAGAGTAGACAAGCAAACACAATACTATTTCTCTAGGTGAAGGCACCTTGTTAGCGAACTCAGTCCCCTCAACCTGTGGATAGTCACACAGGCAGGGGTAGTAGCCCTTAGAATACTTCCGCCTAGGAGTTACATATGTTTTTTGAGAACCATAGTGTTTTTTTCTTTTTTTCTTTCTCTTTGTTTTGCTTAGTTGCCTAACACAAAGGCTTGTTTATTTTATTTTTTTTTTTATTTTTATTTATTTGTTCTAGGATTACAAGTACCTTTGAGCTGAAGCTCTTTTACAAAGGTTCCACGACATTGGTACAATTGAGACAATCATAAGCAAATATAACAGTTTATAAACCAAAAAAAAAACACATAGTCTTGTAGATGAAAAAAGAACAATAAAGTGAAACTTTGGGAAGGGGAAAGGGAAAGGAAGAGGGTGAAATCAGGGAGACTAAGTGGATGGGAGAAAAGGGGAGGTAGGTTGGGAAGGGACAGAAAGAGGAGGGGAGGGGTGGAAGGCAGTTAAGAATAGAGGTAGTGCAGCTGGGTGGCATTTGTCATGGGCCAGCAGGGGAGGTGAAGATAGGAGGGGGGTGCTGGCAAAGTGCAGGAGTAGATGTGGATCCACAAAGGGCATCTTCAGCTATGGAACCAAAAGACATGTTTAGCCACAACAGTCACAGAGGTTGGAGGCAGTGAGTGTTAGGCGGAGACGAGTCTTAAAAGTGCTGAGCCTTTGCTATGGCACTCTTAAGGTTAGCCAATTGTTTCTCTACATTACCCCCTTCTTCTTCCCCTGCCAGAACTTCCTTGAGACATTGCTCCATTTTTGCAAAGTTGATCTGTCTGGAATCCAGGGACCTCGCTTTCATGTGGTTTGACTTCTCCACTGTTCTCACATTCAGCCACACCATACGATAATCACTGGACCCCAGGTGGCTATCCACCATTACACTGATGACTCTGTCCCCACTGGTGAGTACCAGGTCCAAAATTGTTCCTTCTCTGGTGGGTTCCACCACAAGCTGCTTGAGGCATGCCCCCTGCAGGATGCCTCTGCTCTGGGCTGTGGCTGGAGCCTGGGTGCTCCAATCCACATCAGGCAAACTGAAGTCTCCCACCAGCAGCACTTCACCTTTGGCTGTCACTTTGTGGATTGCTTCTACCAGTGCCCCATCCATCTCCTCCCCTTGTGCTGGAGGTCGTAGATTATGCCAATGCGAATCGCTGTACCATTTCCTGTCTCCATGGTGACCCACAGTGCTTCCGCTCCCTCCTGCATTCCCTGATCTTCAGTTGCTTTAATTCCCTCCCTGACATAGATAGCCGCCCCTCCACCATTTTTTTCCCACCCTGTCTTTTCCGGTAATCAACACACCAATATCCAGTAGGCAAAATACTGTATGTATGGCGTAGTGGTGGTGGTGGTGATGGGGAAGGCGCAGGGGATACAAAGAGTTGGTTAATAATTAAAATAACCAAGTCATCAGTTCTGGCTGATTAGGATTTTTCCATGGATTGTGATATCATATTTGGAAACACGTGTTAATTCCAATGTCAGAGCCAAATTGTTATCTCAAGGTTTGGGGTGGGTTTTAGTGTTTAGTCAATAATTCAAAGAGGTTATCTTCTTGGGAAAACAACAGATGCATATTACTATGCTGCTAAAAGGATTTTAATATTTTCATGAGTTAATCCATGTATTCTTCTCAACCATTTACTGGAAAGATGACCTGAACCTCAGGGACAATTCAGTCATGTACTGAAAAAGATTGCATCTCATTATTTAAAACAAGCATTTGTCAAGGCCAAGTGTTGCTTGCTGTCATTAGCAGTGGAAGTGCAGGAATTAGACAGTTGCAGTATAGGAATGGCAGTGAAGTATTGAACTGACACCAACTCCACCCCCACCCTGCAGAGATGGACAGGCATTGGAGTGTGCCTTTGGGTCATTGCCCATAACGGTCACATGTCACCTCACCCTACCCATGAACCTTACAAGTGTCGAGGTGTGCTAGGTGTTTGGGCTTTACACTCACCTCATTCCATAAGAAAATATGCTGAAATGGGTGCAGTATAGGAGAATGGGGTGAACTCTAGGGCCAAAGGGTCCAAGGTGCACCTCGATGTCTGCCACTGGCTGCAGGGTGGGGTGGAATGGCATAAGCATTACTGTCGGCAATCCCAAATCACACCCCTGATGCCTACAGGGTAGGGCGTTATGGTCAAAAACCCTAACACCCTGGGTTTTTCTTGGTATTTTTACTCCAGGTTTTCAACATGGGCTTTTTGTGACCTCACTGCATGAACAGTGACACTATCAGTTTGTTAGCTGAAAGGTGATTTTGCACAGCAACTGTGCCACTTGGCACCACAGGTGCAAAAACACATTTTGAACAGGATGTGAAAAATGACACCTGTACTGTTCACGAAGAGGTGTAAAAAATGACAATGTTGAAGATCTGGAGTGAAAATATAAAAAAAAACGTTGAAGTCATGAGTGTGCATAGAAACTGCGCAAAGCATACCCATAATGTAATTAGTTTGGGGATATTTTACAGCAGATTTTCAACATAGGCATTTTGGGACCTCCACTCATGAACAGTATCACTGTGATTTTCTTAATCTGTCCCGAACACTGACTTCCCACAGCGACCGCATTATTCTGCGCCGGAAATGTGAAATGCATTTCGGTGAGGGTGTGAAAAATGACAGCTGTACTGTTCATAAGGAGGTGTGGAAAAATGCCAATGTTGAAAATCTGGACAGAAAATATTATGCATTTGTGAACTTACGAGGGTGCATGGAAATTGCACAATGCACGCTCATAGCACAGTAATTTTATGGACATTTGTCACCAAATTTTCAACATATCCAGTTTAAGACCTCTGCTCATGAACAGTTCACTGTGATTTTCTTAATCTGTCCCAAACATCGATTTCGCACACCGACCGCGCCACCGTGCGCTACATGTGCGAAAACACATTTCAGACAAGATGTGAAAAATGGCAGCTGTACTTTTCATAAGGAGGTGTGGTAAATGGCAATGTTGAAAATCTGGAGTGAAAATATTAAAATGCTCGAATCATGAGCCGTAGTAGTTCTCTGCGCACGGCACACATTGTAAACAGTCATTTTGGGAATTTTTCACCAAATTCTCAACATAGGGTTTTTGGCGGCCTACCTCATGAACAGTGTCACTGTGATTTTCTTAATCTGTCCCAAACATTGATTTTGCACACCGACCGTGCCATTGTGCGCTACAGGTGAGAAAACACATTTCTGGGGAGACGTGAAAAAATGACAGCTGTACTGTTCATAAGGAGGTGTGATAAAATGGCAATGTTGAAAATCTAGAGTGAAAATATTAAAAAATGCTCGAAATTATGAGTGTGCGTAGTAACTGCGCAAAGCACGCTTGTAAAACAGTCATTTTTGGGGAATTTTTTCACCAAATTTTCAACATAGGGTTTTTGGGGGACTACCTCATGAACTGTGACACTGTCATTTTGTTAATCGGTCCCAAATGGTGGTTCCATGCTGTGACCGTGAAATCACCTATTAGGACCAAATAACAAAATGACAGTGACTGAGTTCATGAGGTGGGGTCCCAAGAACCCCATGTTGAAAATTTGGTGAAAAAATTCCTAAAAATGGCTGAGATATGCACCGGAGTTGAAAAACCCTATTTATGCCATTATACAGCTTACCGACATTTCTTCAGTTTGTGGTTGGCTTTGAAGAGCGCAGACGTGTTCCTGGTCCACAGAAGATCATCGTGCCAACCTCTGGAGTTAAGTATGGGGTGAGTCGGGGAGGGTGTGAGGAGGTGGAGTACATAGAGGGTGGGTGCGGGTTGGGAGAGAGGGCAAGAGAATCAATGAGGGACCTTTTTTTTCTTCTTCTAGGTTTTCTTTTTTGAAAGACGATGGGAGACTTTTGCCATGCTGTGGTGGGCTCCCAGCATGGCAGATGGAAGTTTGTTTGGGGGGGCAGTGAAGCCGATGGGGGATTGGGTGCCCCCATCTGCCATACAGTGTGCTGGGGGGGCATATGGGCTGAGGGAGGGATTGAGCATGCCCCTCAGTAAACAACAAATGAGGGGAGGTGTATTATGCCGACAGGGATTGGGCTACCCTGTAAGCAAATTAACTGGGAAGGGGGATCGTGCTGACAGGTGGATTGGGCACCCTGTTGGCTTTTTTTTTTTATTTATTGAAATGTTTCACCAGGAAGGCACACTGAACAGCAGGCAGCGACTTTCTGTTGGCTTCCTGGGGACTGTGAGAGGCCGACGGAGAAGCCATCACCATGGGGACACCATGCAATCAGCTGGTTTGGTAGTTTGTAATGCACCAAAACAGCTGATTGCATGGTGGCATGGTGACATGGCTGAATTTCTTTATGCATTGTCGCATGCTCCTTAACTGCTGATGCAATCTGTTTCTTGCACATACGTGCAAGCAACACAATGAATACATTAGACATCAGTAAAACAAAAAACTGAAATACATGTTTTTCTGTATGCCTTGCATGTTTGCCTCTATATCAGTGCTGTCTATCATTTATTTAGATGCCCTAAAGAATACAAAGTCTTGTAAGCAGGAAATGTCCTACCATTGAAATACTGGCTAAAAAAGCAGCGGGCAAGGCAGAACATGCATCAAATGATGTTCACATCAATTCATATGAATCTTAAAACATGAATAGACCATAACACAGATCTCACCTAACCACATTGCTGCTGTCTAAACTCAATATACTGGATATAAAATTGGAGTTTCCGAGTGTATGCTTACAAAAGCTACAATCTCTTTGAGTTGGATATGAATACTTGTTATGCCACCTTATATACTCAGAAATATTACACAAACAAAACCACTTACAGTAATACAGTTACAATTGCTCAAAAAATCCTAAAAACACACCAGACAGGACATGTTCCTTTAAGTATTATGTCTGGGTCGGTATCTTAATAGAAACTATAGGTTGTTGTTAGAGTTAAGACCACAGTGTCATGTTGATGATGTCTCCCGGGGATTTGCAAACTTGCAAACACTTTGCAAGGTATCTGCAAGCCCAGGCTGCAGGCTCTTTTGATTTGTTATGTTTGCTTGCAAAAGGCATTGATAAGCATAATGGCATCACACCGAGAAAGATGCTTTTGGATGCTTCCTGTCCTCAACCTGTCAGACCTCTAGAATCATCAATCTCCACACAAATTTCACCTACTCCTCACTGACTTTTTTGTGCTCACCAGAGTACTTAGCAAAGCTACAGTGCTGGAAAATGCAAAGTGGAACCCCCCGTGTTTATGTATTACTTAAATGGTCCTACTAGGAATTTTTCTTGTGCTCTTTCTAAGACTCCTACAGTGCTAATGAGTGGCTTGTTTCACCAAGTTGTGGAACTGGCAGAAACATTGCACTTTGTAACTCTCTTTGTGTACTGCTCTACTATGAGTACAAGCACAACACTTCCAGCGCAAGTAGGAGACAGAATGGATTGTGGGAAATGAATGGAGGTCAAAAAAGTAAGGTGGGTGGAACCTGCTTAGGCCTCATGGACACATTAGTGGAGAGATGGAAGAGCAAGGTGGTGGCCCAGCTGGAGAGATGGTGGAATAGTTTGTGGGCAGAGTCAGAGGAACCAGTGTTTTTGTGGCTGTCGCTACCCCCATCGCCCTTCAGCGCTTGATGCAACAGTGTTGTTTGGCTGTCCACAGTAGCAATGTGTCCTGAGAAGTAGAACATTCACATACAGTTTGAAGAGGAAGTTAGTGACCATTAGCTCTGTCCAAGGAGGTGGAAGGTAGGACTTCAGTGAGGAACTGAGCACACTGGCAGATTCTTCTGGGGTGAAGGCTGTAGTAGTCATAGCACAAGTATGGACAGGAGAACTCCCAACAGCTCAGATAACATGACCAATAACATGCAAAATGTAGTGGTTTATTGCCAATGCAGTAACAGTACAAGTGTTCCCTCGAGCTGAAGCTCCTCTCTGTAAGGTGCATCAGCGCTGTACACCCAGTGTTGTTGCAAAGTAGGGTTTGTACAATTTGAAAAACACTGGAGAGATAATAGAAAGTGAGCAGTCACAGGGCAGAAAGAGGGAGTGAAGTTAAAAGGGAGGGGGTTCAGGGCAATGAGATAGACCAAAGGAAAGGGGAGACATGTTATTGGGGGGTGGGGGGATGTACAGGGCATGGAGACAGGCACAGAGAAATGTGGAGGACAGGCTGCCCCTTTAAGGCTTTGGTCCCAGTTCGTGACCAGGGCTCTGTGTAAAGCTGTTAGACCTTGTATTTCAGGTGTGTATAGCCCACTTATTGCCTAGGGATGAACAGTGATCTCAAAAGCAGTTCTAACATGCATTATCTCAAAGATATGTTTCCCCCAGCATGTTCTGAATGGGTTAAAGGGACTGTTTTCCATACTGTATCATGTACTTCCTTTTCGTATTGCCTCTCTGTTGAAATAATGTCATGTTAAGATGCCATAATTTATTCATAAACAAACGTAGCTATGGAGCCTTTTATCTGCAGACATTTTCACTGGCAGTTGTGGATGGAGCAATCTTAGAATAAAGTTAGGTAGGCCATCAGACCAGCTAATTAGAAATGTAGCACCCACTACCCCTTAGGTTAGCAGATAGTAGCCGTTCCAGCCTAATTAGAGGTTTGAAAGGGAACATTCATTTTTTGGGGAAGTTTTATTCCCTTGTCAAAACTGCTACCTCACTGAAAAAATTCTAAATCTGCACTACCTCCAGGATAGATTAGATAGACATTGAGTCTTTTTCTGCCCTTACCTTCCATGTTTCTGATTACCAAGAGGCAAAGGTAGGAAAAAGTATCTTCATTCCAGTTAATAGTGGTGGCAGTTACAACATGAAGGTAAGGCACTCCACTTGAGAAAGAGGCTTAGATTATTCAATAAGGGGACTTAGGGAACTGGTCTGAAGATGTTACTCAGGCTACATTTACAGAACCACACTCTATCCCTCCCTAAATATTATTCCTTGCGGGTACAAAGTAATTGACAACTGTTTAGCAATCTGTGGTGGAGTATAGGGAAGGGATAACCGACTGGTTTAATAGTACATAGAAACGTAGACTTTGATGGCAGATAAGGACCACTTGGCCCACCTAGTCTGTTCATTTCCCTACCTACTGGATAAGCTGCACATCTTAGTAAACCAGCAGCCTATTTCCTTCTACACCCCTCCTACCCCCCACTTTAATTGCCTTATATTGGGCCCATGCATTCCTGAATTCTCCCACTGTTTTTGACCCCATGACCTCCTCAGAAAGGCTGTTCCATGCATCTACCACCCTCTCCATGGAAAAATACTTCCTCACATTGCCCCTGAGCTGTCCCCTCATCCTCAAATTATGCACCCTTTTTCTTCTGCATCTCTTTTTCTGAAAGATGCTACCCTCTTGGATTTTGTTGATTACCTTGAGGTACTTGAACGTTTCTATCATGTCCTCCCTCTTCCTCCTTTCCTCAAGGGTATACATATTAAGCTCCTTTAGTCTCACTTCGTACTGCTTCTGGCGCAGACCCTGCACCATTTTGGTTGCCCTCCTCTGGACTGCCTCCATCCTGTCTATGTCTTTGCAGAGATTTGGACTCCAGAACTGCACGCAGTACTCCAGATGGGGTCTCACCAACTGAGCAGAGGGATAACAAATTCCTGCTTTCTACTGGTGATGCTTCTCCTATACATCCCAGTATCCCACCAGCCATCCCTACTGCCTTCTCACATTGCTGGCCTACCTTAAGGTCATCTGATATGAGTACCCCCAGGTCCCTTTTCATTTTACTCTGTTCAGTACAGAGTAATGGATATCGAAGGTGCTCAAAATCAGTAAAATCCATTCTGTTTGTATATTTCAGAATTTTGGAAATTCTTATTCTGAGTCTGATTCTGTTCCTCATCTGATTCAAGGGAACAGAATCATACGTGGAATTTGAAGTTACAGTTCCACATCCTAATATTGGCTTACATTATGGCTAGTATAGAACACACATGTAAAGAGAAAAAAAAAACAATACAGTTTAGTAGTGTCACCTTACTTGGCCCTTGTGACATCCCTAGTCACACTCAAAAGTCCTTCCACACTCCCACCATCTTGTACCTGAATGCTGCTGAATGCTGAGTCCCATTTCACAATGGTGCTGCAAGCTGTAGGGTCTCACCTTCTGTCATGCATTGTCTGTCAGCCAGTTTGGTGGTATGATGGCATCAAGTGCATTCACCAGTCCAAGAGGGTCTGATCCCAGACCCTGACTGAGCTCATTGCTGTTCCATCAGTGATCGTGACAGAACATGACTGAGGAGATTCCTGTGTCTTCCACACACTGCGTCTAGTCCACTGCAGTGTCCACCAGTCCACCAGATTCTGCCTCCTTATTTTTGTCTCTCCCTCTATCCGCAGACCCGCAAACCAGCACCTGTCTCATCCATTCTGGACCCAGTATACAGTAGCTGTTCTACGTCTGTGCCATGATGAGATGCCCCATCCCATTCCTGAGTCTGAACCCAAACCCAGTGGTAAATCAATTACAAGCTGCCCAGCTGGCACCAAGGGTTAACAAATTCACATTTTAAACAGCCCTTAGGGAACTTATGGCTGTATCCCAACACATGGCTTTTGCTTCTTGTTGTCAGTTCTACAATTCCCTAAATGACCTGGGAGGAAAATTGAGTGGTAAGAGTCCCACCTGTGTCAAACCCTGGGTTAAGCCACAAAACACCTCACCATATTCAGTGTCTGGTGGCTTAAGAATTTAGAGTTAGTAGGCCACCTGTTTTCCTCGTCGTCTCCTCCACCAATCCAGTTTTCCCAGGTCATGGGGCACTAGGCTGTGTAGATGGGAGAGAAATAAATGAAGCTGAGTGAGGAGAGCTGGTTTGCAAATTAAACATTGCCATACAAGTTGGATCCAGTTGGAAGGTGTCTGACTACCCCATCCCCTTCCCCCCCTCCTTCCACATCCTTCTCCACCCTTCTAATCATAGAGACCCCTATAGCTAGGATATGTCTTGCTTGCTTCCTTCTTCTACCTCCGCTGGGTGCCACTGAGTTGTCTTGATCACTTCTGCTGACCAGATCTGAGTCCTCCCTTGAGGTGCCAGGCACTTGTACCTCCACCAGTGGTGCAAATTAATTTACTGCTGGGATGTGGTGAGCTTGGACAACTGTCTTATGAATGCCCCTACCACCCCACCACACCACCCGTCATCCTCCTGGGAGAGTGGGCCTCTGGGAATTGGGGGTGCAGTTGGTGTCTATGGGTACCAGCTCAGTTAGGAAGCAGCAGGGATATCTTCTCTCCTGCTTCTTCCAGGTGTGTCTGGAGCTTCACAAAGCTCCTACATATGGAGCAGTGTCCCCTTCTTTCCAGTGTACCCGAAAGATGAGTGCCCCACATTTCCGGCAGCTAATTATCTCCATATCCCTTTACTTATTCTCTATGCAGAATCCCTACTTTAGTCCTATTTGTGATGCTGGGCCTGGCTGTCCTTATCTGCCATCAACTTCTATGTTTCTATGTTTCTATACTATAACTTCCTGGTGCTAACCTTACTGTCTGCTATGTATGGGGAACTCTTTAGCTACTCTGTATCACACCCTACCCTAGATAGGGAGTTAGGTACAAAACAGAATTTTCCCAGATTACAAGGTTGCATGGTTAAGCACTACATCTTGCAATACTAAGCTCCACTGTACTTCCTGCCTTGCTAATTTCAGCTGTAGTTAGAGATACCGAGACCATTCACAGTTTCTTGCAGCAGTGCAGAAAACCTGCGGATTTCCTATGGAAGTCCCTTATGCAGATGACACATTCCTACTCTGTTGGGGATGGTTGAATTAATTGGGGGCAACTAATGCTCTCAGGTCGCAAAGAACAGCCCTTTCAATACTATAGGGTTCCATTATAAGCCCTTGTTCTGAACTCACTGAAGGTGGAGAAGTTTGGTTCAGATCTAGCCAGGATGCTAATGGGAGCTGCATTAAGCTTAAGTCTCCCTGTCCATTTATCATTCCCACTCCAGGGCTTGCTATTCATAATTGCATTTGAAAAGACAGGGAGGGTGACGACTGTAACAGGAATAGCCGTCTGCTGGTTATGTGTATATAATTTTGTTATAAATCTATGTTTTGTATGGCAGTCCTGCTTAGGAATCAGGCCAAGCAGCAGATCCTCATGGGACATCGGAATTTAAAAGAGAAGGAAAAAAAAAGGTCTGCCCTCTCACTGATCTAGAGGATAAGCTGGCTAGAGCTTTCTTTCCTGTTTTGACACCTACCTGACAAAACCCATGTAGCTGTTATACAACCAGGTTACAAAAAAACAACTGCTTTGAACTTAGGAAGACTGCCATAAAAGGTTTCCTTTTATAAGATAACAGGAGGAAGATTGTTTTAGGAAAGCATATGTGAATTAACCTTACAGGATATTTCTGCAACATCAAAGGGTGTCGTAAACCATACTCTGAGGAAGATAGACTGACTTCTTATAATTAACAATATTGCTGTATTTGCAGATTCCAATCAAGTAATAATCTGACCTGTTTTCCTATGCAGCAGTATGTTACAAATTAAGTATGCAGGAGTGAATGTGACCTCACACTAGCAGCTCAGAGCTGTGGCATCACAAGGAGAGAGGGCATTCTGGCCTTTCTGATATTGGTGAAGCTTGGCTGAAAGGACTGACACTCTTTTCTGGACTTTTAAGAGACATCTGTGTTTCTGGACTTCTAAGGTACACTTCTACCAAGATAGGTAACAGCCCAAATCATTTGCAAACTGAAAATTTGAGGTAGAATTAGCTAAATCAGTCACAAGGTACTTTGTTTTATAATTGTCCATTTCTTTTCTGACTGTAACCTTATTGTATATATGTTCTGTATTTATTTACTATTTTTA
Source organism: Neoceratodus forsteri (assembly GCA_016271365.2). Taxonomy (NCBI): domain Eukaryota; kingdom Metazoa; phylum Chordata; order Ceratodontiformes; family Ceratodontidae; genus Neoceratodus; species Neoceratodus forsteri. The sequence goes on along the minus strand of CM057450.1, from coordinate 152,620,703 downwards.
ATTTTAGTAAACCTTGTTTTTCCTTAAACCTGCCTGGGAACTTGTTCATTTTGAATGTGAATAGTGGGACAGTATTGATAATTCTGACATAACTGTTAAATTGCTTAGAGTGTCACCATTTGCAGCCACACTAACAAGGATCTGTGTAAAGATCCAGCAAGGTAAGAAAATACCAACGTCTCAATTGAGTCAGCAGGAGGTTGTGAACCAGGTTGGTTGTATGCCCACTGGCTCAAGTACTGCACTGCTTTCCCCAAAGAGAGTGTGATAGTTGGACCTGTTACCTGGGTATGCTAGCTAAAAAGGGTCCATAATTGACCCCAGGACTCGAGACTGGTAGTTTGCTAGGACCCAAAACAAACAGGAGGGTGTCCATGTTTATCCCCTGTTCATGAATTGCACTTTGAGTTGTGCACTGTGGGAGCAGAGGGTCTGACCCCCAGAATGGATTTGTGACAGATCTGGTGCAAAGCGCTGGGATCTGAAAGAGTTGTTTGCATATTGTGCAATTATTTGGTGGCACGAGTATTAATAGCCCAGTGTGTCGGATTGATAAACTGTAACACTTCACACACAAACAAGGCAGTTTTTTTAAAGAAATATACCATTTTGGTTACAGTCTAAAGTTCCCTATCTGTTTTATATTTTTCTGGATACCAAGCTAGTGTAGCCATAGATTAGGGAAGAAGATGGCTTCCACCTACAGTGAATACACAGTGGAATTCCTGAGGCAGCTGTGCCAGGAAAGAGAAGTCCAGTGTGAGGTTCAAACCAAACAGTACCTCTTGGAAGCTATTGTGACAGCTGATGCACAAGCGACTGCCCAGGACCTTGAGTCACAGTCAGTGACTGAAAGGGACCAGACCTTGGGTGTGAAGGGGCCAGGGTCCACCACAGTGTCCAGTCCCAGGGAAGAGGATAGTGGGACCGGAGTTAAACCAGGACCACAGCAGCAGGGGAAGGTCACCACCATGCTAGAGCCAGAAGGAATCTGGCTTCAGCTAGTGTTGAGGAGAATGGAGCTGGAATTCAAACAGAGGAAGTTCCAGATGAAGCATGAGTAGCAGGAGAAAGAAAACCAGCTTCAGAGAGAGGTCGAGTGAGAGCAGCGAGAGGCCAAGAAAGAGAGAGAGAGAGAGTGCCAGATGGGGTTTGAACTACAGAAGCTAAAACTCCAGCATCCAACGTGAGCAGATAAGTGGCATGGGTGAACCTTTAACTCCAGGACTGGGGTACAAATTAAATTCTAAATTGATATCTGAATTTAAATTGGGGGAGGATATGGATGTATTTTTAAATTCATTTGAAAAGGTATGCATTCTGGTAAAAATTCCCCGAGAGTCCTGGAGCTTCCAGCTATCCCCACTGCTTGCCAGGAAAGCTCATGATGCATAGGGTCAAATGGACAATCAGGACAGTAATGATTATGACAAACTTAGAGCTGCATTGCTTAAAAAGTATGACTTGACATATGAAGCATACAGAGTTAAGTTCTGTAAGCTCAGGAGAAGCCCTGACATGACCTACGAGGAACTAGCCACAAAACAACATCTAATTTTGAAACATTGGTGGGAGGGAGTCACAGCAAACTCTGTAGAGAAAATTGAGGATATGGTACTTTTGGAGCAATTATTTTGCACTTGTCTAGCAGAGCTGAAAACATGGCTAGAGGACCGAGCTCCAAAAACAGTGCAGGAGGCTACTGAGCTCTTGGACCACTATGGCAGGAACAGGCCTGCTCTTAAAGGGAGTGGGTTGGGTGTAGCAGTGCAGAAAAGGAAAAGTGTGCCTTTAGGGCAGCTAAAACCCTCACTGCCTCCCCAGAAAGTGGGCATCCCCAGGTACAGAGCAAGGATTTGCCTAATAAAAGTAATGATGAATGTTGGTTTTGCAAAAAACCAGGGCATCTTGCAAGACAGTGTCCTAAAAAGACACAGAGTGCACAAAGTGGTGCTCAAACAGAGGTGGGTGCACTGTGTATCCCTGAAAGCATGCCTGTAAACATAAGGGAGCACATTTACCCAGTTACTGTAAATGGGGGGCACACCCATGGGTTACGGGACATGGAGGCATCCCTTACTTTGGTAAAAGGGGATTTGGTTGAGCCTGGACAGCTTATACCTAATCAGTTCCTAACTGTAAGGGGATTTGCTGGGGAGGAAAAAACTCTGCCCCTAGCAAGTGTTCTCCTGGACTGGGGTGAGACAGGAGAGAGGGTGCAGAAAGTGGCTATGGCAGACAATCTCACCCTGGATGTGATTATAGGGAATAATCTACAAAAGGGGGTGGTGTGTGCAGTTACCCACAGTCAGGTGGCAAAGGCAGACTGTAGTTCTCTGGACCCTGTAGAAGCCTCTGTAGAAAACACTGGGAGGCTGGTTCCCCAGCCTGTGTCTCCTAAAACAGAGAGTAGTGAAAGGGAGACAGCACTCCCCCAGGTAGCAGTTAGCAAAACAGCTACAGAAGGTTAATCTGAGGAGGGAGCGGTAGCCAGTTGTCAGAGGATTAGGGATGGAAGTGACCCTGAATGCCCTGATGCCAAAGCTATGTACCCCAGTTTAAAGACTTAAGGGGACATGACCCATGCCTTGGGAAAATGTAAAGATTTTGCAACTGCCCAGAGGATGGACCCTAGTTTAAAGAGGCTGAGGGCTCGTGCAGAATCTGACGGAACACAGGGAGGTAATGTGAGACATACAGTAGAGTGTATTGGGACAGTGGACTGCTGTATATGCAGGATGTAAGGACAGGGAGGGGTGATGGGCAGGCAGCTTGTTGTTTCCCAGGGGTCCGTGAGTAGTTGCTCAAGATCACTCATGATATCCCCATGTCTGAACATCTGGGAATCACATGCACTATGCATCAATTGGCCCAGATCTTCTATTGGCCCAACTTCACCAAGCAGGTGAAGGAATATTGCAGGTCTTGTCACCAGTGCCAACAAATAGGGGAGGCGGGTAGTAAAACCCAAGCCGCCCTAATTCCCTTGCCCATTGTGGAGGAGCCATTCCAGAGGGTAGGAATGGATATTGTGGTAATACCCCAGCTGCTCCAAGAAGAGGTTTATCTAGACGCTGGTGGATTACGCCACCCAGTACCCAGAGGCAGTCACCCTATCCTCACTGAGGACAGATAAAGTGGCAGACGCCTTGCTAGGGATTTTCTCCCGTGTCAGGTTTCTGTAAGAGGTTATCACCGATCAAGGGGGTTCCTTTATGTCGGACCTGATGAAGTGTTTGCTAGAGAAGTGTGGGGTGGTGCTGAGACACATGACACCTTATCACCCACAAGCCAATGGGCTTGAGAAACGGTTTAATGGTACCCTAAAATTAATGCTCCAAGCATTTGCTGAACAGCATGGGAGGGACTGGGAGAAATACCTTCCCCACCTGTTGTTCACACACAGGGAGGTGCCCCAAGAGTCAACAGGGTTCTCTCCCTTCGAACTCTTCTATGGACACAGGGTGCGTGGGCCCTTCGAGTTATTCTGGGAAGATTGGGAAGGCAAGCACTCCATCCAAGGAACTCCCATAGTGAAATATGTCCTTAAGTTTAGTGAAAAGCTGAAGGAGCTTATGGGAACAGCCCAGAGCAAACTGTCAACCACCCAGCAGAAACAAAAGGTCTGGTATGACCGCAGAGCCAGAGCTCGCTTGTACACCGTAGGTCAGAAAGTAATGGTACTAATGCCAGTCCAGAAGGATAAGCTGCAGGCAGAGTGGGCAGGACTGTACAAGGTAGTCAGACAGGTGAATGATGAAAATTACATTGTGGACCTGGCTGACAGGAGACATACTCAAAGGATGTACCATGTCAACATGATGAAATCATATGCCAATAGGGCTGACATGGTCTTTGCAGTGTGTAGTCCTGGCAAGGGGATGGACGAGGAAGACTCCCTTCTGGACATGCTGGAGGAAAGCAAGCGGGAGTCCTCTGTTGAGGCAATCAAACTGTCACCCCAGTTGACCCCAGAATAGACCCAGGAAGTAAGGGAGGTTTTAGCAGACTTTTCCCCATTGTTTAATGCCAAGCCTGGACTAACCCCCTCGGTGACATACGATGTAGACACGGGGATGCAAGTGCCCATATGGCAGACAACATATCGGGTGTCTGAGGCCATTCTAAAGGATATTAGGAGGGAGGTGGAAGAAATGCTAGATTTAGGGGTAATCCAGACTTCCCACAGCCCCTGGGCCTTACCCGTAGTCCTTGTTCCCAAGCTAGATGGCTCTACTCACTTTTGTGTGTACTATCTTGGACTCTACACAGTCACAAAGTCTGATGCCCACCCAATGCCATGGATGGATGAACTACTGGACAAGTTGGGAGGGGCGACATACCTTACCACTATTGACCTGACAAAAGGGAATTGGCAGGTGGAGTTAACTGCCAGAGCTAGGGGAAGGTCAGCCTTCATCACTCTGATGGGGTTATTTGAGTTCAAGGTAATGCTTTTTAGAATGAAGAACACCCCTGCCACCTTCCAAAGGTTGGTGAACTAGGTGTTACATGGTGCTGAAGAGTACGCTGTGGCGTACCTGAATGATATTGCCATCTTCAGTGCCAGCTGGAAGGAATACCTGTCCCACCTTAAGGAAGTGTTAGGCATGATACAGAGGGCTGGACTCACTGTCAAAGCTGGAAAGTGCCAGGTGACCATGGCGGAGGTGACATACCTAGGGCATGTGGTAGGACAGGGAGAGCTCCATCCTAATCAAGCAAAGATTGAGGCAATAGAGGCATGGCCCAGACCTGAAACACAGAAGCATATCTGGAGTTTTCTAGGGACCGCAGGGTACTATCAAATATTTGTGCCAAACTACAGTGCCCTGGAAGCTCCCCTATCCAGCCTGCTAAAGAAAAGAATGCCTAAAAAGTTAAAATTGGAGCCAGCTTGTGAACGAGCCTTTACACGGCTAAAGGAGGCACTGTGTGGTGCTCCTGTGTTAGTCAATCCAGACTACAATAAACCATTTGTAGTCCAGACAGATGCCTCAGATGTGGGTATTGGAGTATTACTTACTCAGATTTCTAACTAAAGGAAAGATCACCCAATAGTGTACCTCAGTAAGACATTACTTCCCTGGGAACAGGCTTATTCAACAGAGGAGAAGGAGTGCCTTGCACTGGTGTGTGCACTGAAAAATTGGAGCCATACCTGTACAGGAGGCACTTTGGAGTACAGACAGATAATAATCCCTTGGTTTGGCTGTCACAAATGGGTAAAACAAACAGTAGGCTTTTAAGATGGAGCCTTGCCTTATAGGGTTACGACATGACTGTCACCCACAGAGCAGGGGCAGCAAACACCAATGCAGACGGGCTATCCTGACAGTTAGACAAGTGAAGTAAATTTGTGAAACTCATCCCATACCTGGGAATGGATTTCCACAAATTCAGTCTAGGAGGGAGAGGTGTAATTGGAATAGTTGTCTGTCAGTTATGTGTATATAATTTTGTTATAAATCTATGTTTTGTATGGCAGTCCTGATTAGGAAACAGGCCAAGCAGCAGAGCCTGATGGGACACTGGATTTTAAAATGGAAAAAAAATGGTCAGCCCTCTCACTGACCTAGAGGATACGCTGGCTAGAGCTTCCTTTCCTGTTTTAACACCTACCTGCCAAAACCTGTGTAGCTATTATACAACCAGGTTACAAAAAAAACAACTGCTTTGAACTTAGGAAGACTGTCATAAAAGATTATATTTTATAGGATAGCAGAAGGAAGATTGTTTTTGGAAAGCATATGTGAATTAACCTCACAGGATATTTTTGCAACACCAAAGGGTATCATAAACCATACTCTGAGGAAGACAGACTGTCTTCTTATAATTAATAATATTGCTGTATGTGCAGATTCCAAACAAGTAGTAATCTGACCTGTTTTCCTATGCTGCTGTATGTTACATAGAGGATAATGTATGGGTCCCGATTGGTATCCTACTTGTTAACTGTGGAGAGGTTGCCATGGTGATCGTATAAACCTCGAGAGCGAAGCTCAAGAGGTTTATGTCGCCATGGCAACCTCGAGACCGTTAACAAGTTGGTCACCGATCGGGACCCCATACTTTGTATTTTATAGTGTATGGCTGCCATAAAGAAAGAAGAAAAGAAGCCGGTACCTTAAATGAATTTATGCCACCACAGGTCAAGTTCTCACTGCCATGGCCGTTTCGGGGAGCCACTCGCTTCCTCTACCAAGCATGCGCAGATCGATCCTGGTTGTTATACCAATGATGTGATGTACTTTCGATGGGTTAACAACAAAGCGACGTCACATTGATGGCATAACAACCATGGGAAAAGATAGATTTTGGTAGATAACAACGTTCTACCATACATTATAAATTAAGTATGCAGGAGTGAGTTTGACCTTACACTAGCAGCTCAGAGCTGTGACATCTCAAGGAGGGAGGGACATTCTGGCCTCTTTTATATTGGTGAAGCTTGGCTGAAAGGACTGACACTCTTTTCTGGACTTTTAAGAGTCATCTTTGTTCCTGGACTTCTAAGGGACACTTCTACCAAGATAGGTAACAGCCCAAATCTTTTGCCAACTGAAAACCTGAGGTCACCATATTCAGCCACACTAACAAGGATCTATGTAAAGATCCAGCAAGGTAAGAAAAATATCAGTGTCTCAATTGAATCAGCAAGGGGTTGTGATCTAGGTTGGTTGTATGCCCTCTGGGTCAAGTATTGCGCTGCCTTCCCCCGAAGACAGTGTGATATTTTGACCTGTTACCTGGGTGTGCCAGCTAAAAAGGGTTCATAATTGACCCCAGGACTCAAGACTGGTAGTTTGCTCAGACCCAAAACAAACAGAAGGGTGTCCATGTTTGTCCCCTGTTCATGAATCGCACTTCAAGGTTGGGCACTGTGGGAGTAGAGGGCCTGACCCCCGGAGTGGATCTGTGACAGCAATGAGCCAACAACTTAACCAAGATTGGAAGCAGGGTCCAGCTATGAGGGGCATTGTCATTATCATCCCATGTTTACAGGCAAAAATAGGTGCAGACAGCAGGTGTGCTGCAGGCGGTCTAACAAACTCATTCATCTAGATATACTGAGTGGTGGACAAGTGTGAAGATTTGCAAGCATGGGTAAACAAGCAACAAAAATGTGTAAACCAGCAAAGTTCAACTACTGTTTGTTCTGAGAAGAAACTCCTTGTATGTGGGATCATGTATTTTGCCTGTGTAACCGGGTCGCTGTGCATAGTTTAGGATGTTATGTATGGTTGCTACCCTTGCTTTGCACCCATGGGGGCCACAAACAAGGTCAAGGGACCTGGGCTTGTTAAAATCAATTGGGAGGGATGGAAAGGAAAATAGCACAGTGCCTCCGCCCAGAGTAAGAATAGTGGACCAGGTCAAATGATGAATACTGCCCCAGGGATGTAATACCAACCCACCTTCCCGCATGTTGTGGGACACCATCATGAGACCAACCAATACCCACACTCTCATTCTTGACAAAGCACAGTTTTGTACAGTATTAATGGAGATCTCTAATAATATACACACACATCAAAAATACTGATGATAACAACAGGGAATGATCTAACTGCCAGTTGGTCCTGTACAGAGAAGGAGGGTTACGCAATAAGTGGTAATAGCAATTAGCAGATGGTAGAAATGATCAGAGTTTTAAATCCAGAATCTGATTAGACTGTATTCCTGTCTGAATTATAAAATTTAGAGTTTTGGATTCTGAGGCTAAAAATCCAAATTCCAAAAATGGTGTTTCCGATTTTGTGTATGACATTTAGTTCAACCTCCCTAGAAATGTGAAAAAGAAAGCACTCCCTTGTCCAACCCTCACTCTAGCTTACCACCTTCCTTGACAATAAGGTTGGCAGTCCATCTGACCTCATCTGCCTAGTTCCAACTCCACAGCCACATCTGCTTTTCTGTTCTGGGACCCAGCAGCAGTTAGATGATGCCTCCCCCCCCCCGGCAACCACATCAGTCCTTACCAGCTGAGTCCCACTACACAGCTGTGTCATGGACTGAATGATGATGGTCTCACTCTGTCCTGATCTCCACCTCTCAACCCCCCACCAGCATGATCCTCTCCGTGCCCTCCTGCAGTAGCAGCAGCAGCATTAGCAGAGCAGATTGCTCTGGGTGACTCTGGACAATCTCTTTTGCTCAGTCAGCTCTCCATACTCAACAGAGCCCACTGATCCTAGTGAGGCCTCCATATATGAAGTCCAGAACAGATGATGAAACTAAGTCCTCCCCGAGCCAACTAAGTGTATGATAGTTGAGACTACCCACACCACACCCAATTATTGCTACCAGCCCCCAAGGCCCACACACAACGTGACCTCTCATCTATTGTCTACAGTACAGTCTTCCTCCAACATGCCCTACATAGAAACATAGAAGTTGATGGCAGATAAGGACCACAAGGCCCATCCAATCTGTTCATTGTTTCTACCTTATGAATGTGCCATAGGCCTTTACTCTGTCAATGGCCTGTCTATTCACACCCATCTGTATTGCTCCCTTATGCCTATCCCATGCCTGTTTGAAGCCCTGCACTGTATTCATATCCACCACTTCCTGAGGTAAGCCTTTCCATGCATCCACCACCCTTTCTATGAAAAAGAACTTCCTCACATTACCCCTTAATCGGCTTCCCTGTAATCTCATGCTGTGTCCTCTTGTCCTGCTATTTTTCTTATATTGAAACATGTTAGACTATTTCACCTTGTTAATTGCCTTAACATGCTTGAATGTTTCAATCATATCACATCTCTCCCTCCTTTGCTCTAGGGTATACATATTGAGCTCCGTTAATCTGTCCTCATATGTTTTCTGATGCAGTCCCTGCACCATTTTGGTTGCCCTTCTCTGGACTGCCTCCATTTTGTTAATGTCCTTGTGCAGGTGTGGCTTTCAGTACTACACGCAGTACTCTAGATGGGGCCTAATCAGTGTCTTATAAAGAGGGATTATTACTTCCCTCTTATGACTTGTGATACCCCTACTAATACACCCCAACATCCCTCTAGCCTTACTTACTGCTTTAGTGGTCTGCTTGGATGATTTCAGGTCATCTGTGATGATGATGCCCAAGTATCTTTCTTCCCTTGTGATTGCCAGCAACTCCCCTCCCAACCTATAGGTGGTTTCAGGGTTTCTCTTCCCTATGTGCATGATCTTGCACTTCTTTGCGTTAAACCCCAGTTGCCACTCTTCTGACCATTTTGCCAGTTTTTCCAGATTCTGCCAACCCCATCTGGATCATCTACTCTGTTGCAGATATTTGTGTCATCTGCAAACAGGCAAATCATACCCTTCAGTCCATCTGTAATGTCACTGATGAAGATGTTAAAGAAGACTGGCCCCAGAACTGATCCCTGAGATACCCCACTTGTGACTTGCATCTCTTCTGATGGTCCCTGCACAACCATCACTGCCTCTGAGGGAGCCCTGGGCAACATCAAGCTCCAGGATCTGTGGTAGATGACTGAAACAAAACCCTGAGTAACCCCTAATCCAGGATCTTTTTTGAGTACTGCATCTCTGGCCGCTTCCAATGGGTTTTGTCCAAAATTGCCACCTACCTATCTTCTACAGGGTCAGGTACAATAATAACCAGGCCAGGCAAGTTGGTGATGCTGTAGTCACATCGTGACAAGCCATCCTGTTCTGTATGGGTTGGGTCAAGCGTCAGGTAGCAGAGACAAACTCCAACTGGAACCAGGATTTGTTGTTCATGCAGCAGTGCACTCAGCCTGGACACAGTGCTGATGGCTGCTCAGCTCACACCTGCTGTGGAGGACAGAGTATTAAAGACCTGATTGCCACCGCTACCATGGTACCAATTCCAAACTAGAAGCAACCATGAGTCACCAGAAGGTCACTTCACTAGGTGGACCAATTTGGCCAGGTGGGCTGACAGGAGTGGGAAGGGCGCTGCTGGTTCTATGACTAGTTTTGTAATTATACACCTACCCATCACCAGATATATCCATGAGTACAAGCTTGTAGGAATGCTAGCAGCAAAGCTGATATCTAAACTTGTTTTTTCCAAACAGCATGAGGCTTTGAAGAATGACTAAGGTATCAGGACATTGTTTTTTTTATTTGGTGCCTAATAATCTGAGCAGCTACCAGTCAGAGTTTAGATTCTGTTCATTGGTTCAACATTTCAGTACAAGCACTTTCACTAATATCCAGACCACCGTGTACTTGTATGTTTGGTTCAGTTTATGATTACAGGTCATAATAGTCTGTCTGTCTATTAAACTTGGCTTTTCTGCCAGCCCTTCGGTGCAGGGGTAGTGCTGCTGCTCACAATGCCAATGACCTGGATTTGGGAAGGAGCCTGGATCATTAGAGGGCTGTTTGAGGGAGGAGGATTGAGCATTCCACAGGATGATTTCTCCTCTGGGGAGAGAGGAAGGGGGATCACTGCCACCACGCAACCACCACCTGGGTGAGCACAGGTGGTGTTTCTGGTTGAAATGCAGTCTAGGAATTGGGACAGCTGATTGGCTGGACAAATGTGCATGCTTCTGTGTGTTCATCAGTCAGCACTCTTTGGGGGGGGGGAGGAAAATCTAACAAAATGCAGCCATGCCCTGTGACTGCTCTAAGCGGCCCACAGACACCGCACCTCGTCACCTTTGTCGACCTAGTCTCACACTGGGAGCACCAGTAAAGAATATCCAAGGGACATGGTCCAGCCTGAGGAGCTCCACCATGGGGAGCTGATACCATAGGGCAACCATCCTGGCACAGCTAAGTCCTGGGAGATGGCGGTAGTGGTGGGGTTGGGGCTGCCCGGAGCACCTCAAAGGACTACAGCCAGCTTGAGGAAGATAATCAGAAAGTAAGAAAAAACAACATGGCTTTTTAGTCACCAAGAAGGGATCTGAAGCAGAAAATGATGCCTTATATAAGTATGACAGTCGAATTCTCCTTCATGTAGTGCTCTCCATGTGCGTACTGCAGCAGCTAAGAGACCCAATATTTTCATTTTTTGGCATTGCTCTTGCTTTTCTATTAATCCTGGTTTCTGATTTGTGGACTGGGGAATATGGTGAGGGGGAAGATTTGCTACTGGTCTAGAAAACTGAGCTACCTGTATGTTGCTGCAGGATGCTGCCTATCTGTATCATGTTTTTAAATCTATACTCCAATGTACTGGTCCTTGGACTGGTATTACCCCAGTGACCTCCCAGCCTTGACAGTTGTTCCTGACCAAGGATTGCTGTGGCATGGGGCACAAGAGTCAAAAACTGTCATCAAGCTAGTACCGTGGTTCTTCATACCCCTGAGGTTTTTGTTTGCTCATTCTCATCTCCCGCTGCAACAGCACACAGGACCACATGCTTCACTGACATTCCATGTCCCCTGCTGCAGGGAAGCTGATGCAGCAGAAGCACAATGCCTCCCTTCTGGTGGAGAGTGTGCTGTCAGTGTCAGTACTCCTCAACCTATGACTACTTGTTTGCCACTATCCTGTGACCACTGTTGGACCTGGGTCACTGAGAGGGGCATGCTATCACTGAAACATTGTGTGTCCCCATCTGCATAATTTACAACTGCTGATCATTGTCAGCTCTGGAAGCTGTCCAAGTGCATGGTTTACTGTAAAAGGCGCTTTGACTGGGGCTGTCCTTGTTTCACAAAGGTGACACTGACAATCCAGCTTTATGACCCCAGCTCAGAGCTCTATGTGATAACGGTGACCGATGAAGGGCGATCGCCGTTACAGCGAAGTCAGAGTGCCAAAAATCAATTACGACACTCTGACTCAGCACAACAAAACGGCACTGGGGACTTGTATTTTTTACAATTATGTGGGGGAGCTGCACCCCCGAAGGGGGCTTCACCCACCACACCCCCCTACTTAAAGATTCTCAACTCCAGGGGGGGTGCATGTCGGGGGCGGGGCAAAATGTAAAATAAATTAAATTCGGTCTGGACGCAACAAAAACAAGCCTGCACCCAAACCCGAACCCAGCACCCTACCTACCAAAGCCATGAGCCGATCCACTACACTACAGGGCCTGCTCAGTATCCTACTTCGGCACCTCCCCTCAAAGCCCCTCCCACCGCCTCATAAGCATGTTGGCTCCTGGGATCCTCACAAGACGCACTCGTGGACCGTGGGTTAGCTCCCCACCCTCTGCTGTTCCTGTAGCGACTTCCCTGTCACTGCAGTCACCAACCCACCCCATCCAGTTGCTGTACCTGACTGGTAGCCCCTGTGACATGCTTCGCGATTGAGTTGTCCTTTAGGGAGACACTTAATTGCAGTCGTGCACATCACAGTATACCCTCAAAGCACTAGAGGGCTGCCAGGAGGGAGAATGACTGGCTTCTTCATAGGACAGTCTTTGAGGCAGAGGTTCTTTAAGCCCACTGCAACACCACCATCTCTATAACCACTAGTGGTGCTGCAGTGAGTTATCTTGGGAACAGGGATGTTGACTGTCTGGTGTGGCATGGCCTGTGACCAGAGTTCATGTCCCAGGGGAGAAGGCAAGAAAACGCACTGAAGCACAAGACAAAGAAGTTGGGAACACTCTGAGTCACACCACATTTAACAACTGGATGATTCCGAAGGCTTCACACAAACCAACCCAAGGGCCTTGCTTAGGGAAAATGGGCCGAAGTGATTGCCCTCTGAGACAGTCTCATACGCTTACTAAGCATAGATATTTAAATTTTAAAACTTGCGGCAAACTTTTTTGACAATTGGCATAGCTATCTTTTTGGATCAGTCTACTCTGAATAACAGGGCAGTACCATTCCTGTTTGCTGTCCAAATGAACCCCCTTTGAAGGTTTTTTTTTACAATGTCTCCACTATCATTATTCTGTAGTAAAACACTTTGCAACAATTGTGTGCCACATCTTTTTCAACTGAGAATGGGGCCCCTGGTTCTTTTATTTTTCAAGTTTACATTTTGTGGCCACCAGATGTCAGTATAAGCTAAAGAATAAAACAAGCATTTGTCAATGCCGAATGTTGTCTCGCTGGCATTGGCATTGTTGGTAGTGCCGGAGTTAGAGACACATAATAGGAATGGCAGTTAAGTATTGAAGTGACGCCAACCCCACCACCACCCTGTAGAGTCCGACAGGCATTGGAGTGTGCCTTTGGGTCGTCAGCTGTAACGCTCATGCCATTGTACCTCACCCTACCCTGTAGACACTGACAAGTGTTGTGGTGTGCTTTGGGATCTTTGGGCGTTACACTTACCCCATTCCATAAGGAAATACGCTGAGGTGGGTGCAGTATAGGAGAATGGGGTAAACTTTGTGGCGGAACAGTGCAAGGCAAACCACGATGCCTGTCACTGGCTGCAGGATGGGGGTGGGGGTGGAATGGCGTGTGCATTGCAGCCGATTATCCCTAGTCACACCCCTGACACCTGTCAGTCTCTACAGGGTGGGGTGCTACAGCTGGAAACCCTAACACAGTGTTGGTATTTTCACTCCAAATTTTCAACATGAGCTGTTTGTGAGCCCACCTCATGAAAAGCAGCACAATCAGTTTGTTAGCTGAAAGGTGGTTTTGCACAGTGGCTATGCCATTTGGTGACACAGGGACAAAAACACATTTTGGGCAGGATGTGGAAAATGACAACTGTATTGTTCATGCGGAGGTGTAAAAAAATGGCAACGTTGAAAATCTGGAGTGAAAACATGAAAAATTGGTGAAGTCATGAGCATGCACAGAAACTGCACAACACATGTCCATAACCCAAATATTTTTTGGGAGTTTGTTAGCCACATTTTTAACATAGGTATTTTGGGACCTCCCCTCATGAACAGTGGCACTGTGATTTTGTTAATCTGTCCCAAAAGTTGATTTCCCACAGCGACCACGCCATTGTGCGCCACAGGTGCGGAAACACATTTTGGGCATGATGTGAAAAATGACAGCTGTACTGTTCATAAGGAGGTGTGAAAAATGCCAGTGTTGAAAATCTGTCATGGAAATATTGCAAATTTGCGAAGTTACAAGGGTGCGTGGAAACTGCGCAACACACGCTTGTAACACAGTCATTTTATGGATTTTCGGCACCAAATTTTCAACATGGGCATTTTAGGATGACTGCTCATGAACAGTGTCACCATCATTTCCTTAAACTGTCCCAAAAACTGATTTCACACAGCGACTGCGCTATTCTGCGCCAGACATGTGAAAACACATTTCAGCCAGGATATGTAAAATGACAGCTGTACCATTCATCAGGAGGTGTGGAAAAATGCCAATTTTGAAAATCTGGAGTGAAAATATTACAAATTTACGAAGTTACGAGCGTGTCTGGAAACAGAGCAATGCATGCTCGTAAAACAGCCATTTTTGGATTGTTTTGCCAAATTTGCAACATAAGCTTTTTGAGAGCCCCCTTCATGAACAGTGGCACTGTTGTTTTGTTACTTGGTCCCGAAAGGTGATTCCGTGCAGTGACCGCGATATCACCTTCCGGGGCCGAATAATGTCATAACAGTGACTGAATTCATGAGGAGGGGTCCCACTAACCCCATGTTGAAAATTTGGTGCAAAAATTCCAAAAAATGTCTGAGATATGCACCAAAGTTGAAAAAACCCTATTTATGCCACTTTACAGCTTACCGGCATTTCTTCAGTTCACAGTCGGCTTTGAAGAGTGCAGATGTGTTACAGGTCCCCCGAAGATCATCGAGCCAGACTGCAGAGGTAGGTATGGGATGAGGGTGTGTGTGGGGAGGCAGGGTGTGCAGAGGGTGGGCGCGGGTTGTGGAAGGGGACAAGGAGACTGCAATGGACTGTTGTCTTTTTTTACAGGTTACAAAAAACCCCCCAAAAAAACATAGTGGGATGGTTTTATTTTTCAGGGGATTTGGCATGCTGGGGTGGGCTCTCAGCATGTCACCTAAGTGTTTTGGGATGGATGCTGTAGCCCACGGGGGATTGGGCACCCCCGCCGGCACACAACAAAAGCGGGGGGGGGGCAAGAGCCAAGGGGGATTGGGCAACCCACTTGGCACATAACAAATGGAGGGGTGCAGTATGCCAATGGGGAGTGGGCTCCCCCGTCTGAACATACATTGGGGCAGGGCATGCCGACAGGGGGATTTGGGCACCCCCAAAGTCGGCATTATGGCAGGCAGTGTGCCACCATGTTACATTTTTTTCTCATCAGGGAAAGCATGTCGGGAGGTCCGCTGCATATGACAAGCTTTGCTCGCATTTCAGGGGACCTTTCCTTAGATGTGCTCGCCACATTATGTATGGATAGGGTGGCGCCAGCATGCAGGCTTATTGGGAATGAGGGACGCACCTACTGATGCGTGCCCTGCATTCGCCCAACAGTGACTGCACCTCCAAATCAGCTACTACATCAATATGTTGGCTGCGCATGCGCGAGCCAACATAAAAAGGAGTCAAACTCTTTGACTAAAACTGCACTGTTAAATTGATTTTCACATGGATGAATTTATGTGATTCGAATCTGGCACTGTAGAGATTGGAGGTGTCTAACCTTTCTCAAGTGAGGACCACCTGCAGTAGATTATAATTGTTGCCCTGCACTTGTTTTTTTTTTACCTGTTCCTAACTGTAATGTTTCATTGTGCTTAAAATGTACTGCAACCCTTCTGCTGCCATTGACAGGGAGATCCTGAAAACATGATATACCATCTCAGCAGATCTATTCTGGTTTATCATTAAAAATAAATAAAATTTAAATAAATAAAATACAATCTTCGTTATTCTGGGACTGGTTGGGTTGCACACCCATAGGTTCCCAAAGAAGTGGAGAAGGTTCTGTCAGCCTCCTGGCAGACCTATGTAACTGCTCAATAGAGGCAGGCATCATCCCCAAGGACTGGAGGGTGGCAGGCATCATCCACAAGGACTGGAGGGTGGCATACATCATCCCCAAGGACTGAAGGGTGGCAGGCATCATCCCCAAGGACTGGAGGGTGGCATACATCATCCCCAAGGACTGGAGGGTGGCAGGCATCATCCCCAAGGACTGGAGGGTGGCAGGCATCATCACTCTACACACGAGTACGGACCAGGGAGACCAAAGGAACTATAGACTGGTCAGTCTGAATTCCATTGTGGTGAAGCTCCTTGAGACTATAACCAGAGAACAGCTGGTTGACTCTCTGGAGTTCCATGGACTCCAGAACAGCAAACAACATGGCTCTGTGAAGGAGAGGCCCTGTCAGATGAATCTCATAGAATTCTTCAATGCTGTGTCTCAACTGAAGGACAAGGACCAAGAGCTGGATGTCCTGTAACTAGACTTCAGCAAGGCCTTTGACTAAGTGCTCCACTGTACAAAGTTTCATAGAAAGTAGGTAGAGACAGCAGAACACACAATGTCCATACAAGGCTGTCTCTGTAACATACCACTAATAATCACTTAATTCACCTTTATGTACATACAAGTCTTATTTTATTTTGAATGCCATTACTGTACTGCTGTTTATTATGTTAGATGAGAGGTAATTACAGATTCTCACTATTCTTTGTGTAAAAAACATTTTTCTTCTGTTTTGAATGAGTTGAACCTTAACTGTTGATTATGACTTTTTGTATTAATGTCATCTTCATTAAACTCCAAACCAACGTTTCTCAAATGATTCACATAATTTTGTATTTTATAAAACAGAATAAGGTCACTACTGATCCTACATCTGTGCAGACTATGTAACCCCAGATTAGCTGTCCTGTTTGCATAGTTTTCATTTTCCATTCCCCTAATCATTATTGTACCTTTTTCTTGTAATTTATTTCCAGTTTTGGTTGTTTGTGATGTCCCCCCCCCCCAAAAAAAAACTGAGAGCAGAAATCCGTTAATGGCTGGACATAGGATCTATACAGTGGCGTTATTACATCACTATTCCTGTGCATGAAGTTTTTTATTTTTTTTGGGGCGGGGGGCGGGGGGCATTTTTAGAAATGGAATCATAGCATAATTTGTGTTGTAGATCTGAAGTTATTATTATGATGCCTAGATCTTTTTCAAGGTCTGATTTTGACAAACTACTGTGATTTAGTGAGTAGTTAAACATTTTATTCTTGGTTCCACAGTGCATAACCTTGAATTTTGAGATGCTGAACATCATTCCCCATGCAGTCACAAAATCTGACAGCTGATGGTCCTCCTCAGGATTAACAATGCAGCAAACGGGTCAGGGTGGAAAACCCAAAGGGTAATATTAAATGGACTGACAGTATAACTTACAGGTTAGAGTAATTAGCTGTGAATGAGATTTGTACATCCAGCAGACTTAGGTTTGATTCCCACAACCTCCACTTGCATATTGTCTGACCCTAAATAAGTCACTTAACCTTACTCAGTGCTCCTGGTTGCCCCTGAAAACAGGCATTGTGCCTAGTGGGCCTTACCCGGTTACCAAAAGAATTTAAAAAAAAATGTGTGTGATCTGCAAACTTACAGCAGATTTACTTTATATCATTCTGCTGGTCAGCTATATAAACACTGAAAGAATGGGACCTAAAACACATCCATGTGGCACCCCACTGGTTACTGTTCTTTTGATAGATATTGACTCATTAATCCCCACTGTCTGATATCATCCAGTTAACCAGTTAGAGATCCTTCATGTGCTCTGTCAGTCAATTGATTTAGTTTAGTTAAGTGATAAAATTCAGTTTGCTGGAGTATACCAAGGAATAGAAACATAGAAGTTGTCAGCAGATAAAGACCCTTTGACCCATTCAGTTTGCCCATTTCCCTGCCTACTGTGCTACCGCAGCCTTTGCACAATCTCCGGTCATCCCCACTCCTTGTGTTCCTCCCATGATCCCCTTGTATCGGTCCCATGCATGCTTAAGTCCTGCTACTGTTTTAGCACCTACCACCTCTGCTGGGAGGCCTTTCCAGGCTTCCCCTACCCTCTCTGTGAAGAAATATTTCCTCACATCCCTTCTGAGCCTCCACCCCCTCCACTATATAGCGTGACCCCTTGTCCTTGAGTCTTTCTGCAGAAAATGCTATCTTTCTGTACGTTAGTAATATCTATTATGTATTTGAATGTTTCTATCATATCCCCCTTTCCCTTTTTTCCTCCAGCAAGTACATATTAACTTCTCTTAGTCTGTCCTCACAGTGCTTTTGATGCAGTCCCTGCACCATTTTGGTTGCCTGCCTCTGTACTGCCTCCATCCTATCCCTGTTCTTATGGAGGTGGGACCTCCAGTACTGGACACAGTACTTGAGGTGTAATCTTATCAGTAACCTGTACAGGAGCAACACTACCTCCTTCTTCCTACTGGTGATACCCCTCCCTATGCACACCAGCATTCTAATAGCCTTTCCCATTGCCTTTTCACTCTGCTTGGCTGCTTTCAAGTCCTCAGAAATGATTACCCATGGATCCTTTTCTGTTTAGTGTTTAATGGTTGCCAGTGCCTACCATGGCAATCGGTATGTAGCACGTTGCACTTTTAAGCATTGAAACCCAGCTGTCAAACCCTTGACCACTTCTGCAAATCATTCCTCATTTTTTCCACACACGCCCTCGGTGTGTCCACCCTATTGCAGATTTTTGTGTCAGTCGCAAACAGGCAGACTTTCTCTTCTAGCCCTTCTGCAATACTGCTGATAAAGACACTGAAGAGGATCAGGCCTAATGCTGATCCATAAGGCCCCCCCCCCTTGTCACCCTGCCTTCTCCCTTACCACCACCCTCTGACTCTTGCCACTCAACCAACTTCTTACACAGTTTACTACTTTCTGTCTCGTTTCTAGACAGGCCAGCTTGTTCACCAGACTTCTGTGTGGAATGATGTCAAAGGCCTTCCTGAAATCCAGGTATGTCACATCAACTGCTCCTCCCTGATCCACTTCCCTGGTCACCCAGTCGAAAAACTCAATCAGGTTTGTCTGGCAAGGTATGCCCCCTGAACAGCGACATTTCTACAACAACACGCATTATTACTGACAACAGCGCCATGCCTCTGTAGAAGTGCCACTGGGACCGGGCAACCCCTTCCCCCAACCTGCACCCCTCCACAAACTAACTCCGACCTGGAGTTAGAATACTAGTATGGGGGGTGCAGGGGGCAGATCCTCCCATGTGGGGGGTTCGGAGGGGCCAAAGCACCCCGATGAAAAAACACACATTGATGTGTGCAGCTCCATGCCGACTGCAAATCACGGTTGACATGGAGCTTGGTGCTGTGATGCCTGTTGATGTGTTTCTTGTCGAACTGGCATCATAGAGCTGTCTGGTAAGACCTTCCCACTGTGAAACCATGTTGCCTTTGATCCTGCAATCCACTTGTTTCATGGTATTCCACTATCGTTTCCTTCAGTAGTGATTCCATAACCTTGCCCACTGCCAAAATCAAGTGGACAGGTCTATAATTTCCTGCCTCCTCCCTCTCCCCACTTTTGTGAAGTGCTACCATATCCGCCCTTCTCCAGTCTTTCGGAACCACACCAGTATCCAGTGATAAGTTGAATAAAATGGCCAGTGGTGCTGTCAGCACTGCTTTGAGCTCCTTCAGTATCCTAGGGTGAACCCCATCTGGTCCCATTGTCTTGTCAACTTTTGATTTTGCTAGTACCATGAGGACTTCCTCCTCTGTAAAAGGACTGGTGTCCACCTCCCTGCCAATTCTGCCCCTGTTTATGGTCTTTGGTCCATCACCTTCCCCTTCTGTTGTAAAGACAGAACAAAAGTATCTGTTCAATATGTCTGCCTTCCCTTGGTCCCCTTCCTTAGAGATGCCCTCTTCACCCTTTATCCTTGTTATCCCCTGTTGATCGTTCTCTTCTCACTAGTATATCTAAAGAACGTTTTCTCCCCTTTTTTGTTGACTGGACAATGTTCTCTGTTTTTGCCTGTGCTCTCCTCACTGCCTTCCCTGCCTCCCTTTCTTTCTCCTGGCAAATTAACATACATTCCTCTTTCTGCGTCTTTTTGTATTTTTTAACTGCTACTTTTTTCACTCGTACTGTTTCCACTACCCGTTCCACTGGCTCTCTAGAGAACCATAGTGGTCTTCTTTTCCTCTTGCCCCTGCAGACTGGTCTGACATGGAGGTTTGTAGTACTTTTGATGCCCTCTTTAATTTTTGCCCACTAATCCTTGACTCCACCTAGCATCCCTATTCCTGCCAGGGCATCCCTGAGGCAATCTCCCAATGTCTTGAAATTGGCCCTCCTGAAGTTCATGACCCTCATCCTTGTGCAGTTCAGTGTAAACCCAGTTTTTATGCTAAACCACACCTGACGATGGTCCCTGGTCCCCAGGTGGTCCCCCACTTTGTTATCAGCAACACAGTCCCCATTCATCAGCACTAGGTCCAGTACTGCTCCCTCACAAGAGGGTTCTATTACCAGTTGCCTAAGGAAAGCCCCCTGCAATGTGTCTAGGAAATCCCTGCTCCTGGGACTTGCCAGTGTTAGGAGTCTCCAATCCACGTCAAGTAGGTTAAAGTGTCCCATTAGTAACAACTCTCCCTTATAAGCAAGCATTGGATTGCTTCCAGCATTTCCCCATCCACTTCTTCCATCTGTGCCAGAAGTCTGTATATCACTCCTGCATGGATAACGGACCCATTCCTTTTCTCCAGAGCGACCTACAGGACCTCTGGTCCCCCTGTTCTCCTTGTATTTCTGTAGCCTTTACGCAGGCCCTTACATAAAGAGCTACCCCTCTCCCCTTTCTTCTGACCCTGTCCCTTCTGCACAGAGTAAAACCTGGTACTGCCATATCCCAGTCCAGGCCTTCATTGCACCATGTCTCAGTGATGGTGACTAGATTCAGCTCCTCCCCTGCAGTGGTGGCCTCTAGTTCTGAAATCTTGTTGCCCAGACTTCGAGCGTTCACACACATGGCCCTACAAGTCTTTCACCCTCCTTTCTATGATCCCCTCTTCTATTCCCTCCCATGACCCTCCAAATCTTTTGCCCTCTATTTCTATCATCCCCTATTCTATTCCCTACTGGCTTAATAACTGAATAACCGGCTTATGTAGGTGATTAAATGTTGAAGCCAAAGGCCAGAGAAGCTGGTTATTCTGAGTATACTCTAGTTAACTGAATGTTGTTACTATCATATGACTAGGAACTTTGAACCCCGGATTTTGAATGTTCTGTGGTAGTTAAAGTGAAAGGTGCTTTTTTTCCCTTTTTTCCTGTGGATTTAATACACAAAATACTCTGGGCATGTGTAACGTTGATAGCTCTCTGTGGGCATGTCTGAAATGGGACTGTAGTAGTTTGTGGTTTAGAGATGACAGTTTTTCTGTGTTCTGGTTGGCTAGATATCTGTCGTATAATAATTATAAAGCTTGAGGTACCAAATAAAAGAAAGGAAGGCCCACTGATGAAACTCATCAGAGTGAAACACCAGGGTACCTGGAGTCAGACATCTTGTTGTTCTCTACCTGCACCAAATCTTTGTATTCAGCAACTGTGCAAATAAATTCATCATATTGCATTGGCATGGTACAGTGTTTCCTTCTGAGTACACTTGCAGCCTTGCTCAAGTTGTTGTACCAGATTAGAGGCCCTACTAAATTTTAGAAAGATGATATCAACTAAGTTTTGTAACCCATAACGTATTGGCTCATAAAAACTTATCATGTGAGTTATTCTAGATTTACCCTTGACAAAATAGTGCTGAATTTTATTGTTCTAATAAAGTTCTTATGTATTTTTCAGGAGCAAGTTTTTAATAATACGCCAAAAATGTAAAGTCATGCATTCGGTCGAAGGAACCCATGCATGAGGTACATCCTGGAAGGGTAGCTACTAGAAGAAACTAAGCTGGAACAGGATCTTGGTGTCATGATCACAAACAATTTAAAGGTAGGGAAGCAATGCAAAACAGAGGCACTAAAGGCAAGACGCAGCATCCTCGGATGTATTGGTATGGGTATTACCAGTAGGAAGCATTATGTAATCCTTCTGCTGTACAGGTCCCTGGTGAGACCTCACTTGGAGTACTGTGTGCAGTTCTGGAGACCTCGCCTTAAAAAGGACATAGACCATCTGGAAACCATGCAGACATGCCACCAAAATGGTGAGGGGTCTGCACCATGAAACGTACAAAGCTAGGCTCAGCCAGTTAAATTGATTCTCCCTCGAGCAGAGGAGGAATAGAGGAGACATGATTGAGACATTTAAATTTGTTAAAGGAATGCAACACAGTACAAACCAGTAACCTCTTCCAGGAAAACAGGACTGCACGTACTAGAGGACACAACATGTGCCTGGTGGGAGGTAAATTCAAAACAAATGTTAGGAAGTACTTTTTCACAGAGAGGGTAGAGGACCCTTGGAACAGCCTGCCACCAGAGGTAGTGGCAGCCAAGACAGTCAGTGAATTCAAACAAGCATAGGATGGACAGTATAGTCACCTTAGCAAGACAAATTGATAGTGGGGGATAGAAAACCTGGGCAGACTAGAGGGACCACAAGGTCTCCTTCTGCCGACAAGTTCTTATGTTCTAATACCCTAAGCAGTTTATCCATAATAAATGTTATAGGTCAATAATTCCCAGGTTCCTGTTTACTATCTTTTTTCATAAATTGCCATAATATTTTCCATTTTCTAGTCCATTGGAATCTCCCCTGATTTTATCGATTTATCAAAGATATATGTTAGTGGGACTGCAGTGTGGTCTGCTGTCTCCTTTAATACTCTTGGTGACACTTCATCCAGTCTGGCTCACAGGCTTGTGAAAAGGCTGGAGGGCTTAGGGATGGGGAGAAAGTCAGAAGGTCACCAGAGAAGTGGATGGGGAGGAAAACCCAAAAGGATAGTGTTAAATGGTAAAGCATGCACTCAGGTGTCAGGAGTAACTAGTTGTGTGCCACAGGGATTGGTTCTGGTGAAGTACTCTTCAGTGTGTTTATTTGTGACATTGGATTAGGATCCAGGAGTACATATCTCTTTGTGGATGACACTAAGATAAGTGGCAGGGTGGATCATCACTTGTTACTGGGTAAATTGGAAGAGACAGGATCCAGTTACTCCTTATGCTGGTTCAGAGACAATCTATATAACTGGTCTCAGATTGTCAAACTTCTGGGATCATCTGCCAGGAGCATCAACTGTGGCGTGCCACAAGGCTTGGCCCTGGACCGTGTTCATTTCCCTTTGTTAAAAAATTCCATTTCTTTTACACGCACATGCTCTAAGGTTCTCCTAATCATGGATGATGCTGTTACTTATTACAAATCCCCAGAGAAGGAGAAGAAAGAAAGAACAGTTAACATAGAAACATAGAATTTGATGGCAGATAAGGACTGCTTGGCCCACCTAGTCTGCCCATTTCCCTACCTAATGGATAAGCTGCAGATCCTAATTAATCAACAGCCTACTTCCTCCTACCCCCTACTAGAATTGCCTTATGTCTGTCCCATGTATTCTTGAACTCCCCCACTGTTTTGGACTCCATGACCTCCTCAGGAAGGCCATTCATGAATCCACAACCCTCTCCATGAAAAAATACTTCCTCACATTCTCAAAGTTGCCTGCTTAATGTAACAGTAGATCTTCAAGAGAATCTCTTCCCTTAGGACACACCTTTGGAACTATACTCACGTCAGTACTAGGACCATACAGAAACTTTGATAGCTAGGGGCCACACATGACAATGTCACACATTAGCATCTACGTAAACGTGGGCGGCCCCATCTCTCCTTAGTTCCCACCAGAGACTGGGCTCAGAGGTCTTTCTTCTTGGGAAACCAGAAGAGTACACCAGCACCTCTGATATTAGGCAGACACAAATGTTGGGAAGTCCCAAGGCAGAACTGGATGCCATATTCCCCTATGGATGAGAAAAGGGGGAAGGAGCAAGGGCCAGCATGGCCTAAGGGAAGAGATTCTCTCAAAGATCTACTGTTATGGTAAGTATGTAACTGTTCAGTCTTCTTCGAGAATATCTCTTTCCTTAGGTCACACATTTGGAACGAGTCCCAAGCAGTCCCAAAAGCCACCTGGGAGGAGGGTGCAGTCTTCAAGACAGCAGGCTCAGTAGAACAGTGAGGCCAGAGCCAACTCATCTACGAGAAACAATGTCCAGACTGTAATGTTTAGTAAATGTGTGGACAGTACTTCAAGTGGCTGCAGCACAAATATCAGCTGCAGATACATTTCTGAAGCAAGCAACAGATGTTGCCATGCCCCGTGTGCAACAACCATGAACTGCACCAGGATGTTCCTTACCAGACTGCCTATAACAGAATGTAATGCAATGTGGTAGCCATTTAAACAAGCACTGTTTTCATACAAAAACTCCCTCTTTCCCGGGGCGAATGAAACAAATAGCTGGGAGGACATTCTGGAGTCCTTGGTGCAAGCAATATAGGATCTTAGGATTCTATTTACATCCAAAGTATGGAGCAATGCTTCATCTTGATTGGCATGCCTTTTACAACATTGGGTGGTGAGCAAATTTTGTGGGTGGTGTGGTAGCTAAAAACTTTTTTAAGCAACACACTCACTTCAAATCTTGCACTGCATCCAGAATATTTATTTTCACTCCATTACTTATTACCGGTTACTATAAAATGCCATAAGAAGTGTATAAAATGTTGAAAAAACATCAAGCTGCTAATAGCTACCTCTTACACAAAGGTTTGAAATAGACCTACCCTACACTAGTCCAGTGTGCCAGCCACCACTTACCCCTGCGCTTTGCTGTAAAGGCTTCCTAAGGGGGTGCCTTGATTGGCATGTTCTGGATAATAAACTGGAAGGTGGATATTTTGATTTAGTGTAAACAATGGTGTAAACTATGACTTTCTATAGATACATTAGTGAAAGGAGAAAGTCCAGAGGGGGTATTGCTAAGTTCAAAGGAGATAAGGGGGCATGTGAGGAGGAGGAGGAGGACCATGTAAAAGCATCTATCCTAAATAGATACTTCTTCTCAGCATTGACTGAAGAGAATGTAGGGCAGGGCCCATAGCTCAGCACCATGGACATGGAGGAAGGGAGGGAGGTGACCACTAGTCCCTTCACAAAAGAAAGGGTCCCATAAGAGCTCGATAAGCTCAGGGTGGACAAGGCAATGGGACCTGATGGCATACAACCCAGAGTACTAAAGGAGTTAAGGGTGGAACTAGCAGAGCCATTATCAGAACTATTTAGTTAGTCTCTGAGCACAGGAGAGGTCCCAGAAGACTGGAGAAGCGCTCATGTGATCCCACTCCACATGAGTGGTAGCAGGAAGGAGGCAGGGAACTACAGACCAGTCAGTCTTACCTCAGTAGTGGGCAAGATTATGAAGGCACTCCTTAAGGAAAGGATAGTGTAAAACCTGGAATCCATAGATGCACAGGATCCAAGACAGCATGGGTTTACAAAAGGAATGGCCTGTCAAACTAATCTCACAGATTTCTTTGACTGGGTAACCAGAGTGGTGGACCAAGGGGGAGCAGTTGATGTCGCCTACCTTGACTTCAGCAAAGCTTTCAATACTGTTCCACATAGAAGATTTATTAATGAGTTGGGTAGGCTTGGGGTGGGTCAGAAGTTGGTAAATTGGCTGGCAAACTAGTTGGCGGGCAGAAAACAGAGAGTGGTGGTAAACGGTATACAGTCAGAAGAGATGCAAGTCACAAGTCGGGTACCTCAGGGATCAGTCCTGGGGCCAGTCCTCTTCAATATCTTCATCAGTGACATTGCAGATGGACTGAAGGGTAAGGTTTGTCTGTTTGCAGATGACACCAAGATCTGCAACAGAGTAGATGATCCAGATGGGGTGGACAGAATGAGAAGAGATCTGGATAAACTAGCAAAATGGTCAGAAGAGTGGCAACTGGGGTTTAATGCAAAGAAGTGCAAGATCATGCACATAGGGAAGAAACCTGAAGCCACCAATAGGCTGGGAGGAGTTGCTGGCAGTCACAAGGGAAGAAAGAGACTTGGGCATCATCACTATCGATGACCTGAAATCATCCAAGCAGATCACTAAAGCAGTAGGTAAGGCTATGGGGATGTTAGGGTGTATTAGTAGAGGTATCACAAGTCGGAAGAGGAAGGTAATAATCCCTCTTTACAAGACACTGGTTAGGCCCCATCTGGAGTACTGCATGCAGTACTGGAGGCCACACCTTCACAAGGACATTAACCAAATTGAGGTAATCCAGAGAAGGGCAACCAAAATGGTGCAGGGGCTGGATCAGAAAACATATGAGGACAGATTAACGAAGCTCAATATGTATACCCTAGAGCAAAGGAGGGAGAGAGGTGATGTGATTGAAACATTCAAACACCTTAAGGGCATTAACAAGGTGAAAGAGTCTAACATGTTTCAATATAAGAAAAATAGCAGGACAAGCGGACACTGCATGAGATTAGAGGAAGGTCGATTAAGGGCTAATGTGAGGAAGTTCTTTTTCACATAAAGGGTGGTGAACGCATGGAACAGCCTACCTCAGGAAGTGGTGGATATGAATACAGTGCAGGGCTTCAAACAGGCATGGGATAGGCATAAGGGAGCAATATAGATGAGTATGAATAAGATATGCCATTGACGGAGCAAAGGCAGATGGCACATTTATAAGGTAGAAAAAGAAATGGGCAGACTGGATGGGCCTTGCGGTCCTCATCTGCCATCAACTTCTATGTTTCTATGTTTGTATGACCCCATCTTTGGCAAAAACTTAGAACTGGTACACAAAGATATTCTGTCTTTAAGGAAAATCAAGTAAAGAGGCTCACACATTAGAACCTGTAGCTCTGAAATCCTTTACACGAAAGTGATTGCAACTAAAAATAATGCTTTCCATGAAAGAAAGCATAAGCTGCAACTTGCGGCTGGCTCAAAAAGAGCCAAAGTAAGTTTCTCAAGTACATAACTGAAGTTCCAAGGTGGGACCGGATTATGAATGGGAGGATTCATCTGCAGAAAACTCTCAAAAAGATACAGGATACCTCAAAATTGAGCTACTGTACGTCCATTACCAAGGGCATGGAAACCTGATATAGTTGCCAGATCCACCTTCAGTGAGGAACACTACAGACTGGAGTCTGACGGTGACAGCAAGTGTTCCAACACCTGCATTTGCCAGACAGATGAGTGGGTCCCTATGTCTAGAAGTGGCCCACAAAGTGAAATGCTTCCACCTCAAAGAGCATGTATGTCTGGTGGAAGGCTTTCTGGCCTCAACCAATATGTCAGCTACTTTAGGTAATATCCCAACCCTTGCAATGGCTATGTCTTCAGGAACCAGGCATGCAGATGCAGGAACTCCAGGTCCAGATGGAGAAGAGATCCTTTGTCCTGTGACAACAGGCCTCTAAACAGAGGCAAGGGTACTGTAGACTCCACTGCTAGTTGTTGGAGCAGTGGATACCATATTTGTTGAGGCTATAGAGGTGCAATGAGAATGACAGTTGCACCCTCCATCTGCAGCTTAAGTAATACGCTCTGTATTAATAGAATGGGAGGGAATGCATATAGAAACTTCCCTTTCCAAGACAGGGACAACACTTCTCACCAAAAACTCCAGGCCCTGGAGCAAGTGAGCAGGAACGTGGTGGTTTTGCATTGTGTAGGGATGCAAAAACGCCCAACTCTGGATAGACAGATAGATAGATAGATAGATAGACAGACAGACAGACAGATAGATACTTTATATATGTAGCACCCCATTCCCGGGTCTCTGAACGCTTCACATTTACATATTAAAATCAACACACAAACATAAAGTAACAATCAGCACATCATACAAATAAATTCGAATAGAGGGAATCAGCAATATTTAAAACTATCAGCATTAAAAAAAAATCTTGCAATGAATTAAACGCCTGTTTACAAAAATGTCTTTAGACCTTTTTTAAAGGTTTCCACCAAGTGTGCCTCCCAAAGATAATTAGGCAGTGAGTTCCACAGGGTAGGCGCGGCAACAAAAAATGCACAATCACCTGATTGCTGCAGCTTAACCCTGGGAACTCCTAGGAGGCAACCCTCAGCAAAAAGGAGAGCTCGGGATGGGTGATGGGGCACAAGGAGATCTTGCAGATAACCTGGTCCCCATCATTGTAGGGCCTTATAGATCAGAAGCCCGACCTTGAAAACAGTCCTCCACCTGACTGGCAGCCAGTGCACTTCACAGAGGACAGGCGTACTATGGTCACATCTTTGTACACCTGTCAATAATCTTGCTGCTGCATTCTGCACCAACTGCAGCTGGTGGAGATTGCCTCCAGATAGCCCTAGGTACAGGGCATTGCAGTAGTCCAACCTGCATGTAACAAAAGCACATACCAGCGTGGTCATGTCCTCAGATGGTATCAGGGCCCAGATCAAGGTGATATTCCTCAGGTGATAAAATCTGCTTTTGACAACAGCCGACACCTGAGCTTCAAGTGTCAGGCTGTCATTGAGAAACACAGCCAGATCCTTCACCTGTGTGGATGGGGTAAGAGGGACCCACCCCCCAGTATTAAGCCAGGTGGTTCTCCTAACTTCCCCTCCCCACCACGATGACCTGGATCCACCACTAGTACCTCAGCCTTGTCGAGGTTGAGTCAAAGCCAGTTATGAGACATCCAAGTCTGGATCTCCTCTTGGCAGTTGTTAAATACAGAGGCCGCCATCTTGTTTCCAGGTTTACAGGATGTGTATAGCTGGGTATCATCCGTATAGCAGTACAAACCCAGCCCATACCACCTGATAATGTCTCCTAATGGCAGCATGTACACTGTGAACTGCAAGGGCGACAAGACCGAACCCTGAGGAACTCCACAGGTCAGAGGCTTTGAGCTAGATGAGGCTAACCCCATCATCACCCTCTGCACTGTACTTGTCAGGTATGACCTGAACCAGTTGATGACATTACCGGGCAGGCCACACCAGTACCGCAGTCGATCAAGCAACACCTCATGGTCCACGGTGTCAAACGCCGCAGAGAGGTCCAGGAGAACTAAGATGGTACACTCTCTCCTGTCCCTCAACATCAGGAGATTATTTAACATCTTCACCAGAGCGGTCTCCATACTATACCCAGCTCGAAACCCAGACTGGAAAGACTCATAAGTGGAGGAGGAGGTAATGCGCTCCTCAAGCTGAATGGCCATCACTTTTTCAATAACCTTCCCTAAGAATGGGAGGTTTGAGACTGGTCTGTAGTTGCTGAGACACTCCAGGACCAATGAGGATTTCTTCAATAGCAGTCTAACCAGGGCCTCTTTAAAGGCCAATGGAAAGACCCCACTCCACAAGGAACTCCGGACAATCTCAGCCACCACAGATCCAATCAGGTCAAAACAACCATCCAAAAGTTGGGTTGGATCTGGGTCCAGATCACACTGTGTTTGCAACAGCCTCAAGATAATCTTCACCACATCCTCCACTCCAACTGGGTTGAACTTAGCCCATACAGGAAGAGTGTTCTGACACATCTCAGAATGCACCCTGGAATCCCTGAGTGATGCTGGAGGAGATCTCGGCTCTGATAGTTGACACTTTTATGACAAAGAATAGAACAAACTCTTCGCACCTAGTGCTCGAATCTACTCCTCCAACATGGAGACAGGCAGGATGTAATAGTTCATCTACCATGTGGAAGAGTTGAGATGGTCTGTTCCTTGCTGCAGCAATCTCCCTAGACAAAAAAATTTGCTTCTTTCAGGAGATTGCCTCCTGATAATCATTATAATGTGATCTCAGGGCCAATTTGTCCTCTATCAGGCCAGACCTCCTCCAGCATCTCTCTAACCTCTGGCCAATAATCTTTAACTCCCAGAGATCCCCATCAAACCAGGGAGGTCTCCGGTGAGTAGAAAGGGTCTGGACATGAACGGATGTGATTGAATCAAAGACTGCAGTGACGGCCTGATTATAGGCCGTCACTGCCTCCTCCATTCCAATCACACACCCACCCTTTACCCATGATAGGTCCAGTACTGCCTGTAGTCCCACTGGGTACAATCCCCATAAAGAGCGGTACGGGACCATCTCCACAAAGGATGGACCATCGGTGCAGGAAGGGGGCCAAAACATGAACCCCATGGTGCTATGATTAAAAAAACTTAGCGAATCTATACTAAGGTCCATGACCTCCAGGCCCTAAGTAAACAAGAGTTTCAGTATGTGGCCGTGTGAGTGGGTAACTGAGGTGACATTTTGTGCCAGGCCCAGCGCCTCCATATTTCTCAAGAGATCACTCCCAAATACCTAGAGCCCATAGTAGACCCGGGTGTTGAAGTCCCCCAAAATCAATCATCTGGGGGACTCCAACACCGGGCGTGATGAGATCTCTAATCTCCTGTAAATACTCTCCTCTCTGATTGGAGGAGATAGAGCAGGAGGATCCTGAAGCCTGCCCCAGGACCCGCCCCCCCACATGACAACACACTCAAAGTTCCTGTGGGACTCATAGGTATCACCATGAAGCCTAGGCTAGATTTAAAATAAATGGCTACCCCCTCCTCCTCCTCTGCGGTCCTTCCTTGGGGTGTGTATCATGGAGTACCTGACTGGCATTGCCTCCAAAATGGGAGCAGCATTCTCGTCCAGCCAGGTCTCTGTGATGGAAGCCAGGTCTACAGGGGATATCAAGTCTGCCGTTACGGCAGTCTTGTTCCTCATCGACCTGGCATTGCATAACATAGCCTGAGAAGGATAAGGGGAGACTGCTGGGTTAGCTATCTGCCCACCCTCTATAGTGGAGCCCTTGTGTATGGGTATCAGGCAGGGCAGACACCTCTCTAATACACATTTTACCCCAGTGGCGTCTGCTTGGCCTCACCACCTGAATCTGTGACTCCCCGGCAGCCACTCGAGCAGGTCCACCCCCAGACCCTCCCCCTCCCTGAGCAATCCGCAACACTCTGCACCTTCTTTAGGTTTCTGCAGGAAGTGATGGGAGCTTGAAGGGACAGAGGTCATGAAGGAAGGCCGCCGAGTAGCTGCATCTTAAGGGTCCATTTCCAGGCACATAACTGCTCAAGCAATTCCAGCAAATAACTTTAAAAATGCCCACTAAACAAACACGCCACCACAACCAACCGACCATACATACTCACATCCAACCAAAACCAATCATACCACCAACACTATAAGCCAAAAATAATCCCACAAAACCCTCTCAACCCCCATAAACTTAAACCAAGCCCCCCCCCAAACCCTAACCCACAAACCCTCTAAAATAGCTCTTCAATAATTCTTAGGAAAAAAGGGGGGAGAGTGTTCAAATTTGTGAAGTAGCCTTAAAGATCTTCGGGATACAGTGACCCTCGACAGTCACCCTTTTCTCTCACAGGAGGGTGACCCCCAGGAACTCTGTAGCATCAAAGTCAGCAATGTCTGATAGCCAGGCTGGCTGAGATGTAATAACTTAAGTAGGACACAGTTCATGCAAACCAGGCTCTCACCACTGCCACTGCACTTGGCACAGTCCCACAAACAGTATTCTCAAAGAAGTTTACTAAGGGTCTGTTCGCCACCAAAAACATGGTAAGCCATCATTTCCACCAAGGACCCTCACCAGAGACAAATCAACAGTACCTTATAATACAGCAGTCTCACAGGTGCAGCAATAACAACCAGGCTGCCAGAGGTTTTATCCCCAGTCTCTCTCACGACACGGGAATCCACCACCACTGCCAATCCATCCACTATTCAAAGGACCTGATTCAAAAATTGTCCAGCCTTACAGTACTTACAGTACTCCTGGGAGGCTCAAACCACTTCCGGTGCTACAGTGTGCTGACCCAGTTTCCTAGCCAGCAAAGCCCACAAACAAGCAGGCTCCTTTGCCTCTGCCTACAAGCACTTCCAGGTCTCTCCGAGTCCCTTCAGATTTTCTGTCCCCATTTCAGCGGACTGCAAAAAGGCACTTTTCCGTTGATCTCAGTCGTTCACCAAGGGTAAACCCTCGTCCACCACATGGGACCAATCAACACCTCCACTGCCACTGGAAAAGTCCTGCAATTGATCCAAAACAATGACCACTCCCTCAGTAGCAAAAGAGACCATAGCTTCCCTCAGAATTACCAGACAACTTCAGGCCACTTGGCTCCTTATTCTCTTGCTGACAGTAAGATGCCACCCTGCAAAATTAATCTATCTAAAAATTAAAAAAGCTAATCTCCTAGCCTTCTTCACTTTTCTCTCCCTATCTACCACTTCCCAGTTCCTATAGCCAACCAGCTATCTAAAAACCCCCAAATTTTAAAAATTAAATAAGTAAAACTATAACTTAGAGTCCCCCCAACATTAACAACAGCCAGCACGGCTACCATTTTCCTACCCAGACATCCGTCCTGACCCCAACTTGCAAAGGGGTCATCTGCCATTGAAGTCAGCAGTTCCCATTCATGCATCTTGGACTGTGACCTGCTTAGCTTGTCTGCTAAGACATTTTGGCCCCCAGGAGATACATGGCTAATAACTCCAGGCCATGTTCCAGCACCCAGTGCCACACTCTCATTGCTTCCCAACACAGGAGACAGGAATGAGCCCCCCCTTGTTTATGTAATGCATAGCACTGACATTGTCTGTCTGTACTTGTCTGTCTTTCGGATGAGACATTAAACCAAAGTCCCATCTGCCTGTTCTGGTGGTTGTTCAGGTGGACGTTAAAGATCCCATGGTACTTCTCATAAAGAGTAGAGAAATTTCCCCGGTGTCCTGTCCAAATTCCCCACATTCACTAAAAAAATACCACCAACAGCTTAATCTGGTTCAATTTCAGTTGGTTACCATCTATACCTTCCCCCCGGGTTGCCCTTGAAAAAGGGATTTCTAGTCTCAGTGAGCCTACCCAGTCAACAAAAGTCAATAAACAAATAAATAAATATATGACCTGGAGTCAGATGTTCCTGGAAAGCTTGAAGACTGTATAAGACAGTTGTCACCTCCAGGACATTTGAGTTATCTGTTTTCCACCTGAGTCATGAACCTTGGGTTTGATAAGGCTCAGGTATGCTGTCCACCCAGATCCTGAAGCATCCAAGGTAAGAATCTAAGCTGGAGTTGGGAATAGAAATGGAACGACCCTCAACTGGCTGCTGCTGTCCATCAACAACATCAGTATTTTGTGTAAATGGGACGTGATGAGCGTCTTTTGGTCCATGTTGTCCATCAATTGATCCAACTGCACTCTATTGTGGTTTCTGCATGAGTAAGCAGGCCAGTGGTATAGTCACAATGACCATTATCGTGAGTCCCAGGAGACACAGGAAAGTTCTGGCTGGGATGTAATGACTGCTGTATATAATTGTGCTACAGTCATGAGACATTCTGCCCTGTCCAGAAGTAGACACGCTCTGCCCTTTTTTTTGTCCAGGACAGTCCCTATGTATTGCAGCCTTTGGCAAGGGGTCAGTACTAACTTTTGCATATTCATTGTAACCCCCAAACAATTGCCTTGTTCAGGGCAGTGTGTGCATGATTTGGTTCCTGGATGTGGCTTTCAATACCCAATCATCCAGGTACGGGAAGACATACTTACCTTCCCTGCAAAGGGATGCTTCCACCACTGGCAAGCATTTGGCAAAGTCCCATGGTGCAGAAGACAAGCCAAAAGGCAATACTCTGAACTGGAAGTGCTTCCCTTCCAGGACAAACCTCAGATATTGCCTGTGATGCTGTCTGATCTTGATGTGAAGATATGTATCCTTCATATCCATGGAGAAAATCCAGTCCTGTTTGCAATATGGGAATCTGATTTTGTAAGGAGACCATCCAAAATGTCTTGTACGCTATGAAAAAGTTTAGGACTCCCAGATCTAACACAGGCCTGAGATTTCCTGTCCATTTGGGGATTAACAAGTATCTGGAGTAGAACTCTTTGCTTTTCCTGTGAGAAGGTACAGGTTCTAATGCATGGTTGGTCAACAAAGCTTGTACTGCTTCTTTCAGCAGGGACAGGTATCCCAGAAGATACATTGAAAGTGACAGAGGATGCTCTGGGGGAGAGTTCTAATAACTCCAGAGCATGTCCTCTTGCAATTATCTCCAGTATCCATTCATCTGTGGTAACTTCCCTCCATTGTGTCAGATGAAGGGAGAAGCAACCCCCTACCACTATCTCTTGAGGCTGAAGTGGTGTGGGGAGAGTTTGACATAAATCATGTGGAGCTGGTGAGGGCTGAGCTACTGACTTTGGATGCTTTGGAATGGGCTCCTAGGGGAGGGGGAGCTGGCAAGGTACCACCTCCGTTACCCTGGCCTTGCTGACGGTAGGCTTGATGGCCACCTCTGTCAGCAGGCTGACAAAAGGGTTCTTTATCTCAACCTCTACCAGGTGTGGAATATAAGGATTTGGCTGACCTTAATGTTATTTTAGACTTGAAGGCCTCTTAATGTCTCTTCCACATGGTATCCTAACAGTTTGATACCTTTAAAAGGAGCATTCAGAACTGTCAGTTGCACATCAGTTGCAGATGCCTTCCCCCACCACCCGAGTCAAAGCAGCCCACAGAAGAGGATCCCACCGAGGGTCCGGGGGTTGTGAGGTCCAGAATCCAGACACCCTCCCCCACCATCCCGAGTCAAAGCAGGTACAGAACGCAGACACACAAGGACTTTGGCACAGTTTGAACTTTGGCACCTTTACTGTTCACATTTGTTGTCGACCCAGCATTGGAGATAGTTTTTATACAGCAAGATCTCCACCGGTACAAGCAGTACCCAGCAGCCTATTGCAAGGTGCCTTAAGGAGTCATAACCTAAGAAACTGCTGTACTGTGCATTTTAAAATAAGGGATTTGTTTGCTTCTCCAGGGATAGCCATGTCCCGATAGCATGTACCTTTTGCCTTGCTTACTATCGCAAGTATCCAAGGTTTAAAATTACTACAATAGAAAAAAAACTGTTTGCTTATTCCTGCCATCGCTAGTATCCTAGGGCTTAACTTTAAAGAGAAAAGGCACATTGTTTTGCTTAACTTGAAAATTAACAAAGAAGTAAACTGTTTGCTTAATCTTGCCATTGCCACAGTAGTATCCTAGGGCTTAACTTTAATTTAAAGAGAAAAGGCATATTATTTTTCTTAACTTGAACATTAACAGAGAAGAAAACTGTCTGCTTAAATCTTGCCATTGCCACAGAAAAGGTAATTGTTTGCTTAAAACTCCTCCCCCCTGTAGCACTGTCTAAATAACCCTTACCTGCTTCTCAACAGCCCACAGAAGAGGATCCCACTGAAGGTCTGGAGGTCATGCGGGCCAGAATCCAGACGCCCTCCCCCACCCCCGAGTCAAAGCAGGTACGGAACACAGGCATACGAGGACTGTGGCACAGTTTGTTTGCCCTGCAATGCTGCGCGGCGGCTCCCCACCACCCCCCACCATCACCCTTGGTCGACACGCCCCTATATACGGTATCGAAGAATCAATCAGGCTGAGGCTGTGTCTGAACCAATCAGCCCACTCTCCCATCTGCAGCTTATAATGCATCACCACTTGAGGCAGCATTTTCCATCAACCACTAACACTGACTCCCATTACTGTAAACACTATATGTTCTAGGTGTCTACCTTCTTATATATCTCCTTCCCACTCTCCCCTAATAAACTCACTCCTGTTCCGCTACAGATAGGTCCCCTCTGCCTCCCAATCCCAGCATCTTCCCTGCATCACTCCAGCATTACAATGCTCACTATACTCCTCGCCTCTGTCATACTTCTACTGGGACATCCCAGTCCCTTGTCCATGAATCCCCCCACTGGCTCCCCTGTGACACAGCACAGGCTCCCACCTACACTCCCAGACATGGAATCCCCACTGCACCCTCCCCCTATGCACCGCCCACCTATCTCCTCCAATGACCACCCCCAAGTCCCATTGCATTCCTCTCCTACCCCACCCTCATCTCCCTGGCCACCCCATGCACTAGCAGCACACCAGAAAAAAAATTACATGCCCACATCACCAAACAGAGAACACTGGCAACCCTCAGAATCCTCATCCTGCTACTCCTTATGTCCAGCAATGTTCACCCTAATCCAGGCCCCATCTCAGCCTGGCCGGGTGCCTCACACCATGGACTAAGTATAGCTGCGATAAATATCTGCAGTCTGCCCCAAAAATGGCACAGCTACAATGCTGGGTGCAGATGAATGAACCGGATGTGCTAGCCTTCACTGAGACCTGGCTGTCTAAGAAGGCCCAAGACTACTCCATAGCACTCCCTGGCTTCACCACTTACAGAATGGACAGAGGTGGCAAACAGGGTAGGGGGTGTGCCTTCTACATTCGAGACTCACCGCTATGCCAAAGCCTACCACCCCCCTCCCTGAGCTACAAGATACAGGCTCTGACCTTAAAAATCATTCCAGACACTAACAGAGCCCCTGTAAACATTACAATGGTGTACATCCCACCTCTCAACCAAGCCATGGCATTTCAATCCCTGGCAGACTATATCTCCAGCTTCCCACCCAAGACTGAGTGTATTATCTTGGGGGATTTTAATATGAACTGGCTATCTAGCTCGGCCTCCCCTATAAAGGACACCCTATCAGTGCTAGACCTGGTACAATTAGTTAACCAGCCAAGCAGGATTAATCCCAAAAATGGCTCCAGCACCCTCATAGACCTCATACTTACCAATCGCCCTAACAGAATCTCAAACTTAACTGTACTGCCAGACTCATTAAGCGACCACTCCCCCATCCTCTTCGCCTGGTCATGCCTGCAGCAACCTCCCCGACCAGACAGTTACATCTGCCGCCTTCTTCAACTGGGAGGCCTCACTAAGCTAAAGACATACCTTGCTCAATGTGACTGGTCCCCCATCAGACGCACTACATCCATAGATGCTGGCCTTGAGTATTTCACCCACACCTTCAATAAGGAATGTGACACATTTGCCCCACTCAAGAAGGTACAAACCGAAAAATGAAACACCCCCTGGGTTACACCAGCACTGCTCAAGCAGCTGAAGAGCTGTGATAACCTCTGGTGCAAAGCAATTGCCTCTGGTGTATAGTCGGACAAGCTGGCATATAAAATGGCTCGCAACAAGTGTACCTGGGCCATGAGGATAGCTAAATCCAACTATTACAAATCCACCCTGGCCTCATCTTGGAGGAATGCTTAGTTGTTTTGGGACAACCTAAAGGAACTAAATGGAAAGTCCAGGAAACCTCCCCCCGCCCAGCTAACTGTCAACAATACTACATTGGACCCACTCACTATTGCCAGCAGCCTAAATGCTGCATTTTCTGATCTGAGCACAGTTCTGCCAAGCAACTTTTTCGACCCCACCCCTAAGTCACCTGAACCCAGCAACACCTACCCCCCATTCTACCTCAGGGTCATTACTATGAAGGAAGCAAGTTCTTACCTAAAAATTGCAATGGGGGTTCAAACTACTGCAAAGAATCATTTGACATGAGAATCCTTAACCTGGTACTCGACTCAGTGTTATCACCCCTGACCGATCTCCTTAACCTCTTCCTATGCCTAGGGCAATTCCCAAATGACTGAAAAGTGATCACCATCACTCCAATACTAAAGAGTGGGGACCCCATATTGTCCAATAACTACAGCCCATCTCCATACTCCCTGCACTCTCGAAAGCCCTGGAAAAAATTGTTGCTATCCAACTCACAGACTACCTACTAGAGCATGACATCCTATGCAGGGAACAACATGGTTTCAGAGCTGGACACAGCATAACCACTGCCCTCATAGAGTTCTCCAACTCATTGCACAATGCCATAGATAAATAGCTGCTAACAGGAGCCGTATTAATTGACTTGTCGAAAGCGTTTGACACAGTCTCCCACCCCATCCTTATAAATACTCTACGCTGCACAGGCCTGTCCCCCGGACCGATTGCCTGGTTCACAAGTTAACTCACAGACAGGTACCAATGTGTGAAGATAAACAGTATCCTCTCACCCGCTCTACCAGTTCGCGTGGGGGTTCCCCAGGGCTCCATCCTTGGCCCGCTGCTATTCAGCATCTTCCTGAACACCATACCCAAATCTTGTCCCTGTAACCTTCTGCTTTACGCAGATGACGCGGTAATGTATGCCTCCCACTCAGATCCCACAATCCTTCAATCCTCCCTACAACTTGCCTTCAACCACACTGCAACTGGTTCACAGACCACAGACTCATGGTCAATGTAAAAAAGACCAAATCAATGCTCTTTACCCACTGTCAAAGTAAGGACCACAATGTCCAGCTATCAATCTTTTCCAAAACCCTCCTCCCACTGGACAAGTCTACACCTATAAATATCTGGGCATTACCTTCAATCCTAGTCTGTCATTCCGCTCACATGTAAGTAATCTTTCTTCCACCATTAATATACACAAGGATTGCTGTATCGGCACAAAGCCTGCCTAACCCCAGAGGCCCTAAACATTGCTGTTACCTCCTCTGTTCTCTCCTTTGTAGACTGTAGGTTCTCCATCTACTTGGCTCCTGACCACACTGCACTAAATAAAATCCACCTATCCATTAACAAAGCCTGTAGGCTCCTTGCTGGTATGTACAAGCACACCCATAGTTGCACCCTGTATGCACTAACAAAAATCCTAACCCTAGATGAAAGAATACGTTATCAAACATGTCTACTTACTAAGAAAATCCAACTAGGCCTCACTCCCACTGGAGTCTCAATCTCCCTCTGCATGGCACATACTGCAACAAACACCCGGGCAGCAGATAAATTAACATGGACTGTTCCCAGGGTCTCAACCTCCCTGGCACAGCAGTCCTTCTCTTACAGAGCACCTTCCTGGTACAATGAACTCCCCCAGACCATCACCTCTATCACCAGACTAGGCCCCTTCAAAACAGCCCTCAAGAACCACATACTCTCCACCTGCCTCTTCCATTGTTCCCACTAATAAGCCAATATCTGCCCAGACTGCTAGACCTATAAGTCACAAAGATCCCCATCCCTGGTATGGTGTATTTATGATAATGTTGGCAATACGACTGCTTGCATCAACTACCAAGCATATAGGCCTTGCAATAATTGCTAATTGTACTACTTACTGACGTTCACAAGTCCCCTGAAGGACTTGACTAGTTACCCCACCTTTATAGGACTAGCAGCTCTTTTCATGCCCTGTTATTTCTTATCATGTTTCCTTCTTTCTGTATGCAGCTTAAACTTGTCATGCATTGTTTATCCCCTGTTGTCCTCCTCCCTCTACCCCATTGTATTATTGTATAATGACTGCTTCTTGTATATGTCTTGTAAACTGACATGGAGCCTTTGGAAATGAGTCTCTGACTCAAAGGTTGTAATCCGATTTCTCAATAAATAAAATAAATAAATAAAATAAACCCATCCACTCTAAGCCAAGAGCACTTTCTCATGCAAACACCAGTGGCAGCCACCCTGGTAGATGCATCTGAAACATCATACGCTGAGTGTAGCAGATGTTTGCCTACCTCAGCTCCAGAATTCAAAATTTTCAGTAAATCATTCTCGGCATTTCCTTCTGAAAGGGCCTGAGCTGCAGCTTTGGTAGCCTTCCACAGGTTATTTTGATACTTGATCATGCAGGCTTGGTAGTTAGCAATACGCAGGCCTAGTAAGGCAGAGGTAAATGTTCGCTTGCCCATCACATCAAGCCTCCTGAATTCCTTATCAGGGGGCAGGGTACTTGTGTTTCAGTGCCCTAGATTTATTATGTGCAGCCCATACGACCACAGAATCTGTTTCAGGCTGGTTGGCATAATAAGGTTTGGCAGCAGGGGCAGGGTACTGCTGGTCAACCATTCTGGGTACAGCTGGTATAGTATTTTGTCTGCACTATGCAGCAAATGTTGCATCCTCCAGTGCAGGTAAAATTGGAGGAACAATTATTGATGGAGCACATGGTACCTCCAAAAAGTTCATTAATTTCTTTTTGGTGGAATCCTCTTCTTCCACTGCAAATTCCACTGTATTCTGCATTTGCTGCATCACAATTTGGAAGGTAGGTTTTCAGGGGGAAATATGGGTGTATCCATCAAAGAGTACTCACTGCACAAAGATACTCTGGAACTAGAATGTGGAGCATATTGTTCTCCTCCATAACCTTTCTTCTTGTCATAATCCTCCTCCATTATGAGGCATGGATTGTATTCTTCCTTGTCATCGAGCTCCCTGTCGATGATGAGAATTGAGGACCTCACTGGTGACACCAGAGGCTGCTGCTCAGGAGGTACTTGCTGTGTACCAGCTGTTGATGTAGACAGGGCCTGTGACACAGGAACCCCTGTCAATGGCAGTATAGGCTGCATGGGCAATCCTGAAAGTATATGCCATATCATATGTGAAAATTATGCCAGTACTGCCTACATGTCAATGACACCCTGGCAAGGGGCCATGACAGCTATAGTTGACAATGGGCCTGGACTCATCGATGATGGAGAAGTACCATCTGTAGTACGTACAGTAGTGCCTGGGCCAATCCCCAACTTTGGTGTCTGGTTGATAGTCGGGGATGCAGATATAGAGTACCTGCAGGCTGCAACAGCAACCTAGAACTCAGTGGGGAAGCAGATTTTGTCCTTATCATTATGCTTATGCTCATGTCCTGATCAAAACCAGCTTGATGGCGCTTTCTGACTCTGGGGTTTTTCCATGGCTATGAAAGTTTTTTCTAATAAAAACTTCTCCTCACCTTTCTTCTACACCACATGGTTGCTTGATTGAAGCCCTGGTAAAATCTCACAAGTCCTGACATTCTGAGAGAGGCCTTAACTGCAGACATACACTTTGTGTGTATCGTTTTTATAAATCTTTTCTCCATACCTGCAGTACAGGAATAACATTATTGGTTTTGGTGGTATGCAGAGGCAGGACTATCATTAAAAATTTAGTGATCAATTAGCAGAAAAATAATAAATGACAGTGCAGAGTTTGTCAGCCATTCATGATAGGTTTGATGAGTACAATTGATGGCAGGAAAATTACTGAGGAAAGATAGGGCTGTTCACGCTTATGTAGACGCTGACGTGTGACGTCGTTATGGGTGGCCCCCAGTTAGCAAAAGTTTCCATGTCCTCATAGCACTGACATTTGTATAGTTCCAAAGGTGTGACCTAAGGAAAGAGATGTCCATGAAGATCATCCTCTGCAATGTTCAGTTTTTCTCCTCCTTGGGTCTGGACATGAACTGCTGTGCCAGTAGGCTGGAATGCCTCCTTCCTATTTTACATCCTCATTCTTATCTTCACTGAGCAAGGAATCTCATGTTTGATGGTCATACTCCACCAAAGGAGCTAAAAAAAATATTAAAATAATAGTCAGCAGTCACACAGCATGAAAGTACCAGTGGCTGTTCGAAATGCACATCTTAGTGCTTGAACAGCCTCGAAGTGCACTAAAAAGAACATTAATTTTTAATAATAAAACTCAAATATAGTTCAGAGACAGTTGGAAAGAGCATCATGTAATGGTATGAGCAGGCATGTTCAGGGAGCCATACACAGCATGAGTGGGGGTGGTGCACAACAATACTAAGGAGCTCAGTACAAATGGAGAGAAGAAAGTGAGTCACTAACAAATTATGACACTGCTCTGATACAGTGCATTGATACTGTACAATACGACCCTAAAATATGACAATATTCCAATATTTCATGTTGATAGGGTGCATGCTGCATGTTTCTTTTTTGTTTTTAATACTCCATTTATGCCCCCATTCGAATGGCCCACATTCAGGAGGGCACACCATCCCCGTCCCCCGACATCCACCGGGACTCATTGCCAGCCTTTCTGCCCCCAGGGCTTGCCCCCCCACAGGGTCATCAGGGGAAGGTTCTCGACCCCCACCATACCCAGGATCCTGTTCGGGCTGGCAAGCCCGGGTGGTCGGGGAGCAGGGCCAGCAACTGCCCTCCTACATCCAACATCTGTCAATTTTACTCCATGTTTTTTACCTTTTCCCTCTCTGGGCATGCAAGGATGCCAGTGGCAGTGCCACGCATGATCTCATACATGGCATGCCAGGTGTCTGTCCTGCCTTTGCCTCTCCATCATACAGCATCAGTGTGCCAGCCCCTAGCCTCCATTAGAGACCAAGCTAACACCAACCACTGTTCCCAACCCTCCCTGGAGGAGGAGAGCTGTCCTTGGGAGGTTCGATTCTATGAACATATGAATCTGCCAGCAGAAACAGGCCTCATGGTCTATCAAGCCTGCTCGAATGTGCAGCTAGCCCCTTACATTGCAGCTGCCTCATCCTCCCTTCCCCTCCCCCTTTACAGTTCCCCTCGCACTCTGTCCCATCCCCTCTTAAAACTGCCCACCATCTTACAGGACACCACCTCCTCAGGCAGAGTGTTCCATTTAGCCACAACCCTCTCCGTGAAAAAATGTCTCCTCATCTCTCTCCTATATCTTCCCCCCTCTAATCTGAGACCATGCCTTCTCCTGTCCCTCCCCTTCCTCAGCTTAAAGACCTCTTCTGTACTTGTCCTGTTTATCCCCTTCAAATATTTAAAGGTCTCAATCATATCTCCCGATCCCTCCTGTTCTCCAGGATGTACATATCTAACTCACTCAGCCTGTCCCTGTAGAATTTATCCTCCAATCCCTGGATAATCCTAGTTTCCCTGTGCTGTATCCCCTCCAGTAATCTGATATCCCTCTTCAGGAATAGACACCAGTACTGCACGCAGTACTCCAAGTGTGGTCTGACTAGTGACCTGTACAGAGGCAGGTTCACCTCCCTTCTTTTGGATGAGATTCCTCTCACAATACACCTCAGCATCTTGTTGGCTTTAGCTGCCACCTTCCTGCACTGAGCTGAGTTGTTCATATTCCCCGTTATAACCACCCCTAGATCTTTCCTTCTCAGTGGTACCTAACTGAACCCCTCCCAACTGGTAGCTTCTCCTTGGGTTCCTTACTCCGAAGTGCAGAACCTTGCACTTCTTCACATTGAAACCCAACTGCCATGTTTCAGACCACTCCACCAGTTTAGTCAGATTGTCCTGTAGCCCCTGCCACCCTAATATGTCACCCACCAATGCCCCCATCTTGGTATCATCAGCAAACAGACTGATCTTACTCATGATGCTATGAGAGATATCTGCTATGAATATCCCAAACAGCACCGGGCCCAGTACCGCTCCCTGTGGAACCCCGCTCATCACAGCCCTTGGGGATGAGAGTTCCCCCACCACCACCACCACCACCATTGCTGTCTCCCCTGCAGCCAGTTCATGATCCAGTTTACCATTTTTGTCCCCACCCCCCACCATATTCCAACTTTCCCCCAACCACCCATGAGGCACAGAATCAGGCCTTGCTGAAGTCCAAATAGAGAACATCCACCACATGACCCTTATTCAGTTCCCTCATCACCCAGTCATAATACTGAACTAGGTTGGTCTGGCAGGATCTTCCTGAGATGAACCCATGTTGCTGACTGTCCTGGAGTCCATTGTCCTCCAAAAAGGTAACTAGCCTCTCTTTCAGGATTGTCTCGATTAGTTTTCCTATGATGGATGTGAGGCCTACTAGTCTGTAATTGCCTGGTTCATCCTTTGAACCACTTTTGTGGATGGGCACCAAGTGAGCCATCCTCCAATCTTGTGGTATACATCCTGTGTCCAGGGAAGTATTAAATAGGTCCACCAGCAGCCCTACCAAGACCTCTGCCAGCTCTTTTAACACCCTGGGGTGAATGCCATCTGGTCTCGGTGCCTTATCCACCCTCAATGCCTTCAGACCCTCCAGCACCCTACCCTCTGTAATTACCTCATTTGTCACCCCCTTCCCCCTTCCCCTCTTGCCCACCTTCCCCATCCCCTGAGGTAGCTGCCCACCCTTCTCCTTCATGAACACAGAACAGTAATACTCATTTAGTGCTTCTGCCTGCTCCGCCCCTTTCTCCATCCATCCCCCCTCCCCGTCTTTCCTAATCCTCACTATCTGGTCCTTGCAGCTCCTTATGTACCTAAAGAAGTCCTTTTCCCTGTCCTTGATGCCCTGTGTCATCCTCAGCTCTCTGGAAGCCTTGGCCACCCTGACTAGTCTGCTTACCTCCTTGGACTTCTTCAAATACATTTCCCTATTCTGCCCCCTCCTGGATTTCTTGAACCTTCTAAATGCTACTTTTTTGCCTTCACCCCTTCCAAGACCTCTCGATTCAACCAGCTTGGCTTCTTAGCCCTTCTCTTCTTGCTATGTGTCCTGGTACATGACCCCATAGCCTCTGTCAGCCCTAATTTGATAATTTCCCATTTTTGGTTTGCATCCAAGCGTGGATTAATTCCTGCCAGGTGTCTTTCCAAACGTCCCCCATC
This sequence comes from Neoceratodus forsteri, assembly GCA_016271365.2. Taxonomy (NCBI): domain Eukaryota; kingdom Metazoa; phylum Chordata; order Ceratodontiformes; family Ceratodontidae; genus Neoceratodus; species Neoceratodus forsteri. The sequence continues at coordinate 152,576,505 of CM057450.1, read as the reverse complement.
TTGTCAAAGTCAGCATGTCTGAAGTCAGCCACCCTGGTTCCTGTACTTACAGTTTCCTTGCCCATGCTGAGCATAAACTACACTGAGTAGTGGTCACTCCCAGCCAGTGGATCCTCCACCTCCAGCTCCCTTACAGTCTCCCCATTAGACAGTACTAGGTCCAGAGTTTTATCCAACTGAGTTGGCTCAGTAATCATCTGTCAGGAAGCTATCCTGGAATGCTTCCAGGCACACTTGTTCCCTTGCACTCAAGGTGGCTGGGGTGCTCCAGTCCACTCCTGGTAGATTGAAGTCCCCCACAATCACGGTGTTTCCCCTTCTTGTAGACCCTCCTAATCTATTCTGCTTACTCCCTGTCCAAGTCCTCTGCCTGAGCTGGTGGCCTGTACACCACTCCCATCCTCAGTGTCCTACTTTTTGAATCTTGGAATTGCAACCATAATGGTTCTGTTCAACCCTCCTCCCCCTTTTCCCTTGCACACCTTATCCCATCCCTTACGTAAATGACCACCCCTCCCCCCTTTCCCTTGCTCCTATCCTTTCTGTGTATCCTATACCCTGGGGTCATCAAATCCGAGTCTTGGTATTGGGTGGCCCAAGTCTCCATGATGGCTACAATGTCCACCATTCCCACTGCCAAGAGAGCCTGTAACTCAACTGTTTTGTTCCCCAGGCTTCTTGCAGTTAGGGAGACAACCCTCCAGCTACTGTAGTTCCCTTCCCTTCCTTAACCCATTTCTCCCCACCCTAAACTCCCCCCTGTGAATCTACTCTGGTACCATCCCTGCCAGCTGGGGGAGTAAGCTCATTCAACTCCCCTCTCCGACGGTCCTGCGAACCTGCTGCAAACTTGCTTCCCTCACACCTAGTTTAAATCCACCTTAGTTGCTATGTACTCCCCCAACCTCTGTTTCAAACCCCCCATCCCACCTTACTCAAATGTAATCTGTCCTCTGCAAATAGATCACTGTTGTCACAGATGTTACCCCAGCCTCCCACTAGCCCATACCCTTTAGTTAGACACCACGCTAACAGCCAAGAGTTGAACTCCTCTATACTTCATTTCCTCGCCATGCTTGCCCTGGTTACTGGGAGCACTTCTGAGAAGGCCACTGATCTCTCTGACTCCTCAAACAACTTCCCCAGTTCCTCAAACCTCTTCCATACCAACTCAACCGTATAACCCCTCCGCAAGTCATTTGTACCCAAGTGCACCACTTCGTGAGGTTTCTCCCTTCCTCTCCTTGCACACTTGAGAATAGTCCGTCCTGCCCTACCTGCTGTCAATCCAGGTACTGATTCCACCCATATTCGACTATGCCACTCCCCTTTACTTCCCCATCTGACCTCTTTAAGGATTAAGTCCCCCAGCACTAGGACTCCGCCCCCTCTTCTCACATGCTATTCCCCCAACCCCTGCTTGCTGAACTATCCATTCTGCTATGTCCCTAGCCTCTACACGAGTCCCGTCCCTTCCCCTATTTACCCCATCCCCCAATCCTCTCCCAGCATCGTCACCTTCCTTCCCTTCATAGCTGGGCCCATTCTTCCCTCCTGCCTCTGCTGCCTTACCCCTTGACCTCCCCTTTTCCCCTATCCCTTTTCCATTTACTACCCCTACCACTCTCCTCCTCTTCTGCCTGACTGTTGCCTCTGGGCTTTCACAACCCCCTTCTCCTCCTGCCCCCTCCTGGAGAGCCCCTCCCTCATCATCCACCATTGAAGCCAGCACCAAACCAATTACCTCACCCTGGACTTCTACTGTTTGCTTCTCCCCTCATGCTATCCTGAGGTCCCCCTTACTCTTTTTAAAATGTTTTACCCTGTTCCCTATGCCCTTCCTTTCCACTGGTTCTGTACCACTGGATCCCCGAGGAGGTGGCCCTCCTGTTCCATTGATCCCACCCACTCCTCCAATCCTTGCTAACTCCTTTCCCAGCCACTGTACCTCTGCCTCCGTCCCCTCAGCCTGTGACAAATGAGACACCCCTCTAGCTTCCATAATGTGTCCATCCAGATAGCAGCCCCACAACCATGGCAACTCACTATTCTGTCCATCCTGGTTTGTCTGGTCATCCTACCCCCGCGTACCAGTCCCCTGCCACCAACACCTCCCCTGCTACCCTATTCCCTCCCTACTGCCACCTTCACTGGCGTGCCACATTGCTGTCTCTCTACAGCCCACACACAAACCCTCCCCTATTATTTACCAAGTTATACTTTCCCCTTCTGATCACATAATACAGTATATCTTGCAATTGCCTAAGGAAACAGTAGAACTCTAAAACCACTTGGTTATAAGATAAACAATAGATCATAAAAGCCACCCCACCTAGCCCCCACACAATCCCCTTCCCTTTTTATGTACCAAGTTCTGCTTCCCCCTTCTGATCACATAATATGGCCTATCTCGTAATTGCCTAAAGAAACTATAGACTATAAAATCACTTGGTCATAAGATAAACAATAGAATATAAAAAGTCACCTCAAAAAGTCAATTTTTTCCCTGATACTTCCCTCCTGTGCTCAAAATAAATTCCTCCCAATTGTCTCTATAAAGCCACTTGGTTATAAGGTAAAACAAAAGTCATGTTAAAAAGTACATTTTTCTGTTTCTCACCCTCCTGTGTCCTACATAAATTCCTCCCAGTGGTCAATCCCCTTTCTGTAAGAAACTCCCCTCCTCTTCCTCCTCTGGTGTTGGTAACCTCCTCTTGAAGGAGCCCAGGCAGCTTATATAATTAATGGAGGAGATGGGGGCAGGAGGGTGGGAATTAACAGCCCTCTCTGTTTAAATCCTCCCTCTGTCTGGCAGTTTCTAGCAACCCTTTCTTTCTAGCTGCTCTCTCTGTTTAAATCCTCCTTCCTGGCAGTTTCTAGCAGCCCTCTCTGTTTAAATCATCTCTCCTTCTGGCAGTTTCTAGCAGCCCTCTCTGTTTAAATCCTCCCTCCTTCTGGCAGTTTCTAGCAGTCCTTTTTTTCTAGCAGCCCACTCTGTTTAAATCCGCCCTCCTTCTGGCAGTTTCTAGCAGCCCTCTTTGTATAAATCCTCCCTCCTTCTGGCAGTTTCTAGCAGTCCACTCTGTTTAAATCCTTCCTCCTTCTGGGAGTTTCTAGTAAGGTTACCACCTATTCGGTTTTTGACAGAATGATTCGGTTTTCTAGGTCCAGATTCGGTCCTCCTGTTTTCACCATTGCAAATTCAGTTTTTATGGTGGGTCAAGCAGCACCTGTGAGATTCCTCACTAACTGTTTCATTTTCTTCTCATCTGACTGTAAGCAAGTGTCTGACATTTCAGTGTGCTTGCTTGCTTGCAGTGCATGCTAACCAGGAAGTGCCTTTAAGTGCAGAGCACATAAAAAGCCAATGTGTCCCTGTCTGCTCAGTTGTCACCTCTAAGGTTACACCAGCAAATTGGAAGGTTATTCTTGGGAAGCGTAAACAATACCACCTTAATTAACACCTTTATTTTTCTGAAACCCTTAGACATTCAGAGAGGCACCACATTAGGGTAGCCTCTTGTTCAGTGTGGACTGTACAAGGTGTTTCAGAAACTTTACCTGCTAATCCAGTTTTATTCAGAGGTAGTACTTTTTCAGTCATTTTGAATGCTCACATACTTGTAAAACAGATTCTGTTAAATCCTTCACCATTTTACTTGCATGTTCATATTACAAACAAATTCCTGATGTCATGCAAACCCTTGTTTGTAGATCAGTAAATCTGAGAGGTGTAAAGTAGAGCTATTAAGACCATTAACAGCAAATCAACCTAATCCTTTCTAGGCTGCATTGTGAGTATGGTCTTTGACTGCTGTGATAAGGAATACTTTTATACCTTTAAATGCTCATCATTTTTTCTTTTAGGGTCTGTTCTATATTTTAATATGTGTTACCCCATTTGTTGTTAAATTAATAATCTAATATTTTATTCCATTTCTATCAGTACTATACCTCTCTCTACTCAGTAGTTATTGCTGTCAATTTTCATACTACCTGGATATTCCAGGAAGACCATTCCAGGCATCTCAGATGAACAGCACAGAATAGTGTGGCTAATGTCATGCTAAGCCACAGAAATGAGAAAAGGAAGAAAGAGAGAGCATTAGCTAGTGAGGAGAAAGGAACACAATCTAGATTTGATGGCACTGCAAATTTAGGTAATTTATCAAACACTATTTTTTTTTTTTTACCAGAAGAGACACACTAAGCTGAAGTTTGTTTACAGGTGCAACCTGGGAGCACAGGGGAGTGAAATGATTTGTGCAGGGTGACACAGTATGCAAGTCTGGGTTGTGGGATTCAAACCCTGGTCTCCAGAATTGCAGCTCAGAGCCTTAAACCACTGCGCTATACTGCCTCCACGCTACATATCACATATCATGCTATCTAGTATGTATAACTGATATGGAAATAAAACAGGGTATTTAACAACATAGAACAGTTCCTACCACTTTTAAAAACTTCTGTGACATTACAAATAGCTTTAGAGTAGGAGCAATGGGAAGGACAGTAGCACATCTTAAAATGGCCGATGATATTTGTAATTACAGCTTGTCCACCATTACTGGTATAATTTACTTATTGAAAGAGTTTTACCAGAAAAGGCCACCTATTCCAAAATAGTCGGTTGTCAGATGTGTCCTTGTAGTCACTGGATGTGTCAGCTAAGCTGTGTACACAGGATGGAAAGTCGTCTGAACCCCATCTCTAACCCCACCAAATGTTTACACACGCTGAAATTTAAAATATTTAAATCTAAATCAAACAAAGCAAATATAATAATCATGATGTACTTTAAAGAAGTTGTACACAATGCAATATCAGCAGCAATTCTGAATAAATCAAGCGAATCAGAGTCCAAGCGATGCCCTCACAAGTCATAAAAGGGGCGGAGTTAGGGGTGGAGTTTGGGGGTGTGGTTTAGTATTCGGTTTTCATCTCGTCCAAAGGTGGCAACCCTAGTTTCTAGCAGCCCTTTCTTTTTAGCACTTTCTAGCAGCACTCTCTGTTTAAATCTTCCCTCCTTCGGGCAGGTACTAGCATCCCTCTCTGCTTAAATCCTCTCTCCTTCTGGCAATTTCTAGCAGCACTCTGTTTAAATCTTTCCTCCTTCTGGCAATTACTTGCAGCCCTCTTTGCTTAAATACTCTCTCCTTTTGGCAGTTACTAGCAGCCCTCTCTGCTTAAATCCTTTATCCTTCTGGCAGTTTCTAGCAGCCCTCTCTGTTTAAATACTTCCTCCTTCTGGCAGTTTCTAGTAGCCCTTTCTTTCTAGCAGCCCTCTCTGTTTAAATCCTCCCTCCTTCTGGCAGTGTCTAGCAGTCCTCTCTGTTTAAATCCTCCCTCCTTCTGCATTCTCTTCCTCTCTGGCCGACCTCCGGCGACTGCTTGCACCACAAACATAGGCTGTCAGTGTGGCAGGAGGTAAGCTAATGATGCCTCAGCCATCCACGCCACTGGGCTGACTAATTTCTTTTAACGTATAAGAATGTTATGTCATGCAGTTGAGATAAAATATATACGAAGAGAAGCTTAGCAATTCTGTCAGCTCAAACTGCACAAGATAATGTCATTTGAGACATGAACAGGCATCATATAAACATACTGTATTACAAATCATTAATAGGAACTCTGCATAATCTGAAATGCACCTGTAACTAAAATGCCCCATAATCACCAAACTGACATTTACTATGGGAGAGGCATTTGGCTGAGGTCGTCAAGTATGGGGGTGGCATTCATTCAGCAGCAATAAATATGAGGGGGCATTTAGTTTGGTGGTACAGATATGGATTTTGAGTGCATTACTGTTCTGGGTGCAGTATGGTTGTCACCTAAAAACCTGAAAACATCCAGAAATTGAATGCACTGACTATGTGGAACAGTCCCTCTGAGCTGAATGTGCCCCCAGAGTGACAATAGCCATCTGCTTATTATTATTTGTATTCTATTTTTTTTTCCTTTTTTTTCACTTGCCCAGCTCCCACTGCTTTCAGAGGAGACCTAGTACCCCCTCCTACTCCATCTGCCTGGGCTATCCAAGGCTGCCCCCACCCTGGCTTCATTATGCTCGGGGCCAGGGGTGTATATGATGTATTCCCTGTGTTTCTCCCCTTAACCCCCAAGGATGCTGCCATGAAGGACATATGTCCAGGCAGACAACATGCTGATGCACGCCATTGCCAAGTGCCAAGAGCGTCCTTCCCTTTCTGGCTCCAGAGAACCGTTGTTACCCGTGTAAGCCCGTGCTTCCTCCAGTCCCCAGGAACATCGGGTACATGAGGCACCCCCAGTAACCCACCCCTGGAGGAGGACAGCATCCATTGAGATGCTCAATCCTCCATCCCCCTGCCGGCCTCCAACAACCCTGATTCCATTCCCAAACCTGGGTCATTGGCATAGCGTGAGGTGTGGCATCCAGGACCTCAACCCTCAGTGCCACCAGGCATGCCTAATTTGTATTATATTTTTCATATAAATATATGTTTACACTTCTGCTTAGAAAAACAGGCCAAGCAGCAAAGCCTCATGGAACATGGGAGTTTGAACAGAAAAAGAAAGGGTCTGTCCTTTTCTCTGGCCTAGTGGATAAACTAATTAAGAGCTTCCTTCTGACACCTACCTGTCAGAAGCCTGTAGTAGCAGCCATACACCAGGTTGTAACAGATTGTAAAACAACTACTGCTTTAAACCTAGGAAACTGGCCATAACAGACTGCATTTTATGACCTATCAGGAGGAAAGCAAACTCTCACAGTTACCTGTGAAAATCTTCACATAGCTAAGAGAAGTGTCTTTCAGGATATTGTTCTGAAGATCAAAGGGGTAATTCTGAACTGTCATAAGCATGCTGCTCACTAATTAGAAAGAATATATATATATATATATTTATTGGAATGTTTAGCAATGTGCAGATGCATGTGACTAATTCAGTATACAAGAATGAGAGTGACCTCACAGCCAGCATCATCCACAGCGCTGTGACCTCACAAGCTGGGTGGACCTTTTCCCCTCATGATATTGTCAAGGTTGAAGGAACATTGTACTTTTTTTCTTTTGAACTCCTAAGAGGGACATGCTCTTTTTCCAACTTTGCAAGACTTTGCATACTTGTGTTTGGACTTTCAAGAGACACTTGTGTTCTGGACTCTTAACATGCACTTCTACCAAAATTCGATCATTTCAGCACCACTATTTACCAACTGCAACTGGGGTAGGATTTGCTATTCAGTATAAGGTGGATTGTGTACAATTGTCCATTTATTGTTTATGACTGTACTATTAATGTTACATATTCTGTGTTTTGCATTTTATTTACTATTTTTAATTCTAGTAAACTCTGTTTTCCTTGCAATCCTGCCTGAGCCATTTTCTCATTTTGAGTGTGAATGCTGGAACAGTGTTGATAATTCTGACAGAACTGTTAAGTACTTATAGTGTGTTACCATATGCACCAAGATAAGGAAATATCTAGGTTTCAACTGAGTCAGAAGGGGGATTGTGAACCAGGTTGTGTACCCTCTGGGTTAAGTATTGCACTGCATTCCCTGAAGAGGGTGTGATATTTGGACTTGTTATCTGGGCTTGCTAGTGAAAAAGGGTTTATATTTGATTCCAGGACTCGAGACTAGTAGTTGATCAGACCCAAAACAGATAGGGGGTGTCCCTGTTTGTCTCCTGTTCACATATTGCACTTTGAGGTTGGGCGCTGTGGGAGCAGAGGGCCTGACACCCAGAGTGCATTTGTGACAGATCTGGTTGGCAGTGGTGTGATCTAAAAGATTTGATTTGCAGTGCTGCAATCTAAAAGATTTGTTTGCATACTGTGAAATTGTTTGGTGACACAAGCATTAACAGTTCAGTGTGTTGGATTGATAAACTGTAACAGTTCACACTCAAAACAAGGCAGCAATTAAAAACAATAAATAATTTTGATTTCAGTCAAAGTTGACTACCTGTTTTATTTATTTATTGTTTTTTAGGTGCAAGCAAGTGTAGCCATAGATTAGGGAAGAAGATGGCTTCCAACTACAGTGAGTACACTGTGGAATACCTGAGGCAGTTGTGCCAGGAGAGGGTAGTCCATTGTGAGGGGTGAAACAAACCGCATCTTGTGGCAGTTCTTGTGGCAGCAGATGCACAAGCAACTGCCCAAGACCTTGAGTCACAGTTAGTGACTGAAAGGGTCCAGACCTTGGGTGTAATGGGGCCAGGGACCACTGCAGTGTCCAGTCCTGGGAAGGAGGACAGCAGAACCAGTGAGAACCAAAACCCACAGCCACAGGGGAAGGTTACCACCATGCTGGAGCCAGAAGAGATCAGGCTGCAAATAGAGTTAAGGAGAATGGAGCTGAAGTTCAAACAGAAGAAGTTCCAGATTCAGATGGAGATGAAAAGAGAGAGAGAGATAGAGGAGAAGTGACAGCAGCAAGAGGCCATGCAAGAGGAGAGAGAGTCAGAGGAAATTTGACTGGAGAAGCTACAACTCCAAAGACCAGCACCAGAGCAGGTAAGTGGCATAGGTGGACCTGGACCTCCAGGACTGGGTTACAAACTAAATTCTAAATTGATAGCAGAATTTAAAGAGGGGGAAGATCTGGATGCATTTTTAAATTCATTTGAAAAGGTATGCATTCAGGCAAAAATTCCCAGACAGTTCTGGAGCTTCCAGCTATCCCCGCTGCTTACCAGAAAAGCTTGTGATGTATTTGGTCAAATGGACAATCAGGACAATAATGATTATGGCAAACTTACAGCTGCATTGTTAAAAAAGTATTACTTGACAGCTGAAGTGTACAGAGTTAAATTCTGTAAGCTCAGGAGAAGCCCTGACATGAGCTATGAGGAACTAGCTACAAAACAATGTCAGTTTTTGAAATGTTGGTGGGAGGAGGTTAAAGCAGACTCTGTAGAGAAAATTGAGGATGTACTTTTGGAGCAATTCTTTTGCGCTTGCCCAGCAGAGCTGAAAACCTGGCTAGAGGACCAAGATCTAAAAACAGTGCAGGAGGCTACCAAGCTCTCGGACCGCGATGCCAGGAGCAGACCTGCTCTGAAAGGGAGTGGGGTGGGCATGGCAGCACAGAAAGGGAAATGAATGCCTTCAGGGCAGCTAAAATCCTCACTGCCTCCCCATAAAGCAGGCAGCCCTAGGTTACAAGGAAAGGAGTTGCCTGATAAAATAAATGATTTTTGGTTTTGCAAACAACCTGGGCATATTGAAAGACAGTGTCCTAAAGAGGCACAGGGTGCACAAAGTGGTGCTGGGAAAGAGGTGTTTTTTTGTGCATCCCTGAAAGTATGCCAGTAAATATGAGGGAGTACAAAAACCCAGTTACTGTGAATGGGGTACAAACCCATGGTTTAAGGGACACAGGGGCATCCCTTACTTTGGTAAAATGGGATTTGGCTGAGCCTGAACTGCTTATACTCAGTCAGTTTGTTACAGTATGGGGATTCACTGGAGAGGAGAAAACTCTGCCACTTGCTAGTGCTGTCCTGGAATGGGGTGAGACAGGAGAGTCTGTGCAAAAAGTTGCAGTGGCAGAAAATCTGGCCCTGGATGTGATTATAGGGAACAATAACCAAAAGGGGATGGTGTGGGCTGTTACACACATTCAGGCATCAAAGGCAAATTGTGGTTACCTGGACCCCATAAAAGCCCCTGTGGAAAACACTGGGAGGCTGGTTCCCCAGCCTGTGTCTCCTGATATAGAGAAAAGTGAAAGGGGGTAATTCCCCAGGTAGCAATTAAAAGTACAGCTACAGGAAGTTACTCTGAGGAGGGAGGGGTAGCCAATTGTCAGAGAGCAAGGGACCCTAATTTAGGAACTGAAGGGGACCTGTCTTGTGCCTTGGGAATGTGTAAGGATTTTGAAGCTACTCAGAAAAATGACCATAGTTTAGAGAGGCTGAGGGCTTGGGCAGAATCTGACAGGACACAGGGAGGTGATGGGAGACATAGGGTATATTGGGAGAATGGACTGCTGTTTACGCAGGACATAAAGACAGAGGGAGGGATGATGGGCATGCAGCTTGTCATTCCCAAGGGGTACCATGAGTAGTTGCACAAGATTGCTCATGATATCCCCATGTCTGGACATCTGGGAATCATGTGCACTATGCAGCAATTGGCCCAGAATTTCTATTGACCCAACTTCACACAGCAGGTGAAGGAGTATTGCAGGTCTTGTCACTGGTGCCAAGAAATAGAGAAGGCAGGTAGTAAAACACAAGCAGCCCTAATTCCCTTACCCATAGTGGAGGAGCCATTCCAGAGGGTAGGAATGCATATTGTGGGGCATTTGAATACCCCCAGCTCCTCCAGGAAGAGGTTTATCCTAACAGTGGTGGATTATGCCACCTGGTACCCACAGGCAGTTGCCCTATCCTCACTGAGGACAGACAAAGTGTCAGATGCCTTGCTAGGGATTTTCTCCCATGTCAGGTCCCCACAGGAGGTTATCACTGATTGAGGGTGTTCCTTCATGTTGGACCTGAGGAAGTGTTTGTGGGAGTAGTGTGGGGTGGTGCAGAGATGCACAACACCTTCTCACCCACAACCCAATGGGCTTGTGGAAAAGTTTAATGGTACTCTTAAATCAATGCTACAAATATTTGCTGAACAGCATGAGAGGGACTGGGAGGAATACCTTCCCCACCTGTTGTTTGCATACAGGGAGGTGCCCTAAGAGTTGATAGGGTTCTCTCCCTTCACGTTCTTAGATGGATGCAGGGTGCATGGTCCCCTAGACTTGATCTAGGAGGATTGGAAAGGCAAGCATGCCACCCAAGGAACTCCCATATGGATTATGTCCTTAAGTTTAGGGAAAAGATGAAGGAGCTTATGAGAACAGCCCAGAGCAACCTTGCAGTTGCCCAGCAGAAGCAAAAGGTATGGTATGACTGCAGAGTCAGGGCTTGCTCATACATTGTGGGTCAGGAGGCCACGGTCCTAATACGAGTCCATAAAGATAAGCTGCAGACTGAGTGGGCAGGATCATACAAAGTAGTCAGACAGGTGAATGACATAAATTACATTGTAGAACTAACTGACAGGGGAAATACCTAAAGGATGTACCATGTCAACATGATGAAGCCATATGCTAATAGAGCTGCCATGGTCTTTGCAGTGTGTAGTCCTGGGGAGGGGATGGACGAGGAAGATCCCTTCTAGATTTGCTGGAAGAAAGCAAGCAGAAGTCCTCTGTGAAGGCAATCAAAATGTCACCCCAGTTGACCTCGGACCAGATCCAGGAAGTAAGGGAGGTTTTAGCAGACTTTGCCCCACTGTTTAATGCCAAACCTGGACTAACCCCTTAAGCGACACAAGATGTAGATAGGGCGATGCAAGCACACATACTGTGGACAGCATATCGGGTGTCAGAGGCCATCCAAAAGGACATTAGGAGGGAGGTGGAGGAAATGCTGGATTTAGGGGTAGTCCAGAAATCCCACAGTCCCTGGGCATCACCCGTAGTCCTCATTCCCAAGCCAGATGGCTCTACTCATTTTTGTGTGGACTATCATGGACTCAATGCAGTCACAAAGTCAGATGCCCACCCAGTGACATGGATGGATGAACTACTGGACAAGTTGGGTGGGTCAACATACCTTACCACTGTTGGCCTGATGAAAGGGTATTGGTAGGTGGAGTTAACTGCCAGAGCTAGGGAGAGGTCAGCCTTCATCACTCCAGTAGGGTTATTTGAGTTTATTGTAATGCCTTTTGGAATGAAGAACGCCACTGCCACCATCCAAAGGTAGGTGAACCAGGTGTTGCATGGTACTGAAGAGTACACCGTTGCATACCTGGATGATATTGCCATCTTCAGTGCCAGCTGGAAGGAACACCTGTCCCACCTTAAGGAAGTGTTGGGCAGGATACCGAGGGCTGGGTTCACTGTAAAAGCTGAAAAGTGCCAGATGGCCATGGCTGAGGTGGTATACCTAGGGCATGTAGTAGGGCGGGGACAGCTCCACCCTTATCAAGCAAAAATTGAGGCAATTGAGGTGTAGCCCAGACCAGAAACACAGAAGCAGGTTCAGAGTTTTCTGGGGACCGCAGGGTGCAACAGAAAATTTGCATCAAACTACAGTGCCCTGTAAGTTCCCCTATCTGGTCTACTAAAGAAAGGAATGCCTAAAAAGGTAAAATGGGAACCGGCCTGTGATAAAGCCTTTACATGGCTAAAGGAGACACTGTGCGGTGCTCCTGTATTAGCCAGTCCAGACTACAGTAAACCATTTGTAGTCCAGACAGATGTCTCAGATGTGAGTATTGGGGCAGTACTTAGCCAGACTTCTAACCATGGGAAAGATCACCCAATAGTGTACCTCAGTAAGAAATTACTTCCCAGGGAGCAGGCTTATTCTACCGTGGAGAAAGAATGCATTGCAATGGTGTGGGCACTAAAGAAATTAGAGCCATACATGTATGGGTGGCACTTTGAGGTACAAACAGATCCTAGCCCCCTGGTTTGACTGGCACAAATGGGTAAAACAAACAGATGGCTTTTAAGATGGAGCATTGCCTTGCAGGGTTACAACATAACTGTCACTCACAGGGCAGGGACAGCAAATGCTGATTGTCTATCGCGGCAGTTAGAGCAGTGAACTGAATTTGGGAAACTCATCCCATACCTAGGAATATATTCCCCCAAATGTAGTCTAGGAGGGAGGATTGTGATGACAGCTGACTGCTTGTTATCATTTGTATTATATTTATCATATAAATATATGTTTAGACTTCTGCTTAGAAAACAGGCCAAGCAGCAAAGCATCATGGAACATGGTATTTTTGAACAAAAAAAGGGTCTGTCCTTTTCTCTGACCTAGTGGATAAACTGATTAAGAGCTCCCTTCTGACACCTACCTGTCAGAAGCCTGTAGCAGCAGCCATACACCATGTTGTAACAGATTGTAAAACAACTACTGCTTTGAACCTAGGAAACTGGGCATAACAGATTGCATTTCACAACCTATCAGGAGGAAAGCAAACTTTGACAGTTACCTGTGAAAATCTACACATAGCTAAGAATAGTGTCTTTTAGGATGTTGTTCTGAAGATCAAAGGTAATGTAATTCTGACCTGTCATAAGCATGCTGCTCACTAATTAGAAAGAATATATATATATATATATTTTATTGGAATGTTTAACAATGTGCAGATGCATGTGACTAATTCAGTATGCAGGAATGAGAGTGACCTCACAGCCAACATCACCACAGAGCTGTTACCTCACAAGCTGGGTGGGACCTTTTTCCCCTCATGATATTGTCAAGACTGAGGGAACATTGTACTTTTTTTCTTTTGGACTCCTGAGAGGACACACTCTTTTTCCAGCTTTGCAAGACTTTGCATACTTGTGTTTGTTCTGGACAGAATTCTTTCTTCCTGCTACCCAAGACATTGCCTTCTCTTGCTACATGTTTTTGAGTACCTCCAAGTCCTAGGACTTGTATGCACACCAGGTTCCCTGGATCATAAATTTACAGAATGTGACCCTTAAATATCCTGCATTCAGGCTGAAATTGTTGACACTCAGTGATTTCTTGCTCCAACCTGGGGGTCTACCTGTTGTGCTACCCAGCTCAGCTGTGCATTTCTTGGTGAAACTGTGCATCTAACGCATGATCTGTTGACCCCCTGCACTACGCACCTCTTATACCCCATCCATTAATTAGAGCCCCCCTGATAAGACTGATTGAAACTAGAAAATTCCAGTTTTATGGAGTTTTTCATGAAAGTCTGCAATTTTAGCAAAGACACATGGGCTTGACTTTAAGAAGAGATGTTATTTTGCAATTTCTCACAGCAAGCAATTAATAAAACTGGTGCACACAGTCCCTTTGTAAGGTTTGCGAACCTGCCAAATTTAATGGTATTGTATTCTCTATTTTTAAAGTTTCAGGGGTTTATACATTTGTAGTTTATATTCTTGCAAAATAAAATGTTTAAATGTTGTGAAAGTTTGACTACTTTTCATTTAATTCCATTTAAAGCTGAAAATATGATTTTTTTCAGAAATGACCATGTGGTATAGCAGTTTAAATGTTTCAACTCTGGTTAAATTTGGATATGTAGTTTTAAAATGAGAGGGAACAAACTGATATTTTAAATTTTGGTAACATATTTGACAGGCTATAATGCAATGCCATTTAAAGCTAGAAATCTGGAACCATGTGCATATACAAATGTAGTGCTAACCTGTATACCTGCCAATGTTTGTAATATTTCAATGAATACTATCAAAGTTATGCTAAAATTACAGAAATCCAGATTTTGGCAAAATATTTGACTACATATTACTCATAGAAACATAGAAACATACATAGAAACATAGAATTTGATGGCAGATAAAGACCGCTTGGCCCACCCAGTCTGCCCAATTCACTACCTACTGGATAAGCTGCAGATCCTAGTTAACCAGCAGCCTACTTCTTTCTACCCCCACCCCCCTAGAATGGCCTTATGACTGTCCCATGCATGCTTGAATTCCACCACTGATTTTGATGCCACAACCTCCTCCGGAAGGCCGTTCCATGCATCCACAACCTTCTCTGTGAAAAAATACTTCCTTAAATTACCTCTGAGCCGCCTCCCCCCTCTATCTTCAAATTGTGCCCTCTTGTTCTTGCACACCTCTTTTTTTGAAAGATGCTACCCTCTTGGACTTTGTTGATTCCCTTGAGGTACTTGAATGTTTCTATCATGTTCCCCCTCTCCTCCCCCCTTTCCTCGAGGCTATACATATTAAGCTCCTTTCATCTCTCTTCATATCACTCAGCTCCCATTAAAGCTTGAGACTTAAAACATGGTGCATACATGCATTCTATGTGCTTCTCTAAATCCTGATATTGTGGAGAAATTTAGTGAAGACATTTTAAAATGTTCTCAAAATAACTGAAAATTAAATTTTGATTAAATGTTTGGCCACTCCTAACTCTGCCCCTTTAATTCACAATTCTAATATTTGGTACACTTTTGTAAGCCATTGAGTACTGCTTATGTGCCAAATTAGGGATTATTTGGATGTGTAATTACAAAGGTATCATGAAATAACTGAAATTAGAAATTTTGCAAAATTCCACAGAATTCTGCAGAATTGGAATGGTCATTCCATGGGCATTCCACAGGTGGAATTTTATATTCTGCACAATGCTATCAAAAGGCCAACATGCCCAAGTGAAATCCGGCCCCTGCAAATATGCTTTACCAGTGTCATACATGTTGGATTTAGGCACATCCATTGATGTCCAGTCTGGCATCAGCTAGCCCTTGATGAGATCATATTGATGAGCTACTGAGAAATGAGGGACAGACTTTGATGGGCAGCTCCAGCCTTCTTCTATCCCATAAATTATAGTGTAAACCTGAGTGTAAATGAAAAGTGAGTATTCAGACTTGAATGAGCAATGCCAGCCTTCTGTCCACAAACCATAGTGTAAAACTATAGTGTCAAATACCACATGCAGTATTCAGAGTACAATGGATAACTCCAGTCTTCTTCTATCCTGCAAACCTTAGTGTAAACATTAATATAACATGAAAAGTGCAGAATTTAGACTTTGGCTAGGGTACATTGCTTCTCAGGGCACTTCTAAATAGAATTTCCTCTCATGTTTATATCTTACACATTTAATTTATACTGTGGTTTAAATGTATGAGTCTGTGGTTAGGAAAATACCGTATATGCCCTAAATAAAATCTGATTTTGGTGTTCTTAGGAATACTAATTTGTGTTTCCTGTCTCCAGCTGCAATTCTTTCAATTTCCATAGAACTGCATATTCAGATTTCAAAAGATTCATCTGCCACAGTAGTTTAAACAGGGGAGATAGCATGTAATACTGTCTGTTTCTCATTCATTATGTTGCTTGCATGCATGTGCAAGAAACATTGTGCCATCATCGGAGATTTCGGAGGTGTGTCACCTCCTCCTCCAATTCAGTCAGTGAGCTGGCAGGCGCAGCCCCTGTAAGCCAATGCATTTTGGAGCTGTCTATGACATGCTCCAAAATGCAGTGGCATACAGTTGAAAGGGGGAGCTATGCTTCAGTGAGCAGCAATAAGAAGCGTAGCTCCCCCCACACGAAGGCGTGCACGCCCCCGCATGCACTGTATAGCTGATGGGGTGCCCAATCCCCGTCGGTTGAGCTGCGTCTCCCTTCCAGTAGTAGGTGCCATGCTGGGAGGCCCACCCAAGCATGGCAATCAGTCCTTTCGCGGGTGACCAATCCCCGTCGGATGAATGCCCCGTCCTTGTGTGCCACGCTAGAGCCCATCCTAGCATGGCAAATGTCCCACGTCATCTTTTTTTTAAAACCTGTAAAACAAAAATGGTCCGTGGCGCATCTCCCCACCCCTCTCACAACCCGCACCCACCCACTGAGCACCCAGCCTCCCCACACCCTCCCTCACCCCATACTTACCTCTGGACTCTGGCGCGACGATCTTCGGTGGACCGGGAACACGTCTGCACCTTCAAAGCCGACCGCGAACTGAGGAAATGCCGGTAAGCTATATAATGGGCTAGATAGGGGGGTTTCAACTTTGTTGCATATCTCAGGCATTTTTGGGAATTTTTGCACCAAATTTTTGACATGGGGTTTTTAGGACCCTTTCTCATGAATGATGTCACTGTCATGGCGTTATTCAGGCCCAAAGGGTGATTTCTCGCAGTGACTGCGCAGTGACTGTGAAATCACCTTTGGGCTGAATACCACCATGACAGTGACATCATTCATGAAGAAGTCCCAAAACCATGTTGAAAATGGTTCCAAAATTCAAAATAGACTGTTTCTGGCGTCGTTGCACAGTTCCTCGCAAGGCTCATAAGTTCGCGAAATTTCAATATTTTCACTCCAGATTTTCAACATTGCCATTTTACCACACCTTCTTATGAGCAGTACAGCTGCCATTTTTCACATCTCACCCAAAACGTGTTTCTGCCCATGTAGCACACAATGGCGCAGTCGGTGTGCGAGATCAATGTACGGGACAAATTAAGAAAATCACAGTGACACTGTTCATGAGCTCAGGTGTTAAAGTGGCTATGTTGAAAATTTGGTGAAAAAATTCCAAAAAATGACTGTTTTACGAGCGTGCGTTGTACAGTTCCTATGCACGCTCATAAGTTCGCGAATTTTCAATATTTTCACTCCAGATTTCCAACATTGCCATTTTGCCACACCTTCTTATAAATAGTACAGCTGTCATTTTTCACATCTCACCCAAAATGTGTTTCCACCTATGTAGTGCACAATGGCGCAGTCGGTGTGCGAAATCAATGTACGGGATAAATTAAGAAAATCACAGTGACAGTGTTCATGAGCAAAGATCTTAAAATGACCATGTTGAAAATTTGGTGAAAAAATTCCAAAAAATGACTGTTTTACTAGCGTGCGTTGTACAGTTCTAACCATGCTTGTAAGTTCGCAAATTTTCAATATTTTCACTCCAAATTTTCAACATTGCCATTTTACCACACACCTTCTTATGAGTAGTACAGCTGTAATTTTCACATCTCACCCAAAACATATTTCCACCCATGTAGCGCACAATGGCGCAGTCGGTTTCAGTAAATCAATGTACGGACAAATTAAGAAAATCACAGTGACACTGTTCATGAGCAGAGGTCTTAAAATGGCTATGTTGAAAATTCAGTGAAAAAATTCCCTTCAGATGTATAGCAATATTACTAATGAAGACATTGAACAGAACTGGCCCCAGGACCGATCCCTGCAGCACCCCACTGGTCGTCCCCTCTCCCTAGACTGCATACCATTTGCCACCACTCTCTGCCTCCTGTCTGTTAGCCAGTTTCTAACCCAGTTTACCACCCTTTCCCCCATGTCCAGCCTACCCAGCTAGTTTATTAGCCTCCTATATGGGATGGTGTCAATGGTTTTGCTGAAATCAAGGTAAGCGTTGGCCGCTGTCCCACCCTGATTCACTTCCTTTGTCACCCAGTCAAATAAATCAACCAGATTTATCTGACATGATGTCCCCACTGTGAATCCATGTTGTTTATGGTCCTGGGTTCCGATAGCATCTAGATGCCCCACTATCCTTTCTTTAAGCAATGTCTCCATGATCTTCCTCACTACTGAGGTGAGGCTGAATGGCCTATTGTTCCCTGGCTCCTCCCTGCTGCCGGACTTGTGTAGAGGGACCACATGTGCCCTCCTCCAATTCACTCATGTTGAATGACTCAGTGAACATGGCTGCCAGAGGTACTGCTATCTCCCTTCGCAGTTTTGTTAATATCCTTGGGCGTATGCCATCTGGTTCCATCGCTTTGTCTACCTTCAGTTTAGTGAGCTCCTGCAGGACTCTTTTGTCCACCTCTTCACCCCCTTGGCAACTGCTGTACTGCTGTGGCCCTTGCCCCTCCCACTCTTCTGTGAACACTGAGTAGAAAGACACAGTGGATGTCTTGGGAGGAAGGCATGAAACTGTCACTTCCAAATACCTAAACAGCACATACAAGCAAGCAACATTCGGCATTGACAAATGCTTGTTTTTTTTCTGAAACTGTAAACATTTTTTTCTCAAACTGTAAATCTTATGGCTACCTACAGGACAATTTTAAAGTTAGAGTAGTTTTTAGTATTTAGCCACTGCCAAATGTTTGGAAGCAAATTCTGACGAGAAAGATAAAGTAACAGAACAAGGAATTAGACACAGAACCATAGCATGACATCCCAGATCAGGTCAGTGGTCACTTCAATCTTTTCTTGAACTTCACATCTTGCATCTAGGAACATGGAACAAGTGGAAAGCTTAAGGTTGGAGTCAATTAGCCTGATAGATTAGCCAGAAGAGTACTGGAATGGTACCTGGAGAGGCTTGAATTCAGTTCCTGGGCTAGTACTGTAAGTCCACATTGTTTCATTCATATGCCATTCAGTAGCTGATTGTGAACATCCTCGTCCAGTTAGAAGTCTGTCTTTTCAAAGTACAGTGCCATGGTTTGTAGACAAAAAGGGTCAAACATCTAACAATGGAACAATTAATATTACAGTATATACTCATTGTCTAAATGAAAAAACTGCTGAATGGAAGGTTATTGTTTGTGAAGGTCTTGGAGTTGCTGCCAGATCTTCACCTCTGAAGTAAGCAGAAGTCAATTCCAAATTATCACAAATGCGGCTCATGGGTGTGAGGGGGTTATTAAGTGGTGTAGTGTGGGTTGAAGAATAGCTAACACTGAAATATTCAAGTGTAAATATCTGAGGTGTCTGTAGGAAACCCTGGTTAAACCCATACTCTGACATAGAAACACAGAAACATAGACTTTGACGTCAGATAAGGACCGCTTGGCCCACCTAGTCTACCCATTTCCCTACCTAGAGGATAAGCTGTAGATTCTATTTAACCAACAGCCTATTTCTTCCTACTCCCCACAAAAATTGCCTTATGTCTGTCCCATGCATTCTTGAATTCTCCCACAGTTTTAGACCCCACAACCTCCTCAGCAAGGCTTTTCCATGCATCTACCACCCTCTCTGTGAAAAAATATTTCCTCACATTGCCCCTGAGCCGTCCCCCCTCTATCTTCAAATTGTGTTCCCTTGTTCTTGCACATCTCTTTTTCTGAAAGATGCTACCCTCTTGGACTTTGTTGATTCCACTGAGGTACTTAAACATTTCTATCATGTCCTCCCTCTCCCTCCTTTCCTCAAGGGTATGCACATTAAGCTCCTTTAGCCTCTCCTCGTATGGTTTTTCTTGCAGACCCTGCACCATTTTAGTTGCCCTCCTCTGAACTGCCTCCATCCTGTCTATGTCCTTGTGGAGATGGGGTCTCCAGAACTGGATGCAGTACTCCAGATGGGGTCTCACCAACTGTCTGTACAGGGGGAAAACAACTTCCTGTTTTCTGCTGGTGATGCCTTTCCCTATACATCCCAATATCACCCCAGCCCTCCCTACCACCTTCTCACATTGCTTGCCAACCTTAAGGTCATCTGATATGATTACCCTCTGGTCCCTTTCCATTTTTGTTGTTGTTACAATCTCCCTCCATTGTGTAATCTTCCCCTGGGTTTTGTTTCCCAGGTGCATTACTTTGCACTTCTTTGCATTGAATCCAAGCTGCCATACTTCTGACCATTCCTCCAACCTTGCCAAGTCCCTTCTCATCCTTTCCATGCCTCCTTGTGTATCAACCCTGTTGCAGATCTTTGTGTCATCTGCAAAGAGGCATACTTTTCCTTCCAGTCCATCTGCAATGTCACTTATAAAGACATCAAAAAGGACTGGACCCACGTTCTAACAAACATTCTAATAGTCTACAAGTTCATGTAGAAAGCAAGGAATTTACACTAATTTTGTATACTGCAGTAGTGTCTTCTTCTTCCACACTTGGTGGCCACAAGTGTTCATTGTAAAGATGTAGTTATTGAAAGTTATACCTTCTTCTATTAAAAGATACAGAAGAGAATGACCAGAAAGAATTGTTGATTTGGGGTAAGCAGTATGCAGAAAGCAAACAGCAATAAGAGTCTTGGGGTACAATACACATTTGCAACTGTTTGAGTGCAAAGCAGCTCCCCTTTGACACCTCTGTAATCTGCCAGTAACAGAGGTCTGAATTAGTCTCTGGGGGTAGAATGTGCTGCAGTTACTTAGTTGCAATGCAAATGTGACTATCAGATTTTAATGGGTGCAAACAGGATTTTTGCCCACTAACATGCTGATGTTGGCCCCCACAGATTTCTAGGAATGGCATACTTCCAGTTGCATGATCCAATGCCATGCCCAGAGACCATGGTTTCAAGAGTCACCACCTCATTTGCCCATGATCTGTACAAGGCCTGCTTTGGAGAAATGTTTTCTTTAATTATGTTGATCCCTTACCAGTCTTCCCCTGTGTGCCCAGTGATGGTTGGCAAAAACATGGACAACCAAGTAACAAGGCTGATGTGGAGGGTGAGGAGGCTGTTCCATTAACACTATCATACATAATGTGAGAGGGGTTCTTCTGTCAGGTGCATATAACTGGAATCCAGTGGAATCCCCTTCCTAGCCCCAGTCCCTTATACAGTGATGTCACTGTTTTGGTCCCATGTCCATTTTAGACCCACCATGATCCTTTTATTATGATGCATGCTTGCACCACCCTGAAGAACTATTTAGATCTGTTTTATAGAGATGAAGATTCTCCAAGGTGACAGGGTTGCATAGGTGCTGGCATGCATCTGTGACTATCACAGTGCAAAGTTTTCAGGTTGTGCCACAGATTTCTCTATGCTGTCATAATAATGTTGTTTCCTGTCCCAAAACGTTTTCTGTTCACTCTCCATGATTTGTCTTTTAGAAGGATATAGTTCAGAAAAATGTTGCTGTATCCCTTTTCTGTGCACGATATGTGACCTTTGGTAGACTAAAAAAAGCCTGTGAACCAATCGATCTCGCTCAGCTCATTCACTTTGCTTATCTCCACTCAAGGCTGCCGCAGGTCAGGAGATCTTATTACAGCAGAACCTTTCCAAAGGACACCTATGGGAAGCATCCAGCCGTCTATACTATAACCTGGCTCAAGGGCAGCCTAGTTGAAAAGGGAGAAATTAGAGACAGGAAGGACTGATTGTCTTTCACTCACAGCTTTCAAAGACACAGAGCTGCTGCCACTACCTTATTGCCAGGCTTCAATATTTTCAGGGAGGATAGAAAAGGCAAGTGAGTTTGAAGCTGCCTTGCTACCTCAGATCAGACCTATAAGCCTCTAAAATCATGATCGATGACCTAACCAAAAACCGTGAATGCCTAGCAATAACGTTTTTGATAGGGTGAGTGCACAAATCTCTTGTCATCATGTCTTTACTGTATATATCCCACTGGGTAAACAGAATCGGGGCATTCACTTACTCACTACTTCATATAGCTCAATCAGAACTGGAAATATGCTGTTACTGGTGACTGAATATCAGATGGAATGCTAAGTCTAGCACAGGTCATAGGGACAAGATGTCCAGCCTATTTCTCATACAAATGACCACTGAGCACACCAGGACCAAGTATAAGACAGGCACCATGATAATACTTGACTAGGTACTACTGTAGTTACACACCCTGATAGGATTAAAGTTGTCAAAGTTCTGTCAGATACCCTAAGTGACCACTCCCTGGTGTAATGTCTATGAGCAGTTAAACAGAGCCCCCCCCCCCCATCACAGTCAGTTAAGTCCTAGATAGGGGTGGGCAAAAGTTCCGAATTTTGCTTCTGCAAAATTTCGGAAATTTCATGAAAATTTTGGAACTTTTGCCACTGGCAAAACTGGGATTTTTCATGGATTTTCACCAAGTTCTATGGACTTTTTTGTGAATTGTGGAAAAACCCATATAAACTGTGGAATTTATTCTATCCACAGTTTACTGAACTGTCAGTGAATGAACGTGTGCTTGTACAACCATGCGGTCATTCGCTGACAATTCAGTGGGCCACCGGTAGTGGAGGAGAGAGGAGGGCTGCACTGGTGGCTTGCTCAAGGGCAGGTTGGTAGCAGATGAACTGTCAGGGTGGGGGGAGTGGGCATCCACTGGACACCAGGGAACTGGGATTACATTTTTTGTAAGAGATCGGGGATGGGGGTCCACTAGACACCAGGGAATACTGGGAATAGAGGGGGATGAGTTGGTGGACTGCCAGCTGTTTTTTTGTGGATTAAAGGAATCCAGGATAGGGATGGGGGTCATAGAAACATAGAATTTGATGGCAGATAAGGACTGCTTGGCCCACCTATTCTGACCATTTCCTTACCCAACGGTAGCTGCAGATCCTAGTTAGCCAACAGCCTACTTCCTCCTACCCCCCACTAGAATTGCCTTATGTCTGTCCCATGCATTCTTGAATTCCCCGACTGTTTTTGACTCTACAACCTCCTCAGGAAGGCTGTTCCATACATCTACAACCCTCTCTGTGAAGAAATACTTCCTTACATTACCTCTGAGCCATCCCCCCCACATCTTCAAATTGTGCCCCCTTGCTCTTGCACATCTCTTTTTCTGAAAGATGCTACCCTCTTGGACTTTGTTGATTCCCTTGAGGTATTTGAAAGTTTCTATCATGTCCCCCCCACCTTTCCTCAAGGCTATACATCTTAAGCTCCTTTAGTTTTTCTTCATATGTCTTCTGGTGCAGACCCTGCACCATTTTGGTTGCCCTCCTCTGGATAGCCTCCACCCTGTCTATGTCTTTGTGGATATGGGGTCTCCGGAACTGTGCACACTACTCCAGATGTGGTCTTGCCAACTGTCTGTACAGAGGGCCAACAACATCCTTTCTACTGGTGATGCCTCTCCCTATGCATCCCAGTATCCCCCAGCCCTCCTCACTGCCTTCTTACATTACTGGCCCACCTTCAGGTCATCTGATATGACTACCTCCAGGTCCCTTACTATTTTTGTTGTTGTCAGTATCTCACCCCCCATTGTGTACTCTTCTCCTGGGTTTTTGTTTCCCAGGTGCATTACTTGCACTTCTTTGCATTGAATCTAGACACCAGGGAAATAAAATGTTTTGGGGGCCATGATCTGTGGGTGGGTGGGGGGCACTAGACACCAGGAAGGGATGGAGTTTTGTTTCTTCTTCTTCTTCTTACCCAGAACCCACGGGCCATAATCCCCAGGTGGGCAGGAACCACTAGACACCAGGGATCAGGGATTTTTACTTGGACCCATGATCAGTGGATGGGAGGCACTAGACATCAGGAGGGTCTGAGGGAGGGAGGGAGGGATTGGAGTGTTTTTTTATTTATTTATTTACTGGGACCCCTGATCAGCAGGGGTGGATTAATGAATTAAACTGTGGTTAACAAAGCCTCAGAACTGACCACTGGCAGTGATCCATTCTGTGGAATTTTTTCCCCGCAGTTTAATAAATTAACCCACAGTCTGTATATTTATTCCACAGTTTTAAGATGCAATTTCCTCAAAAGTTACAAAAATGATTTCAGAAATTTCATGGAAGTGAAATTCTTACTTTCATGGAAATTACGTTGGTGGAATTTTTTTCACACACCCCTAGTCCTAAACAAAAGGAAGGTGCCTGAATTCAGATCTTACTGGGCCCAAATTGACCAGATCTTCTTGGATGCCATTCCAGTTATTGACTTAGTCTTAGCATTCTTTGTCTCTGAGTTCATATATGCCTGTAATAAATTTGCACCCTTTAAAAAATGCAAGGCAAGAGGAACACCATCTGGATGGATCATTTCAAACTCCTTGCCTGCATGAGGGAGAGGAACAATCTGTGGGCAGTGGCCAGGGAAACAGGTTCCCTTGTTGACAAATGCACAAGGAAGCCTGCAGAAGTGCACCAGCATGATCTGGAAGGCCAAATCTGACTTTTGTAAAGATCAACATACCCAGAACTGGAGCGAAGGCAAAATATTCTTGGGCAATGTCTTGGAGCTTTTTGGCAAGGGAGTCAAAACTACTCTAAATGCTCATGGTGGAGGGTTGAGAGGTCCTCAGTCCAGCAGAAATTACTTTAGCACAGCCTTTACTGACCTCGGTTCCATCATCCACACTGAGTATGCCCAAACCCCCAGCAGGAAACCCAGTCCTAAAGCCTCCAAAGACGGTGGTCTCTGAATAAGGGGCATCCCATGTTAAGGGCATCTGCTATTGAGTGGTTACTAAAAGGGCGACTCAGTGACAGTGCCTGTTCACAGGGCTACTGGACAGGGGGCGACTATAGGTATAGCAACATCCTGTCGCTATATGTATATGCATGTGCGGTGGGAGTGAGCACGCCATGCGACAAGCAGTAGGGGAGGGAGGGTTTGTGAAGTATAATGCAACAGTGAGTTGCCAAGCTGGTCATGTGGTGTGGTGGGTTTGTGGCAGGCAAGGGTTGGGAGGGTGCCAGGTTCAGTGCTGGCGCATCGTGATTTTTGCACCATTCTGTGAAAATATTCTTTTTTGTTTTCACTCCCGACATATACTCTCCTGGAGTTGAGTATCCTTTAGTTGGGGGGCAGGGGTAAAGCAACAAAAAAAAAAAAATATTTTTTGGGCATCCTTTCAGTGTGTGCCATGAATGTACATCAGCGAAAGTGATTTTTGCCGATGTACATTCGCTCTGACAGCGATCGCCTTTCTGTGATTGCCGTTATCACATAGAACTGAATAAGAGTACCTTAAATTCTGCTTTAATGCTGTTTCAGTCAAAGACACCTTGAAATACATTAGTAAGATACTTGCCAAAACTAGGTGTGGGAGTGATGCGAATGATATGAAACTTCTTGCTCTGCCAGTAGAAGAACTTTCCCACCCCTCCCCTAGAATTTTTTATTTTTCCTTGCGCTACTTGCAATTCCCTGAGATGTGCAAATCCACACTGGTTACACCAGTTTTCAAAAGCAGAGACCACACTAGCCTTGCCAATTACATATCCATTTCTGTTCCCCCCCCCCGTTCAATGCCCTCTAAAGAATAGTCTCTGACCAACTTTTCACAAACCTTAAAAATACAGTGCCAAATGTGTACAGCAGCATGGCTTTTGGAAGCTCCACAGTGCCAACATTGTGCTATTGGAATACACCAACTACTGTATGTTCATAAGGCCCTTGACAATAGTGACCTTGCCAGAGCTATTTATATTGACTATACTAAGGCCTTCAACCTTGTCAGCCATAAGCGCCTACTTAACAAACTTCTTGGCTTTGGTTTGTCTCAGAACACAGTTGACTAGTATCACAGATATCTCACCAATCACTCCCAACATGTGAAGATTGATAAATCTTTATGTGCCACTGGGGGAGTATGTATTGATGTTCACCAGGTCTCCATTTTGGACCCACTCCTATTTGGCCTCTTCATAACCAACTGAGCAATGCCTGTCAGACAGCCAACATACTCCTCTATGCTGATGATGCTGTCATCTATTCCAAAAGCCTTGAACTTGGCAGGCTCACCACTACTTTCCAAAGTAACATTAGGTCACTAGAAAGCTGTTCTCCAACAGCAAACTGGTTCTGAAAGAAACAAAAGACAGTGTTCTTCTGGAGCCTACCACAGAAGAGGAAAGTTCCAGCATATGTCATCCAGAATGGTCAAGGACAAAACCTTTACCAGTTGAAGACATTCAAATACCAAGTACCTCTGGATCACACCATATCTTTTGTCCCCCATATTGACAGTCTGGTGACCATAGCTAACAGAAGATTGGGTGCCCTGTACCGTAACAGGAACAGTCTCACTGGGGATGCTAGATGACTTATTGTGGCCAGCTCCATTCTGTCACTTATAGATTATAGCCTCTCTGTCTACACAGCTGCCTTTTACACAGTGCTACACCAAGCAAAGCTGATCTGTAATAAGGCATGTTTCCTTGTACTTGGTGTTGATAACCGCACTCATAGTCGTACCTTTTATGCACTCACTAACTGGCTACCTTTACCCTGCAGAATAAGGCTCCAGACATGTCTGCTGCCAAAAAGGCTCTCCTGGGCCTATCATCCCATGCTTTAACAAATTGCTTCTGCACTGTCTCTAACCAGTACAACACCATGAACATGGACAGGAAATTATTTTAACTGGCAGCTGTTTTTAAATGTGCCTATTTGTGGATCACACCAAACTCTGTGGGAGAGTGGACACCATGGGCAGACTGGATGGGCCTTGCGGTCCTTACCTGCCGTCAACTTCTATGTTTCTATGTTTATTCACAGAAATGATATACATTCCCCTAAATTATCCATATTCAACTGTACCTGATTAAAAAGTGATGCAAAGGACTGTATTTTGTATTGTTTTGTTTTTATGGGTAGCATTCTGTTACAGTTTTCTTCATGGAACTAATTATTTGGAGTTTTAACTATGTCATGGTTTATGCACAGAACTCTAGGCATAGTTCTTATAGATTGACAACTCATATTAGCATTCTGTACACAAACTGTGACATAGTAAAAACTCCAAATGGCTCATTCCATAAAGAAAACTGTAACAAAATGCTACCCATAAAAGCAAAACTTTGCAGAACAGTTTTTTTTATCATCACTTTTTATTCAGGTACAATTAATATGGTTAGTTTAGTGGAATGCATATCATTTCTGATAATAAGAAGTTTATAAACAGCTGCCAATCAGTACAAATTTCCTCTCCCCCTTAAACCTGCTTTCTGGTGTACTCAGCTGGGCAAGCAGTCATTTGTTATCAGGGCCACTAACTGATGATAAAACAAACTGCCTGATGCACTGCTGCATCTCCTCAAGATGAATCACATTTTTAGATCTTTGCACTTTGCCATTGCAGTTCAATGCAAATGGAACTGTTAAACAATTTTATTCAGTTTCTCTCTGTACATATTCTGTGACTTTGTATTCAATGGTCTGTTTGTCTGATTGAGTACTTCGATTGGGTCATGAGGGCAATGGACAATGGCCAGGCGGTGGACATCATATACCTGGTATACATCGTATACATATTAAGCTCTCTCGGTCTCTCTTCATATGATCAGAAATCGTATGAAGAGAGAGACTGAGAGAGCTTAATATGAATACCCTTGATGAAAGGAGGGATGGGGGGACATGATAGAAACATTCAAGTACCTCAAGGGAATCAACAAAGTCCAGGAGGGTAGCATCTTTCAGAAAAGATGTGTAAGAACAAGGGACACAATTTAAAGATAGAGGGACGGCTCAAGGGTAATGTGAGGAAATCTTTTTTCACGGAGAGAGTGGTGGACGCATGGAACTGCCTTCCTGGGGAGGTTGTTGGGGCTAAAACAGTGGGGGAATTCAAACATGCATGGGACAGACACAAGACAATTGTAGTGGGTGGTGGCAGGAAGTAGGCTGTTGGTTAACTAGAATCTGCAGCTTATCCAGTAGGTAGGGAAATGGGCAGACTTGGTGGGCCAAGTGGTCCTTATCTGCCATCAAAGTCTATGTTTCTATGTTACCTAGGCTTTAGCAAGGCCTTTGATTCTGTACCACACAAAAGGTTAATAATGAAACTGAGGGATCTAGGGTTGGGGGAGAATATGGTACAATGGGTTGGAAACTGATTGAGTGGTAGAACCCAGAGAGCAGTGGTTGGGCGTGAGTTCACCAGCACCAAGAAGGTCACCAGTGGGGTCCCGCAGGGATTGGTGCTGGTGCCAGTGCTGTTCAACATCTTCATAAGTGACATCAGCAAAGGCATTAAAAGCAAGATGTGCCTATTTGTGGATGACACCAAACTTTGTGGGAGAGTGGACATCAAGGAGGGGATACAGGACCTGAGGGAGTACATCACTAGAATAGTGAGATGGTCAGGAATCTGGCAACTTGGTTTCAATGCCAAAAAATGCAAAGTAATGTACCTGGGGCAAGAACCCTAGGACAGAGTATTGCATAGGAGGGGCTCAGGTAACTGCTTTTGAAGTGGAAAAGGATCTAGGGGTAGTGACTCAAAGTGACCTGAAACACACGGCTCAGTGTAAAAAGGCAATGGTGAAGGCTAACAGGATGCTGGGGTGTATTGCAAGGGGATTCAGTAGTAGGTGGAGTGAGACCATTTTACCATTGTACAGTTCATTGGTGAGACTACATTTAAAACATGGGGTGAGGTACTGGCATCCTTACCTTAGGAAGGACATCAGCATGTTGGAGGGTGTCCAGAGGAGAGCAAACAATATGAACGAAGGACTACAAGACAGGTCCTGTGAGGTGAGGCTGGGAGCCCTGGGGATGTACTGCCTGGAAGAGAGGAGGCAGAGGGGTGATATGATGGAGAACTTCAAGTACATGAAGGGAATTAACAGAGTGAAAAGGGGGTCTATTTAAAGTGAGTGGCAACAGCAACACTAGGGGGCACAACCTAAAACTGATGAGGGGAAGATTCAGAAGGGATGTAAGGAAGCATTTCTATATTGAGAGGGAGGTGTCCACTTGGAATGACAATCCACAGGAGGTGGTATCAGCAAGAATTGTGGAAGCTTTCAAGAGAGCCTGGGCCAAGCACAAATGGAACCCTTGGGACCAAGGAAGGGGAGAAGTGGGGAGAGAGAGAGAGAGGGACAGTTGGGGGAGCAGGGTCATTGGCATTAATTGTAAGGTCAGACCCTGCATCACTTACCAAGCAGACATGATAGACTGGGTGGTCTTCTTCTGTTGGCTTGTTTTGTATGTTTGTATGGATTTTTTCAAAACTCTATGTTCTGTATGGATTTTTCAAAACTGTATGTTATTGTTCTGTATTAAGTTCTCTGAGACTGACTCAACTGCATTTCCTCTGGAACTTTTTATTGTACTTTTAATGTCTTTTGTGACTGTGTATTTGATGTGGAACCTCTGTAAATGAGCATTTGTGCTCAAAGGTAAACTCTAAAGTTTTCAATAAACAAATGAAATAAATAAATTGAATTAAGCAAGAAGACAATGTGTGGTGTGCATTGAACAGCTATTACCACATGCCCAGAGGCATAGTGAGGCACAAGACCATAAGCTGAGTGCCTTCAGCCCTTGGAAGTGCAGTAATATCTGTTTAACTCATTCAGGCCTAGATACGCCTGTAGGTGGCATCTGAAAGCATAGCCACTCAGGACAATAATGCCTGTAGACATACTCAGTTGACTTTCACTCAGGCCTAGAAATGTCTGAGGAAGTCAACAGTTTTTACCTAAATATTAAACAAACTGAATTGCTTAAAATTGATTGCATAGCACCATTAGAAAGGTAATTTTGTGCTGAACAATTTTGTTGCTGAAACTTTGTGTCTATCATGTATACTTTAGGAGTTATTCGCATTTGTTTCAAGGTATGGTGTGCATGGCTGACATTTGTCTCTCAAGCCTCACCTAAGTACCTTGAATAAATCTGAAAAAAAAAACAGTTGTTTGGTATTTCAGCTACTATAAAATAAAAACTAAATGTATTACAACTGATTGCATAGCACCATTAGAAAGGTAATTTTGTGCTGAACAATTCTGACACTGATACTTTGTGTGTGCCATCTATACTTTAGGAGTTATTTGCATTTGTTTAAGGTCGGGTGTGCATGGCTAGAATTTGTCTCTCAAGTCTCACCTAAGCACCTTGACAAAATCAGAAAAAAAATCAGTTGTTTGGTATTTCAGCTAGTATAAAATAAAAACTAAATTGATTACAATTGATTGCACAGCACCATTGGAAAGTTAATGTTGTGCTGAACAACTTTGCCACTCGTACTTTGTATGTTGCACTTATGGTTCAAGAGGTATTCACATTTGTTTGTGGCATGCTGATTATGACTTGATTTTACTAAGAAAGGCCCAGGACGTAGTGCTAAGAGTATACAGGGCACAAGTGGTGGAAGTCTCAAAGAGCTCTTGTGATGTGAATGAGTTAATGCACACCCAAGGAGTGTCTTATTTTGCTTATAAAATGGGCTTCTTTTTTTTTTACTTTCTAATGTAAGAAAATGTAAATTTATTCATATAAAAAGGATATCATTATTAGACTTTAACATAAAATAGTCCTTCCACCAACTAGTATATGATGCAATTTCTCCCTATACTACTTTCTGCCTTCTTCTGTACTTTCACACTAATGTAGCCAGGAGCCTCCTCCATCCCCACCTTTGTATTGAAGTGGAGGAGACACTGTGAGGGAAGAGAGAGAAACTATCTGATGAGGGTGAAACTTTTTATAATTTTTTTATTTCCTCTGTATGCAAGCAGTGGCCCCAGGAGAGACAGCATTACAGGGAACAAGCTAGTGGAAGTACTTCCCATGACTGAGTGAACTGGTTGATTCAGCAAACAGAAGTATTGCTTTTCCTTATGCTGTGTCTTGCCGATCAGAATTGAGTCTGTCAGTAAAAAAAAGAAGAAGAAATATAACAGCACCGGTGTAAGAGGATTTATATTACAAACTGCGGCAAGATGGGCACGCTTGTCAGCAGAGACAGAGGGAACAGGCATGCTGTGGTTGTGGGACCGTATGTCCTGGATGAGAGCTACTTGTACGATAAAAGATACTTAAAAAATAATTATCTGAAACATCAGGTCTAATGTACCCTGAGAGAAACTCACTAGTGGTATGGCATAGTTTATAGATAAATCTTGTATCACACAAATTTCTTGTTTGGCTGGCGAGCATGAGCGGAGCAGAACAGAGAAGTGAGCATGTGTGGCATTACTATTGTGCCTATAGGAACAAGTGAGTGAGGCTGTTTTTCGCTGTTAAGAGAGAAAAAAGAATGCCAAAGTTGCATCAGAGTGGGTTGCTTTTTAGTGGGGTTTTTTTTCAGGTCAATGGTTCTTTTGTTTTTGGTCATGGCTGTTGGGGAGGGATTTGTTTAGGACAAGAAAGCTGCAGTTTGGATGAGAGGATGGTTCAGGAAGTTGACAGCTCAGGGCTGAAAGTACAGTGGAAAAGCAGGAGCTGGTGAAATCAAGTAGCAAACTTGTTTGAAGCTTTGATACATATATGTACAGTTGCTATTTTTGGATAGGGGTTAGGAATAAAGTTTGCCTGTTTGGCTGATGAGTCAGAGATCAACTGCTTTACCAAGAAAAGAAAAATGGCGGCATTTCAAATGCAAGTGTTCTAACAGCACATTTTCTTTTCTTTTTCAATGTGGCCCTACTTTTGAGGATTAGTCTTTACCTGAGACTCCAAGGGATTTGATGCACACATGAAAATCAATCAAAATGCAGGATTTTATCTTCCCATTTTATAAAGATGCTGTTTTTGTGCACTGTGTGTTGCTGGTGACTTGCAAAAATAATAAACTTATCATGTTTTTATAATGCTGGATTCACAGCTGCAACATTTAATTATATTTTCAGGAGATAATTGATGTGGCTCTAAAAGAGATGAATTGAGCTATTTTGTGACATTTGTAAAAACTTCTTGGGTGCAATGTGTATGTTAGAACCACAAATATGACCAAGTAGTTGGTGGCATTATATATATATATATATTTATAAAATAGGGTGGTAAAATCATAGAAATCCCACTTATACAATTGGACAGAACACGTCACATGACCGTGCATTATTTCCCAACGACCTCACGCCTTCCAGTACGACCGCACGCCTGAACTACTTTCCAGTCCTCAAAACCTTTTCACCAGCAGCGAGACCACTCCACACCTGGTGCAGCTAGGCACCCACACTGACACACATATGCAACTGACACCCACAGGCATAACTAAATATACCAGTAGTAGCCCCATACTGTGCAAACTGATCTCTTCATCTTACCATTAATGTTTACATAAAATGTAATTTAAAAATCAAATCCTGCCTGCCATTTTCACAGTGTCACAGTGTACAACCACTTTTATTACTGTAACCACTGTGACCAATCAGTCTGATTAACACAAACCTAGCTGTATATAGAAAAGCAGGAGAACATACATTTTTTCGTTGTCTTCTCTTAATTTCTGTGAAAAAAGCTGCATTTCGAGGGAGAGTACCGCGATCTTGGACGACTTTCACTTTCACTGCCGAAATGTAGCGTGACCGAGCGGTGCGCATTTCAGAAAGTGAGAACCTGTTAAGAGATGAAGTAAGCCCCTCTCTGTTTAAAAAATAAGAAAAGTGACTCCCTCCTGTTAGTTTGTGTTCCCTTTGGGTAATACAAGTTACATACTGTATGCGAAGGGGAGCGAGGATAGACCCAGAGTCGTTAGCTTTAGGGACGTGAATGGAAGCGAGACCAAGTTTTGCTATGGCAACACTCACTCGCACTTCAGCTACCTTTCTAAAGTTGACTGGCTGGGTCTATCCTCGCTCACTGATGTGGCTTGTGCAAAGGGCACCTGGGGAGAGTCACTCTTGTTTAAACGAGAGAAACTTTCACTGATCTAACGGGTTCTCACTGAAATCTTGCCACTCGATCATTACATTTGACAGTGAGTAAAGTATCACGATCATAATTTCTCCCTCCAGATGCAGCTTTTTTCACACAAATTAAGAGGACACTACTTAAAAACAACTAGTTCCTTCTACTTTTTGGTACACAGGCAGTGTTTATTAAATCCTCTACCATATTATTTAGCAGGTACATATCACCAATTACAGTGAAAGTGCTCCCAATCATACTTGCCTCCCTCATTTTTCAATACAACCTTATTTTAAACCTCTGCCAACATATCATTTATTTACCAGCTAGACAGAGGGACTACTTTTTCCACCCACCCCCCAAAAAAATTTGTGGCCATTTTATAAGATAGATATACCACTCTGAGGTGTGCGGTCGCGCTCTGATACTCTGCATCGACTTGGGCGGTTGATGCACTCAGCTCATGCCTGCATGCAACGACACTACAAAAGTGATATCAGAGCGTGACCAAGACACCTAGAGTAGAGCATCTATATATATATATATATATATGTGTGTGTGTGTGTGTGTGTGTGTGTATATATATATATATATATATATATATATATGTGTGTGTGTGTGTGTGTGTGTATATATATATGTGTATACATATATATATATATATATATATATATATATATATATATATATATATATATATATATATATATATATATATATATAAAAAAACTTAATTAATGCATCAGTTAGGGTTAAAGTGACAAAAGTAGGGAAATGTGGCATTAGGGTTTCCATTCCCTAACACCCCATTCATCACCCTGCACAGACTGACAGTTGGGGGAGGGGGCTGTCTTGGGGATTGTGAACCATAACCCTGACCACATTCCAGTACAAAATTAGGTGACATGGCTACAGTATAGGTGAATGGGGTTCGCATTGGGGTTCACAAGCCCAAGACAGCACCCTCCTCTGCCTGTCTGTTTGTGCAGGATGGGGAATGGGGTGTTAGGGTAGGAAACTCTGATGCCACCTTTCCCTACTTTTGTTGCTTTAACTATAACTGATGCATTAACAAAGTGTTTTGCAATTTATTTCCTTATTTTTTGAGATAGTATAAGAGTACAGTATCTGTATTTAATAGTGGGAGCACAGGGTTCTTTGGACCCTGTGCTCCCATCTCTCCATCGAGGTAGTATAACAGTATTCTTATGTTATGGTGGCTGCACTCCCATCCCTCCATGGAGGTAGTAGAACAGTGGGATAGCAGTGCCTGGTATGCCCAGAACAGGTCACACTAGAGCAAGGAGGGCTCGGTGGTGTTAAAGCACATCCTGGGGGAATACATAGTAACCAGGGTGGATTTAAACTAGGTGTGGGGGGAGGCAAGAGGGTGGAATTCAAAGAAGGTCACCAAAACAGGGAGCCAAATGGGCTTACCCCATACCAGTAGGGATGGAACAAGGGAGGGTTTATACAGCGTTGATATTAATAGGAAGGGGAAGGAAGGATGGGAAGGGCGCACATTGGAGGGTAATCTCCTTGATTGCAAGGAGTCTGAGGAACAAA
The DNA here is from genome assembly GCA_016271365.2 of Neoceratodus forsteri. Lineage (NCBI taxonomy): Eukaryota > Metazoa > Chordata > Ceratodontiformes > Ceratodontidae > Neoceratodus > Neoceratodus forsteri. The sequence goes on along the minus strand of CM057450.1, from coordinate 152,542,169 downwards.
ATGGCCAAGTTGCAGGCTCTCATGGTGGAGGCGGAGGTGGACATAGCTGTCATCACTGAAACTTGGGCCACCCAATACCAGGACTGGAACCTGGTGATTTCAGGGTACAGGATATACTGCAGAGATAGAGAAAAAGGGAAAGTGATGGGGTGGTGATTTATGTGAGGAAGGGGATAAGGTGTACCAGGGAGGAGGGGGGGAGGAGGGTAGAACAGAGGCATTATGGATGCAATTCCATGATTTGAGAAACAGGTCACTTAGGATGGGGGTGGTGTATTGACCACCATCTCGGTCAGAAGACTTGGATTAAGAACTAGTAGAGCAGAAAAGGAGGGTCAGTGGGAAGGGTAACACCATGATCATGGGGGACTTCAATCTGCCAGAAGTGGATTGGGGCACCCCAGTCACCTCTAGTGCAAGGGAGCAGGTCCTTCTTGAGGCTTTCCAGGACAGTTTCTTGGCACAGATGGTAAATGAGCCAATGGGGTTAGGCAGCACTCTGGACCTTGTGCTGTCTAATGGGGCGTTTGTCAGAGAGATGGGGGGTGGAGGATCTGCTGGCAGGGACAACCACCACACAGTGTGGTTCTCACTCACAATGGGTAAGGAGTTTGTGGGAACAGGGACCAGGGTGTTGGACTTTAGGCAGGCTGACTTTGGGAAGATGGCAGAATTAGTGACCAGGCACCTAGCCAAAATCCACCCACACATGGATACTAACCAGAAGTGGGATGTTAGCAAGCATGGGATCATGGAGGCCACTAGACAGGATGGCAAAACAGAGGCAATATGGATGCATGTACCAAGTCATAACACAAAAATGCTAGGGCCAGGAAACCAAGCTGGTTAAGTGGGTAGGCATTGGATAAGGTGAGAGAGAAAAAAAGGAAGCTTTCAGGAGACTCAAGAGAACTGGGCAGAAGGAGGATAGAGAGGAGCACCTGAAGAAATCAAGGGAGGTGACCAGAGCTGTCAGAGCAGCCAAGGTTTTCAGGGAGCTTAGACTGGAACAGGGCACCAAGGATGGGGAAAAGGACTTCTTCAGGTAAGTGAGGTAGAGAAGGATCTGCAAAGATCAGATAGTAGGTATAAGAAAGGATGGGGTTGGGCAGAAAAAGGGGCACAGCAGGTGGAAGCAGTAAATGAATACATCTGCTCTGTAATTACTAAGGAGAAGGATGGGTCACTGCCTCAGGTTAGGGAGGGAAGGCATGGGGAGGAGGTGATAGATGAGGTAATCACAGTAGGCAGGGTGCTAGAATTGTTAAAGGCAATGAGGTGGATAAGGTGCAAGGAATGGACAGCGTACACCCCTGAGTATTAAAGGAACTGGTGGAAGTCCTGGTGGAGCCTCTGGCAGACTTGTTCAATACCTCTCTGGAAACAGGGGATGTACCACATGACTGAAGGATGGCTCTTATGGTGCCCCTCCACAAAAATGGTCTCAAAAAGGAGCCAGGCAACAATAGACCAGTAAGCCTCACATCCATTTTGGGGAATTAATGGAGACAATCTTGAAGGAGAGTCTGGTAACCTTTCTGGAAGGTAATGGACTCCAGGACAGAAAACAACATGAATTTGTCCTGGGCACCTCCTGCCAGACAAACCTGGTTGACTTTTATGACTGAGCTACTAGGAAACTTGACAAGGGCCATGCAGTAGATGTCCTGTATCTGGATTTCAGCAAGGCATTTGATTCAGTGCCACATGGAAAGCTGATTAGTAAGGTAGGATACCAAGGAGCAGGGACAAAGATGGTGAACTGAATCAAGAACTGGTTGCAGGGAAGAGAACAGAGGGTAGTGGTGGGGGGGATTCTCATCTTCAAGGGCTGTAATAAGTGGGGTAATGCAGGACTTGGTACTGGGTCCAGTGTTGTTTGACATATTCATCACTGACATCTTACATGGTATTAAGAACAAGATTAGTCTTTTTGCAGATGAAACCAAGATCAGTGCAGTAGTGGATGACACAGAAGGGTGGCAGGGGCTGTGGGATGATCTGGCTAAACTCAAGGATTGGTCAGACACATGGCAGGCATCAGGGTGTGCCTTGGAGTCATTGGGCCTAACTGTTACCCCATTCCATGTGTAAGGAAGCTGAAAAGATACAATATAGGAGAATGGGATGAGAGTAAGACCCAATGACTCCAAGGCACACCCCAAAGCCTGTTGGTCTGTGGAGGGTGGTGGTTGGGTGGTAGGGTTGGGTGAGGAGAGATCTTAGGGTCTCAACCCTAATGACTAATTTCCCTACTTTTGTTGCTTCAACCCAAACTGATGCATTAATAAAGTTTTTTGCAATGAATTTTTTTGCTTTTTGAGATAGTGTACTTGTACCATTATATGTTTGTGGAAGCTCCATCACCCTATCATTTGTAGTGGTTGTAAAGGGCCCCCTGTCATGTGCACTTATGGTTACATAGGAGTGCAGGGCCTGTAATCAAAAGTGTATACAATTGTAATCAACCCTCATTTCCCTGTAGGAGAGCATGGCTCTCCAGGCCCTGTCCTCTGATCACAATCCCATCACTCCATAATGGTATCAGTTTGAGGCAGGGCACTATGGGCCCTGTGCTCCCATCTTTTCATAAGTGTTTAGACATTGTCAGGAAGTATCATCTTCCTGAGGGAGTGCAGGGCTCTCTGGCCCTACAATCCCAGTACTTCATAATGGAGGGTCCTGCACACCCAGTACTGCATAATAGTATCAATATGTGGCAGTGCAGGCCCTCTGGGCCCTGTGCTCCCATTTACCTATAATTGTAGAGACACAGCACAGGGCTAGAGACATTCCAAGTAACCTCCATGATGCAAATGATGCAATATCTCAGTAACCATAGGAACATGGGGAAAAATTCGACTGCAGTTGTAATCATGTCCTGGTAACTGTACGTGTTTAACACATAAAGTGTATTAATCTGTGTTTAGAGAAAAATCCATATCTTGAACAGTTTTCGAGATAATGGCACTGAAAGGTACTGTGTCTGTCACAATGTTATCCTATGGGAAATTTCCAAATTTTGAAATGTTATAACTATCAAATAAATGTAAATTTTATCACTAAACTAGCAAGCATCACATCTGTGGAGCAAACCCTTTCTACCCTGAAAATTTCAGCACTTAATTCCAAACCGTTTCTTTGCAGTGAAGTTAAAAAGAAATAGTAAAGTGTAAAAATCCCTTTTCATGAGCTGTCAAAGGCCCTTTTAGTGAGCTGTCAGAATCCCTTTTTATTAACGAATCCCTTTTCATGAGGTAAGGCCAGCCAGTTGTCATGTCATGAAAAGGGATTTTGTCAGCTTGCAAAAAGGGATTGGCTCTCAAAAGGGAGTTTTGACACCTCACAAATAGGGATTTTGACAGCTCTTGAAAATAGATTGGAAGCTAGTTGCAAAAAGGGATATTTAAATTAAAAAACAAGCAATTTTTGACCCAAGTAAAGAAAACCAAAAGCACAGAAGTATAAAGGACATACTCATGAACAAAGCCCATACTTAGATGTCTACAGAAGACATCCCTGGGACAAGTTATAACATTTTGTTTTTGAGGAAAAATGAAAACAAGGTGGCTGCTCTCAAAAAGGGAATTTTTTCTCATGAAGAGAGATTTTATAAATCTGTCTTTGTGAGCTGTCAAAATCCCTTTGTGTGAGCTCAAAATCCCTTTTTGCACTGTACTTCTCTTCAAAAGATTGAACTGAGCATGGTCAGAAACCAAAATTTCAAAATTGAATAACTTTGGAATGAGTTAATATGTTTTCACCAAAACAATGCTTGTTCTTTGGTTGCTAAAAATTTCAGACCAAAATTCCAAATGGTGTTGTAGCAGCACAATGAGGAACAAAACAGCAAAAACTGGCAAAAAAAGTGACTTTTACACTTATTTCAATATGTGTTGCATGAAAACCAGACATCTGATCAAAACGAAACTTGGGAAGTCAAGAGACTGACCTCATGGGACAGTGCATACCAAATTGTATGCAAATATGTTGAATGGTTGCAAAGTTATGAAAGTGCAAAATTTGAGGTTTAACATTAAACTGCCCACTCAACCCTTACTATAGTTAACTATTATATATATATATATATATATATATCTATACAGTAGATAGATAGATAGGGGATATGACATGGCCTGACTGAGATATCATATTTATCTTCACAAGAGGCCAGTGATATCATGATATCACTGGCCTCTCGTGAAGATAAATATGATATCTTCAGTCAGGCCATGTCATATTCTATTTATACAATGTATGCTTTGCCCCCCCCCCAATACAACTCACCACATGCTCCTCTCAATGCAATGGGTGATATAAAGGTGATGGCCCTAGCAATACAACTCCACTTACAGAAAAGCTGCCAAAACAGCAGATGTCATTTATTGTTTAAAAAATATCTGGTGGATCCTGTTATTTATGGTTAGTTTTAAAAAGTCTTATCTGGTTTATCCTGCCATGCCACCCCAACAGAGCTCCACATGCCCTCCCAACGTAACAAATTACATAGGGTTTTCAAATATCTGGTTGATCCTGTCAATTTAAATTACTAAAATATCTGGTTGATCCTGCTATTATTTTGGGGAAAAGTGATTTTTTTAAATGCTTATCTGGTTGATCCTGCCACTCTGAGCACTTTCACTTTCCCTGTAATTGTAGCATGACCGAACGCTATCCACACTGACGATTGCTACATTGCCAAATGTTTTCTAGGAGGTGCCCCGGGTTCAGTAACTGAGAAAACGCTGTGCTTTATGCTTATTTCTATGTATCTTGTTGAAAAAAAGCTTCCGACTGCACATAGAGTGCAGCAGTGACCGAGCCAGCGGCTTTTGAACAGTAAAAGGAAGCAGGGTTGAAAGCCGCCCTTGGCCCCCCTGCCCACACTCCCAACCGGCATCAGGGTGCACATTAGGGTTGTCGTTCCTAACCTCACCCCATTCTCCTACACCTTGCTTCTTTACACATGTGATGGGATGAGAGTTATGGCCAACAACCCTAATGCGCACCCCTGATGCCGTTGGGGGGTGTGGGCGGAGGGTCAAGAGGGGCTTTCAACCCAACACTGAATTTCCTCACTTTTGTCGGTGTGGAACAACCCTAACTAATGCATTAAATGGAGTTTTTGCCATATATATATATATATATATATATATATATACAATGGCGTGAAAAGTATTTGCCCCTTCTGATTTTCTCTATTATTGCATATTTGTCACACTGGATGTTTTCAGGTCTTTAGACAAAATATAATATTAGATAAAGGAACCTGAGTGGACAAATAACACTTTTTTTACTTATTTCATTTATTTAATGAAAAAAGTTAACCAACACCAACTGGCACTGTGTGAAAAAGTAATTGCCCCCTAGTTAAATCAGCCCAATTAAAGGGATAATTAGAGTCAGCTGATTGAACACAGCCAGGCTTGATTACAGCCAGCCCTGCTCAATATAAACCTCACTTATTTTGGCCCTTACCATCAGAGTCACATTGCCAGCACAAAGATTAAACAAGCACATTATGCCATGATCAAAGGAAGTTCCTGAAAGATCAGAAAAACATTTTGTTGCCCTCTATCAGTCTGGAAAGGGTTACAAAGCTATTTCTAAGGCTCTGGGACTCCATCAAACCACAGTGAGAGCCATAATCTCCAAATGGAGAACACTTGGAACAGTAGTGACCCTTCCCAGGAGTGGGCAGCCTGCCAAAATTACTCCAAGGGCGCAGTGTAAAATCATCCAAGAAGTCTCAAAGGATCCTAAAACAACATCCAAAGAACTGCAGGCTTCTCTTGCCTCAGCTAAGGTCAGTGTTTATGACTCCACAATCAGAAAGAGACTGGGCAAAAATGGGCTTCATGTGAGATAGCAAAGTAGGAAACCACTGCTAACCAAGAAGAACATAAATGCTCGTCTCTCATTTGCCAAGAGCACCTGGATGATCCACAAGCCTTTTGGGAAAATGTTCTATGGACAGATGAGTCCAAAGTGGAACTTTTGGACAACATGGATCCCATAATGTCTCGTCAAAGCAAACACAGCATTCCACAGTAAGAACACCATACCAACAGTCAAACATGGTGGTGGTAGTGTGATGTGTGGGGATGCTTTGCTGCCTAAGGACCTGGATGACTTGCCATAATTAAAGGAACCATGAATTCTGCTCTGTACCAGAAATTCTTAAGGAGAATGTCCAGTCATCCTTCCATCAGCTGAAGCTGGCGTAGTTGGTCATGCAGCAAGACAATGATCCAAAACACAAAAGCAAGTCCACATCAGAATGGCTAAAAGAAGTAAAATTAAAGTTTTAGAGTGGCCTAGTCAAAGTCCAGACTTAAACCCAATAGAGATGCTTGGCGGGACCTGAAACGAGCAGTTCATGCTCGAAAACCTACCAAATGTTACTGAATTAAAGCAGTTCTGCGAGGAAGGTGGGTTAAAATTCCTTCTAGCGATGAAAGACTGATATTGAATTATAGGAAGTGTTTGGTTGCAGTCATTGCAGCTAAATGTAGCGTAACCAGTTATTAAGTGTAAGGGGCAATTACTTTTCACACAGTGCCAATTGGTGTTGGTTAACTTTTTTCATTAAATAAGTGAAATAAAAAAAAAAGAGTGTTATTTGTTCACTCAGGTTCCCTTTATCTAATATTACATTCTGTCTAAAGACCTGAAAACATCCAGTGTGACAAATATGCAATAATAGAGAAAATCAGGAAGGGGGCAAATACTTTTTCACGCCACTGTATATATATATATATGTATATATATATGCATTAAGCCACTCGGAAAGAGGCTTCTACTAGGGAATTAATGCATTGCCTGAACCACCCCCAACCATGCATTAATTCCCTAGTAGAAGTCTACTTTCGAGTGGCTTAATGTACTTGTAAGATGGCAAGCACTGTTTAAAAATTGTACAATTAGAAACAGTGTGCAATATATGACTAATCCAATGGTATAAAATCAGAATACTGCTTCAGAACACTGTTTTCGGTGATGAAGTATTACATGGTTTACAAGCTGCATAGATATGGAACTGTGTACATGCTCATTGAATAGTTCCTATTCATTAAGGTTGTAACTGCAGTTTTAGCACAGTTTGCAACTTTCTTTTGTATAATGAGGGACGGAGATGGGAAAACAAACAATTCCTTTGCTAAAAACCCTTGTGTGTTAATTCGTTGCTTCCATTTTTTCCTTATATTCAGTGGTGCATTAAGGGTAAAGTACAAAGATTTACATATCTCTGTAAGTCAAGATATGCAAATATTCATACCTTTCCCATAATGCACTATTGAATCTGCACAAAAAACAAAGCAGAGGAGTTCCCAATATGGGTATTGATCAATGCAGGTACTTTTTTCCCTGTGATGTTGTCAAATAAATAAGCCTCTACACTGTTTGAAAAATGCTATGGTTTGGTAATATTCAGCTCTGTCTTTCTCGTGCATAGCGGCCACGTTGAGAAACATACAACTGTTCCCAATGCGATCCCCAGGCTTTTGCAGCTGATAACGCTGTACTCGGAGTCAGAAGATGGCTACCCACTTGCCTTCACCTCTGTTCCTGCAATCGATCACGCTATGTGTGTGCTGAGTGCCATGTAGATGGACATTCTGCTCTACTGCTCTTTGTGTGTGAATACACAAAAATAGGTTTCTAACATAGTGAGTATAGCTTCAGCAATAACTTGCGTTACCATAAACTTGGGACATACTGTATGCTGGGTGCATGGAGGACTGCAGGGTGGGTGAGTGTGAAGGGACTATAGTACCAGGGAGGAATCTATCATATTGAGGATCTTTTCATGTGTGTCTCTGTTTTAGCACATCCTCTAGCACCATCTATGGGAAGGGACAGAGAAAGAAGTATGATGGAAAGCACTGTGTCTGTCTGTCTGTCTCTCTCTCTGCCAGTTTATTTCTTAATGTGCAATGGGAACTTGAAGGTGGACAAAAAGGTACTGCAACAGCAGGCATTACTAGGGAATGAATCCCTGCTAGTTTTGCATCACATGCTGCCTTTTGCCCAATGAGTACCTTCTATTTTGACATTTATTTATTGCCATGTTACAAATATATTTATATGTAGAGAAACAATAATTATTTTCTGTTGTTCGTCGCCTGATTTCCTTGATTGCCATCCTGATATGTCAGTGGCAAACAAGGAAATTGGCTCTCAAACAAGGATTCCCAGTCTGGCCATCTGGTCGTGAAAATTTCAGAACAGATGAACAGAGTGGGGATCTTTGTCTGTTAGCCAATTTTCTTGTTCACCAGTGTCGAACAAAGACTAGCGTACAAGGAATGTAGTGAGTGAAGAACAGAGATAAGGCATGTAACATACTTCAAGACAATGTATGGTTTTTATGGTATATTCAAATTGGATAGTGCCACAGGAGTCCCAGAGTGTTTCCCTGTGTCACTTTTCATATGCCTTCAAAAATGTGCCATGGTGGCAAATTGGTACATTTTGAACACAGGGCGCTGATGGGAGTTGGGTGTTCCATACATGTTTTTAAAGCTCATTGGTCATTAGATCACAGATGAGGGTCATTGTGATGTAATATGCTGTTTTTGTACTGTTGACGGTGATTAAATAGCAGGTTCCCTAGTTTTTCACTGCTGTGCAATGGTGCAGCACACTGGGATCCATGCTACATTGTGTTGTGAACATGCTGTGACCAGTTTACTTTTTTATGTGCATAGAGCATGTAACATGCTTCAAAACCATGTATAGTTTGTGTGATCTATTCAACTTGGATAGTGCCAAACAGGTCCCACAATGTTTCCCTGAGTCCCTCTGCATATTCCTTCAGAATGTGCCTTGGCAGCGAATTGGTCCATTTTGAATGCAGGGTGCTGCTGGGAGCTGGGTGTTCCATACATGCTTTTGAAGCTCACTGGTCAGCAGATCACAGATGAGGGTCATTGTCTGTGATGCCTCATTGGTCAGCAGATCAGAGATGAGGGTAATTGTCTGTGAGGCCTCATTGGTCAGCAGATCACAGATGAGGGTCATTGTCTGTGAGGCCTCATTGGTCAGCAGATCACAGATGAGGGTCACTGTCTGTGAGGTAATGTGGTTTGTCATACTTTTGACAGGGTGATGAGAAAGCAAGTTCCTTAGTCTTTCGATGCTGCACAATAGCACAACACACTGGGGTCCATGCTACATTGTGTTGTGAACATGCTGTGACCACTTTACTTTTTTAGGTGAATAGGGCATGTAACATGCTTAAAAAAACATGTATGGTTTGTGTGGTCTATTTGACTTGGATAGTGCCACACAGGTCCCACAATGTTTTCCTTGTCCCTCTGTATATGGCTTCAGAAAGTGCCATTGCAGCAAATTGGTCCAATTTGAATGCATGGCGCTGATGAGAGTTGGGTGTTCCACAGATGATTCTGCAGCTCATTTGTTAGTGGATCACACATGAGGATCATTGTCTGTGAGGTACTATGCTTTGTCACATTTATGTGGTGGCAAAATTTGTGCTGACGCCCTAGTTTTCAACTACCATGCATTTGCGCTGTACACTTTTAGGCTCATTATAACTAATAATAACATGTGGTTGGAATATTTTACATCAGCACGTGATCTGTGATTTGTAATCTTTCAAATTATATGCACTTTCTATGGCAATTATTAAATTAGTATCTATTCAGTACAGTTGTTGCTCACAATAGATACTTTTAGTGGGGTGTAAAAAGTGCTCAGTTTACTAAGCATTTCCAAAAGAAACAAGAGTTAAAAATATTAACAAAATTTACAGGGGCATACAAACGTCAGAAAGCACACATCACAGCTCATTAACACCCAAGGAGTAAAGTGCATACTTAAATGTAGCAAGCAAGCATCCCTGTGCAGAGTTCAGACAGTATTTGTGGGACAAAATGAAAAACAAGATGGCGGCTTGAAGACAAAGAACCTTTCCTGGCGACCAAGGATTTGCAACTTGTGAACAAGGATTGGTCTCTCACGAACAAGGATCCTTGTTCATAAGGTGCAGCTATCCTGAAAAATAAAAATCCCATTGAAAATAATGGGACCTTAAAATGCTATAACTTTCAACAGATCAATGTTTTTCGCCAAATCAATACTGGCTTGTGCAGTGATCCAAGTCTCACTAGTCCACCCTCCACATCAAAGACGCAGAAGATGGGGTCATCAGGTTAACTCTCACCCACTTCTCCTATACTGTGGCATGTCAGCTTGTTTACCATGGAATGGGTGAGAGTTAGCCCTGATGACTTATGACACCCCAACACGTGCTGGTGTGTGGAGGGTGGAGTAGTGGGGGTGGAGTGGTAGGGATGCAAACCCTGGAGGTGGGGCGTTAGGGTTGGAAACACTAACTCCATATTTCCCTACTCTTGTCACTATAGTATTCACCCTATCTGATTTTTGCAATGAACTTCCCTTCTTTATCAGACAGCATATTTTTATTCTCATTTTACTGCGGGAGCACAGGCCCTCTATCCAGATAGTACAATGGTGTCCATATGTCATGGTGGGAATGCAGGGTCCTTTGGACTCTGTGCTCCCATTCCTCCATCCAGATAGTACAACAGTATCCAAAAGTCACAGTGGGAGCACAGGGTAGTTTGGATCCTAAGCTCCCATCCCTCCACAGATGCACATATGTATCTAGCTGTGGAAACACAGGGGTCTCTGGCCCTTGCGCATCCACACATAAAGTGATGAGCAGGCATAGCAAAATTGCAGCAAATAGTCATAAGTGTGCCATCTTAAATAATGTTTACCCAAATGTTCAACATAACCTTATCACCTCACCACATGTACTCAGTACAGAAAACTTTCAAATCCCTGTTGAAATGTAATTCTGTGCAACTGTAACTCCATTTGTGCACCACAGGTGCAGAAAAACATTTTTGGCAGGATTTGAAAAATTACAGCTGTACTATTCATGAGGTGGTGTGAAAAATGATGAGGTTTAAAATCTGGAGTGAAAACATGAAAAACTGGTGAAGTTACAAGCGTTTGTAAAAACTGTACAATGCACGCTCACAACTCGGTCATTTTGTAAACTTTTTTCACTAAATTGTCAACGTGGGTTTTTTGGGTCCTCCCCTCGTGAACAGTTGCAGTGTGATGTTGATAATCCATCCGGAAAGTTGATTTTGCACAGCGACCAAGCCATTCTGTGCTACAGGTGCAAAAACGCATTTCAGGCAGGATGTGAAAAGAGAAAGCCATACTGTTCACGAGGATACCTGAAAAAAAGGCAATGTTGAAAACCTGGGGTGAAAATATTAAAAACTAGCTAAGTTCTGAGCATGCATAGAAACTGCACAACACACGCTTGTAATGCAGTCACTTTTTGGAATTGTTGCACCAAATTTGCAAAATGGGGTTCTTGGGACCCCACCTCATGAACAGTGGCACTGTTGTTTTGTTAATCAGTCCCAAAAGGTGATTCTGCACACTGCAGAATCACGTTTTGGGATAAATAAACGAAATGACCGTGACTGTGTTCATGAGGTGGGGTCCCAAGAACCCCATGTTGAACATATGGTGTAAAAATTCCTAAAATTTGCCGAGATATCAACATAAGTTGAAACTCCCCATTGACTCCCATTATACGGTGCTTATCTTGATTTCTCAGATCGTAGTTCAGCTTTGAAGAGTGCAGATGTGTTCTGGCCCACAGAAGATGACAACGCTGACCTCCAGCGGTAAGTATGGGTTAGGGGGGTGCAGGGAGGTGGGTGCACAGAGGGAGAGTGGGGATGGGGGAGAAGATGGGAAGAGACAATGAGGGGCCGCTTTCTTTTTTTCAGGGGTCAAAAACAAAAAGATGTCGGAGATGTTTTCTTTTTCACAGGGTAAAAATTATGATTTGGGGGACACTGGGAGTGGGCTACCCAGTGTCCCACAGTTGGAGGGGATTGTTGTTGCTGTGCCGACTCAGGGATTGGGCACCCCGATGTTGGCAGTTTATATCATAATTAAAAACATCAGAATACAGCTGAACGACTCCTCTTTAGCTATGTTCTGATGTGTTTTTATTTTCTTTTTAATTGTATTTTACAGTTTCTGCAAGTGAAGATCCTCACTAAGTGGCAAACAAGAAGACGGACACAAGGTAGCTCCATCTTTCACAGTAGAGTGAACTTTGTGAAAAAAAAAACCTTCTTTTCGCAAAGAAGGTCTTTGCTATTTAAGACCTGCTCTGTCTTCTTCTCTCTAGCTGCTTGTCCCTGAACAGGGCAGTTCCAGCTCACCCACGGTCGGCCGGCACCCAGCCAGCCACCGACCAAGACCAGGACACCCGCCTGCAGCTCCTTTGAAGATACGGGACAGCGCAGCCAATCAGAACACGGGTGCTTCAGCAAACCCACTCTGATTGGCAGGAGTTTTCCCCTGCTATAGACACCTGGCACTTTGTTAGACTTTCCATAGAACTAAGCACATTTCTACTGTGTTATTAGGAGTTTTTCTACTGTATTAGCTGGACTGTAATTTCTACTACTGTTTTAAATTGCTTACACCTCTTCTGTCTGACTGCTATTCCTGCAGCGCCCCCCCATCCAAGCACTCTGCCTTGGGGTTCTGCTACAAGGGGACTTGAGTCTGAAGGGTGGATGGCCACTAACTAAGCTGCTCCTGATCTCCTTGTTCCCCTTTCTGCTGTATTTTCTCATCTAGGTTTTAAATGGGTACCTAGGTGGGCAAATTTCTTGCCTAGAAAATATTGCACTAATACAAATCATGAGACCACTCAATCTGGGACCATGGCTCTCCTTATTGTGTTTTTATTGCTCCTAAGGTGCAGAGTTTTCAGCAATACAGTGCAATTCGAAGTACCTCAATGCAATTCAGTTCTCCAATGTACCTTATCAATACCTAATGTTATAACAGTCTACAGTGCAGACACTCTGTCATTCTCCTCTCCCCTTTTAGCCTATTCCCCCCGGTTAGCCTACACCCCTTTGCTACTGTCCTCACCTATGTCTACCCAAGCACTTACATTGATCACAATCAACTGTCATTACAGTGGCGCCGCCTCTTGCGCAGCACGATGTGGGTTGCCGCAAAGAAATAAAAAAGCAGTCTCCATTCTTATAAGCTCCTTATGGAAAGTTATACTTCTGCTTCTTCTCTGCTCAGGAAATGTGGAGCTCAACCCTGGCCCCCCCCCTACAACTTACCTCGCCTATCGATTTTGCTGAGGCCACAGGTCTCAAAATGATGATGGTCAACATTTTAAGCCTGCCTAAAAAACTTGTACAGCTGCAAGCCTGGGCTGCACACGTTAACCCAGACCTTATCATAATTACTGAGTCGTGGTTAAAAAAGACGAACACTGATCAACAAATATCACTGCAGGGCTACAATTTATTTAGAGCAGATAGAGAGTCTAGAGGCGGGGGTGTGGTTATCTATGCCAAATCTAAGTACTTGGTCACCAGTATTAGTTGCAAATCTCTAGCCAAGGAATTTGAGTTAGTTTTGCTGAGCCTTCATCTCCTCTCCTCGGAATGTATCACTATCCTAGGTGGCTATAGACCCCCGTCTGGTGGTGATGAAGTCCTTAATCTTTTGAAATCCATGTTCACAGATGCAAAAACTGAAACAATATTTCTAGGAGATCTAAATATGGACTGGCTGTCACCTAAATCACATGGCCTCAAATCCCTTTGTGATGAGCTAGGTCTTGGGCAATTAGTCAGAGAACCTACTAGGAACAACACTCTAAATACTGCCAACAGTTCCATTCTAGATGTTGTACTAACCACCCATCCACACAAAATATCTCATTTGGCAGTGTTTCACAATGACATGAGCGATCATGGAATTGTTGCTTGCATAAGATCTCAAATTAAGGCCCGCCAACCCATCTTTATAACAAAAGATCCTTTCGCCAAATTCAGTGCAGTAAACTTCCTATCGGATCTGAGCATGATCAGATGGCAAGATCTTTACCTAGCCAAAAATGTCAACAAGGCAGCTTGCATCCTTAATGACAAACTCACTACAATAATAAATAAGCATGCCCCTTTCATCAAAGTAAGTGCGGAACAATTCCAATCCCTGGTTCACCTCGGATCTCAAGGCAGCCCTTATAGCTCGAGATAAGCTCTGGGCTAAAGCTAGACATTCCAAAGAATCTTCGGATTGGCAGGCCTTAGAACAGCCAGGAATAACTGTGTGAAAAACTTCACTCTGCTAAAGCTAACTATTATATTTCTACTCTCGAACAAGCTAAAGTAACCCTCATAAAATATGGAAGACTATCAAAGCTATAGAAGGACTGCCCATGGCCCTCTGTCCCAACAAAGATAGTTGAAGTGGCAAGATTGTGGAAAACAAGTTCCTAATCCTGGAGGAACTTAACTCCCACTTTGCCACAGCTGGATTAGCTTTGACTCGTCACCTTATGCTGGTGCTGCGGTGAGCCAGCATACCCTCCCGCCACATCTAGTCCTGGACCCAGTCCCTTCCAGCTCGGCGAGATAACTTATAAAGAAGTAGAAGATTCTCTTCTTAACTTAGACACCAAAAAGTGCAGGGACGATGGCTTGGAACACTTTTTCCTAAGGTCAGGCTATGCCCATCTCACCCCAATTCTCCACATCTTCAATCTTCCATTACATCTGCTGCTGTGCCATGCTGAAATCAGCACATATCCTCCCTCTATTTAAATCTGGTGACCCATGCGATGTAAACAACTATAGGCCTATCTCCATATTGCCTATCCTTTCTAAAGTTCTCGAAAACTGATCCATATTCAGTTAAAATCTCACTTGAAACCTTCTCTCTCATTAACCCAGCTCAAATCTGGCTTCCGGCTAATCATAGCACAATCACTGCACTAGCAAAAGTAACCAATGATTGGATCTCTGCTATAGATGCTAAGAAGGTAACTAGTGCAGTCTTTTTGGACCTCAGCAAAGCTTTTGATACTGTTGATCACAAACTATTAGTCAATTGCCTTGCAAAGTTGGGTGCCACATACCATACCACCAGTGGTTCTCTAGCTACCTAACTGGAAGATTCCAAAAGTAAGGCGGAAGGCTTTTTCTGCCTTGCCAGTTGCAAGAGGAGTCCCCAAGGATCCATCTGAGGCTCTATCTTGTTTCTCTGTACATCAGTGACTTAGATGCTAACATATCTACGTCCAATCTGCACTTTGCAGATGACACTGTGTTGTATACTTCTGGCTCATCGTTATCTGAAGTCAAGGGAGTGCTTCAAAGCGGACCCTTATCAACTTGAGCATAATTTAATAAAGGCAAAGCTTCTGCTCAATGCCAAGAAGACTAAAGCGATGATATTCCCCCTGCAGTGCTGTCTCAGGCTCCCCAATACTCTTGCCCAAGATTTCATTGTCACCACGCTAAGCAGAGCCTCTGGAAGTTGTAACCAAATTTAAATATCTAGGTATCTGGATCGACAATAAATTATCTTTCAGTGACCACATCAAGATGTCTCTAGAAGGTTAAAAGCAAGGTTAGGTTTCTTCTACAGAAATAGGCCCTTCTACATGAAACTAGAAACAAGCTTGTACAGGCCACTTTTCTCCCCTACTTGACTATGGCGATGTAATCTATTCCTCCACCACTCTTGCAAATCTAAGTAAACTGGACATCCTTATCACCGTCATTATGGTTCATTACCAACTCCCCTACCTCGCACTCACTGTGACTTATATGCAGCTGTTGGTTGACATCCCTTACTACTAGACGCCTGCTCCATGCTGGGCTATGGACTCTTAAACTGCTCCTGCAGAAATTGCCAAGCTATCTCTCTTCCCTTATTAGTATCTCACATAGTGCATACTCGTTAAGAAAATCTGACTTTATTATGCTTGACATGCCAGGCAGCGGACTTCCTTTGGTAAACGTGATATTGCATATGCCCTTCCTCCATTTGGAACCAATTACAAACCGTACTGAAACTAACTAGCACAGTTTCAATAAACTTCACAAATCGCTAAGTTCAGCCAAAATAAAAGACACCTGTAACTGTCATTAAGTCTCTTCCTTCCCATGCGTCTATATTTATCCACTGGTAAGGTATAATTGATTTGTCATATTAACTGCTTTCCTTCCCTTCTACTCCTGGCTTTATCTTTGCTTACGCCACTGCTACTCTATCAAATCTCTCTCCTCCCATATCAGTTGTAGACTGTTGTTTGTTCTAGCTGCAAAATACTGTATATTTGATTTGATTTGATTGGATTAAATCAAATCACACCAGTCATCATGTTTCATTTATCAGTATCGCGACCTATAAGTCGCTTCCCTGTCTCATATCAATGTTTACCACCTGCGGTCACCCTATGTGGTACCCTTGTATGTATATCCAGCCTACATCATGTAACGTGTATTTCATGTATATACTGTTATTACCTATCTGTGTTTGTACTTTAAGTGTTTATGTCACAGGACCTCCTTGTGAATGAGCTTGCTCAATGGAGTTTTCCTGCAATAAACTTGAACTTGAACTTGAACTTGCCCAAAGTACTCCTATCGTGCAAAAGTTCTAACTTTCGTGTCCGTCATATAAATCTTCCCATAGGAAATAATGGGAAAATGTAACATTGTATAACTTTTGAACAGATTAATACTTTTTCACTAAGCCTTCAAAAGGCACATCTGTGCCCCAAAGGCTTTCTTCCCAGAAAATGTCAGACCAGAACCTAAAACCGTTTCTGTGATACAGGTGGACTAAGAAATGTAAAAAAATGGTAAATTTAGGATTTTGTGACACTCTGTATCTCAGAAACCATAGAACCAATTCACACAAAATGTGGCACTTCAAGATACCTGCCCCTAGAGATTATGCACGCCCAACTTCATGCAAACCTGTTGAATGGTTCCAGAGTTATTAAAGTTCAAAATGTTGGGTTTAGCATAGAAGTTTGCACTCAGCCCTAACCATAGTGGCACTACTGCGCCACTATAAAATATATATATATCAATTCATGGCAAAAAACTCCATTAATGCATCAGTTAGGGTTGTTCCACAGTGACAAAAGCAGGGAAATTCGGTGTTAGGGTTACCACCCCTTGCACCCCACCCCCACCAACAGGCATCGGGTTGTGCATTACAGTTGTCGGGCCTAACCCTCACTCCATCCCATGTGTAAAGAAGCTGAGGTGGTGCAGCATAGGAGAATGGGGTGAGAGTTAGGCCCGACAACCCCAAACGCACACCCCAAAGCCTGTTGATGGTGGTGGGGAGGGTGTGGGGTGCAAGGGGTGATAACCCTAATACCAAATTTCCCTGCTTTTGTCGGTGTGGAACAAACCTAACTGATGCATTAATGGAGTTTTTTGCCATGAATGTCCCTTCTTTTTGAGAATGTACGTTATAAATAGTCAATGCTATGTGTTGGTGGGCCCCGCACTCCCACCCTGCTGCCCATTTCTGCTTAATAACTGTGACAGTAATGCTTACATTAACAGTAATGGTAACGGTGACTCAAATGCAAATGCTAATGGTGAAGTAAATGTAAACCGAAACGCAAATGGTAATGGAAACACAAGCACAAACGGAAATGGTAATGCAAATGGTGACAGAAATGCAAATGTAAATGGAAACGATAATGCAAACGGAAGTGGAAACACAAATGGTAATGGTGAAGCAAACGGGAACAGTAACGCAAACGGAAATGGGAACACAAGCAGAACTGTAAAGGCAAACGCTAACCATTACGCTAATGATGATGGAAATGGAAACCAACTCAGTAATGGTAACATTAACAGAGACGCAAACATAAATGCAAACGGTAATGCAAATGCAAGTGCAAACGCAAATGGTAATGATAACAGTAACGGTGATGCAAAGAAAAACACTAACACAAACAGTAATGTAAATTCAAATGGTAACGCAAACATTAGCGCAAACACAAATGGTAATGGTAATGATAACAGTAATGTAAACACAAACACAAATGGTAACATAAGCGCAAACGGTAACATAAACGCAAACAGCAATGGTAGCATAAATGGTGACGCAAACATTAACGTAAACCCAAACACAAATGGTAACGTAAACACAAGAGTTTTTCCCTCTATCAACCCATGCCTGTAGTTTAGTTCAGTTGTGTCAAGAAATAGAGTTTTAACCTTTGAAAATCTTTAGTCCCGGCTTGCTAACGATCTTTGATCACAAGCCTGCAAATTCTTTGGCAGCGAGATCATTTTTGTTCACGAGCTTCTTTTGTGACTTCCCGACCAGATGTCCAGGTTTTTTCTGGATGAGATCTCCCTGGGAGGGACCAGATAGCCCAAATTTCATAACCAGATGTCCCCTGATGGTCAAAAATGATCTTAGGTCACAAGGTTGTAGCCGATTCTAGCGACCAAAGAATTTTTAAAGGTGGTAAAATTTTACAATTAAATATCTCTGAAATGGTTTGCTCTTTTTACTTCAAATTTGGAGGGTGTTGAGGGGATGATCTAGAGATGTGACTGATGCTGTTTAGGTGTTGGAAAATTAATTTGTTGTGGAGAGATTGAGTGATGTACAGTACTTAGCATTTTGCCCAAAGGATTATGCATGGTGCTATTGGCTTGAAATCTATAGGGTAGGTAGCCCTAGTGCCACAGAGGTGCCTTTCAGTGGTTTTATGTGTAAAACTTAAACAGGTGTGGAATTATGCCACTCCAGTGAATGAAAATTTGGTTTGTTCCATGTTAATAACTTTTGAACCATGCATTCAATTTGCCTGAAATTTGGAATGTAGAAAGATTAATCATAGATCTTCGATTCTGACAGTTTTCATGGTGGTGGCAGTTACAGTTGCTGAATTGTAGCGTGTGCTCATTATAGTTAACATGAAGGTATATGTGTGCATTATGAAAACCATGGTGAGCACATTTCAGGGTGTACAGGAAGATCCCATTATAAGGTATAGGACAGCTTAAAAGGTATGGCAGAAGTATATTGTTATGCATTGCTGGGCAATGTGGTGGGAATGCGGACCCTCTCAAAAGGCATGGCAGAAGTATATTATTATGCAGTGCTGAGCAACAGGCCCCATGCTCCCACCAATACATGTGATTCAGTACTTATATTGTGATGTTTTTCAGAAATGTACAAGTTGGTGGGAGGGTCCCGCGCTCCCTCCAGCAGTGAAAAATGCATTTGAGTGGGTTCAGATTGGGTTGTATGCATGGGTGCTGGGCTGGGCTGGTGCCTTTTGAAGATTTCATGAAAAAATGTTGCTCTGTTCCAATGTTATGCCATTTTTTGGTCTGTCATTATAGTCAATGGGAAAATGTATATGTGCATTGTGAAAACGGTGGCAATGTCATTTTCCGGTGTGCAGCAAGAATGTATTTGACTGGCTTCAGATTGTTTTGTATACATGGATGCTGGGCTGTGGTGCTCCCGTTTGAAAATTTCATGAAAAAAATCTTGCTCCGTTCAGAAGTTATGCCATTTTTCGGTGTCCCATTATAGTCAATGGCAATATATATATGTGCATTGTGAAAACAATGTGATCACATATGTTGCTGTGCAACAATAATCCATTTGAGTGGGTTCTGATTGGTTTATATGCATGGTTCCTGGGATGTGGTGCTACCCTTTGAAGATTTCATGAAAACATGTTGCTCCATTGAACAGTTATGCCACTTTTTGTCTCCCATGATAGTCAATGGAAAAATATATATGTGTAGTGTGAAAAGATTTGGTCGTGTGGCAACATGTCTGCAAAGGATTGTCCAGGGTTTTTCTTTCTGTGAGACTCTTGTAGCCATTCCATTGCATTTCTGGGCCCATATCTCTTGGATACCAAGTCGTGGTGCCACAGATGTGTGTTTTGCTGTGATAGCACCCCTCTCTTTAGGGTTCAGTAGGCACTGTAATGTTAAACGTCACATTTTTTGCATGCTTATAACTTTGCAACTGTTTAATGGATTTGCCTGAAATTTTGAATACTTGGTCTGGTATGACACTTCTGTTGATTTACTAATTTTCATTTCAGTTGTACATATGTTTTTTTTTCGCAGTGAAGTGTCCAAAATGTGCTTTTCACCACTCCTGCACAGTTGTTTGCTCATGGCGCTGTGCAACCATTGAACGAATGTTCACAAAATTTGGGACTCATAGTCTGCTATTGCACATCTCTTCTTTTACCAGTTTTTGTTTCTGTTGGAAATACAGTTCTTGTACAGCAAAGCAGCAAAAATTTTCTTTTGACACTCATGAGCAGTTTTCTGCTCGTGCGGCTGTGCAACTGTTGAACAGATTTGGATAACATTTGGTACACATGGTCTGGTATGGCACATCACTTCATTTACCAATTTTCATTTCAGTCGGACATACGGTTTTTGTGCTGCGAAATGAGAAAAATGCAGTTTTTGCTACTTTTGCACACTGTGTTCCCTGTGGTGCTGCACAGCCATTGCGTGGTTGATTGGTTTGAAACGTAGGACATAGAAAGCCCATTGTTCAGGAAACATGCCAGTTTTTGTTTGGTGGAATAATAGTGTTCCTTTCCAGAGCTCTAAGCATTTGAAGTTGCCACCCTCACAGTCAAAGAATTTTCCGCCACCAGGTCTGCGATTTTAGCGCATTTTTGGCTGTGATGGCCTCCATTTTGTGGCAGTCGTGGCCGATTCTCACAGCCAAAGAATTCTTAAATGTGTACAAACTTTAAAATTACATACCTCTTAAATGGTTTGGTATTGTTACTTGAAACATGGAGGGTGTTGAGGGGATGTCCTAGAGATGTGAAATTTGCCATTTAGGTGCTGGGAAATGTATCTGTTGGGGAGATATTCACTGACACCATTGATGCTTTCCCCATTGGATTATGCATGCTGCTATTGGTTTGCAATTTAGGAGGTAGGTAGCCCTAGTGCCATGAACGTGCCTTTCAGTGATTTGGTGTGTGAAACAAACAGATGCAGAATTATGCCACTCCGACAAATGAAAATTTGGTCTGTTCCACTATGATCACTTGAACCATGTGTCCAATTTGTCTGGAATTTGGAATGTAGAAAAATAAATCATAAGTCTTGACACTGGTAGTTACAGTAGCTGAACTGTGGTACATGCTCATTACATGTAATGGGAAAGTATTTACGTGCATTGTGAAAACCATGGTGAGCACATTTTTTGGGTGTGCAGGAAGATCCCATTATAATGTATAGGACAGCTCATAAGGTATGGCACATGCATATTGTTATGCAGTGCTGGCAATGTGGTGGGAGCATGCTCCAACCAATACATGAGATTCAATACTTATATTGTGATGTTATGCAGAAATGTACAAGTTAGTGGGAGCATGGGGGCAGAAGGGCCCCACTTCTCCACCAGTAGTGAAAAATGCATTTGAGTGGGTTCAGACTGGGTTGTATGCATGGGTGATAGGCTGTGCTAGTGCCCTTTGAAGATTTTGTGAAAAAAATCTTTCTCTGTTCCAAAGTTATGCCATTTTTATGTTGACTGTGCACATGCGCAAGAAATATATTGTGGCAGCTTTTCAGAAGCAGGTTGTGGAGGCATGGCACTGTTGTGGCCAATGCCCCCACAGCCTTTAAAGGCTTGTCCTACTTTCCTCAATGCCATGGCATGCTGCTGCTGACACTAGTTCAGCCAGCGTGCCACAACCCTGTAAGGTTTCAGTTGCTGCAATCAGGGGCCGCCTCATCATTGCAGCGTAAGCCATTTGCTGCAATGAGGAAGTGACCCATCATTGCTGGGCAGAACCTTGATACAGTGATACTGTTTATTAACATGGCAGCAGCTTGCTGCTGTGTTCTCAATCAATATTAAGCTCCCCCTGCCGAGGGGGTGCCCAGTCACCATCGGCAGCATGTACCCCCCCACTGTGTTTGTTTGCCGACGGGGCCCCAATCTCTGTCAGCTTCAGTGCTCCAACGTTGATGTTGCTGATGGGAGGCCCACTCCCTTCAACATTATGTAACCCCTGCTTTTGTTGTGTGCGTTGGGGTGTCCAATCCCACGTCGGCATAATGTCTACCCCGCTTTTGTTGTGTGCCGTGAGGGTGCCCAATCCCCATCGGCATAATGTAACCCCCCTTTGTTGTCTGCCAACTGGGTGCCCAATCCCCATCAGCTACAGCTGCCCCCAAAAAGACTCTGTTGACATGCTGGGAGCCTACCCCAGTGTTCCACATGCCCCTGCAAAAACAAAAACGGTCCCGCAATGTTTGTTTTTTTTTCCCTGTGGAAAAAGGAAACGGTCTCTCGGCGGTCTCCCTGCCCCCCTCCCACAACCCATGCCCACCCACTGTGCACCTGCCTCCCCACCCCCTCACCTCATACTTACCTTCGGAGTCTGGCATGACCATCTTCGATGGACCAGGAACACATCTGCACTCTTCAAAGCCGACCGTGAACTAAGGAAATGCCAGTAAGCTGTATAATGGAATAAATAGGGTTTTTTCAACTTTGATGCATATCTGAGTCATTTTTTGGAATTTTGGCACCAAATTTTCAACATGGGTTTATGAGACCCCTCCTCATGAAGTATGGCACTGTCATGGCGTTATTCGACCCTGAAAGGTGATTTCACGGTCGCTGCACAGAATCCCCTTTTGGGACTGATTAATGAAATGACAGTGCCAGTGTTCATGAGGTGGGCTCTCAAAAAGCCTATGTTGCAAGTTTGGTGGGAAAAATCCAAAAAATGAATGTTTTACAAGCTTGGGTTACACAGTTGCTATGCACACCCGTAGCTTTGCAAACTTGCAATATTTTCTTGCCAGATTGTCAGCATTGGAATTTTTTCAGTCCTCCTTGTGAACAGTACAGCTGTCATTTTCCACATCCTGGCTGAAATGTGTTTTTGCACTTCTGGTGCAGAATAGCACAGTCGCTGTGGGAAATCAGTGTTCAGGACAGATTAAGAAAATGACAGTGACACCATTCCTGAGCAGAGGTCCTAAAATGCCTATGTTGAAAATTTGGTGACAATACTCCATAAAATGACTGTGTTACGAGAGTATGTTGTGCAGTTTGCATGCACGCTCGTACCTTCGTGAATCAATAAGATTTTCACTCCAGATTTTCAACATTACCATTCTTCTGCACCTCCTTATGAACAGTACAGCTGTCATTTTTCACATCCTGGCCGAAATGTGTTTTCTCAGTTCCAGCACAGAATAGCGTGGTCGCTGTGGGAAATCCATGTTCGGGACACATTATGAAAATGGCAGTGACACTGTTCATTAGCAGAGGTCCTAAAATGCCTATGTTGAAAATTTTGTGTTGAAACTCCATAAAATGACTGTGTTATGAGCGTGTGTTGTGCAGTTTCCATGCACCCTTGTAAGTTCGCAAATTAGTAATACTTTCATGCCATATTTTCAATACTGGCATTTGTTCACACCTCCTTGTGAACAGAACAGCTGTCATTTTTCACATCCTGGCTGAAATGTGTTTCCACACTTCTGGTACAGAATACCACAGTCGCTGTCGGAAATCAGTGTTTGGGACAGATTAGGATTGAGCGACTGAGTGAGGGGGGAGTGTCCGAGCTCAACTGAGCTCTGTCGGGACTGCTGCAGATTTCTTTGTGGGCAGGAAAAGGTGCCAACGCAGGCAGGAGCCCAGTACAAAAAGGCAGCCTGCAGTGCTGGGAGACACAGAATGAGCAAGTGAGGGAGGGGGAGTGAGTGAATGAGCTCAACGGGACTGTGTTGGGACTACTGCAGATTTCTTTATGGGCAGGAAAAGGCAGCAATACACGCAGGGACCCAGTACAAAAGAGCAGCCTGCAGCAGTAGGAGAAACAGAATAAGCAACTGAGAGAGGGGGAGGGAGTGAGTGAGCGCAACAGAGCTCTATCATGATTACTGCGGATTTCTTTGTGGGCAGAAAAGGGCGGCAATGCAGGCAGGAGCCCAGTACAGAAGGGCAGCCTGCAGCACCAGGAGAAACAGAATGAGCAAGTGAGATGGGGAGTGAGCGACCTCAACGGAGATCTGTCAGGACAGCTGCGGATTTCTTTGAGGGCAGGAAGAGGTGCCAATTAAGGCAGGAGCCCAGTACAAAAGGCCAGACTGCAGCACCAGCAGAAACGGAACAAGCGAGTGAGAGAGGGGGAGTGAGCAACCTCAACAGAGCTGTGTCAGGACTGCTGCAGATGTTTTAGTGAGCAGAAAAAGTCACCAACACAGGCAGGAACCCAGTACAAAAGGGCAGCCTGCAGCAGCGGGAGATACAGAATGAGCGAAAGAAGGAAGGGGAGTGAGTGAACTCAATGGAGCTCTATCGTGACTGCAGCAGATTTCTTTGTGGCCAGAAGAAGGTGGCAATGCAGGCAGAACCCAGTACTAAAGGGCAGCCTGCAGCACCGACAGAAACAGAACGAGCGAGTGAGAGGGGGGAGTGAGCAAGCTCAACGGAGCTCTCTTGCAGGAGTGTAGCTAGAATGGCGCAGATGGTGCAGTCGCGTCTGGGCCCAAAGTGTTTAGGGGGCCCTCTGGGTCAGAATTTAAATGTGCTACTGTGTGGCTTTTTCTTCTGCCTTTTTTTTTCTCGTCTCGAGGATCCTTCAGCTTCCTGCAGCGGGGCAGCAGGGGCACGGTTGCTAGGCAACATAAAAAGTAGTAGGTAGGTATTGTACCACATGACTGTAGCATGGAGAGACAGTAGAGTCATGTGGTACCCAAGAAGGAGCTGGTGGAAGTGCGCATGTTTGAGAAAGCATGCGCGGTACTGCATAGCCTAAGCGATCAATGCGGCAGATTGCCGGATGGTGTGAGGGAGACTATACTTTTGCCAACTTACTAGGGGGAAGAGTCAACTGGAGTGGGGAGTAAGTAGCAGTAGATAGGAGCTAAGAGATAGTAAGAGCTTGAGGAGCTACCCTGGAGAGGCGGCAGAGGGGGCGGGGAGAGTGCATACAGAGTGGGAGAGAGGCCTCGAGTTCCGATTCTGGGGGTTTCCAGCTCGAACATCTGACCCCAAATACTGAGTGCAGATCAGACAAATTTTTGCAGTTAAACAGTGGGGAAAAGCAGAATTTCGAGGAGGAGGAATTCCGCTGAGACGTGGGGCAAGAGAGAGAGAGAAAGAGAGACACAATGGAGCTGCAGGGGTCGGTGGCACCAATTAATGAGCAGAGAGGTGGCGGAGAGGGAGACGGTGAGGAGGTAAACCTGAAGTTTTTATACTTTAGTAGTCTTGAACTGACACCTGTTATTCGTGACCCCTCAGCCTTCCTTTCACCAGAAAAGAGAACCCTTTTTCCTTTTTCGTTGTTTTTTTTTTTTAGCATGTCACCCAGGATATTGGAGCATATTTTTTGTGCTTCCAACCCCATAGACATTTTCAGTTTTATTTTTGGTATTGAGAGTGGTAGCTGTTTCTGCTTTAATCAATGAACCAGAAGAGAGAATCTCAAATTCAGCATTTTGGCTGATAAAGGTCTTAACATATTTGTGATTTTTAGTGCTTTTTTAACCCTTTTTAAATGTTGGAAAAATTGTACTTTGATTTGTGAAATATCGGTACATTTGTCTTCGACAGTATGTTTGTCATTAGGTTAAGCAGATATTCTACCTTCTGTTTAAGTTTGAGTGGCTTAAATATGATGTACTAGTTTTTTTTTTTCTTAGTGCAGAGAGGAAATATTTTAAAATGAGGAACTGGAACCTGCTTTCAGTAAGTATTAAAATAGCTGATTAGAATCTGGGAAGGGAGTTTAAAAAAACAAAACAAATATTTATCAGTTAAATGATCTCTCTTCTGAAATTAAGAAATGTGCTGCAATACAAGCTCAATACAACCTTAGGTAGTACACATTTAAGTGGAACTGATCTTGTTGAACTGTAGATAGCAGTTTTATCTAGGACGGAGCTTAGGAGACTGAGACTTGGGTAGGAGAGGAGAGACGAGTAGCAACCCCCTGATTGCAGACAGTGTGTGAGAGCAGAGAGTGAGAGGGAGAGAAAGAGAAGGAGGGTGGTTATGTCACTCACAGGCCGCACTGCAACAGAGCAGCAACTACTAGGTAGGATACTACTACTACTACACTGGGTAATCAAAATAAAAAAATAAAAATTCAGTCCTCCGCTCCTCTGGTCTGACGACTCTGACATGGTTTGGTAACCTGACTTGGACCGAACCTGTAGGGCGAGTCAGACTGTCTGAGACACAGTGTGACGATGGACAAGGCTGCTTAGGCCGGGAGTGGGACTTGGAAGGACAGAGTACAGTCAAGTCCAG
This sequence comes from Neoceratodus forsteri, assembly GCA_016271365.2. Classification (NCBI taxonomy): domain Eukaryota; kingdom Metazoa; phylum Chordata; order Ceratodontiformes; family Ceratodontidae; genus Neoceratodus; species Neoceratodus forsteri. Next base: position 152,515,982 of record CM057450.1, on the reverse strand, counting down.
AGACTGAGAAGAATAAGAATCAATATGAATGAGACAGAGTTAGAATCTAATAAAATGAGGATAAAATATATCATGATGATTTTTAGGGTTCGGGCAGTACACAGCACAGTGAAGTCACTGTACTGCTGCCTGGCACAATGTTGTGTTTAACTTTCTTTTTTTATTGTGGATTGGATTAGATGATGTGATGGTGATGAGCAGTCAGTCTGTGTGATGTGAGACAGCAGATCCATCATGCACATCATATCCTGAGAAGAGAAGCCCCTGGCAGTTTTACATTTGCCAGTTTAATATGTCCTGCCTGCCGATGCATTAAAATCATCAGTACTTCAGCCCAGCCTGGGTTGTTTGAGGTGGGGGGGGGGTGCACAGCTCTGTGGATGATGCCTGCTGTGCCTCATTTTTCTTTTGGTTTCTAAGGCATGAGGGCTCACCAAAGGGGGGGGGGGGTCTTGATATTGTGACAGCTCTCTCCATCCCTGGATCTAACCAAATATATGTTTGTTTTTGTTTTTTACATATATATATGTACTTTGGAAAGTCTTTGAAAGGTGTAGCACAGGCCATGACAAGTTTAAATAGAGTCTATGGGGGCTCAAATCTCCACCCACTTCTCAGTTACTACAGCCTCAGGTAGCCAACCCCGATGGCTCACTGATCATCCTCTTCTGTGTTAATTGTGGCACCTTGGGGGGGGACACAAATCTGTGGATGATACCCTGTGCCTGCCTCATTTTTCTCTTAATTTCTAAGGCATGAGGGCTCATTTATGATTTGTCAAAACTGGTTAACATAAGCTTAGCAAGCTCATAGATCTCAAAATTGAGAGGGGGCCCAGGTAAGGCAGGTGCCCAGGGGGGTCCGGGGGCCCTATAACATACCATCGAACCCAGGCCCTATGGTAATTTGCTACACCACTGCACTCTTGGGACTGCTGCAAATTTCTTTGTGGGCAGAAAAAGGCACCATCAGAGGCAGGAGCCCACTAAAAAACAGCAGCCTGCAGTGCCAGGAGAAACAGAATGAGTGAGACAGGTGGAGTGAGCGACCTCAACAGAGCTCTGTCGGGATTGCTGCGGATTTCTTTGTGGGCAGAAAAAGTTTCCAATGCAGGTAGAAGCCCAGTACAAAAGGCCAGCCTGCAGCACCACTAGAAACACAATGAGCGAGTGAGAGACGGGAAGTGAGCAAGCTCAAAGGAACTCTATCATGACTGCTGCAGATTTCTTTGTGGGCAGAAAAAGGCAGCAATGCAGACAGGAGCCCAGTACAAAAGGTCAGCCTGCAGTGCCGGCAGAAACGGAATGAGCGAGTGAGAGAGGGGGAGTGAGCTAGCTCAATGGACCTGTGTCAGGACTGCTGAAAATTTCTTTGTGGACAGAAAAAGCTACCAACAGAGGCAGGAGCCCAGTACAAAAGGGCAGCCTGCAGCGCCAGCAGACACAGAATGGGCGAGTGAGAGAGGGGGAGTGACCCACCTCAACGAAGCTCTGTCAGGACAGCTGCAGATTTCTTTGTTGGTAGAAAAATGTGCCAATGCAGGCTGGAGCCCAGTACAAAAGAGCAGCCTGCAGCACCGGGAGAAACAGAATGAGCGAATGACACTGGGGCAGTGAGCGAGCTCAATGGACCAACACAATCAACATTCAGCATTGACAAATGCTTGTTTGGTCTGTCATTATAGTCAATTGGAAAATATATATGTGCATTGTGAAAACAGTGGCAATGTCATTTTTCAGTGCACCACAAGAATGTATTTGACTATTTTCAGATTGTTTTGTATACATGGGTGCTGGGCTGTGGTGCTTTCACTTGAAGATTTCATGAATAAATCTTGCTCTGTTCAGAAGTTATGCCATTTTTTGGTGTCCCATTTTAGTCAGTGACAAAATATATATGTGCATGGTGAAAACAGTGGCAATGTCATTTTTCAGTGCACCACAAGAATGTATTTGACTATTTTCAGATTGTTTTGTATACATGGGTGCTGGGCTGTGGTGCTTTCACTTGAAGATTTCATGAATAAATCTTGCTCTGTTCAGAAGTTATGCCATTTTTTGGTGTCCCATTTTAGTCAGTGACAAAATATATATGTGCATGGTGAAAACAATGCAATCACATTTTTTTCCTGCACCATACCTCTGAACCTCTTGCCTTGTGAGTCAGGGTCAAGGCTTAAAAAAATCAGGGACAAAGACCCCAAATCAGGGACACATCTTAAAAACTGATACTATTCGGTCAGAAAGCTGGTAGAGTAAAGGGATTTGTGTTAAGATGCATTTTCTGAAGAAGAACAAGTCTGTTACTTTAATGTTTGACATTATTTTGTGCTTTTAATCCCCGCTGTTCTGTCACAAAAACACAAATTTTACAAGGGACAGAGGAAAATTTTGAGGCAAAATCAGGGATGTCCCTGAAAATCAGGGACAGTCGAGCGGTATGTCCTGTGCAACAAGAATACATTTGAGTAGGTACTGATTGGTTTGTATGCATGGGTCCTGGGCTGTGATTCTGCCCTTTGAAGATTTCATGAAAAAATGTTGCTCCATTGAATAGTTATGCCACTTTTTGTCTCCCATTATAGTTAATGGGAAATATGTATGTGCAATGTGAAAAGATTTGTTCATGAGGCAACATGTCTGCAAAGTATTGTCCAGGGTGTTCTTTCTCTGAGACTCTGGTATACCATTCCATTGTGCTGCTGGATCAATATCTCCTGGGTGCTAAGTCATGGTGCCACAGATGTGTGTTTGGCATAATAATGCCCATACTTTTATGGTTCAGTAGGCACTTTAATGTTAAACGTCACATTTTTGTGTGCTCATAACTTGCAGCTGTTGAATGGATTTGCCTGTAATTTTGATTACTTGTTCTGGTGTGGTAGGTCTTTTGATTTACCAGTTTCTGTTTCAGTTGTATACATGGGTTTTGCGCAGTGAAGCGTCAAAAATTTACTTTTCGACACTCCTGTGCAGTTGTGTGCTCATGGCACTGTGCAACCATTGAATGGATGTTCACAAAATTTGGGACACACAATCTGCTATTGTACATCTCTTCTTTTACTAATTTTTGTTTCTGTTGGACATACAGTTCTTGTGCAGCAAAGCGACAAAGATGTTCTTTTTGGCACTCCTGCGCAGTTTTCTGCCTGAGCCGCTGTGCAACCGTTAAACAGATTTGGATAACATTTGGTATACATGGTTTGGTATGGTACACCTCTTAATTTATCAATTTTCATTTTGGTCGGACATACAGTTTTTGTGCAGTGGAGCGACAAAAAATACAGTTTTTGCTACTTTTGCACACTGTGTTGCCCATGTTGCTGTGCAGCCATTGTACAGTTGATTGGTCTGAAACATAGAATGTAGAAAGCCCTTTGCTCTGGGAACATGCCACTTTTTGTTTGGTGAACAAATGTTATTCCGTTCCAGAGTTATAAGCTTTTGAAGTTGCCCCCCCGCAGTCAAAGAATTTTCAGGCACCAGGTCTGCCATCGTAGCGCAGTTTTGGCCGCTAGGTCTGCCATTTTGTGGTGGTCATGGCCAATTCTCACGACCAAATAATTTTTAAAGGTGGTAAAATGTTAAAATTAAATATCTCTAAAAAGGTTTGTTTTTTTTACTTGAAATTTGGAGGGTGTAGAGGAGATGTTCTAAAGATGTGGAAGATGCTGTTTAGGTGCTGGAAAATGTATTCCTTGTGGAGATATTAAGTGACGTACTTAATATTTTTACGATAGGATTATGCATGATGCTATTGGCTTGAAATTTATAGGGTAGGTAGCCCTACTGCCACAGAGGTACCTTTCAGTGGTTTGGTGTGCAAAACTTAAACAGGTGCAGAATTATGCCACTTTGACGAATGAAAATGTTGTTTGTTCTGCTTCAATAACTTTTGAACCATGTGTCTGATTTGCCTGAAATTTGGAATGTAGAAAGATTAATCATCGATCTTCAATTCTGACAATTTTCATGTCAGTGGCAGTTACAGTTGACGAATTGTGGTGCATGCTCATTATAGTTAATGGGAAGGTATATATGTGCATTGTGAAAACCGTGGTGAGCACATTTTTGGGTGTACAGGGAGATCCCATTATAAGGTATAGGACAGCTCAAAAGGTATGGCAGATGTATATCATTATGCAGTGTTGGGCAATGTGGTGGGAGGGCCCTCCACTCCCATGAATACATGTGGTTCCTTACTTATATTATGATGTTGGGCCCCATGCTCCTGTCAACTTGCGTGACAATGTACTTACCTGTGCTTTTTCAAAAAGTAAGGGAATTATTTGCAAAAAACTGTGTTAATGCAACAGTTAGGGCTTTCTACAGTGACAAAAGTGAGGAAATTCGGTGTTAGGGCTTTCAACCCTATCTCCAACTCTGCCCCCCTCAATGCCACACATACACACACACACACACACACACACACACACACACACACACACACACACCACGTGGGGGAGGTACAAGGCAAGACAACCAATCACAGACACACAGCATAACGCAACAGAAATAACATACAACTTCTTAAACATACCACGACAGGCATCCATCAACATGTTTCACCAACTGTATCACTTCTGCTGACATCTCAGTCTCTTGCCATTTCTCACACCTCCTCACAAACAATATACAGCTGTCATTTTTCGCATCCTTACCAAAACATGTTTTCATACCTGTTGCGCAGAATGGTACAGCTGCTTTGTGAAATCAACTTTCGGGATAGATTAATAAAATGACAGTGCCAGTGTTCATGATGTGGGGTCCCCAAAAGGCAATGTTGAAAATCTGGTGAAAAAATCCTGAAAATACCCAAGTTATGTACGCCCATTGAATTTATTCTACACACACACACATATACTATTATACTATATCAAAAAGAAGGGAAATTCAGTGCAAAAAATCTACATTAATGCATCAGTTAGGGATTTTATTAACATGCCAAAAGTTGGGAAATTCAACGTTAGGGTTCCAAACCCTACCACCCCACTCCCATCCCCCAGCCTCCACACACCATCAGGTGCCAGGGTGTTCATTGGGGTTGTTTGGCCTAACTCTCACCCCATTCTCCTATACTGTACCATCTCATATCATCTTGTTTACACATGGAATGAGGTGGGAGTTAGGCCCAACAACACCAAGGCACACCCCAACACCTGCTTGTAACTTAATGTGTGGAAGTGCAGGGGCCAGAGACCCCTGTGTTTCCACAGCTAGATACATACTGTATGTGCATCTGTGGAGTTCCCAGAGAAAGTAAAGATACTATTATACTATCTCAAAAAGTAATTAAATAAATTGCAAAAAAAAATTGTTAATGCATCAGTTAGAGTTGAAGTAACAAAAGCAGAGAAATGAGACATTAGGGTTGAGCCCCTAACACTTCCCCACCCAACCCCAGCAGCCACCCGCACATCCACCCTTTACAGACCAACAGGGATTGGAATGTATGTTGGGGATTAGTCATATTTACTCAACCCATTTTCCTATAGTGTACCATGTTAACTTTCTTACACATGGAATGGGGTGAGAGTTATGCTGAATGACCCCAAGGAACACCCTGATGCCTGTTGGTCTGTGAAGGGTGGGTATGGAAGTGGGCTAGTTGGGTTGAGTGGAAGCATGTTAGGGGCTCATCTATAACATTTGTGATCGCAAATTCTCTCACTGTAAGTATTACCTGAGCAACCACTCCCGTCATCACGGTGCAAAAACCACACCACTGGGTTTTGTCTTAATGTCGCTTTATTTGATCAAACACACATGCATGTGGGACTTCTACAATGGAGAAGTTCCCCGATTACAATTTACAGCAGCTTTTTATAAGCTAGATTTTGCACTTCTTATCTTGAAAAATACCAACATTTCAGTATAAGCCAATCATAAAACAGCATAACAAGTTTTCAGCAATGTAAAAAACACATTGATATGCATGAGGTACTTTTCCACTTGCTTATTTCATTTCTTTCCCATTACTGCTTGATACATATGCCTGGGTCAAGCTGACCTGAGAGAGACAATGAGTTTCACTCACACCATAACAACGTACAGCTTGCCTTCAATGCCACTACGTGCTGTTATTATTATATTTTGCCCAGGCATGCTCCTATCTCTATATTTTGTCCAAGCCCGTTAGTCAGGCTGGTACAACCAGTTCTGCTCAGTTTATCTATCTTTCTGTTTTTACAAATGTACTTCAAGTAACCTCAGTACAAATTCTATAACCCTTAAAAGAACAAAACATGAACTCAGAAATTTCTACTACATTCATTATGACTTTGTTACAGCATGGCTTTCAAAGCAAGCATAGCTTCAAGGCATTTAATAGCAAATATAGCTTTAGGATATATAAAAATTCCCTCACAGTCTCCCCCCTTTTGATACTATGTATCAACAAACCGATCCCTTTTTACTTTTTCTCGCTTTATATTTTGGTCACAATCTGGCTCGTTTTGTAATGGAAAACACCCCCTCCAGTTTAATGGGGTCCTTTTGTTCGGGTTGTAGCAAGGGGGCAGGTGGGTGGTGTCCCGTGACACCATTGTGTTGCACAGGCATTGTAGGAGAAGTTTGATTAGGACAGTCAATAGCCAGAGTGCCAATATGACCACTTACAAGTACTGTCACCCAATGGAGAAGAGTAGCACCCCAGTCACCAACTACGCTTGTAAGCCATGACCATGGGTCCCATATTTATGTGTAACAAGCTTAGAAAAAAATGCAAGGCTGGAATTTGTGCATATCTTGGCCATGGCCTCATTTTATGCTTTTAGCTATTTTTTTTTCATTGTATAGAATTTTACAATTAACCCTTTTAAAGTCTTCTACATACACATATTAAGTGACATAGTGGTATTTTCCACTTGCAGCCTTTGCTACTAGATATACTAATTTACATGTTGGCATCATTTAGTCATTTACTAACCATTTTACCTTTTACTAGCCCTTTAGCAATTTACACTAGCCATTTTACACCTTTTTATTTCCTCAGTTTTATGGTTAGCCAACTACACATTGTTGATAAAAGTTTGGTCACTGATTACTGAAACCTTGGCCACTGACCACTGTTAATAATTTCCACCCTGAAGATAGGAGGCCCCTGAGGGACTCGAACATTCTCAAAAATTGAACATAAATGTAAAGATATTAGTTAATAACTGAAGGTTACAAAAAAAAACCTAAACATTTCTACTTTTAGACTGTTAGACTAGGTGAATAGCTATATGATTTAAAACTGGTTGCCAGCATACAGATAGTCAAGGCATTTATAAAAAGCATCCTGTTCTGGAGTTGGTACAGGGGTGCTTACAGACGGAACACAAATCGTGAGTTTGTAAAACATAATACAGAATTGAGGGATGTCAACACCACAATTGAAATATGTAAAAAAATGCTAACATGTGACACCACATATAACAAAACATAACAATTTTGTTGATGAAAAAGAGTTCATGGAATTCACTTTGAGAGTGAGTAAGGTAGATGCTACCTTGTGTTGAGGTGTGGCACACCCTTGGAGCTTGATTGAAGAATCTATTGATAATGTCTCTTGACAGATAAGTCCTTAAAAAACATAACAGTCCATGAAATGAACAGTTCATAAGTTCATATAAGTATTCACAGGTTGTTGTAGTTACAGTACAGATGAAATGTCATTTGCAGAATGGTGGTAACCCCACAAGGCATATGGGGCAATGCAGACAGTAATTTAAAACAAAACACCAGCATAGTAGAAAAGTCAGTGTTCATTTTGTTGGCTGGCTGCTGGATGGCTGATTAGTAGACACACTGGCCAGGGTACATTGAGTCCTTTTAATGGAGTAGCCACACACACACACTGGCATGGCATTTGTTTTGTCGTAGTTGATTACACCCCGGCATAAAGATTAACAGTCCATAAAAAGGTAACAATTGACAATAAACCATTAAGAACACAGTCCATAACAGAGCAATAGGGTTGTAGAAAGTACCAGCCATGTTTGGAACAAGCGGCAGTGAAGAAAATGGATGTATTGCTTGAAGGTCAATTGAAGCAGAATCTTTTTGCTGAAGTTAGGGGAGTGCCCCTTCCCCAGACTTAACTTCATAGTAAGCAGAAACAATAAGCTTGATTGCAGAGTCTGAACTGACTGGACCTTCTTCAGTTGATTTAAAGTTCTACAAATAGGTGTAATTTTGCTGAAAACATTACACTTGCAGAAGTAAATAATAACTGGATTCATGCAATAGTCCTTATTAGGAACCAGTCAGGCACAAAGATGGTGATAACATTAAAACTGTGGCAGTTGTTTTCTTTTTAAGGAAAAAGATGAAGGTCTTGGCAACTTAGATGAAAGTATTACTGCTGTTGAACGTGGAGATCTTATGTGTGCCACACCTTGGAAACCTGCAAACTTGCAAAGTGTGTTAGACACTGAATTAAAAAACACATAAATAACAATCTTTTAAACCATTAACTTCTTGTTTTGTAAAGAGTGGTGTGACAGACCCTAAATTCTGGCAATTAGAAAAATAAAAAATAAAAATTGGACATTAACCGCACACCTGGGGGTGCAGGCCGAGGTTCAATTATACCATTTGACCATCTGTAAATCATGACAGTGTTATGGTTACCTCCTGCTTTTAAATTACAGAAGCAGTTATGACAGTGATGAACATTATTACCCTGTCTATTGCAAGCAGGCCTGACTGAGACCTGAGTTATAAAATTTTGTAATGTTACAATACATAGATACATAGATACATAGACAGTGTCGGCAGATAAGGGCCTATGGCCCACCCAGTCTGCCCATTTGAGCTTGTAAGTTCAGTTTGTTTTCCTAGAAGTCTGTTTCCCTTACCCCTGACCTCTAGAATTCCTTTATGTCTATCCCATGCATTCTTAAATCCCGTGATTTTCAGCCCCACCACTTCCTCTGGCAGGTGTTCACTTGTCCACCACCGTTCTGTGAAGAAATTCTTTCTCATGTTTCCTCTGAATCGTCCTCCCTCCAACTTCATCCCATGCCCTCTAGTCCTGGAACATCTTTTCACTTAAAATAGTGTTTTCCTGCACTCTGTTTCTCCCTGTAAGATACTTGTATGTCTCTTATCATATCCTCTCTCCCTCCTCTCCTCCAGGGAGTACATGTTCAGTTCCTTCAACTTGTCTTCATAGGACTTGTGATGCAATCCATTTCTGCACCATTCTCACCCCTTGTACTCCCTTCAGACCCATTACCCCCTCTTCCTCAGTAAAGACTGAGCAAAAATACCTGTTCAATATGTCAGCTTTACTGTTGTCATCCTCCACGCGACTCCCATCCTCCCCCTTTAGTCTCACTATCCCTCCCTTTGTCTTTTTTTTTACTTATGTACCTGTAAAAGGTTTTGTCCCCTTTAACCACTGATTTTGCAATGTGTTCTTCAGTCTGAGCTTTGGCTTCCCTTACTGACTTCCCTGCCTCCCTTTGTTTCTCCTGGTACTTCTTCCTATCCCCTTCTGCCTGTGTCTTTTTGTATTGCCTGAATGCTATCTTTTTGGCTTTCACTTTCTTTGCTACCTCTTTGGAAAACCATAATGGTCTCCTCTTCCTTTTCCTCTTGCTAACCTGCTTAATGCAGTTACATGCTTCAAACATATTGTTCATAACAATATGCCTTTTACACAATGCAATTAGTGGGACAAATACATATGTTGTTGGCCTATGCTAATTTAATAACAGTGCCTATTGCACCTGTGACAAGTGAAAAGGTCTACCTTCTTTACCCTGTATAGTGAAATACTCCAAAGTACTGAGTGGGGTAAGGCTTGAAGCATAGGTTTGGAGTACAATCTAAATTTTGCATATTATAATTGTTAAAATTTAAAATGACAAAACCTGCATAGAGTACACTCATTCTTCAGGGGTACCTGTGAGCAATAAGACAAACGGAGCATTAATTTTACTTTTGGTTTTGCTTTGGAACATATTGTAGGGGTGGGTCAGCAATGCTGGTCCCAGTATTTAGGTTTTTGGTTATGAGCATTAAAAACGTTATACATGTGGAGCACTTTTCTGAATACACACATGATACAGTGTAGCAAGATGTATATCAAAACATTATAACATAAACATGAAACATAAGCATGTTTGTAATAGAACAATTTCAGTATTGAGCATAATGCATAATGCATAAAATACATTTTAAACAACACATATAGACTGTAAACTTAGCTTAGAGTCCAGAAATGTTAGAGTACTGTGAATTTACTGGTTGAAAAAAATGCATTCATTAATTGCTGTAAGGCAATGACAAAAGTTGTTTTGCATTTGTTTTAACAGGATAAGAAAGCTGAAAAGACAATCAAAAGAATGAATATGTGTGGACATACATACAACTTCACCCTCCAGCGTAACTGATTACTTGCTGAGGGCAGAACCCTTGTACCAATAATAGGTGTGATTTAACTGTTTGCACTAGAAAAAACAGAAGGGCTTGGGCTGGGTTATGCTGTTAAAATACCTTGGGTCTTTTAAAACCTGTAAATAAGAAACAATTATTGGCAAATATACATTTTCTTTATTTACCCCTTTGGGGGACCAGTGATGTACCTTGCAACCTTTGTGGGTACTACACTGGAAGGGATAGAGGAAGGGTAGCTTACCCCCTCCCCCCAAACTCCTACTGGTGGAAGAGACAGCTCGAAGTGAAAGAGACAGCTCGAATACTGTAGCAATAAAAAGGTTAGCTGTGGATGGTGACATGATCCCCACCTACTACACTTTAAATTATAACAAGATAATATTACAATTAGTTTAGTAAGTTTCATACCTTACTATAAAGATGGGGAACTTCTTTTTCTCTAGAAGAAAGAGAAGAAACACAGACAAACAACAAAAACAAACACACACCAGTTTAAAAATAAAACAAGATTATTTTCATAGGATAAAAAAGCTAGCGTCCCTGGGTTTCCTTATCCTAAGCATGACAAAATGTCAGCTGAGTTTATAAAAATCCAGATTGATGGTAATACCATATGTCGTATCTCTTAGAATGCATTTCAAAAGACAAAAATGATTACACCATGGTCACACATAAAACAAAAGCCATTGCTTTTAACTGTAGATGGTAAACTCTCAAAAACAGCTGTAATAGTCCTTTTTCCAAAAGCGTACTATATATATATAATAAAAATATGGGGAGATGATGAATAATTCTCCCCTTTCAGCTGGAGTATTGCCTGTGTTGGCTGCAAGTCAGAAGCAGTGAGATGAGAAGAAAAGTTTGTTCCTCTTCACTTAGAATACTAGTTTTGCAATAAAAAGTCAAATTACATGGTTCACTCTTGGTGTGCTTTCATGAAAACATACATTTTGTGTGAAAAGTTGTGCTTTAGGTATGGAATACACATCAAGTTTGAACTGGTAGTAACATAAAATGTTGAAACACAAGAAGGTCAAATAACGTGCAAAAGGTCACAGTGTACATGCAAGGGTCGTTCAAACCCAGTTATTTATTATTTTTTTTTTTTTAGTGTTCTTGAACACTACTGATATTAAATATCTTTACAATAAAACTGCTGGCCAAGACAGTACACACACATACACATAAACAAAAAGAAATACTTAACACAAAATAAGACTGACATTGTTTCACACCAATTTGCTGAGGTAATGCCCATAGTTTCATTAGAAAACTGTACGTGTTTTAGATACATGTGCTGCCTCCCCCTGTCTTGTAACACTGACAATTTTTAAATCAACACATTTATACATATCACCATGCCAAATCTTTCCAGAACAAAACACTTTTTAAACAGATTTTAACTCCGTTAAAATGCAGCACAACATATCATCTGTAAGTGAACACATCTTGTATAACATGGTTACACCTTTTGGCGCATAGCCAAAATATGGCACCCTGCCATTTTGCAAAGTTTCTGGTTATAACTAGAAGTATGATAAAGCCATTTATAGCTGTTAACACATTACATTTTCACCTAGCAGTGGCTTGGCACATTGCTTGCAAACTACAAATCTTTCTGCACATTGCGATCTATATGACATCATAACTCTTCACCATCAACACTACCTGCTCCAATCCAACAACTACAAACAAAAGTTCTTCACTGACCCTATCTAGGCAGCACAAATGTTCCATTAAAAATAAAGCCAATTAAAACAGTCAGCTATGAGGCAAAGAAACTTCTTCTTTCTTTTTTTTTTTTACTGTAACATGTTAGCGCACTGAAAGCAGTCAATCCTATCTCACAACCTTGACAACAGAACATAATTACAGAACACAGATATAAGCTAGAAAATATGCACGAGAAAGACGGAGCATTACCTTGTTTAGTATATGTATTACAGAAATAAAACAGACAGACATAAAACAACTTTGAATAAAAATTCAGACTTACCGGTGCCAAGGTATTTTTTTCTTCTTTTCCGATACACTAGTCTGAGTAAGAAAACTGACTGCAGGACCTTCATGATAATTTCCAAACACTGCAGCTATTAACCCTTTCAAAGGTTTTCTTTTGGCCATTTAGAAACCTGCCAAACCAAGTCTTTTCCAGAGCTCTGGTTTGCAGTTTAAAACAAAACAAAAAATCCTCTAACAGTACTAGGTTGAGATCCATCTGGTAGAGGTCCCCCAGTACTTGGGTTTGGGATCAAATGTTTTAGCCTCTATAGGGGCAAGGGAACTGAAATTGATACAGAAAACTTGAAACTACACAGATAGGCAACATGGGGTGGAGGATTTTCAAATCATCCCGTCTGTAGTCACCTACTGTGCGTACATCCTGAGTAGTTTATTTTTCTTTCTCTAGATGTTGTTATCTAACTTTCTTAATCAGCCACTGTTTTTCTCCTAAAGCAACGCCTGAACTGTGAAAGCCATCATTGGCTCTAACAGTATATACTTGCAGCAAGCACAAATTACAAGTACAAAGGGCAGTGCAGTTGCCCTTGTAATTTTTTAGTCAAACTATCAAACATACATTTTGCGGTCCAGATAATACTAACTCTGGACCCAGCTATTTTTTCCTTGTTTCCCATATTATCTAGGCCTGTCCTTTATAGTGCTACTCGCTCCAAGGTATTCTTGTACCCACAGTGATGATGAGTGTCGCCCGGCCCTAGGCGTCACGGTCCTGATGGGGTTCCACAAAATGTCCTTCTTTTGTCCAGGAAACAACCCAATCATGAGGTGACACGGACCGAAGAACTCATCCTGCCGACTACGCCAAAACTGTGATTGCAAATTCTCTCACTGTAAGTATTACCTGAGCAACCACTCCCGTCGTCACGGCAAAAACCACACCACTGGGTTTTGTCTTAGCGCTTAATTTGATCAAACACACATGCATGTGGGACTTCTACAATGGAGAAGTTCCCGATTACAATTACAGCAGCTTTTATAAGCTAGATTTTGCACTTCTTATCTTGAAAATACCAACATTTCAGTATAAGCCAATCATAAAACAGCATAACAAGTTTTCAGCAATGTAAAAAACACATTGATATGCATGAGGTACTTTTCCACTTGCTTATTTCATTTCTTTCCCATTACTGCTTGATACATATGCCTGGGTCAAGCTGACCTGAGAGAGACAATGAGTTTCACTCACACCATAACAACGTACAGCTTGCCTTCAATGCCACTACGTGCTGTTATTATTATATTTTGCCCAGGCATGCTCCTATCTCTATATTTTGTCCAAGCCCGTTAGTCAGGCTGGTACAACCAGTTCTGCTCAGTTTTATCTATCTTTCTGTTTTTTACAAATGTACTTCAAGTAACCTCAGTACAAATTCTATAACCCTTAAAAGAACAAAACATGAACTCAGAAATTTCTACTACATTCATTATGACTTTGTTACAGCATGGCTTTCAAAGCAAGCATAGCTTCAAGGCATTTAATAGCAAATATAGCTTTAGGATATATAAAAATTCCCTCACACATTTCATTTCCCTACTTTTGTTGCTTCAACCCTAACCGATGCATTAACTAAATTTTTTTTTGCAATATATATATATATATATATATATATATATTCTTCTGCAAAAATGTCATTAACTATCGGTTAAGGTTAAAAGCTAACAAAATGAAAATGAATAGGAGTTGAGCCTAACCCCCACCTACCTCCCCCATCTACCATACACCAACAGGCATTGGGGTGTGCCATGGTTGTCAGGCCCAACTCTCACCTTATTCCATGTGTAAAGAGACTGACATGGTACAGCATAGGAGAATGGGGTGAGAGTTAGGCCTAATGACCCCATGGCACACCCCCAATGCCTGTTGGTGTGTGGAGGATGGGGTGGTGGGATGATAGGGTGGGAGGTTAGGGGCTCAACCCTAATGTCTCATTTCTCCACTTTTGTCACTTTAACCCTAACTGATGCATTAACAAAGTTGCTTGCAATGAATTTGCTTACTTTTTGAACTGTAATGTAATTAGTAAATGGTATGTGTTGGTGGGAGCACGGGCCCTCTGGGCCCCATGCTCTACCACCAAGCTGCCCATTTGCACATAACAATATGCATCTGTGTGAGCACTGGCCCTCTAGGCCCTGTACTCCCACTTACATATAACAACAGAGCAATACAGTAGCCCTACAGGGCTGAAAAGGAACCTTTGTAACACTTATTTGCCAATATCTCAGTAACCACACAAGCTGTGAAAAAAAATTCCACTGCAGTTGTAACTGTGACTTCAAAACCACCATGCATTCTTAGTCTATTTAAGCTGACAGTAGCAAAAAATCTGTATCGCGCATCTGAGATACAGGCACCGAAAGTCGCTGTGGGCACCACAATGTTATCCTATGGGAAAAATCTCAACTTTGTTATGGCATATCTGTGGAACTGAATAACCTTTTTACACCTAACCAGCATAATTCACATCTCTGGGATACCCCCTTTATACTCTCCAAACTTCAAGCCAAAAGACCAAACTGTTTATTTACAGTGCACTGGCAAAATTGTTACATTCCTAGTTCGTGAGTTGACAAAATCCCCGTTTGCGAGGTCAGTCCCTGTTCATGAACTGTCAAAATCACTGCTCATGAGAAATCCTTGATCAGATTTTGACCAACTGGTCTCGAAGTCACGATCAAGGATTTTGTCAGTTCACAAAAGGGGACTGGCTCATGAAAGGGGATTTTGACAGCTTGTGAACCAGGATTTTGTCAGCTTGCAAACGAGGAATTAAAAAAACAATTTGCTTCACGAGCTGATAAAACCCCTTTTGCAAGCTGATCCACTTTTGCAAGGTGTCAGAATCCCCATTCGCAAGTCAATCATTGTTTGCAAGAAAGGCCACCTGGTTGCAAAATGACGATCAAGGATTTTGTCAGCTCACGAAAGGGGATTAAAAAACCCGATCCCCTTTTGCGAACTGACAAAATCCCCGTTCATGAGCAGATCCTTGTTCTCACGATAGGGTCATCTGGTCCCTAAGTTGTAATCAAGGATTTTGTCACCACGTGAAAGGGTATCAGTTCGTGAACAGGGATTTTCTCACCTCGCAAACAAAGATTGGAAGCGTGCCGTGAACGAAGAATGTTAAAATCTAAAATGGCTGTTTTTTGGTTAAAATGAAGTAAACCAAAGGCATAGGTTTGTAGAGGGCACAACACTGAACAAAACTCATGCCTCATTTGTAAAAGAAGTTAGCCGTGGGACATGCTACAACATTTTGTTTGGGGGAAAAAATGAAACTAAAGTGGAGGATTGTGAACGAGGAATTGTTTCTAACGAACAGGAATTTTTTTTTAGGGTGTTTATTTATCTATCTCTTCTGCCCAGCTGCCCACATCAGCTTGACCACCCCCCAGTTCTGAAATCTCAGAATTACCAGGGCTTACCTTAAGCCCAGCCCAGGAGCGGAGTGGGGAGATGGGCATCATCCTACTGTCAACTCATTTTCTGTTTTTCTTGAGTCCTCCCTGTTTTAACCCTGGGGTCCCAGAAGTACAGATGCATGTGTGTCAAGGCACACATGCATACTACAGCCCTGGAGATGGTCCCATCCACCCATCAGTTGGCCTAGCGCCTGGTGCTCCTTCTGGCCTGTACTGCCCCCTGGCCTCCACCACAGAGCAGTCAAGAGCTGAGGGATGCCATCAATCCTACCTAGAGAGGAGAGCTGCCTTTTGGCAGCTCCATCCAGCTCTGCACCCTCCCCCACACTGACCTCCAATGGTCCGTGCTCATTCCCAAACACAGGTCAGCGGCATGGTGCGAGGTAAAACGTGCAGCACCTTAGCCCTCAGCACCACCGGGCCAGCCCATGAATGGGGATTTAATAAATTCCCTTTTTTCAGGTGAGAAAATCCTTGACCACAATCGCCCAATCCACTTTCACAAAACATACATATAAATCTTAGAGTGAGCTGAGCATGCTCAGAACCCAAAAATTCTAAATTAAATAACTTTGGAATGGATTATTATTTTTTTCACCAAACCAATGCTAGATTGTTCTTTGAAAAAACCTCTATGTACCCTGAATATTTCAGAACAAAATACCAAATGGTGTGGCAGCAGCATGATGGGGGAAAAATCAGCAAAAATGTGTTAAAAAAAGTGAAAACCGCATTTTTTCAGTGCTTCACTGCATGAAAACTACAAGTCTAACCAAAGTGTAACTTGGCAAATCAAGAGATCTTCCATACAAAACCACGCATTTCAAATTTCGTGCAAATTCACTGAAAGGTTGCAAAGTAATTAAGGTGCAAAATTTGGGGGTTAACATTAAACTGCTTACTCAACCCTAACTACAGTATGCTAGTGTGACTGCGCCAGTATAATATATGTATATACATTATAAGGTCATGGTCGTACACCTATACTTCAGCTATACTTCACTTCTATGTTAAACTCTGAATTTTGCACTTTAATAACTTTGCAACTGTTCAAGCAATTTGCATGACATTTTGCATGCGCTATCAGGGACCAAATATCTCTTGATGTGGCAAGTTTCGTTTTAGTCAGATGTGTGGGTGCTGAGATATGGAGTGTCAAAACACATGTAAATTAACATTTTTGGTCAAATTCTTTGTCATGCCGCTGTGCAAAAACAGTGTGGCGTTTTGGTCTAAAATATTCAGGTTAGAAAGGTTTTGGGTCACAGATGTGCCTTTTGAAGATTTGGTGAAAGAAAAATATTAATCTATTCAAAAGTTATTAAATTTCACAGCTTTCCATTATTTTCAACAGGAAAAGTTAGATGTTCACCTCAAAAAATAATTCTGTATCAGAAATGGGCAATTCTTTCTCACTAATGATTAATCCTTCGTCGCACATGAAGAGTCTTTTTTTGTGTTTTGTGCACTTTAATAACCTCACAACCGTTTAACAAATTTTCATGACAGTTTGCATATCCCATCAGGGATGGAAGATCTCTTCATATGCCAGGTTTCATTATGGTCACACGTGCGGGTGCGAAGATACTTTGTGTTATTATAGGGGCGCAGTCATGTCCTTATAGTTAGGGATCATTCTTCACGTCTATGTTAAACTCAAAATTTTCCACTTTAATAACTTCACAACCACTCAAGTGATTCACATGAAATTTTTCATGCTCTATCAGGGATTAAATATCTCTTGGTCTGGCAAGTTTCAATTCAATCACATTGGTGAGTGCAGAGATACAGAGTGTCAAAAAAGTGTAAATTACTATTTTTCGTCAAATTTTTTGTCATGCTGCTGCACAAAAATGGTATGGAGTTTTGGTCTGACATTTTCAGGGTAGAAAGGTCTTGGGTCACAGATGTGCCTTTTGAAGATTTGGTAAAAATGATCTGTTCAAAAGTTATTAAAGTTTCCGTATATTTTTAATGGGAAAAGTTAGATGTTCAAGTCATAAAAAGATTCTGTGTCACAAATGTGCATTTCTTTGTCACAAATGGGTAATCCTTTGTCACAAATAGGGAATATTTTTCTGTGCTGCCACCATTTTGTTTTCTCTTAAAGAGGCAAACAAATGAAAAAAATAAAAAAAAATGTTTTGTGAAGTAACCACCACATGTGTTCTTCTAATCAGGACCCATTTCAATCGATTCTGGTATTAGCTTTTTGAAATCCTGTTCTGGGTCTTTTTTCATGCTTGGAAATCCTTTTTCATGAATTGCGAAAAAGGAAGCATAAAAAAGGATCCTATTTTGCAATTTGTGAAAAAAGGAATTCTTTTTTCGCAAATTGCGAAAAAAGAACACAGAACAGGATTTCAAATTGCTTGAACTGCACAGTCTGATAAAACTGCCTCATATTAGCAGAACACATGTTGCTTTATCCCCCCCTTCACCCTAGTGGTGCAGTGGTCCCTCCGCCCTCCCCTGGTTGCCTTCCCCATATTACATACATGACTCCTAGGTAATCCAGTGGTCCCTCCCCCAATGTCCAATCACCATCCCTGTATAAAGGAAATATTTTCCCTGGTAGTTTAGTGGTCCTTCCACCTTCTCCAATGTTGGATCGTCATCCCAGTATTAAAAAAAAAAAGTTGCCTTGTAGTGTATTGGTCCTTTCACCCTGTTCTGATGTCCGATTGCCATCCCCATGCAAAGAAAATATTTTCCCTGGTAGATCAATGTTCCCTCCCCTACCCTGTTCTCCAGTTGCCCTCCCTTTATGATTTTCTGGTAGTTCAGTGGTCTCTGCCCTCTCCCCTGTTCTCTGATTGCATCCCTGTATTACATATGATTCCCTTGTAGTCTAGTGGTCCCTCCCCTTCCCCTAATGTCCGATTCTCGCCCCCTCTTATAAAGAAAATATTTAAAATATATATTTTCCTTGGTAGTCTTGTGGTCCCTTTGTCCTCCCTCATGTCCAATCACTGTCCCCATATAAAGAAAATATTTTCCTTGGTAGTCCAGTGGTCCCTCTCCCCTACCCAGTTCTCTGAGTGCCATCTCCATATTACATATATGATTCCCTGGAAGTCTAGTGGCCCCTCCCCCTCCCCCATTCTCTGGTCACCATCCTGATATGATTCCCTGGTAGTTCAGTGATCCCTCTTTCCTTCCCCTGTTCTCTGATCGCCATCCTCATATTACATATATGATTCTCTAGTAGTCTAGTGGTCCCTCCCTCCTCCCCTGATGTCTAGTCGCTGTCCCTGTATAAAGAAAATATTTTTCTTGGTAGTCCATTAGTCCCGCCCTCCTCCCTCGTTCTCCGATCATAGTCCCCATGTTTCCTTTGTATGACCCTGGTGTTTACTGGCACCCTTCCATTGCTGTCTCTGGCTGAAATAAAGAACCATCTCTTGATGTTTTTTTTTGACCCTGCAAAAAAAGTCCCCCCCACCCCAGCCTCCCACTCAGTACCCACTACTCCACATCCCCAGTACGCCCCCACTCTCCCTCAGTCATCTGAACAGGTTCCAGGTTCGAGATCCATTCTCCGATCAAACACACCTCTTGCTGCTGGAACCAGTGAATACAATATAAGAAGCTGAAGTAAATGCAGTTCAATGTATTTCAATGTGGTTTTCAACTTTGATGCATAACTCAACCATCTTTGGACATTTTCACACCAAATTTTCAACACAGCCTTTTGGGGACCCCACCTCATGAACAATATCACTGACATTATGGAACTCCTGCCCAAAAGGTGATTTCATGGTCACTTGGCAAAAACACCTTTTGGGCATCGTTTGAAACTTTTCACTGCCTTTGTTCATGAGGTGGTGTCATAAGAAGGGTATTTTGAGAATCTGTGGTCAGAATATGTAAAAATGGTGATGTTATGTGCATTTGTTTCAATTTAATTACATTCCCTCGTAACTTCAATAATTTTTCAACATTTTCACCCCAAATTATCAACATAGCCATTTCTCAACTTCACCTCACAAATGTGAAAGCAGTGATTTTTCAAATCCTGGCCAAAATTCCTTTTCTCACCTGTGGCATGGAATGATGCTGTGGTGGTGTGGTATGATGTTTCGGTGTGGATTTGAAAATTATCAGCCTAGCATTCATGAGGTGGCTCATAATTAGGCTATACTAACAGTTTGTTTGCTGTTTTGGCTGCAATGCTGCCATGGCAACATACATGTATGCATCTATGGAGGGATGGGAGCGCAGGACTTTGGTGCCCTGTGCTCCCACATGCAAATAAGGATATAATTATGGATTGATGGCACAGGAAAATAAGGATATGATTACACTAATTCGATCATACTATCTCAAAAAGTAAGGAAATGAGTTGCAAAAAACTTCATTAATGCACTAGTTAGGGTTCCTGTGACAAAAGTGAAAAATGTTCTGTTAGGGTTTTCAACCCTAACAACCCACCTCTTCCCTGCATGCAGCAACAGAAGTAAGGAGGGTGCTTTGAGGTTGTTAACACTAACGCTACCCATGCTCATATACTGTACCAGTATCAGCTTACTTACTTACTATCAACTCTCCCCCATGCCTTTTGCTGTCTGCAGGGTGCAGGTGAGGTGCTAGGGAAACCCTAACAGCACATTTCCCTACTTTGGTCACTGGAACCCTAAATAATGCATTAATGAAGGGTTCTGCAACATATATATATATATATATATATATATATATATATATATTACAAAAAACTACATTCATGCATCAGTTAGTGCTGGTATTAAAGCATCAAAAGCTGGGAAATTCAACATTAGGGTTTCAAACCCTAACTCCCTGCCCACATCCCCCAAGCAGCAAAAGGACAAGAACACACAAGCAACAACAGAGAGCCATTATCAAGTAAGACAGAAACATACAATGGATGTCACTGCAGATAGAAATCCATGGTACTGGTGGATGCCTGGAATATCCTCCCAGCATAGGTGGTGGGAGCAAAAATGGTTACAGGATTCAAGAATGCATGGGGTAGGCATAAGGGAACCTTAGTGCTAAGGAAAGAAGGGGGAGAGCCGGAGATCAAGTAGGGTTTGCGGTTTTACAGAAGGTAGGAAAATGGCAGATTAAGTGGTCAAAGCAGTCCTTTCAGCCTTTCTGTAGTGTCATGTGGCTATGCACACCATAAAACATACACACATTTGATGGGCCTGAGCTTCTTCAGCTGCAGGTGTAAGACATACACACTGGCCTCTGGATGCAGAAGCAGAGATAGCACAACATCCATGATACAAAAAGTATAGCAGTACTTCTGTCTGCTGAAGCAAAGTCCCCTGAGGGTCCTGTGTCTCTTCAGATGTTTTCTATATGCAAGGGGGCTGCCCTTCTGGAGCCAAAAGTTGGTGTACATCTTACACCTCTGGCTGAAGAGACACAGGACCCTCTTTGCTACACAAAGGCTGGTCCCATTATGGCATAGAACAAAGAAGTTTTGTACTCTGGATACAGTGGGTTTGTATCTGGCTGAAGGGGCCTGTGCTTCTGTATACAGAAGTAGTGGGGTGATTTCAGTATAGAAACACAGAAACATGGAATTTGATGGCAGATTAGGACTGCTTTGCCCACCTAGTCTGCCATTTTCCTACCTACCTTCTGTAAGACTGCAGGCCCTACATGATCTCCGCCCCCACCTCGTTCCTTACCAGTAGAGTTCCCTTATGCCAACCCCATACATTCTTGAATCCCTTACTGTTTTTGCCCTCACCACCTATGCTGGGAGGATGTTCCAGGCATCCACCAGTATCATGTAGTCCAACCTGCAACAACAACAGTGTCAGTGGCTCAGTAGGTAGCACACTCGCCTCTCAGGCCAGGAGATAAGAGGGCTGTGGGTTCAGTTCCCACATCTGGCACTTGGGTTAATATCCCAGGACTGACACTGTAGTGCAGCATGAGAGGGGTGCTGCACTTCTGAGGTGCCGTCTTTAGGATGAGACGTTAAACCGAGGTCCCATCTGCCTGGATTGGTGGTAGTTCAGGTGGATGTTAAAGATCCCATGGCACTTATCGAAAAGAGTAGGGGAATTTCCCCGGTGTCCTGGCCAAATTTCCCTCATTCACTGAAAATACCACCAACAGCTTAATCTGGTTCAAAGTCAGTTGGCATTCATCTGTATCCCCTTCCCCCCGGGTCGTGCCTGAAAATAGGCAGGATTTGTCTAGTGCACTTACCTGGTCAACAAAAACTAAATTAAAAAAAAAAAAAAAACAAGTGAGTGTGTATGTTTTGCAGTTTGCATGCCGCAGATATGAATCCACAAAGGTAGCACATCAGTGCTACTGCATTGAGTCATCTGGAAACAGTTGTATGTTTGTTTACCTTACCTGATGATGTCTGTCTGTGGTTGCTTGTGTGGTGTTGTCCTTTTGCTGCTTGGGGGGGGGTGCAGGGTTAGGGCTAGAAACCCTAACATTGAATTTCCAAGCTTTTGGCATTTTAATACCAACACTAACTGATGCATTAACATAGTTTTTTGCAATTAATTTCCTTACTTTTGAGATCATGTAATCATAGCCTTATTTGCCTGTGGGTGTGCAGAGCCCTCTGGACCCTACAGTCCCACCCATGTATAGTTTTTGAGATACAGTAATGATATCCTTGTTTGCCTGTGGGATCACAGAAATGCATATAATGTATGTAGCTATGAAAGGGCCCTGCACTTCCATTTATAGGGCAACAGTGACCAAATTGTCAGCATAAACATCTTATTACCCCAACTCATGTACCCGGTACATGAAATTTTCAAATCCCCACCAAAGCGTACTTCTGCACAACTGCAATACCATTCCGCTTCACAGGTGTGAAAACACATTTTGGGCAAGATTTGAAAAAGGATAGCTGTCACATCTATGAGGTGGGATAAAAAGAAGTCTATGTTGAAAATTTGGGGTTAAAATATTGTATATTTCAGAAGTTATGAGCGTGCATAGTGAAATTGTAACTAATGGTCATAACTCTGCCATTTTTAAATATTTTGACCCAACATTTTCAACATAGCAGTCTTATGACACCACCTCATGAACATGATCAGGAAAAATTGTCAAGTCCTGCTTTAAAGATGATTTCATTTTCACCAACAGACCACAAAATCACCTTTCAGGCAGGGGTTGCATAATTACAGTCATACTAGTCATGAATTAGGTGGGGTCCCCAAAAGCTCATGTTGAAAATTTGGAGTCAATATGTCAAAAAACGGGTGAGTTATGCATTAAAGTTGAAGCCCCATTGAAATACATTGAACTGCATTCACCCTAGTTTCCCATATTGCAGTCGCTGTTTCCAGCAGCAAAAAGTGTCTTCGATTGGGGGAGTGGATCTCATACCTGTTCAGGTGAGTGAAGGTATGTTTGAGTATACTGGGGGTGTGTGGGGTGGTGGGTGCTGAGTGGTAGGTAGGGGTGGGGGACTGATCGGCGAGGGACTGCATTGTATTTTGCAGGCAGACAAAAAAAAAAAAAAACAATAAGGGACCATTTTCTTTATTGCGGGAACAGACTGGGAGGTGCAACTAGCCACCAGGGACTTAAGACAGTATGGGGACAGTGATCAGAGAATGGGGGAGGAAAAAAATCAAAGGACAGTTTTCTTTATTGCAGGAACAGATGGAGGAGGCATGTCACTAGCCACCATGGACTTAAGGCAGTAAGGAGAAGGTGATCAGAGAATGGGAGAGGAAAAAACCCCACCAAGGGACACTTTTCTTTATTGCAGGAATGGACTGGGGTATCACTAGCCACCAGGGACTTAAGGCAGTTGGGGGACTGCGATCAAGTAAATAATTATGTGGGCTAGCTTTTAAAACTAACCACTGCTAAACGTTTTGTATCTGCCATAACTTCTAACTATCTGAGCCACTGACATAAAGTATGAAGTTCAATGCTGCAAGAATGACAGCCTAATAAAATTTAGTTTTATTTCTTCTAAATGGTATCCTGTGCAGTAAAGTTCGAACTATTAATAAGTGCACATGGTTCTTTACCATTCGAATGGTAAAATTCAAATAGTAAATAACAAATTGAAAGGTAATTGCTTAGTGAGTGATGGGGGACATGATTTTCACTTAAAAAACACATTTTTGTCATGGAGCTATAATAATTTAAAAACAAACATGTAACTAAGCATATCACTGAGACCTAAATACAAGTATTGTACTTTCCTTAGGGTGCAGTAGTTGTGCAGAACACTATTTTGAAAACTTTTTAGAAAAAAAGATGGTAGACATCTTGAGCAATATTTGTCTGAGAATCGACCAGTAAATGAACCGTTCCAACGTTTATTTACCGTTTGATCTATTTTCATTTATCTGCCTCTCTTGCAGTTATCACAAAAATCATTATAATGTAAAAATGGTAATGTATTTTTTCACCAAACCATCCAAAGGCACACCCTTGGAACACAGCCTATCATCCATAAGAACTACAGATAAATATTTCATTCCAAGTGAGCTGTAGATGATGGCAAAAAGTCCCATGTTAACAAATGGGGAAAAAAGCTTAATTTTACGGTTTTTCACCACTTTATATCTCATAAACCATACAAGATGCCATTATAAAACTTTCCAGATCTTGTGACACTGGCAGGATGACCATGCATCCGAATTTTTGGGCTATTTTGTAAAAAATACAAAAGTTAAGGTGCAAAAATTGAGATTTAACATGAAAGTGCTGTACCAACATAACTATGGAGGCGTGGTATGCCACACCACTATAGATAGGGTTGAGCAGGGTTTTCTATGTTAAACCTGAAACTTTACACTTTAACATTTTCACTCTCAGTCTCAGGAGGTAGATCAGTGGCCCAGATATTCAGACTGCGCCTGGCAGGGATGCAAGCCTGGGAGCAGCGGAACTGGGATGCCACGGGGCCAGGACCAGACGATATTCAACAGTGATGCGCCATGGTGCAGCACAGTTGAATATGGCAAAGTCGGTGCACATACTGCACTAGTGCAAGCCACAGATAGGGAGCACGGGGGTGCGCCAGCGTATGTGCAGTTGCACTAGGTGCATCACCCATGATATTCAGCAGGGGGCATGCAAATGAGGCCATTAAATATGCAAGGTGCAAATGGACCATTTGCATGCCATTATGGCCACATTTGCATTCCTTGTGCAGGGTAGGCCGGCAACTTGCACCTGGCACCCTCCACAGCATGACGTGTGCTGTGGGGATCCCAGGGCATCCCCCGCCCCATAGCCTTGATTGCATGGTACAAAGTACAAAAGAGAGCCCTGGTAGTCTAGTGGCCCCCCTCTCCCTCCCAATTCCCTGAGTCCCCGATGACTGTACTGTTCATTCACATAGTTGGGACTGTCTAGTACAGTTTTTCCTGCAAGCCCATGCTGTCACTGTCATTTGGCAGGTGGCCGGGCAGTATGTTGGTTGCAGCACCCATCTTTGATGGGGGGCAGGGGGTGGGCAAAGTGCATGGCAGGGGAGGAGGGTGGGGGTGCCACTGGACCACCAGGGAATCATGATATGGTTCTGTACTGTGATTGTGGCAATGGGTGGGGGGGGTACCACTAGACTACCGGGGACTTACAAAATGGCATATTCCATCGATCAGGGACATGGGAGGAAGGGGGACCACTAGACTACCAGGGAAAGGTGAACATTACAGTGATCGGGGCATGGAGAATTCAGGAGGGGGGTCCACTGGACTACCAGGGATATGTGTGTGCTTGTGAACGATGTTCTGGGTGGGTGGGTGGCCACCCATGGCTGGCGGCTGCTGTGTTGCACCCTGCAATACAGCCGCCCACCTGTGGGTGACTGGGAGTTGTTTGCACTCCTCACGGGCTCAGATTTGAGCTCCCCTGTGTGGCACAGTGCAGAGTTGTGCCAGAATATGTGCTTCAGACCCCGGGCTGAATATCAGGATGTACCGCATATGCATGGGCATGCCCCCTGCATCTGCACCGCATGCTATTGCATTGCGCTCCGGCGCATCAGGACATGTGCTGCACCTGGCTGCTCTTTTACTATCCCGCTGGGGTGCAATACAGGGTTGCGCCAGCACAGCTCTGTTGTGCCATGTGCAGCCCCTTTGAATATCCCAGCCATTGTGTTCAGGTGTGCACATTTCGAGATGCAAATAGCGAAAAAAGTTAAAAAATTTGTGTTTTTTGCTGTATTTTTGTCATTGCCTAATGCACAGACGGTTTGGAATTTTGGTTTGAAATGTTCAGGGTAGATAGAGCTTGGCACACAGATGTGCTTGTTGCAAAATTGGTTCTAAGCATGCCCAGTAAGCATTTCAAAATTGCTGTATGGGGCTAATCCTTTTCCGTGAGGAAAAAATAATTTTTAGTTTGGCTACAATTTTCTTTTTACTGTTTAAACTTACAAACATTTAAAGTACATAAAATACTTTCTTTTAAAAACAAAAAACAAACAAACAGACAGCTGAACCTAGCTAAACGGGACCCTTTTTTTAGCTAGATTCTGGTGTTTGTATTTTCAAAAGGTTGCAAGAAATACGTTTTCTGGACACACAAAATCCAGGATGCCAGCTTAGCAAGAGAAACTTTTACCCACATTTTCTGTTTTGAGAACAGCTGGATTTTCTTAACTTCTGCAGCCACAGCTGGAGCTCACACTGTGGCCTCCAGTGAGAAAAATGAGCCACTGTTTTCCTAGTATCTAGTGGCTTTCCTGTTCCCCTGACTACCCAACCCCCACACTTGTACTCCCTAGACTCTTCTGCTGAGTAACCTTTTTAAACAGTTGAGCAGAAAACAAGTAACAGGAGACAAAATTTCAAAACATACCCCAACCCCCAGTAGAAAACATAGCAAGACCCAAGTGTTAACTGTAAGTAGCAACCTGTAGTCCCCCCCACCTCCATACAGTAAACACCAGAAGCAAATGGTTCCCTCCTGTGAAAAGTTGCAACCAGCAACCCTCTTTAGAGGGTAGACCCCTGCACCCCTACAGTAATCTGAGTCAGGATCATTTTCCACAATATTTGTGGAGTGCCAGTGTGATTCTCGACTTTGAACTGTGCTAAATACAACAATTATGCAGAGGACAGTTAAGCCTCCCACATTTTGAAATGCACCAAAGTCAAACTGATCCTTTGACTCCAGCATAAATCACCATATAGATTTTGTGTGCACTATAGAAAAAGGTTCTCCTGCTAAAGAGAGTGACCTATCCCCAAAGCATATCACTGTCTCCAACTGCACTGCCAAATTGGGGCAGGGTTAAGTAGTGCTCCCACAGATCACTATCCCTCAAGGCCCATCATTAAAGCCCCCCCATGCCCATCCTTTATGCATCAAACAGAATTGTTCGACAGTGCTCAAATGGTAAATGAATCCAGGGTTAAAGAAGGGCATCATAGCCTGAGATACAATCTGCAGTAAAGTCTTGGTCAGCAGTACAACAGATGTCACACAGCAAACACAGTCTGCAGCTCATTGGTGTGCAGATATCAGAGCAGTTTAGTGTTAAGAGTCTGTGGAGTATCCAGTGAATCCTCCCTCCTCCCCCCCAGCCAATGCAAAAGAACTAGTATATTACAGAGCACAGCTTGGTAAACTTAGTAAAAAGCATATAACTCTTACAAAGTAACTGGACTGAACAAGAAACACTAGCAAAATGCAAACAAATACAGTTGTACAGAGGTTGAGTCAGGCAATGTACATGACATAGAACAGCTAGGCGCCTCCTGGTACAAGTATGGTAGGCCAGCTCAGTAAGGTAGCATGAGGCAAAAATGTAGAATCTACAATTCTAGCAGATCCAGAACACTCCCACGGGCAGTTTGGTGCAGCCCTCTCCCCCCGAAGCTCACCTGCAGTTTAAAGAAGAGGTGTGGTGCAGCGTCTTAGGTGATCACAATGCAGGGTAATTTTATCAGGCAACTAATTGAGCCTCCCAGGCTGCAGCTTCAGCATCCAGGTATGCTGTAGCCAGTTCAGCTGAGATAAGCACCACTGGAGCTTGGCTTTGGCATTGGACAATAATACAAGATGGGTACACATGTACAAACTACCATTTCAGTTTATGCAGTTTATTCTTACCAGACTGAACTGTTGCTGCATTCATTGGAGCCTACAACTGTAGTCTAGAAGAAGCTGACTCTGTGATTGTCCACTTTTATTGTCCCCTTCTTATGGGTAGCCTGCAAGATCTGTTGACAGTCATGGTACCATAAAAATTGAATAAGAAATTGTCTGGGTGGGTTGATGGGTCCATTACATTTACCTGGGGAGTGGTATGCTCTCTGGACTTCCAACACAGTACTAGTAGAGAATCCCTGGGCAGTAGGAAGCCATGAGGCAAGGAAGGCGAGGACATTGGTCTCCTCTGCACCTTCTTGTAGACAACCACTCAAACATTATTCCACCACTCACAGTTCTTATGGATATCAAAGATGTCAGTAAGTTCGGCAATAGTGTGCTTTGCTTATTCCAGGGCTGCTGGCATGTCTCTGGTGTAATCCTCCTACTTACTCGGCCACTTTCACAACTGCTCCAGCCTCTTGTAGTGCATATCTAATCCTTCCCCCAGAGCATTCACCATATTCTGAAGGTGAGAGAGTTGTACATTTACATTTTTTAGGCCTGCCCTGACTTCATTTTTTAGTTCACAAAGCAGGTTTTCAATCAACGGCTTCAGTGTCTGGTTAGGTGCTGCAGTTGGTGATGGCGGGCTCACTTAGATGCTGGTGCATGCTTTGGTGCTCCAAGCTTCTTTCTCTTCTGTCAGGTGTCCCCCTTTCCAGGATCTGGGTTTGTTTTAAATGTGCTCTGGGTTTGTTTCCTCACATATTTGGGCTGCTAGGTCATCTTTCCCACACTGATGATAGCTTTATAAGAGTTTAGTTGAAAAATAGCACAGAATGGCTTAGAAAATGTGCGGATTGTCAGGGAAATCTGAGACTATGAGACTACTAAAGGTAAAATATTAGGAAAATATTACACCAATTCATTGATCTGTGCACCTTTTATTGCTTATAATTTTTTCTTGTCAGCTATTTATTTATTTAGTTATCCATTTTTTTATTTTATTATTTATTTATTTCAGTTTGGGATTAACTCCTTTGAGCCAATGGCTCATTTACAAAGGTTTCAAGTCAAACATAGTACAGAACAGAATAATCAGCAACAACAGTATATACCGAGAAACACATAAACTAGGGTTTGTGAGAATTAGGGATGGCACAGCTTATCACACTGGAGGATTTCAGTTTTTTTTTGGTGTGTGATCTTTTTTCCCCTCCCACAATGCTCCGGTGTCTGTCTCTCCTTTGGGCCATCCTAGCCTTCTCTACTCCCCAGCCATCCTCTCCCCGAGCACTGCTGACCCACCATATATTGCAGTCAACCCTCCGAGTCATCCCAGAGTAACCCATCTCTGGGTGGGTCCCCCTCCTCCAAGGGGGAAGGTACCAGGAAAGGGGGAAACCCCAGCACTCTATTGTCTTTACTTGACTCGGGGGGGTGCTGCTGTGGAGGGACAGGCTCCTGGAGGTTCCAGGGTGTCTGGAGAATGCAGAAGCCATCATCCGGTGGCCACCAAAGTTGTTTTCCTCTTTTCTTTGGTTGTCCCTCCTGCGCCGCTGCATAGTAGTGCCCTTGTCTCCACCAGGGGCCACTACAGGCAAAATACCCACCCAACCCCACCCAGGAGAGGAGAGCAGTCATCCGGATGCTCAATCCTCTCCTTCCCGGTCCAGCCCGATGACCCGAGTCCGTTCCTGAACCCCGGTGCATACGTGGTTCGAGGTGTGGTGACCAGCACCTCGGTCCTCTTTGTCATCGGGCCGGCTGATTTCAGTTTTTATTTAGAACCTGTGCTTGCCAAGTCCTCTAAACTATCAAGAGAAGATAAGAAGACAACAAAATTATTTAATAACGTTTTGAAAGAAAACCAACTTACAGATATATGGAGACTTAAAAATGCTGAATATAAAACATCAAATTAGCACTCCTAATCTACTAATACTCATTCCAGGTTGGATTATGTTTTGCACAGTAAAACATTATACTAAGATATTATTGGTATTGACATAGCACAGATTTCATTATCAGACCATGCGATGGTTAATTGCAGTTTTATCCATACTAGAAATAAGTGTATAGAAAGATGGATAGATGGATAGATGGATGGATGGATGGATGGATGGATGGATGGATGGATAGATAGATAGATGGATAGATGGATAGATAGATGGATAGATAGATACTGTAGATAGATAATAGACAGATATTGTAGCTAGATAATAGATAGATAGATAGATAGATAGATAGATAGATAGATAGATAGATAGATAGATAGATAGATAGATAGATAGATTAAGTATACTTTATTTCTAAAGTGCCCTTTCCTGGGGGCTTGGAGCACTGTACAATCCATACATTATAATACAAATAAGACATCCATTATTGGATACATAAAAACATTACAACACAGAGCACGAACATCAGAAAATTCAAATCAACTTCAAATCACTATATTAGTAACTAAAACGACTGTTATCAAGTGTTTTATGATATAATAAATTAAATGCTTTTTCAAATAAGAGTGTCTTGAGCCCCCTCTTAAAGGCTTCCACTGAGTGGGCCTCTCACAGATACCTTGGGACCGAGTTCCACAGAGTAGGCACAACCACAGAGAAAGCACAATCTCTTAACAGCTGCAGCCTCACTCTGGGCACCACCAAGAGGCCAACCTCGGAGGAACAGGGAAGACAAACCGGGTAGTGCAGCACCAGGAGGTCTTGCAGATAGTCAGGTTCCTATCATGTTGGGCTTTATAGGTCAGTAATCTGACTTTGAAGGCAATCCTCCATCTTAATAGCAGCCAGTGCAGTCCATGAAGAACCAGTGTAATATGTTCGAATCTAGGAACACCCATCAATAGCCTGGCTACCACGTTCTGCACTAGCTGCAGATGGCAGAGATTGCCTCCTGATAGCACTAGGTTTACATTATGATTGGATTATGATAGGTGGACAATGCCTTCCTAAGAGTCCCCAGTTTTAAAGAACATATAAGAGAAGCAATATATATTTTATAAATTACAATGGAGGTCAAGATAAAGTTATGGGATGCCTTCAAGGCAGTTCTTAGGGCTTATATTGTTTTTAATTAAGTATAAAAGGAAGCAAAAAGAATAACACAAATCGAAAGTGATATATTAGAAACTGATAAAAGAATACAGAATTGTCAGATTGAACTAACCAGTGAGAAGCAAGAGAAACAAAAGGTAGTACAGGATGTTATGAATGAGCAGGTAGAAAAAGATATACAGATCTCAAAATAGTTTTTTTTTTCTTTTAGAAGCCAAATAACATGGATATACTATAAATAAACAATTGTCTTCAACAAGTAAACATTAAAAAGTTTAAATTCACAGACATCCCATATAGTAGACAAGAAATCAGGCATTACTGAAGGACAACTCCCCAGTACTGATGGCATAAATGTTAAATTTGATTCTGTGTTTAGAGAAGAACTGGCCCCCTGGTTAGAAATGATGACCAGAGAACTGGCAAATAAAGTAGGTAGTCCCCCCTCCCTGCTAGAAACTCTTGTAATACTAATACACCAAGATTATAGGAACCTTTTAATTACTGAGAACTATAGAATTGCTCTACTTAATGTAAACTATAAAATAATTTCCAAATTCATAGTCACACAAATAGAATCACAGTTAACCAGCTCAGCAAATCCAACTAGACAGGCTTTCTAAAGACCAGAGTGATTTTCAAGGAATTGCACAACACATAGATGGCATTTGAATTATACAGTAATTTCAAAATGAAAGCATTTGCACTGACATTGGATGCCTTAGAGGCTTTTAACCTTCTTCAACTGAAATATTTATTTGCTTGTCTCAACATGTTTGTATCTCCCTCTCTCCCTCCTGAATATATTAAAACTTTTCTATAGCAACCCATTAGTGAGTCTTAAAATTAATGAATATAGAATAAAATCACTCAAGATAAAAAATGGTGTTTGACAGGCTGCCCTGCAGTCCTGTTTATTGTTGCCTTAGAATCCTTCTTAAAACATATTAAACAAAATTATATTTTTGATTTTTTTCATTTTATTCAAATTGGGAAAACTATTGAGTTCAGTGCTCTTTTCCCAGGGTGAAGGTTCACTCTCTGATTGAAGACACGTCTTACTCCTGGAACTGCCGACTTCAATAGGAGGAACTAAGGTAGATGCAGTTTAATGTATATCTATGGGATTTTGAACTTGGATGCATAACTTTTCTCATTTTGCATATTTTGACCCCGAATTTTTAACATGCCCTTTTTGGGACCCCACCTCATGAGCAATGTCAATGGAATTTCTCAAATGAAGCCCAGAAGGTGATTTTGCAGTTGCTTAGCAAAATCACCTTTAGGGCAGTATTTGAAATTGTTCACCACCCCTGTTCCATGAGGTGGGGTCATAAGAAGGCTATGTTGAAGATTTTTGGAAAAATATGTAAAAATGGTAAAGTTATACCCATAGGTTAACATTTTGCTATGCTTTCTTGCAACTTCTGTAATTTGAAATATTTTTACTGCAAATTTTCAATATAGCTTTTTTTACACCACCTTATGAATGTGATGGCTGTCATTTTTCAAATCCTGGTCAAACTGTGTTTCTGCATCTGTGCTGCACAATGGCATTGTGGTGGCATGGAATCATGTTTTGGCAGTGATCTGTACATTTGCACTACCAGTTCATGAGGTGGGTAATAAGAAGGCTATGCTGACAGTTTGGTTGCTGTTTTGTTACAATGGGCCCTGCCCTTCAACAGCAACATATTTTGTATGCATCTAAGGAGGGATGGTGGTGTAGGACCCAGAGAGCCCTGTGCTCACAGAGACAAATGAGGATACAATTATACTGTCTAAAAAAGTAAGGAAATTCTTTACAAAAAAGTTTGTTAATCCACTATTTAGGGTTACATTGACAAAAGCTGGGAAATGTTGTGTTAGGATTTTCAACCCTAACACCTCACCCCACCCTGCAGGCAGTAAAAGGAAAAACTATTACTGTTTCACCTCTCTTGCTGCTTCACAAATCAGGTGTGGGGTGTGCCTTCAGGTTGTCACCCCATTCTCATATGTTGTACCCATATCAGCTTATTTACTGATGGAATGGGGTGAGTGTTAGGGCTGACAACTCCAAGGCACACTCCATGCCTGCAAAGAGGCAAAAGAGGTGAAACCATAACGTTTTTTCCTCTTAATGCCTGTAGGGTGGGGTTGGGGTGTTATGGTTGGAATCACAAATGCCACATTTCCCTACTTTTGTCACTGTAACCCTAACTAGTGCATTAATGAAGTGTTTTATTTAGCAAAGAATTCTCTCTCTATATATATAGATGTAGATATAGATATAGATCTATATTATGCTGGCTCGGCAGTGCCAGTACAGTTTAGGGTTGCCTACCCACTTCTATGTTAAACCCCACATTTTGCACTTTAACAACTTTGGAACCATATGATCAATGTTCCCAAAATCTTTCATGCGCTGTAATGTACCGTAGATCTCTGGATCTGGCAAGTTTCATTCAAGTCAGCAGTGTGGTTGCAGAGCTGTGCAGTGCCAAAAAATGTGAAATTTACCATTTCGGTGTAAATTCTTTGCTCATCCACAAGTCCAAAGTGGTTTGGGGGTCTGGCCCGAAATTGTTAGTGTATATTGGGTTTTGGTCACTAATGTGCCTTTTGAATGTTTGGTGAAAAAAATATTAATCCATTCAAAAGTTATTAAACTTTAAAGTTTCCCATTGTAGCTAATGAGAAAAAACATATGTATAGCTCAAAAGCACTTTCTGCCCTTGCAAAAGCACTTTTTAATACCTCAAATATATTCTGTAGTGTCATGCTTCTGCCATCTTATTTTCAGTTAGTGACAGTGAAAAAATGCTGTGTAATTCAAAAAATACAGCCTCTTGGTAAACACCAATAGTTGTGTTTGCCTAATCTGGGCCCAAGGAAAATTATTCTGGTGTTTTTGTTTTTTAAATTCTGGCTGGAAATATGTTTTTGGTGTTCAGCCCTTGGTAGTGCCAGAAATTTGCAGCACTACGTTTGCAAAACTGCTGCAAATTTGCAGCACTTTTCACAAAAACTGCGGCAAATTTGTGGCATTACATGAATAAAAAAAACATCTACCACATAAATGGCCAAAATCTTTTCTAGCCACTTTTTGCCCCACAAAACTCCAGAATCCTGTTCCTCATCCCCCATTTAGGTAAACACCTGTTGGTGTTTACCTAATAAAAGTGATTTTCTCCTTTTACTGCCTCCAAAGGGTCTGAGGCATGTTTTATTGAAAAAAATGTTTTTGCCAGCATTGGAGTGCCCAATTTCTGTGTTGGTATTTAGTAGTGTGGGACACTGGGGAGCACACCTCCAGTGTCCTTAAAACCTGTATTGTTAATTCCGACACCTTGCCCACTCCAGTGTCAGATGCCCTCCCGAAAAAAGGCCTTTGTTGAGATCCTCCCAGCTACTAGCAAAATGGTCTGAAACTTGTAGCACAGCTGCACAATATGTGATGTGCCTCATTTTCCTATGCAGCAGTCTGGTAACATGGTGGGTTACTGTCACAGCAGAATCACTCCACCTCTGTCCAGAAGCATTTTCAGCATAACTCACAAGGTGCTATACTTGTTTCCCTGGGTGATTCTATAAGTCAATATTAAAGCCATGGTAACCCTGCTCCAGGTTATGATACTGTCAACCCCTCCACACACCGATTTTGGCCTTTCCCCCATCTTGTTTTTTCAACCAGCATCTGGCATCCTTACATCTGTCAGGCCATCTATCCAGCAACCACCCAGCTCCCTCAGTCACTTCTTCTGCCATCAAAGCCAGCAGAGGTCCACAGAGTGAGAGCCCAGGTGACCATCATTCAGAATGCAAAAGGGGTTATCAATTTATTTACCTTGTTTCTCCCTCCAACCACCCTGTGGCAGTGTGATGGCCCTAAAGGACAGCATTCCCCAGATAGAGGAGCAAGCTCCCCATTGATCATTATGGGCCACCACAGCAGCAGAATGCACCACCATATCCTGCCCTGCTGGAACATGTTGCATCAGCAGTGTCCCTCCCATCAGGCCAACTGAATACCAGCCTTTGCTCCCAAACCCCGGTCACTGGCATGACAGTACATTAAGGCTGCCACTAGGCAATTGCCGGTCACTATTTCTGCCCTTTTTAACTAAAATTGAGGGTTTATGGAATTACCACAGAATGTAATGCAGTAAGTGTCTTGTTTTCAGAAACAAGATCTCTTGTTTTTGAACAAAGAGTAAAAATTCCAACTCTGTGGTGTTGAGTTGCACCTATAGCATTAGATCTGGTGTTACATCTGTGGTAACATGGGTGGCCATACACTGCCATACATCTCCCCAGTAGGCCTGCTGCAGGTCCCTGTATGAAGGGAAGGGAAGGGGGCTGGCTGTAGAAAAAGGGATAATGGTCCTTGGCACCCCAGAAGATGGCTTCCCATGACACGCCCATACCACACAGCCCCATCAAACCCACATGTTCAATCAGCCTACCTCATCTGTCCCTCTTCCCCATGGAGCCCTTGAACTCCTCTAGTGCCCCCAAGGAGCTCCCAGGTTGGTTCATGCTGGAACATGGTGAGGAAATACTGCCCAGAAGTGGGTGTCTGTTGCAGAACCGATAGATGTGAGCGGTGAGTCTGGTGGGAAGTGGGGGGGTCTCTTGGAAATAGTGTGGAGCTGAGTGACAAGGGTACAGTGGTGGATCAACAACAAACAAATGAGAAAAATAATTTAGAACTATTACTGTTTGTGCTTATGTTTGCTGACATTGGGGTGCCCAATCCCCATGTCAGCATTCTGAATTACCCCCAGCATTGTTGGACACTGGGGAGCCCACTGCCGGTGTCCAGAAATAAAGATTTTGATCCTGTAAAAAAAAAAAAAGAAAATGTCCTCATACATCTCTTTTTTTAAACCTGTAAAAAAGAAAATAATCCATCTTCGTCTCCCTGTCCCCTTCCCCCACCCTGACCCTCCCACTAAGCAACCCACCACCTCACACACACACCCTGCCCTATACTTACCACCAGAGATTGTCTCATCTTCTGTTGACCAGGACATGTCTGCACTCTTCAAAGCCGAAGGGCGAACTGAAGAATTAAGGTACAGTACATGCTGTATAATGGCTGTCAGTGGTGTTTAGAATGTATGTTGATACCTTGGCTGTTTTTGGTTATTTTCTTCACCAAATTTTCAACATGGGCTTCTTGGGACACAACCACATGAATACTGTCACTGTTGTTTTGTTAACTGGATCTATGAGGTGATTTTGAGGTCACTGTGTGAAATCACCTTTTAAGACTGAGGTGTTAGTGTTCATGAGCTGGAGTCCTAAAAAGCCCATGTTAAAAATTTGGTGCAAAAATTCTTAAAAATGGGCAAGTTACATGAGGTCATTGAAATTTTTTTATGCACTCTCATAATTTCGGCAATTTTTAATATTTTCAATCCAAATTTTTAACATTGCCATTTTTTACCACCACTTCATAAACAGTACAGCTGTCATTTTTTCACATCCTGCCCAAAACATGTTTTTGCTCCTGTGGCATACAATGGCACGGTTGCTGTGTGAAATTACCTTTCGGTACCGATGAACACAATGACAGTGCCAGTGTTCATGATGTGAGGCTCCAAAAAGGTAATGTTGAAAAGTTGGTGAAACAAATCCCCAAAATACCAGAGTTACATACGTCCATTGAATTTATTCTACTCATGCGCATAACTTTGGTACTTTTCAATATTTTGCCACCAAATTTTCAATATAGCCATTTTTTTCATACCACCTCATGAACAGTACTGGTGTCATTTTCCACATCCTGATGGAAATGTATTTTCACATTTGTGACACAGAATGGCATTGTGGTTGCGCATAAGTATGTTTTGCCTTGTATTTCACAATTTCTCTGTACAGGGATACATGAGGTGGAGTAATAAAATGGCTATGCTGACAATTTGATCACTGTTGTTTGACACATGGAAGCGCAGGGCCCCACACCTACTGTACATAAGTATATGCATCTACAGTGGGACTGGAGCGCTCCCACAGTAAAATAAGGATACTATCATGCTATCTGAAAAAATAGGGAGATTCATTGCAAAAAACTCCATTAATGCATCAGTTAGGGTCCCTATTACAGTGACAAAAGTATGGAAATTCGGTGTTAGGGTTCTCAACTATACCACCCCATCCCACCACCCTCCACACACCAACAGGCATTGGGGTGTGCCTCAGCATCGTTGTGCCTAACTCTCACCCCATTCTCTTATACTGTACCATCTCAGCTTCCTTGCACATGGAATGGGGTAAGAGTTAGGGCTGATGACCCAAGGGCACATCCTGATGCCTGTTGGTGTGTGATTGGTGGGGTTGGGGTGGAGTGGAAGGGTTGGGAAGATTAATACCAAATTTATACTTTTGTTACTGTAATAGAACTCTAACTGATACATTAATAGAGTTTTTTTGTAATTAATATATTTATATATATATATATATATATATATATATATATATATATATATATATATATATATATATAATAAATAGCTGCATAGTAGTGCAGCTATAGTTAGGGTTGCCTGGCCATTTCTATGTTGAACCCCATATTTTGTACTTTAATAACTTTGCCACTGTGTGACAGATTTGCCTGAAATTTTGCATGCAAAGTAGGACACCATAGTTCTCTGGATCTGGCAAATTGCGTTATGGTTGGATGAGCGGTTGCAGAGCAGCAGAGTGCAAAGAAACACACACAAATGAGGGGTTTGCATGTTTTTTTGTCCGTGGCTACAGCACACATAATTTGATCATTTGGTCTGAAATCTTCAGGAAAGATGCAGTTTGGGTCATTGGTGTGCCTTTTGAAGATTTGGTGAAAAAGTATTAATCTGTTCAAAAGTTATTCAAAAAAACAAGTTTCCCATTATAGTCAATGTGGGAAAAATACATGTGCTTCTCAAAAGCTGCTGTCACTACATTTTACTGTCGCAAATGGCCCTTTTGCTGTCATGTGGTGGCCATCTTGTTTTCAGTTAGTGAGAAAGAAAAATGCCTGGTGTTTATATTTGGGACCCCCCTAGGTAAATACTGACATTTGTGTTTACCTAGTTAGGCCCTGAGGATCACAGACTATCTTTTTGTGCGGGGACCCCTCCCTGAAATGCCTTTTCGGTGATTGGACTCCCCGTAGTGTCGCAAATTGTGACAGAACAGATGTGACACTTTCACAAACCATGAAAGTGTCATGTCCATTCTGTGGCAAATGTTTTTGAAAGTGTCGCAATTTGCAACAGAACTGCATCCAAAAACAACAATTCTTTGCCACCCCACTACATCAAAATGGTAGGGGCGTTTGGGCTGAAATTTGCAGGGTGGCAAGCCCTGGTTCAACAGATGTGCCTTTTGGTGGTTTGGTCCAAAAACATTCAATAAGCCCATAGTTACAGTGCTCTGAAGTTCAGAAATGTCCCATAGGTTAACACTGCTGCACCCGCAGTGACTTTCGATGATCGTATCTTGGAAACGATTCAAGATACGAATTTTTGGCTACCTGCGGCTTAAGCTTTCATGGAGGTTTCAAAGTCATTATTACAACTGCAGTGCAGTTTTTTTCATAGTTGCTATGATTACTGAGATATTGTGAAATAAGTGGTAAAAGGGTTCGTTTTCAGTACTATGGGGCTGCTGTATGGCTACGTACTTATGTGTAAGTGGGAGCGGAGGGCTCAGAGGGCCCACACTCCCACATATGCATACCATTACACTAAAACTTGACAAAATGAAGGGACCACAGGGCCTGGAGGGCCCACGCTCCACAAACACATACCAGTTACCAGTTACATTACACTTTCTCAAAAAGAAGGGAAACTCATTGCAAAAAACTTTGTTAATGCATCAGTTAGGGTTGATAGCACAGCGACAAAAGTATTGATATGTGATGTTGGGGTTAAGCCCCTACCACCTGACCCCACCCCACCCCTACCCTCGACACACCAACAGATGTTAGGGTGTGCCATGGGAGTCGTCAGGCCTAACTTTCACCCCATTCTCCTATACTGTGGCATGTCAGCTTGTTTACACATGGAATGGGGTGAGAGATGGGCCTGATGACCCCATGGCACACCCTGATGTCTATTGGTATGTGAAAGGTGGGGGTGGGGTGGTGGGGAGTAACCCTAACATTACGTTTCCATACTTTTATCGCTGTGCTATCAACCCTAACTGATGCATTAACAGAGTTTTTGCCGAAGTCCTGATGGCCCCTTGGCAGACCTATTTAATGTGTTTATTTATTTAGTTAGTTTTTGTTGACCGGGTAAGTGCACTAGACAAATTCTGTCTGTTTTTAGGCATGGCCCGGTGGAGGGGGATGCAGATGAATGCCAACTGACCTTAAACCAGATTAAG
This sequence comes from Neoceratodus forsteri, assembly GCA_016271365.2. Lineage (NCBI taxonomy): Eukaryota > Metazoa > Chordata > Ceratodontiformes > Ceratodontidae > Neoceratodus > Neoceratodus forsteri. Next base: position 152,476,684 of record CM057450.1, on the reverse strand, counting down.
CTGTTGGTGGTATTTTTAGTGAATGAGGGGAAATTTGGCCAGGACACCAGGGAAATTCCCCTATTCTGACTGCAGGGGTGCTGTCACTTCCTGGGGACAGGATGGAAGGGCACAGTTTGCAGCCAGACACAGATGGAGGAGGAAGTGTTGATGTGGCAGAGGAGCAGGATGTGCTAAAAGGAGGAGGCCTGGTTTCAAGGCCTACAAACTTTCCCACTGTTGCTGATTCTGAGGCTTTATCATCGTTATCAGTGAATCTGGATTTGAAAAAAAGATGTTCCTGAGCTTTTTTTCTCTACTGAGGATCTAACTTTGCCTAGAACAGCAGAAATTGAAACACTGACTGACTCTACAATTTTGACTTCTTCCTTGAGTAAACCAGTACCTTTATTAATGGATTCCTTGAAGCACCACGACATGGAAACAACTACAGAAGCACCCCTTGTCAAACACCCTGATTCGGCTGTCAAATTGCAGAATGACGTACTAACATCAAAGGCCCAGCCAAAGCTCGGTGTGTCATTGTCAATTGCATTTGCAAACACAACTACCTCTGAAACAGATAATGTGCATGAAAAGGCTGGCAGTATGGTTGCTACAATAAGTGAGTACCAAAAGCCTGCTATTATTTTGGTGGGTCATGGAAAAGTTTTAAATGGGGAAGTTTCACATTTACCTAATAATCCCTCAGCAAACAAACTGGTAGCTGTTTCTATCCGTATCAAAGCTCCGGCTCAGTCGCAACCCCAGCTCTTGAAAACATCGGGATTTGTTTTTAAAGCTCCCGACTCTATTGCTGTAGCAGAATCAGCACTTGAGGCTACAATATATCAAAATTCTCCCTTGTGACAAGCGGGAGCAACAACTTTTTCATCTAATAACAAACAGCAAACTGAGGCATTGAAACAACCGGCAGAGCCAGCCTCTCTTAAAGCAACAGTACCATGTCATTCAGCTCAGATTTCAACAGAGACTACAGCTCCAAAATTGTTAGAAGAAGCTACCCTAAAAGAGATATGGACACCAAAAAATGCTCTTTTGGGATCAGGATGGATGCAATCACCCAAGGGCATTTGATTACCTGATCCCTCTTGGGACTCTTTGTTCTCACTTTCTCAATCAAATCCGACTGGAAACCAGAAGAAAAACAGGGGGTGATTATTGAAAAGAACTTAAAATCAACAGATAGGGATTTAAAAAACTTCGGGGCACCAGTTTTACAGGATGTATCAATCTCTATTACTGACTCTAAACAGGTTCCTTCCATTTCAACCCCGGAGCCTAAATTACCAAACATTTCACTCCCTTCACCGGAGCATTCTTCAGGAACTGAACAAAAACCACTAATGTCTGAACTGTTTTCCAAAGCTAAGAAAGAACCTGCTCCCAGAAGAAACGCTGTGCATATTCGGTATATTGGGGGCCTAGCAGACAGACCGGATAGATATCACATAGGGAAGATATTACTAAAAGACTCGCTACACTTTTCACCCAAAGAAGTCTTCGCATTTATTAACAACTCCGGAGAGGACAATTTTGATGTTAACTTCCGCTCTACATATTTACTGGATTTTTTCTGGGAGAGATACAGACAAGTCAAGTTTTCCCCTACATGGACCCTCTTTTTGGTGATTCCTGTTACCAAACCTTTGATTAAGAATGTCACAGTTATGTTTAGGAATGAGGGGGTCCATGTAGAGGATATAACTTACTGGTTATCACAAAAATGTGATGTTTTAAGCTCTTCTGAGCCCATTCTGGACACTGAACTATTTTGGACTGGGGGATGGAAATACAAAGTGAAGTTAAGACAAATAGATTCTGGTATAGAGCATATCCCAAATTCCTTCTTGTTACGAACATACGAACATATGAAATTTGCCAGCAGATAAAGGCCTAGAGGTCTATCAAGTCTGCTCGAATGTGCAGCTAGCACCCCTTGTTCTGCAGCTGCCCCTCCCTTCCACTCTTCCCCTTCATTGATTCTCCCCCTTGTCCTGTCCAATCCCCTTTTGAAGCAGTCCACTGTTCTACTGGATACCACTTCTGCAGGTAACGCATTCCACCCAGCCACCACCATCTCTGTAAAAAAGTGTCTCCTCATCTTCCTCCTGAACCTTCCTCACTCTAGTTTCATATCATGGCCCCTGGTGTCCCTCCCTTCCTTTACTTTGAACAGCCCCTCTGTACCTGTCTTGTTTATTCCTTTTATGTACTTAAAGGTTTCAATCATGTCCCCCAGTCCCTCCTCTCCTCCTGTGAGTACATGTTCAACTCCCTCAGCCTCCTCTCATATGATAAGTTTCCCAGCCCCTTGATCATCTTTGTTACCCTGCACTGCACCCCCTCCAGTAACTTAATGTCCCTCTTCAGATACGGGCACCAGTACTGCACGCAGTACTCCAGGTGCGGTCTAACTAATGACCTATACAGTGGCAGAATCACCTCCTCCCTCCTCAAGGATATACCCCTTGCAATACAACCCAACATTTTGTTGGCCTTTGCAGCTGCCTTCCTACATTGTGCTGAGTTGTTCATTGACCCTGTAATGAGCACCCCCAGATCCTTCTCCTCTGTCTGGGCTTGCTGAACTCCCCCCAGCTGGTAACTCCTCCTTGGGTTCTTCATCCCAAAATGCAGCACCTTGCACTTTTTGGCATTAAATCCCAGTTGCCAGGTGCCTGACCAGGTTTCAAGCTTTGCTAGATCATCCTGAAACCCCTGCCATACCCCTAGGTCATCCACCACTGCTCCTACCTTGGTATCATCAGCAAACAGACTGATCCTGCTCTTGATGTCCAATGATATGTCTGCAATGAATATCCCAAACAACACTGGTCCCAACACCGAACCCTGTGGAACACCGCTCGTCACTACCCTTGGGTGTGAGAGCTCCCCAACCACCACCATCCTCTGTTGCCTTCTCTGAAGCCAGTTCCCTACCCATCTCACCAGCTTTGCACCTGCCCCTGTGCCTACTTACTTACTTCCCAGCCTTCCATGTGGCACTGAGTTGAATGCCTTACTGAAGTCCAGATACAGGACATCCACTGGATGGCCCCTGTCCAGTTGCCTAGTTACCCAGTCATAGAACTCCACTAGGTTGGTTTGGCAGGATCTTCCCTGTATGAAGCCATGCTGTCTGCTGTTCTGTAGTCCTTTGGCTTCTAGGAGGGCCACCAGCCTTTCCTTTAGGATAGTCTCCATTAGTTGGGTCATGGCAGGTGGGATTGTTTTTTCGGGGGTCAACCAAGGGCCTGTTATAAATGTGGTTCAAGAACTCATCTATCTAGCATTTGTGACAGATCTCGCTGTGATAATTGTGGAGAAATTGGGCATGCTACAATGCAATGTGCTAATCACACACGTTGTGATTTATGTGAAGAATTTGGGCACATTTTTCAGTAATGTCCTTGGGCAGCAAAAAATAAGGCCTCATGTATTAGCCCTGACTTACTAATTCAACAGGCACAGGAAGTTGCTGCCCCTTCCCCCTCCAAAATCAGAGGATAAACCTCCAGAACCCTCCCAGACCCATAAAGGTAAAGTCCCTTCCTATCTCCCTTTGAAGGAAGAAATTTTGGTGGTGAAACCAAAAACAGAATGGGACACAACTGCGGGACCCATTCCTTCCTTGCTCATTCCTGTCTGTTACAAAGAATCAGTAATAAAAGATAAAGGATTGACAGTTCCCCCCTCCTTCCTCTCCTCAGACTGGCAGATGATCTACAAGAAATTCTAAAGTGAACCCTCCTCACAATCCCGTTTCTCTTTCTTCACAAGAAGTTAACTTTGAGTCTCATAATTCCTATGCAGCTCTTTTTTGGGGAGACTTAGAAATGGAGTTACAGATTCACAAAAATCCTCACAAGACCCTTCAATGGTCATTATGGAGGAATATAAAGAATAAAAGAAAAAAGGAAGGAAAAATAAAGGCATGTTTATATGGGTTCTCCTACATTGACATGGGGTTCTTTAAATACTCATAGTCTATTAAAAACTGATAAAAGGCAAGCAATTTTTCAATTTATTCATGATGAAACAATCCAAGTATATTTTTTACAGGAAACCTGGATGTATACATTTGATCAGATAGCTTCTTTCAAAAGCGACTGGCCTTGAGGTCCATCCTTTCGGTTTTTCGGACCTGACAGTGCAGATGGGATAGGAATTCTATTTAATTCTTATGCTTTTACTTTATATAATCTGATAGACCTAATTCCGGGAAGATTATTAATTCTGGATGGTAATTGGGGAACTGAGGCCTGTAGATTTATCAATATTTATAATTCTCAATCTAAAGCTGAAAGTGTGACATGCATGCAGGCGGTACAACCTTATTTAGTTTCCTCAAAAAAAATCTTTTGGGGTGGGGACTTCAACTGCAGTCTCCCAAAGCATCAAACTAGTGATTCAAAAAAGATTTACTGTGATTCTAATTTTCTTCAGAAAATTGTTAAAGTGGCAGGTTTACTTAATTGTTCCAAATTTCAAAAACAGGGACCTGATTGTATATATAAAAGGGGTAAATATCTATCTATCTACAATAGATCATTTATTTACATCCTCAAATGTTCCTGCCAGAAAATTCACTGCACATCCCTCAGAATTTTCTGATCATTTGTTTTTAACTTTTTGTCTAGTATCCACCTTGGCAATATTTAGACAAACTCACAGATGGAAACTAAATACTTCCATCCTGTCTCAACAAATGGTAGTTAATACAATGCAGTCAATACTTATGGCAACAATTTCTGTAGCTTTTTTATATACTGATTTAGGGGATTGGTGGTTGAACACCAAAATGGATATTAGTACCTGGTTTAAAAAATGTGGGAAAAATGACAGGAGGAATAATTTTCATAAGTATCTTACGCTTAGAAATCAATTAAGGAAACTTTATACTTTATCAAATACATCTCGGACGGATTATGCATCTCAGATTAATAACATTAAAAAAGAGATGCAGAAATACCAATATAACAGAGCAAATACCATACAGGCAATGTTAGCCAATCACACAAAAAAATCATCCTTGGGAGATCCTTTTGAAGCATGTAAACATATTAAAGAGTCCATGCAAATAGACTCTTTAAAGGATGAAGCAGGTAATATTCTAACTACCAAAGTTGATATTGAAGCCTTGATGAAACAACATTTTTGTTCTTTGTCTCCACAGGCCTTTATTTCTTCTTCTTGCATAAAAACATATCTAGCCTCAGTGACGGTGCCATCTTTTCCTTTGGATACCCTGTCTTTATAACACCCCATTACAGAACTAGAAATAAAATCTGCAATACAGCAGCTTAAACTTAACACATCATCGTGCCCAGATGGGCTTCCTAATAAGTTTTACAAAACGTATTCTACATTATTAATAACTTGTCTTCAATTGGTTTTTCAATTTTTCATGGAATCTCAGATAATGTCCCCAGCCTTTACTGAAGGACTTATGATATATTTATTTAAATCAGGTGATAGACAAGATATAAAAAATTGGAGGCCTATTACACTTTTGAATTTGGAGTACCAGATCCTTATGATCTTAATAAATAATAGGCTTAAAGCTTATGCTTTAAGAGTCATTTCTCCCTACCAATTCTGTGGTCTAACAGATAGGAAAATGCAGACAGCACTAATGATTATAAGAGATGTGACAGAATATCAAGCACTTCAAGGATCAACAGGTTATATAATTACAGCAAATTTAGAAAAAGCATTTGACAGGGTCCAACTACCATACTTATTTCAGGTGTTACTTAAATATGGGGTTCCAGCCTCCTTATTGAACTTAATTCAACTTCTATATAAATCTGCTAAAGTTTATCCTATAATAAAAGGTATGACAGTAAAGGGATTTTTTTATAAACAGGGGTCAGACAAGGATGCCCCCTAAGCCCTTTATTATATATTTTTTCATTAGATCCCTTCCTGCATTCTATTACAGAAGTACTAAAATGGTGAGGAATTCTTAATACAGACACAGGGAAACAATTACTTTTACAGGCCTATGCTGATGATGTCTGTATATTTTTAACAACACTGGAACAAGTAACATCATTTTTGGCAGAATTTGAAAGATACGCATCCATCTCTAATGCAAAATTGAACATTTTCAAAACAAAAGGTTTAATGGTTGGGTCTGGTATAAAGAAATATTTTTATTTTAGGGATATCTTTATTTCATCTACTCCACTTTTAATACTAGGGGTTCTTTTTGGGCCTCAGAATTTACCAAATGAAAATTGGGATCTGGCATTGAAAAAAATTGAAGGTAAAATTTCTAGATGGAAACAGTGGAAACTATCTAAACAAAAAAGGATATTGATTTTAAAACAATTCATTGTTCCTTGCTTGCAATATATAGCAATGATTTTTCCTTCACCTCAACAGTTTGAAACCAGGATCTACAGTTCCCTTTTCCAGATGTTATGGGGGAATAGATTGAACCCTGTTAAGCGTTGTTATACATATCTGACAAAAAAGAAAGGAGGACTGGGTATGATTGACCCTGTTGTGTTTTTTCACGCTTTATTTTTTTCTCAAACTATTAAATTTGGCCTAAGATCTAAACAAGGAGAAGGTCAAGCATGGGTTTACAAAGTTTTAAACAGATATTTTCATATTTGGCATAATATGGCCTTGAAATTATCCAGTCATGTTCATGTTCCTTCTTATTTTTGAGTTGCTGTTTCAAAATTATATCAATGGCAAATTACAAAGACACTGGTGCAAACCACTATGGTACGCACTTTATATGAAACTATTATTTCCACAGTTTACCCTACTGAACCTAGCTTTTAAAAACTGACCTACAAAACAAAATTCTTTTGTATTAACACAATTGAATAATAAAAGACCCCCCCATATGTGGGAAACGCAGTGGTTATTTATATATGGGAAGTTAGATATAAGGGGCAACACAAAATACAAAGCACAGTTAGAAAGGAACTGTCCATATCCTGGATATATCAACCTGGAAGAAACAATGGAAAATTTGTTGCTTAATTGTTCTTATACAAAATCATTGTGTTTTTTTTTAGGTACAAAATGGAACTTACTTTGGTTACACTACCTCACTTATGATATTTTAGTCTTAGGAATTTATCCTTTGGGATTAGCCCACTTTCACCAAGACACATTATCTCTCTTTTTCAGTTGCCTTAGATTTTACTTATGGCAGGCAAGTTGTCAATGGGTAATTTACCAGATAAGAATATCCCTTGAAGATTATAGTAAGATTGTTTCTCAAGAATTAACAAAAATATATTTAAAAGATGTTCAAATGTTCACTACAACAGCAGTAACACAGTGGTGGAAAGGTTTTCACAGAGTGATAAAGTTTAAGTAGCTGTTTTTCTAATATTTTGGCTGTATCTTGTTTAAAATGTCTAAATCTATGTAGTGTTATTTACTATGTTTCATTTAATAAACATCTCCCCATCTCTTTTCAAGAAGTGCCATGGGATCTTTAACATCCACCTGAACAACCACCAAAACAGGCAGATGGGACCTTGGTTTAACACCTCATCTGAAAGACAGCACCTCAGGAGTGCAGCACCCCCCCCCAATGCTACACTACAGTGTCAGTATTGGGATATTAACTCAAGTGCCTGGTGTGGGGATAGAACCCACAGGCTCCTGATCTCCCGGCCTCAGAGGCGAGTATGCTGCCTGCTGAGCCACTGACACTGATATAATCTCTGGGCACAGGGTGCATATCATAGGATTGGAGGCTGGCTCATGTGGTTCCCCTCCATAAGAGTGGTCCCAGGGATGAACCAGTGAACCATAGGCCAATGAGCCCAACGTCCATAGTAGGTAAGTTAACAGAGACCATCCTAAAGGAGAGGCTGGTGGTGCTGCTGAAGGTTAACAGGATGCAGAACAGGAAGCAGCATGGCTTCATCAAGGGTAGATCATGCCAGACCAATCTAGTTGAATACTATGACTGGGTGACTAGGCAAGTTGACAGGGGCCATGCGGTGGATGTCCTGTACCTGGACTTTAGCAAGGCCTTTAACTTGATACCACAATGGAAACAAGGTTGTAAACTATGGGGCACTGGGGTGGGGCAAAACTGGTGAGGTGGGTGGAGAACTGGCTACAGGGTAGGCAACAAAGGGTAGTGGGGGAATGGAAAATTCTCATCCACTAAGCCTGTGACAAGTGAAGTTCCACAGGGGTCAGTTTTGGGGCTGGTGCTGTTTGGAAAATTCATTGTAGACATCTTGGAGGGCATCAGCAGCAAGATCAGTTTATTTGCAGATGACACCAAAATGGGGGCAGTGGTGGATGACCAGGGGGGTTGGCAAGGACTCCAGAAGGATTTGACAAGGCTTGAGGCATGGTCTGATACTTGGCAACTTGGGTTGAACACCAAAAAGTGTAAGGTACTTTACTTTGGATCAAGGAATCTGAGGAGAACCTACTATCTGGGGGGGTGCAGATAGTAGTAAAAAGGAAGAGAAAGATCTGGGGGTGCTCATAATGGGAGCAATGAACAACTCTGCATAATGCAGGAGGTTAGTAACGTGGGCCAACAAGATGCTGGGCTGCATTGCCGGGGTATAACTTTAAGGAGTAGAGAAGATGTGATTCTTCTATTGTACAGATCATTGGTCAGACCCCACGTGGAGTATTGTGTGCAGTACTGGTGACCATACCTACAGAGAGACATTAGACTGTTGGAGGCGATGCAATGCAGGGCAACAATAATGATCCAGGGTCTGAGGGAGTTGCCATATGAGACCAGACTGACAGAGTTAAACATGTATTCACTGGAGGAGAGGAGGAACAGGGGGACATGATTGAGACCTTCAAGTGCATGAAAGGAATGATCCGATCAGACACAGAGGGACTGCTCAGAGTGAGGGTGGGAATAGACACTAGAGGCCATGACATGAAACTGGAGGGGGAGGGATTCAGGAGGGAAATGAGAAGGCCTTTCTTTGTGGAAAGGGTGGTGGCAGAGTGGAATGCTCTGCCAGCAGAGGTGGTAGCATGCAAATCAGTGGAGGGATTCAAAAGAGGATGGGACAGGACAAATGGGAGGGGTATGGGGAGGGGGAAGGGGCAGCTGCAAAATAAGGCTGCTGTCTGCAAACTTGAGCAGACTCGATAGATCAGAAGGCCCTCTTCTGCTGGAAATTTTTGTATGTTCATGTGTATATATATATATATATATATATATATATATACACACACACACACATATAGCAAAGCAACTTTATAAAGTGCCTTTCATAATCAAGACGCTGTACATCATGTAACTATAATAAAAACAATAAACTAATTAAAACAATCAATGAATAATTAATTAGGGAAGGCTAAAGAAAATAAGTAAGTTTTCAGCATTGATTTAAAATTGCTGACGGTCAGGCATTTTCTCAACCGACGAGGTAGAGAGTTCCACAGGGTCAGTGCTGCAAAAGAAAATGCCTGAGCTCCAGACATCTTCAAATGGACCCTGGGAATCTATAGAAATCCCTTGCCGGTGGATCAGAGAGGGTGACTGGGGGAGTAGGGAACCAGGAGATCGTTCAGGTAGTTGGGTCCCTGTTCATGTAGGGCTTTAAAGGTAAGCAAGCCTACCTTATAGGTGATCCACCACTGAACTGGCAACCAGTGCAGATCGCGCAACACAGTCATAATATGACTGGTCCTAGAAGTGCCAGTCAATAGTATGTATATATATACATATATATATATATATATATATATATATATTATACAATGTATGTTTTGGGATAAATGTTTATATAAAAAATGATATCTCAGCTAGGCAGTGAAGATATCACTGATATCTCCACGTTCCTATACATCATACAAATATCTTCACACTCCTATACGTCATACATAACCCAATCAAAACAATGGTACCAACTGGGCTCTTCTCAGTACACATTGCGAACACTTTCACTTTCACATCCCGCTCATCTCCTGGCTAGAGTCCCACCACAATACATTCTCCCGAGACAAAAAATTATTTCTCCATCAAAATACCATTGAACATTCAACATATTCTTCAATAATTCTAATCCCAGACTACAAAACAATTTAATTTACCACCTACATAACTATGCCGAACTCATCTCCGCTAATGTTAACCCGAAAACCGAACACGTCGCAGAATACTGCATCTCCAAATTACACCACCAAACGTTACCGCTCATTTCCTCTCGCCAGCTTTCAGAAAAATAAACTAAATAACCACTAAAGTATTCACCAATAAGAACTACATCTATTTCCATATACACACTTACTTTTCGCTCCCACATACAATAATCACTATCAAAAGCTGCATCTGTTCTACAACTACGACCCCACGCTGCACTGAGATGACATGCAACATTCCTCTACAATATAGAAACCCCTCACTAAAATGAATTGCTCACTCTCACATTTCCGAGCTAAAATTTTTATGGAAAAAAAATTCTCATTACAAAGGCTGTCATGGAACATCACCTCTTGATTCTTTTCCCATTTCATACTTCTACTGTACTCACTTTCTTCTTTTCAAAGCCACTTCAACTCACACCACTCACGGAACCATATGGCTGCCACTCGCACTAATTCTATTCACAGCACTACTACCGCACATACATACATGATGCTGCCACAGATTGTCTACATTTTTTGACTCGCTTTATTCACGGACAGTACGACACTAAAATCATTTCTCTGCTGCAACTCCCTATTACTAAAACATGACTCCTTCATACTTGTGCACCTCAAGCTCCCACTTCGGAAAACATAAATCATTTCTACCTCTGCTCCCTACTTTACATCATTTTCATTTGCAACACCCTTTTTAAAAAATGTCACGCAGCTTTTCCGTGGCACAGAATCCAATTTTTACCTGTGCACATTAAGACACTTAATTTGCAAGGACGACTCCTACTGCTCACTCCTTCTGTTCAACATATATTCCATTTTGGCCGGTTTCAACAGCTGAAAACATAAATGACAGCTCCCTGCTTGCCTCCTTTTTTATTCCTTTATTACACCACAGCTCCTTTTCTCCTTCTTATAAACTTATGTGCTTTATTAATTACCAGCATACCTCGGAATAACCACAGTTGCACAAACTACACTCTCCACTACATCACGAATGCTACATGCTATCACAGCGTGAGCCACCGCTTCTGCTACACTATGGCAACCAAAACCTTCACACCTGTGCCACTCACCACAAAAGCACGAGGCAAACACTGCAGCCTGGCACCCTCAGAATACATAAACAGGAAGCAACATAAAAACGTCTCTGTTCATTCACAAACAGTGTCTTTTCTCCCAAAACTCCTTCACTACAAATAATAAGTTATCGGGCAGTTTGCGACGGCCAATTAATTACAACTGGAAGACAAACCGAACATAGAAACGATTAAAAAAAAAAAAAAAACGACAACCATGAACATATCGTTTGAAATCCAGCCCAACACCATACCTATTATACAGAGTCAAACAGAAGAAACTACTTCTTCAGAGAAAACTGACAGCAGCAAAATTTCCACAGAACTTGAAGACCATGAAAACGAGCCATCAACCTCAGCCACAACAGATAAGTCACATCATTGCCTAACCATAGATCACTCAGTACTGCATTTTATTAAAGACCAAGAAAATATAAACACCTCTCGAAAAACAACCTATGATGTTTTATCCATACAAAAGCATTTTGTTGAAACTTATTCAGACAGCAGAAACTTAGAAAACATATACCCAGTCACATTAAATAACTATTTATCAAAGTTTTTCATGAATGCCAAGAAAAAAAATGGAGAACCATATGAGCCAATAAGCCTCCGAGCAATATATCAGAGCATAGAAAGGTACCTTAAAAGCAAAAATTACAGTCACTCCATATCAAATGACAAAGAATTTGAGATAACTAGACAAACATTGGCAGCAAAACAAAAGCATTTAAAATCGCAAGGCAAAGGAAGTAAACCAAATGCATCTGATGAACTGTCAGATGACATGATTGACAAACTGTATTCACAGAAACAGCTAGGTCCTCATTCTGCAACATCATTAATTAACACACTATGGGCCAGATATTCAAAACTTTGCGCCGGGCAAAAACCGTTTGCACAGGTTTAGCTCGGGATTAGCACGGGTCTGCTATATTCAAAAGGCCAAATAGTGCAGGCAAACTGCATTAGCACTGGGCAAAATTATAATGTATGCAAGGGGCAAACTGACATGAATACAGGCGCAATGCTATATTCAGCGACTAGCGCCACGCTAAGTGGTTTTGCGTGACTTAGCGTGACACTTAGCGCGGTGTACATTACCGCCCAGAAAAAGCTTGTCTTAACCCTGGGCAATCAGCTTTCGCGACACTATATGGCTTTAGCAGCGGTGTTTGCGGCGAGTTTAAGCGGGTTTCCCCGACCCTAACAAAGAAATATGACACATAGATAAAGCCAAACATATAGGAAGCATACTGCTAACTGATGGCATCACAATGATGCCATCATCTGCCACTCCAGTCCCAGCCATGCCAGGCAGTAAGTGGTGACCCTGCTGCCAATGGACAGCATGGCAGTGTGGCCATACAGCACACACCTGCGGACCACACTTCTGTGGACACCAACAGATGCCAGCACACACATGCAGCACTGTGGGCATGGAGGATGTTGAGGGGAGTATGTATGGGTGGCGAGGCTGTGCCACAGACCAGGTGTGGCCGCAAGGCTGGGACACATCATGCAGTGCACATGGGCCAGTATTGGGAATACCCCAACACCAGTGTGCCTTGCGGATAATATATGCCCCCCCGGCCACATACCGCACAGCTGTACAACTGCCACAGCACACAAAGCCAGAAATGTACATGTCACTGTGAGCATCCCATGCCACAGGTACAGCATCTGTGGGTCACACAACAGCGTAACAGTAATGTCCACTGTCAGTAAACACCTGCAGGTTGGGCCTCTCACTGTGTATAGTGCAGTCATCATCACTGCCCTACACACCATAGGCAATGCTGTGTCCACACACTACTGGCCCCCTTGCTACTGTAGTTTCTGCTGTGCACTGTAGCATGACCTACAATGTGACAGTTGCATGCAGCACCACCACCATCTGTGCCTATGCTGTGTTGTCCCAGTACAGCCTGGTAACAGCGGCAATGGAAGTAGTGTTCAAAACTGTATAATATTCCCCAAGCTGTTTGCGCAGCGCTAACACGTTTGCACGGGTTTAGCGCAGGGCTAAACAGTTAGCCCAGTGCAAACTGCATGCAAATCAGGTCATAATGAGATGCTAATCTGGATGTTTGCCCACAGACTACCTAAGTAGGCTCATTTGCACGTCACTTTTGAATATGGGAAAGTTTAGCGCCGGGCAAACGTGGTTGCTCCGGGCTAACGGTTTAGCTCTGCGCTAAACCCACGCAGAAGTGTTAGCTCTGCACTAACAGTTCAGGGAATATTTTACAGTTATGCACACTGTACTTTCATATACACTGCTGCCTGCAGCTGTACTGGGTCCACGCATTTGCTGGCACACACATTGGCCACATAGTTCATCTCTACCTACCTTCACATCGCTGTGCACTGTGTTGCTGTTGTGGTTTGCACTTCCTGGTTGCCATATTCAGAGCTGTCTTATTCCAGGGCTAAGTTTGCCTGCACTCCCAGCCAGTTGCCCGGCCTCATTCCCATGCTATATTCAGAAGCTGTTTGCCCTGGGCTATTCCTTTTGAATATAGCTTGCTCTGTGCTCCGGGCTAAGTTTGCCCGCCGGGCAGTGCTAATTTTGCCACGGGGCAAAGTTTTGAATATCTGGCCCCCAGGCTCATATGCTGTACATTTTTTGGCATAAGAGGATCCACTGAAATTAGACAATTAAAATGGGGAGATGTAACCAAAAATGTATACGAAAATGGAATACATTATATACAGTACTCCACTGAACGCCAAACAAAAACCCGCTCAGGACTCAACATAAGAGATACCAGAAAAATAAAACCTAGGGCATATGAAAACAAAGAAAATCCCACCAGATGCCCTGTCACTACATATACCATATATGCCAGCCAGCGTCCAGACTGCTGCATGAAACCTGAAGACCCATTTTTCTTAGCAGTAAACAGCAACACTGAACTGTACACTGGATTAGGAGCAGTCAAGTGGTTTAAAAATCAACCGATTGGAATTAATAAAATAGGCACCATACTTAAAACAATGAAAGCAAATGCAAGCATAACTACAAACCAAAAACTAACAAATCATAGTGCACACAAGCATCTCGTACAAAGTTAAATGACAGTGAAATCCAACCCACTGAAATAATGCAAGTTACCAGACACAAATGTTTACGAAGCATTAATGACTACTCCCATAGTAATGAAAACCAACAAAACCGAATTTCAGATCTATTAAGTGGAGTTAATACAGACACTGCTCAAAAACAAGACCAGCATGAACATCTACAAATGACGCAACACTCATCCAATGTACGAAATGCATGGGACGGATACTTCTTTCAACCAGCTTTTCATGCAACAAATATCAACTTTCACTTTCATAATGGTAAAATTTCCTTTATATACTCAGATCTACTCGTAACACACACACATACACCCACACACACCCACAAACCATTTAACACAAACTTAATACACACACCCAAAAACAACCACCACAAACAACATACCAGACTACCAATCATAAACTCACAAATCACACACCTCAAAAAAACACTTAAACACTATAACAACATACAAACATCAATTTAACTGCCTTTCTCTCCTACACCCCCCAACAGAGACAATCAACAAGCACACCAGCAAAAGATGCCTGCAAGTCCTATCAAGCGACTCGGACTCAGACTAGGTCAGTATACAAATATCATACTTGATATTCACCTAACTTCACAAATTGTATACCTTATATAGAAAAGCTGATAAACACAAAATAATGTTCATAAGGCATATTGTCCAGCAATGTACCTTATCTCCAAAACATGTAAGCATGTAAAATACAAATTATTAAAAATATACATTCCCTAAAAGAATAACACATCTAATCATACAAATGGAAATATAACAGAAAATTATACAAAGAGTTTCCAAAATAACAACCATACATAAAGTACAATGTTGCACAACAAATAAACACTGCATAAAATACAACACTATCAATATGACAACAGTAACAATTTCTTTTCTTTGTTTCTTTCTCAGGAATGAAGACCCACACTCCAGAAGATGTGAAACACCAGAAGACCACAAGAAACAGAAACACACAGCAGCAAACAAACAACAAACAACTATAACTAAAGGCAAAAATGGACTCAAATAACAACTAGAAGAAGACAACACAGAACCTCTACCTATTATATATTCTACATATGCTAAACAGACTTACATCCCTTGGATAATCAACAACGGAACACTACTCTAACTGAAAAGGACTAAATTGAAAGACAATACTTCAAATCTTATCTATAGTATTTCATCAATCACTCAAGAAATAACAATGCGACCATATTCATGGACTTAATAGCTCAATTTAAACTTTAAAAAACTTTCATAACTATCAACTTAATAGTATGAAACGTTAAAAATGACAAAGACACAATCTTTTTCATTCATTTTATTAGTGACATAAAACAACTGAAATCTACCAATTGTTATCTGTACTTAAGAAGTTACTAAAATGCTGTACTTACAAATGTAAAAGTTCACTGGTTAACAAAGAGTTAACACACTACAATATTTACTGTTTGACTGTTCTATTCACATTTTTTGAGTGTTACAAAAAAGTAATGAAATATTCAATGTTTCCATAAAAAATACTTCCAAAATAAAACATTTCTTCTTAAAATACTAGCTTTATACAGTTTAAATGCTCTTGGTCATGAAACGGTTAAAATATTACAATTGTTATTAACACACTCTTTTTTTTGTATTGTGCAAACACTTACCAGACCTGAAATACTTCTATATGTATCAACTTCATGCAATAAATACCACTTTTTCGCAAAACAAAAATATGGTCTTCTACTTTTCTTTACATTATACTGACTACTATTGCTGTTATGCTTTAATTACTAAACTATTAATAATCCCAAAACATACAGAGTATAAACAGAATATGACATGGCCTGACTCAAGATATCATATTTATCTTCACTCGAGGCCAATGAAATCATGATATCATTGGCCTCTCGTGAAGATAAATATGATATCTTCAGTCAGGCCATGTCATATCCCTTACACATATATATATATGCAGCCCCTTCCCCCCCATACCCCTCCCATTTGTCCTGTCCCATCCTGTTTTGAATCCCTTCACTGATTTGCATGCTACCACCTCTGCTGGCAGTGCATTCCACTCTGCCACCACCCATTCCACAATGAAATGCCCCCTCATTTCCCTCCTGGATATATACATATATATATATTAGAGGCAAAAAACTCCATTTAATGCATCAGTTAGGGTTGTTCCACAGTGACAAAAGTGAGGAAATTCGGTGTTAGGGTTGAAAACCACCCTTGGACCCCCTAGCCCCCCCAACCAGCATTGGGGTGCGCATGGGGTCATCAGCCTAACTCTCACCCCATCACATGTGTAAAGAAGCAGAGGTATAGGAGAATGGGGTGAGAGTTAGGACCGAAGACCCCAATGCACACCCCAATGCTGGTTGGGGGGGTGGACTGGGGAATCCAAGGGGGGTTTCAACCCTAACACTGAATTTCCTCACTTTTGTCGCTGTGGAATAACCCCAACTGATACATTAAATGGAGTTTTTGCCTCTAATTTCCCTTCTTTTTGAGAATGATAACAAGAAATAGTGAATGTAATGCAGCGGCGGGGCTCCCGCCACGTGATGTCTTGTGACATAGTAACAGGAACAACAACGCAAACAGAAGCACTAACAAA
Source organism: Neoceratodus forsteri (assembly GCA_016271365.2). Lineage (NCBI taxonomy): Eukaryota > Metazoa > Chordata > Ceratodontiformes > Ceratodontidae > Neoceratodus > Neoceratodus forsteri. Next base: position 152,459,786 of record CM057450.1, on the reverse strand, counting down.
TGCGCACATGGTAATGCAAGAATGAATGAGAACAGAAATGGTAATGCACACGGTGGCGTAGATGGGAACACTCCACCACGTGATGTCTTGTCACATAGTAACGTGGTGCCTGCAAACACAAATGGTAATGGGCATGGTGATGCAAAGCGAAACAGAAATAGAAACAGTACTGTAGACACAAATGGTAAAAAATAATGGAAATGCAAGCTCAAATGAAAACGCAAAGGATAACGCACATGGTGGCATAGACGTGAAAGGTAAGGGAAACGGCTACGGAACCGTAACTGGAAAGGGCAACGGTAACAGTAATGTAAGTGCACAGGCTGGTTTTCCCCCAAAGCTTCATAGAGAAAGAAAGTGAGTACAAAGAATGTATGCATAATAATGGGTCTCGGAGCAGAAAATGAGGAGTTGGAATAGTAAATTGCTTATATGTCAGGAACCATACGACATAGAAAAAAATATAAAAGTTATATGATTTATGACTTTCCTGGCTAGTTTTGTAATGGGGGCTAAGTATTTTTCAGACGAAAAGTCCGTATCTCGCACTGTTTCCAAGATACGGGCCCTGAAAGGCACGGCAAACGCTGTAATGTTATCCTATGGGAAAAAAAGAGAAGTTCAGAGTGCCATAACTTTGGCTCCCTGTAATATTTTTTCACCAAACCACTAAAAGGCACATCTGTGGGATGTTGGCTGTCTTCCCTCCAAATTTCAGCCCAAAAGACTGAACCGTTATTTTGTAGCAGGGCGCCAAAGGATTGCTGCAATGAGTTGGACGCTGTAATGTTATCCTATGGGAAAAAGTGTCAACTTTGGAGTGCCGTCACTTTGCCACCGTGTAATATTTTTTCAATAAAACACTGAAAGGCACATCTGGGAGATGTCAGCTGCGTTCCCTCCAAATTTCAGCCCAAAACACCAAACCGTTCTTTTGCAGTGGGGTGCCAAAGAATTGCTGTCATTTTCCCACAGCCTAGAAAAGTACTGTCGCAATTTGCGAAAGCTTTCGCAAATTCATTCGACAGTGTCGCAAGTCTGATACTTTTCCAGAAATGAAAACATATTTCTGGGTGTTTTACCTAAAATAAAGACATGGCTAGCATCCTCAGGGTCCGACTAGGTGAATACAAAAATAATTAGGTTGCTAGAGGGTCCCAAATTTAAATGCCAAACATTTTTCTGATCACCAACTGAAAACAAAATGGTGGATTTGCGACAGTAAAAGGGCCATTTGCGAAAGTAAAAACTGCACTTGTGACACTGTTGAACTTTTTGTTAACTTTTCCCATTGACTTATAATGGGAACTTGTTTTTTGAATAACTTTTGAACCGTTTAATATTTTTTCATGAAATCTTCGAAAGGCACATTGGGAACCCTGACTTCACGTTCCCTGAAGATTTTGGACTGGTCACACAAAGCGTGAGACCTGTAGGTGCGACCATAGAATTCCAAAAAAAGCATAAACGCATGCACAGATCACGCTTAATAACTCTGCAGCTGTATATCTGACTGGTACAAAACTTGGCATATCCCAAGGCATATGGGTTTTGATCATTTTTTCCAAATTTCAGGCAAATCTGTCAAATGGTTGCAAAGTTATTAAGGTGCAAAATGTCGGGTTTAACATGTAAATGGCCCCTCAACCTAACTATGGTAGTACTACCGTGCTACCATAATATATATATATATATATATATATATATATATATAATGCAAAAAATCGGTTTAATGCATCAGTTAGGGTTGTTCCACAGTGACATGTGTAAACAAGCTGAGGTGGTGCAACATAGGAGGATGGGGTGAGAGTTAGGACCGATGACCCCAACGCACACCCTGATGCCTGTTGGTGGTGATGGGGTGGACTTGGGGTGCAAGGGGTGGCAACCTAACACTGAATTTCCTCATTTTTGTTGCTGTGGAACAACCCTGATACATTAAATGAGTTTTTTTGCCATGAATTTCCCTTCTTTTTGAGAATTAGCACTATATATAGTGAATGGAATGTGGTGGTGGGAGCGTAGGGACCGAACCATGTGATTTTTTTGTCACATAGTAATGGTACCACAAACGCAGGTGCAAACAATAATGCACATGGTGACGCAAACATAAATGGTAACGCAAATGTTAAGAGAAACTCAAGCACAAAGGGTAACACACATGGTGGCATAGTCAGGAATGGTAATGCAAACGGAAATGCAAATGCAAGTGAGTACCGCACCGCAAATGGTAACGCGCACGGTCATGGTACCACAATAGGAAACACAAATGCTAATGGTAACAGCAATGATGATGCTAAACAAAATGCAAATGGAAGCCTGTACACAAATGCAAATGGTAATGCACACAGTGATGCAAAATGGAACACAAACAAAACCAGTAATGGAAATGCAAATGTTAACAGTAACGTAAACACAAGCACAAACGAAAACGCAAAGGGTGATGCAGACGGTGGCATAGACGGGAATGGTAACGCAAACAGAAACGCAACTGCAAGAGTATACGGAAACGCAACTGGTAACGTGCAAGGTCATGGTACCGCAATAGGAAATGCAAATGCTAACAGTAACAGCAACGATGACACCAAAGGAAACGCAAATGGAAGAGCGTATGCAAATGCAAACGGTAATGCACATGGTGATGCAAAATGAAACGCAAACAAAAACAGTAAACAGTAATGGAAACGCAACTGTTAACGGTAACGCAAACGTAAGCGCAAACAAAAATACAAAGGGTAATGCACACGGTGGCATACACGGGAACGGTAACGCAAATGGAAAAACAAATGCAAGCGTTTATTGAAATGTAAATGGTAACGCACATGGTCACAGTACTGCAATAGGAAACGCAAATGCTAACGGTAACAATAACGATGGCGCCAAAGGAAAAGCAAACAGAAGCGCTGCGCAAATATAAATGGTAATGCACACGGTGATGCAAAATGAAACACAAACAGAAACAGTAATGGAAATGCAAATGGTAACAGTAACGCAAATGTAAGCTCAAACGAAAACGCAGATGGTGTAGATGGGAACGCTAATGCAAACGATTATGGAAACGCAAGTGGGAACGGTAACTGTGACAGTAATGAAAGTGCACACCCTTTTTTTCACCAGCAGCTGCATAGAGAAACACAATGGCCTGAATATTCAAGAGTTGAGCCAAGCGCAATAGGGTTGTGCTCGCGCAAGTCCAAAATTGCGCCATTCTGCGATATTCAGCAGGAGGCAGTTGAGCCACCGAAAACATGCTGAGCAACAGCGCAATGATAATTAAGGCATGCGCAAACGAAGGGGGAGGAATCATGCATAAAGGGCACAGTGTGATGTTCAAAGACTTGCGCAATGCGCAGCAGTGGAGCAAGCGGAAGTTGTGCCATAGCGGAAATGAGCCAAAATAAAAAGGAGCAAGGAAGAGGCACAAGAACGCTACAGGGAAGCCACATGAGGCAGAGGGAAAGGCAGAGACAGGGAAAGTGTCAGAAAGAGGGCAGGCCAGGGAAAACTAACAGCAGAAGAGAGGCACAGGGAAGGTGCGTGGAGCCACAAATTCCAGAGGCCAGCACAGACAGGTGTACCCGGTGCAGGGGAGGTAACAGTCAGGACAGCGGGGGAACAAAGCAACAGCTGCTGGGGGGGAATGCAAGCCAGGGACATGGCCAGTGCCACCTTCCACATGGAGGCCATAATGAGGGGGGTGAGGAGGCGGGCGGCAGGGGGACGTGGCCATGGAAGGGCCCGTTGGCGGTATGCCCCCAACAGGCAGTACCGAGCCCGCACCAGCTTTGAGCTGTATACAGATACCGAGATTGTGGGCCGGTACCGCCTGAACAGGTCAATACTGAGGCGGCTCTGTGAGCTGTGCAGTGATGTGATGCAGGCACCCACATGACGGAGTCATGCCCTGTCAGTGGAGACAAAGGTAACAGCCTGCATGTGCTTGCTCTCCACGGGTACCTTCCAGAGACTAACTGGGGACACCACAGGCATAACCCAGTTGGCCACGTAACGCAACCTCACCCAATTCCTCAGTGAACTGCTGCCACATGCTGAGGAGTACATCCATTTCCCCAGCACTGCGGCAGAGCACACAGCAAACATTCAGGAGTTCTACAGGGTAGCACGTATGCCTGGCATGCTAGGGGCAATAGACTGCACCCATGTGGCCATATGCACACCACCTGGCGAGGAGGGGGGCTGCATACATGAACCGCAAGGGCTATTCCTGCATCAACTGCCAGGTGGTGTGCAATGCCAGTGGGCGCATCATCAATGTCTGTGCCATGCACCTTGGGGGAGCACACGATTCATACATCTGGCACCAGTCGGCACTGTGCCACCGATTTGAGAGTGGGGACATCCCCACAGTACACCTAGTGGGTGAGTATGCAAACAATGGACATATCGCGGGCCTGGGGGGGCATGGCCAGAGGTGCCATGGTTGTGGTCTACAGGGCTTGGGGCAGGCCGAAGCTGAACATAAAACTAACCTCTACCCTCTGCACACAGGTGACAGTGGATACCCACTCTGTCCCTGGCTGCTCACACCCTACCGGCGGCCCACGACCCCATCGCAGCAACGCTACAATGAGGCACATGCCACCACATGCAATGTCATCGAGCGGGTGTTTGGGATGCTGAAGGCATGTTTCTGTTGCCTGGACACCTCTGGCGGTGCCCTTCAGTACAGCCCCTCAAAGGCCTGTGGGATATCCCTGGCCTGTTGCATCCTGCACAACATGGCCAAAGAATGTGGGATAGCCGTACAGGTCAAAGAGGGGGACAGTGATGGGGATGATGGGGACGCCAGTGACGATGGTGATGGGCAGCCCCCCCTTGGCCGACGAGACCCCCGACTGATCCGGCTGGCACAGCTGCACCGGAACACCATCACAGAGGAGCACTTCAGCCAACCCAGGTAAGTCATGGTGCCATGCGCAACCACCAGTGGCTAAGGCACAACCCACAAACACGCATGGAAACACACCAGGGGTGCATGCTGGCAAGGGATGTGAAAGGGCACAGAAGCACACACACACAACCAAGGATGGATGAATATCAACACACCACATGGACGGACACACACACACACACACACACGCACACACAATGCACCAAATGTGCATAAAGGGCAGGAGGAACACCGACCCAGAATGCCAACCCTAGCAACACACATGTCCACAGGCCACCACGTCCACTGTCTGTCCATGTGCGTATGTCAGATGCTGGGCACCATCGCACTTTGGTGTACAGCACAATGCAGGCATCATCATGCACACGTACCTGTGGACAGCAGCCGGGAGGGGTGTGCAGGTGGACCGTGTATCCGGGTGCAGGGCCGGGCACCCACCCGTGCATTGCCCACTGAAACACACAATGCACACAGGGCAGCACCAGACAATGCCCGTGCTGGGAGACAGGTCAGTCTCGTGGCACAGTGCCACGGCCACCTCAGATGCGTGGGCGGCCCCGCCAAGACCAGCCAGCACTGGCAGGCTGACCACAGGCCTCATGGGGTGGCACCGATGGTCCCCCAGGGGTTCCACTGTGCGAACGCGACTGTGCCCGTGCAGGGGTCTGCAGCACACCGAACATGCCTGCACCAGGAGTGCTCAGGATGCACACAGCTGAACCCGGCATTGACAGGGTGGGTGTCGCACGACACCAGAAACGGGGAGTGGATAGCACACTGCGTGATGTGAGCGACGCATGGGCACCTGACTGTGTGCCTATTGTGGCCATGACAGCAATGAATGCCTGTGCATGCCTGTCAATGGCAGTGGTCACATCCTCCCGCAAACGGTCCAACCATGACAGGATCCTATTGGTGTCCCTGCTGTGATGCTCCTCTGCCTGCTCCAGAGCCACACACAGTGCCTCCAGGACATTGCAAGCCGCATCTGCTGCTGGACCGATGCTCACAGTAGGCGGGTATGCTCATCCAAGAGGTCGTCTGCCTCCTCGGCATCCTGTCCCTCAGGGTGTGCATGGGCCTGATGTTCAGCACCCCTTGAGGGTGGGTGCTGCACACCAGGACCAGGTATGGGCAAGTTCACAGGCGGTGCACAGATGCCGCCGCTGAACCCTGAACCCCCAGTCTCAGCGGGTGACTGCTGCTGCCGCCCCTCCAACTGCTGCACCCAAGGGCTCAGTAGTGCCGCCGCAGTGGCCACAACAGTCCCACTGTCCTGACCAGACACCGGTGCTGCCCCACTGTTGTTGATAGGCACAGCCTGGGACTGTGCTGACATGCTGGCCCAATGGCAGCACCAGCCACAGCCATGGGCGCGAGCTGACCTGCTGTGTGTCCATTCCATGGCACACACATATCACTGCCCATGACAGTCATGTCTTCATCACTGGTGCAGGTCTCTGCCTCAACCACAGCCACAGCGTGCTGGCATCCTTGGATGCCAGAACACTGAGACACAGGAAGGGCTTCCCCCACACCTGTCTCAACGACATCAGTGTGGACAGCCAGGCGGTCCCACTGTCGTGCCGATCCACAGAAACCTGTGGAGGTGGATGGTTCAAACTCTGACTCTGGCCGACTGTCCTCAGTGGACAGGCCCACCAACATTGACCCATGCAGATGCTCAGGATCTGTAAGGGAAAGCAAAGTCACGTTACTGCGTGTTACCTACCCGGCCCTCCCCAAGGCAGACCATGGCTTACCATGCAGAGATGGGCCACCACCCGTCTGGAAGCCACCACCCGGAACTCCCTCTATGGCACTGCGGTGCATGCTTGCAGCAAGCCTGTCCTCTGCTGGTGTGAGCTGCACCACCTCCGGCTGTCCCCCGCCTGTTGCAGCACGTGCCGCCCTGATGGCAGCCACTTTCTCCTTCACCCTCCTTCTGTCAGTACCCATCTTCTTCTTACACTCCTGCATGGAGTGCAAGTGGCTGCCATGCAGGTTCACAGCATGTGCCACCTCCTCCTATGCAGCAGCAAGGGCCGGAGGGGTGCCCCGCCGTCCACTGAGCAGTGGCTCCTGATCCAGGTAGGCCTTGAAAAGTGCCTTGGTCTCGGCCGTCGTGAAATTGGGCCTCCTCCTCTGCCCACCACTGTTGTCCTCCTCACCCAGAACTTGCTCGGTCATTATTCAGCCTGTAAGGATGGCAGTGGTTACCTGTGACTGTGCAGTCCAAAGCATGTCCCAGAATCCACAGTCCACACTCCCACACAGCATGCAACTCACCAATAAACTGCAGTAACTGACTATGGCCACTGCAGCACTTTGTTGCACTTTTATAGTGCAATGCATGCAAATTAGGTGAGGAGCAACTTTAATTAGATGCAAAATCGTGGTGCTGCGCCATTGCATGGCTGATCGGATGATTTGCATATGACGGCTGAATATCGCGCTTTTGCGCTTTGAGCAATTGTGTTGAACGTGCTGAGCCAATGGCGCAGTTCAGTGGCATGCGTAGTACACCTCACTGCACATGCCCAGGCTGCTACGCTGGCATCTGCCGCGCTGCTGATGTGCTGTGTGCAATGGTCAATGCTGGGCACGGCCACCATTGTGCCAGTGGCACTATAGCGAAGGTCACTACATGGCACTGTGACAATGGGCCTTCATAGGCGCAATGGCACAACTGCTCGATAGTCTGCTGTGGCGCTGGCACACAGGCATCCAATCGCGCTATACGCATAGTCGTCCGATGGCGCTGTGCGTGGCCTTGCGCCAGAGACCCTTGACCCTGTGCCTGACCTTTGCCCCTTTGGCGCCATGTGTCAGGCATGGGTGCACCTCTATCGCGCTGTTCAGTAACAGGGCGATAGGGAATGTCAGCGCTGTACCACACAGCATTTGCACGTGAGGTACCGCACTGCAAAGCACCATATTGCCTACTATAACCATTGTGATGGCAGGCAGAAGAGCCCCACAGTGGACTGCCATAGAGTTAGCCAACCTTGTGGCTGTTGTCGAGCCACACAATGGGCCTCTGTTTGGGGAGGCGCCACTGGACAAGGCCAGGACCCAGGTGTGGCAGGAGGTGGCCACTGCCCTGGAGGAGGCCACCGGACAGAGGAGGACCATGGAGCAGTGCAGGCACCACTATGGGGACCTCAGGAGGAGGTAGCCAGACCTACTACCCCATCTGCGGTCGCGTGCCAGGAGGGGCATGGTGCCACGTCCGGGTAGGGGATCCGTCAACGCACTTGTAATGTCCATATGGGTAACAGTGTTGTATGTGTCCAGCACATAGGGGAGAGATAGTCTAGGGTTGGCTGTGGTGGTGTTTACAGGGTGTGGGGTGGGTGGGTGGGTCTGGCTGGGTGGGTGAGCACACACATTGGGGCAGGGGGACTTTGCTTCATGATTGTACTGATGTTCTTCTCTCCTTGTTTCTCCCACAGGAGTGGATGAGCATCGCCGGCTGAGGGAGGAGGACAGAGCATCCAGGCAGGACGAGGGCCTCACCGCCGACCTGACTGGCCCGATGAGGGTGAGTGCCATAACTCCATGATTACTATTGCATGCTGTGTAACAGGGTGGGCAGCGGGGCATGGCCACCATCCATGGACACCACTGCCATGCACGCGACTTGTGACAGTCAGCACTGTCCAGTGGCACTGCATGTCTGGGAGTGCATCAGTGGTGGTCCATGCGTGCACTGGGCACATGGCTGTGGCACTGCCTTCACACTGCATAGCCACGTTACTGTACGGCCATGGTGGTGCTGTGCAGGACATGGGCAGTGGGTGTGTGCAGTGGTCCACATGGCTGTGGCTGCCTGGGTGGGCAGGTCTTGTGGACACAGTCACTGTGGGTGGTCACACACCATCACAGGGGCGTGGCACATGGCTGTATGCCATGCACAATGGGTGGGCTGCAGGGGGATGGACAGTCACACCTATTGACTCTGCTCCCTTGTCCTAGGTGACTGGAGACTCCTGCAAATTCAGCAGGGAATTACCAAGCTGCTCCAGGTGGTGAGGGAGACTTTGCAGCTCCTTCAGCAGATACACCGCCATGGGGTCAGGAGGAGACGGAGGAGCACACATCAGCGCCAGGAGGAGGAGGACCGGGGCGGCCGTTGATGTCCCCATGCCCCGACTACCACCTTCCCCCCTTTGACCCACCCTCACACCCCTTCTTCCCTCTCCCATATGTTCACCCCTGTCCCTTACCCACCCCCACCTTGTTTGTGTCCCTCCCCCACGTTTGTACATAGTTGTGTAAATAGTTAGTTTTGATATTTTTGAATACAAATATTTTGATATGAATACTGTGGTGGTTTCTGATTTGCAGCAGGCTATAGGTGCTCAGCTGCAGTGGTGTGCATGGCGTCAGGGGTGGTGCAGTCATGGGTATGTGTGTATGTCCATGGGGAAGTGACTATGGTGTGGGAGTAGCTATCAGTCAGTGTCTGTAGTGTGTGTGTTGTTCCCTGTGCAATGGATGACTGTGTGCAGTGGTCCATGGTGCATGCTCTGTGTCCATGGTGCCCCTGTCAACCCGTCCATGGCCTGTGCAGCTGACACCCTTGCATGTCTGTGACCTGCAAGGTCTGCTGCCATGTCAGTGGTGGCTGTCCATGCAGGGCAGCCACTGTACCCGTCACAATGCTGGGTTGCCTCCTGTCACTGGTGTGGTGCATGTTTGCCTCAGGTGACACTGTGGCCTCCGTGGTTGTTGTCCCACCTCCATGCTGTGGCTTGTGTGTGTTGCAGGGAATGTGCACCACTGTCTGTGACTTGTGCTCCAGGCATATGATGGTGGCATATGGGTCCACAGTGCCTGCGCAGGGTGGCTGGCACTCCTGTGCCATGGAGGACTGCAGGCTGTGTGTACACGGTTTCCATGGGCCCACACTGGGGGCTTGGTTGCCCCGCTACTGTGTCCCTGTGTTATTGTCCCCTTGGGTATGGGTGGGTGTTTGTCCCTGCACTGTGTTGCATCTGGTGTGGTGCATGCTTCCACGCACCACTGTGGGTGTCTGTGCTGGCTGTTGTGGCCAGTGGTGGGTCGGGGTGTGTCACTGGACTACTGTGCAGGGTGCTGTATCACTGGTGGTGGTGTCAGGGGCATGCCCTGTCCCTTGTGGGGTACCTCTTGTGCAGACGCATAGTCAATCTCTCAGCTGTGCCTCGGGGGGATTGTGCATGGTGGCACTGTGTCTGCCATTGTTGCATTGCCGTGTGCTGCCACCCACTGCTGGGTGCTCATGGTGGGGCTGGCTTGTATGGTCCTCTGGTGCACAAGGTTGCAGTGTCACAGTGGGGGTGGTGGTATGCATGGGGTTTCCTGCAGTAGTGGTCACTGCTCATGGGGGGGTGTCTGGGGGTCACGGTGCTGGGTGTGCTATGCACTGGGGGGGATGGTGTGGCACAGGGTGGTCCGCCCTCCTTGTGTGGCAGTCTCAGCTTGCTGGTGGGTGTGATGGGGCACCATGGCCCGGCTATGGGTTGTTTGCTTGTATCCATGGGCCAGTGGTTTTTCCAGCCCTCCCCCAGTTGTGCTGTGCTTGGGGTGTGAGGGGATGATGTCAGTTCTGCTGTGTGTTCCTGTGCCCATCTGTGGCATGGGTGGTGGGCCCCTACCTCCCTGGTTGTACAGTTACATTGCTCTGCAGCTGGGGGGCTCCCTGCTTGTGCTATGGCGCCTCTGGACTGCTCAGCTGGACATCCCTTGTTGCGCCATAGCGCATCATATCTGCTCAGCTTCCTCTCCCTAGTTGCGCTATGGCGCAGGTTGTGCGATATTCAGACGTTGGCTGTAGGCGCAATTTGGCTTGCTCCTTTTTTGAATATCGCGTCTGTTGCGCATGGGCGCAATAGACTTGTGCTTGCTCCTGCTATTGCGCACTTTTTGGGCGCAGTTTGAATATCCAGGCCAGTGAGTACAAAGAATGTATGCATAATGGGCCTCAGAGCAGAAAGTGAGCACTTGGAATACTAAATTGCTTATATCTCAGGAACCGTACGACGTAGAAAAAAAAAGAAATTTTCATATAAATTATGACTTTCCTGGCTAGTTTTCTACTTAGCCCCTAGTGGAGGGCTAAGCATTTTCGTGACGAAAAGTCCATATCTCGAAGCGTTTCCGAGATACGGGCCCCGAAAGACGTGGCGAACACCATAATGTTAGTCTATGGGAAAAAGCGTCAACTTCAGAGTACCATAGCTTTGCATCCCTTTAATACTTTGTCACCAAACCACCAAAAGGCACATCTGTGGGATGTTGGCTTTCTTCCCTTCAAATTTCAGCCCAAAAGACCAAACTGTTCTTTTGCAGCAGGGTGGCAAGAATTCCTGTTATTTTGGCCATAGTGTTGCAAAGTAGTGTTGCAAATCACAACACTTTCGCAAAACAAATCAAGAAAGTTTTGCAAGTGCGACACTACTTTGCGACACTACAGATTACAAACATTTTAAAAACATATTTCTGGGGTGTTTAACCTCCCCAAAAAAGACATGACTAGCATCCTCAGGGCTCGACTAGGTGAACACAAAAAGAATTGTGTCCCTAGAGGGTCCCAAATTTAAATGGCAAGCATTTCTGTGACCACTAACCTGAAAAAAAAATTGCTGATGCATGACACTACAGGGGTCATTTGCGATACTAAAAATTGTCAAACTTTTTATCAACTTTTCCCATTGACTATAATGGGAAAATTGTTTTTTGAATAACTTTTTGAACCGTTTAAAATTTTTTTTCACGAAATCTTCAAAAGGCACATTGCGGAAACTGGCTGCATGTTCCCTGAAGTTTTCGGACCCGTCGCACAAACTGTGCAACCTGTAGGCACGAGCAAAGAATAGGCAAAAAATGTAAATGTGCTATGGAATGTTGCTTTATAACTCCGCAACTGTATATACGACCATTACAAATCTTGGCAGATCCTGAGATGTATGGTACCGCTCTATGCATGCCAAATTTCAGACAAATCCATCATATGGTGGCAAAGTTATTAAGCTGCAAAATTTCACACTTTAACCTTAAATGGGGTACTTAACCCTAACTATAGTGGCACTACCGTGCCACTATAATATATATATATATATATATATATATATATAAATTCTATGCAAAAACTTCATTAATGCATCAGTTGGGGTTCTTCTACAGTGAAAAAAGTGAGGAAATCTGATTTTAGGGTTCCCACCCTTGCACCCACCCCAGCCAGCCCCCACCAACAGGTGCAGGGTGTGCATTGGGGTCATGGCCTAACTCTCACCCCATCCCATGTGTAAACAAGCTGAGGTGGTGCAGTGTGGGAGAATGGGGTGAGAGCTAGAGGACTGAACTCCCAATCACACCCCTAATGCCTATTGGTGGGGCGGGCTGGGGTGGGAACCCTAAAATCAAATTTCCTCACTTTTTTTGCTATAGGAGAGCCCTAACTGATGCATTAACAAAGATTTCTGCATACAATTTCCTTACTTTTTAAGAAAGAATAGAAAAGTAGAAAGTTGTGCAAGTTGGTGGGAGCGCTGGGCACTTTGGACCCCGTGCTCCCATCAACTGTAAGGTGTCAGGCCACATTACACACCCAATGACTAAAAAGTACAGTGGCAACAGCAAGACCAGCCACCAAACAAATGTTAATCTAGTAGAGCAATAGAAAACGCTGTCCACAAAACGTAAACTGAGCTACACAATATCTCCGCAAAAAATGTATTGTCCGACATATAAACACCACTATTGACATCTACAAGACATGTCGTCAACACCCTCTAAATTTCAAATAAAAAGACCAAGTCGAGACCAAGATATAACATGTCAAAATTTGAAATTTTTGTTCATCAGAGTGGCACAGTTCCACACCTGTTGACATTTAACAAACACAACAACTGAAAACTCCATCCATGACACTAAGGCTAGGCACCCTATAAATTTCAAGCCACCAGCACAATTCAAAACACTGTCTGCAACACTTAAAGTGTGTCATGCAATATATCCGCAAAAAACATTTTCTCCAACACATAAACACCATAATTCACATCTACAGAACATGCCATAAACACCCTTCAAATTTCAAGTAAAAAGACCAAAGCGTTTCTGAGATATTCAATATTAAAGATTGGCAAAATTTCCCAATGTATTCCATTATAAAAAAATCTGGCCATCTTGTCCCTCCCTCGCAATCAAAGCTGGCGATCAAAGAATCTCATGATCAACGAATTTGCAGGCTCGTGTTCAAAGAATTTGCAGGGTTACAACCAAAGAATAAAAACTGTTGTAATTTAAAAAATTAAAAGAATTACGGTAAACCACCACCATGGTTCGTCAGAACGAGGCCCCCTGAGTAACACCCACCCTCATTTGTCTTCCTAGGACACCCCTGAGCTGAGAAAATGGATTTTTTTATCTGGTCATCTCGTCCCTTGCTCGTAATGCACGATCACGATCAAAGAATCTTGCAATCAAGGAATTTGCAGGCTCGCAATCAAAGAAATTGCTCGCTCATGAACAAAGAGCAAGGGACGAGATGGCCAGATTTAAAAATGTATTTTCTCAGCCCAGGGGTGCCCTAGAAAGTTAAATGAGGCTGGATTTTGCTCAGGGGGCTTTGTTCTGCCCCATCTGAATAACAAAAATCATGTTTTAAATATTCCTGGTAGTCTAGCACCCCCCATCATGATAAAATAGATAACGATCTCTAGTGGGCCCCCCAATGTCTATGTCATAAATATTGCTTTTTTTATATCCCTGGTAGTCTAGTGCCCCCGATCTATATAAAATTATAATTGTAAGTCATATCCCTGGTAGTCTAGTGCCCTCCCTCCATCATAATAAAATATAAAAGCATCTGCAATTTCCTGGTAGTCTAGTGGCCCCCCATGTGTATTTGATAAATATTGCTTTTTTATATCCCTGGTAGTCTAGTGGCCCCCCTCCGATCTGTATTAAATTATAATTATTGTTTATTTCCCTGGTAGTCTAGCAGCCCCTCCCATCATAATAAAATAGATAAGGATGTCCAATTTCCTGGTAGTCTAGTGGCCCCCCACATCCCCACCCAGCTGTGCCAGCCCACCCAGCATCCCCCCAACCTTTCCCAGCTGGCGACTGGCACAGCCTGCCTTTCACCTCCAAGGCCAGCCGCCGACTGTGTGTATTACAAGCGGTAATGCAAAGAGGTGCTCTAAAATTATTTCTGACCACCTCTTTGCATTAGCAGCTTCTCCTCAGTGGGTAGCAATGAGAGAAGAGATATCTCTCCTTTGGCATTAACTTAACTGGAGACCACACCCTCACTCTCCCAGAGGCCCACTGGTCCAGGGGTTGAAGAGTGTTGGGAAGGGTGACAGGGGCAGCCACAAGGAGGTTAATCAACCCCACACCATCCAAACAGCAAATTGCTTTGCACCCCTGGAGGGGACTCATGTTCCTGACTACACCAAGGGGGATTCTGGGTCAGTCAGGAGAAATGGGAGTGATGACCTGGTGGCACCCAGAGGTGAGAATATGAAGAAGGCAGATAGCAGAGTCTTAGTGGTCGCAGATTCTATGATCAGGGGAGTACAGATGGTGGTGGTGGTTGGGAAGAAGGAGGGGTGGACGATAGTCATGTGATTTCCTGGGGCATCAGCCATCCAGGACATAGACAGAATATGGAGGATAATGGAGAGGAATGAAGGAGTTGTGGGTGCTGGTACACTTGGGTATCAACACTCTGTAGAACAAGCCTGCAGAACAAGTGCAACAGAACTTTCCGAGCTTGGGGGACAGACTGCAGGCACACATGGTCTCCTTAACCTTTTCCAAGATCCTCCCTGTGATGAGTGTGGAGGGTGTGTGGAAGGATAGCATAAGGAGAAAAGACATAAAGGAATTAAATGAAGTCATCACCTAAAGAAGTATAGAAACAGGCTGGAGATGGTACAACACAATTTGACCAAGATGATTCAGTGCTAACAGGGCAGATCTTACAAAGAGCATCTCAATGCACTGAACAGATACTCAGTGGAGACCAAGTAAGAGATGGGGGGATGATTCAGTGCCAACAGGACAGATTTTACAAAGATTGTCTTAAGGCAATGAACATGTACTCAATGGCGACCAGGCAAGAGATGGGAAGATATTATAGAGACCTTCAAGTTCCAGAAGGGAATAACAAGGTGAACTGTGGGGGACTATTTAGCAGGAGTACCTAGTCAACAGCCTGAGGTCATGGGTGGAGACTGGTGGGGGAAGGTTTAAGAGGGATATGAGGAAGTTCTCTTTTACAGAAAGTGTGATCGAATTTTACAGTGTGCCAGTGGAGGAGGTGGACACCATGACCTTATATGGTTTCAAGCATGGCAGGGCTAGAGTGAAGGATATGGTGGTTGCTCAGGCTGGTAGCACTTGGGAGGGGATCAGAAGGTGGACTGGGAGGGATTACACTCCATGTGGACAATAGGTTCTGGGACAGATAGGGAACTCTGGGAAGACTAGATGGACCGTTGGTCTTTCTGTGCCAGCTTTGTTTAGATTTTTTTGTTTCTACTAACAATTCCTAAGCCCAAAATGATCAATATTGTCAAGTCCAAGAGAAATGGACATTGTGGATACATAACATTATGCAACATGATGCTGTTTTTGCACCTCAGAGACAACTTTTCTGCAGGTAAAGTACTGTCTCTCAAGCTGCCTTTTTCTGGTCTGTCTTTTAGTCCCACCTCCCCAACTGGCATGGAAAAACCTCATGTCCCAGCTCTCAGTTCCACAAATGTCAAGAAATTACCACTTTATCAGGCTTTGAGATTGTGTTAACTGTTGTTATAAAGTATGTAGGGAAACTCCTAGCTTCTGATTAGACAAGGCAGGCTGGCACCTATACATATACCTCAGCCTAATGTAAAGCAAGCAAATGTGCCAGTGGTATTTGGAATTTGGGTAAGTCAAATGTAGAATTTGTGAGCCATTACACTCATCCCTGATTGCTATTACTAACATTTGCTGCCGCCTTTTCTCACTGTGAACCTTCAATGGGGCCATGAAAAGTAAAGTTCCTTTAAAGCTAAAAAAGAAATAATTATATATTTTTTTTATCTTATGTGCTCCTCCTTTCACACATAAACAAGTTTTTTAAATGGAGTATTTTTTATGTTGGCTTCTGCATGCACAAGCAACATCTTGAGGTAGTAGCACATTTCAGAGGTGTGTCAGTGTTATGGCCAATGCAGGGGACACTTTAGTGGGTCTTTCCCTCAGCCGCCAATCAGAAAGCATGGTGGCAATGACAGCAGTTTCAAAGAAAGCCAAAACCTTGAAAGAAATGTGCCATTCCAGTGAGGTGCAGTTTGCTCATTGCAGCGGCAAATGACAAGACGCCAGCCATGCACATTACAGTGCACAGTAACGTGCATGGCTGGAGTTAACAGTGGAGTTTCAGTGTGCCTTTTCTGGTGAAACATTTCAATAAGTAAAATAGCCATGGCATGGCTTTCCACAATAGTGATTCCTGCTGCCCAACACACACTCCCAGGAAAGCTGACATTGGGGTGCACAATCCCCCTGCCAGCATGTATCCTTCCCATTGATGTGGCACACTAGGAGCCAACCCCAGTGTGCCGAAATAATTGTTTCTGACACTGGGATGCCTACTCCCGGTGTCGGATGTACCACCCCCAAACCACCTATTTTCTTTGCCAACAACGGGGTGCTCAGTCCCCTTGTCTGCAATGACATGTGCCACCCCCGCTCTATTGTGGCAGACTGGGAGCCCACCCCAGTGTGCCTAAATGTTTTTTTAATTGCTTTCCCACTGTAAAATAGAAAAAATGTTCCCTGTGGTCTTTTTGTTTTATTTAACCTGTAAAACAGAAAACAGTCCCTTGTGGCCTCCCCCGTCCCCTTCCCCCAACCTCCTCTCTCCCTCTGCGCACCCACCTCCCCGCACCCCATACTTACCTCTGGAGGCTGGGAGCAGTGATCTTCTGCGGGTGTGGGACACGTCTGCACTCTTCAAAGGCCACCCTCAAATAGAAGAAATGACGGGAAGCTTTATAATAGGACTCAACAGGGGGTTTCAACTTAGGTTGCTATCTCAGCCACATTTTGGAATTTTGGCCCAAAACTTTCAACATGGGGTTCCTGGAATGCAACCTCATGAACACTGGCACTGTCATTTCATTTATTGGTCCCGAAAGGTGATTTCGCAGTTGCTGCACAGAATCACCTTTTGGGACCAATTAATGAAACAACAGTGTCACAGTTCATGAGGAGAGGTCCCAAAAAGACCATGTTGAAAATTTGGTGAAAACATTCCAAAAAATGACTGCGTTACGAGCGTGCATTGTGTGGTTCCTACGCACACTCATAACTTTGCCAGTTTTTTATATTTTCACTCCAGATTTTCAACATTGCCATTTTTTCACACCTCCTTATGAACAGTACAACTGTCATTTTTCACATCCTGCCCAAAATGTGTTTTTACACCTGTGGCCCAGAATGGCACAGTCACTGTGGGAAATCAACTTTTGGGACAAATTAACAAAATCACTGTGCCACTGTTCATAGGAAGAGGTCCAAAAATGCCCATTTTGAAAATTTGGTGAAAAATTTCAAAAAAATGATTGCGTTACAGGTGTGTGTTACGCAGTTTCTACACACTTGTAACTTCACCCATTTTTCATATTTTTTTAATGGTGCAGTCACTGTGCAAAATCACCTTTCAGATAATGAACTGATAGTGTCACTGTTCATGAGGTGGGGTCACAAAAAGCCCATGTTGGAAATTTGGAGTGAAAATACTAACAAACGCCTGGGGCGTTAAGGTTTCCATCTTAAGGTTACTAAACAAATCCTCACCTGCTGCAGTGCTTTGCAAGCTTTCCAAAATGCTGATGACATTATAATAGCCTTGTCGTGCCCTGAAACCAGGTACTGAATTTAAAAAGAAACAGTTAAACAATACATTTCTTCCCATATATTATACTACTGGTACCAGCTAGGCCAGATTCTTATAAGGTGACTAGTGAAATTGTAAGGAATATTTTCTTTTTTATGCTAAAAAAGGAACATAAAACAATCATGCAGGAAGTTCTGAAGAGAACTAGAAGTTCTGCAAATCACAGGCACATAGCTCTCAACTGCTATGCATTTCACATAAGCTACGTATTTTACACAGAAATGTACCCTTGCCTTGGTCTAAATTTACTGACCTGCGACATAATGTTGGTTATTTATGGACACAGAGGCCAGACATTCAAAACTTTGCCCTGGGGCAAAATTAGCCCTGCCTGGCAGGCAAACTTAGCATGGACCCAAAAGCCTGCTATATTCAAAAGGGATAGCCCTGGTACTAAGCCTGCTGAATATAGCATGATAAGAAAGCCGGGCAAACTGGGCTGGGAATGCAGTGCAAACATAGCCCAAGAATAAGACAGCTCAGAATATAGCAACCAGGAAGTGCACACCACAGTGCACAGCAACTAGAAGGACTGTAGAGGTGGAATATGTGGCCAGTGTGTGTGCCAGCAACAGAGTGGAGTCAGTAGAGCTGCAGGCATCAGTGCATGGGAATGTACAGTTTACAGAAATGAATAATGTTTTATAATAATAATAATATTTTTATTTATATAGCACAATTCCAATGTCAAAGCACTTCACATAAAACATCAACAATTCATTCATTAAAATCACAATAAAACAAATTCAATCAGAATCCATAAAAATCTAAATGTTCAAATATTGAATGCCTGTTTAAATAAATAGGTCTTCAAACTGGTCTTAAAGCTCTCCACGGTCCTGCACTCTCTAATCTGATTAGGTAGACAGTTCCACAGGGAAGGGGCCGTGAACATAAAAGCCCTGGTGCCGGATGTCTTTAACCGCACCCTGGGAACCTCTAATAACTCCTCGTCAGATGAGCAGATGGGTCAACCCTGGGCTGTAATGAACCAGGAGCTCTTGCAGGTAACTCAGTCCCAAACCGGGTAGGGCTTTATAGGTCAAGAGACCGACCTTGAAGGTGGCCGGCCACTGTATAGGCAGCCAGTGCAGATCATGCAGCATGGGAGAAATATGACTTGCGCGAGAAGCTTCAGTCAATAACTGTGCTGCAGCATTCTGCACCAGCTGCAAGTGGTGGAGATCAACCCCTTAAAGCCCTAGGTATAGGGAGTTACAGTAGCCCAGGCGCGAGGTCACAAAAGCATGAATCAACTTGGGCAGATCATCAGACGGAACAAGATGCCTAATTCCGGCGATGTTACTAAGATGATAAAAAGAAGATTTGACAACTGCCAACACCTGCGACCACAGTGTCAGCCCATCATCAAATATCACCCCCAGATTATGCACCCATTCAGAGGTGGGCAGCTGTACACCATTGAGCCAAAGCCCGGAAGGTAACCCCACCACTGACCTCTCTATTCGGCACCCCGGATCCACAACTAACACCTCAGTCTTTCCAGAATTCAATTTCAGCCAACTGGACTTCATCCAGTTATGGATTTCCACCAGACAGTTGTTAAATAATGAGACAGCACTATTCTGGTTGGGCGCAAAAGACAGATAGAGCTGTGTATCATCTGCATTGCAGTGAAAACTCAGCCCATATCATCTTACAATGTCTCTGAAGGGCAGCAAATACACTGCGAACAACATGGGGGACAGCACCAAGCCCTGAGGTACTCCACACGGCAGAGAGAATGGTTCAGAGGAAAAAATCCCTGAAACCACCCTCTGGAACCTGCAGGCTAGGAAAGAATGAAACCATCTAAGACCTGAACCAGCCAGTCCACAGATGACCCTCAGGCACTCGAGCACAACCCCATGGTCCACAGTGTCGAATGCTGAAGAGAGATCCAAAAGCACCAAGATGGAATGGCACTTCTGAAACATGAAAACATGAAACATGATGCTGTGGTAGTTGCACGGTGCACTGCCATTCGCGCAGGGCTAGCGTGGTGCTAAGCCATTTGCCTGGTGCTATCACATTTGCCCAGGGCAAAACTCTGCTATATTCAAAAGTGATATGCAAATGAGCCTACTTATCCAGTCAGTGGGCAAACATCCACATTTGCATCTCATTATGCCCTGATTTGCATGCAGTTTGCCTAGCACACTTGCAGGGTCCCACAACTCCACCTTTTGGTCAGTCTGGAAGTACAGGGGCTGGCTGGGCCTTCCCACAGCTCCACCTGTAAGTCAGTCAGGAGGAGCATGGTGGGAGCTGCAGGCTACACATGTTCAGAGCTGTGTGGTATAATGTGCTCCAGGGGACTGCAGTGCACAGGCACTGGTGGTGGTGATGGATTCAATAGTCCATCTGTAGGTCCTGCCATACAGTGCACTGCAGCTGGTACAGTGACATGGGAGCCAGTGGGGTGTGGGACACAGTACTGCCTATGACATGCTGGGCAGCATTGCCTGCAGCAGCGTACAGAGTGCCAGCACCATCATTCTGGTGTGTACCGACAGTGGACTGTACCATACTGCTGTTGTGCAACTCACAGATGCTGCACAACAGGCATGGGATGCCCACAGTGACATATGCCATGCTGGGCAGAAGAGCAGGCAGTCGCACCATACGAAGCAGCATACAGTACATACACAGCACTATTGACAGTGCATTAGATGGCAGCTGGGGTCCACTTGGCCCACCTAGTCTGCCCAGCCCCTGCATATCAAAGCAGCTGCAGATTCCTGTTGCTCAACACCCTACATCCTCCTACCACACCCTCGGTGTGCCTCATGCTTGTTCTATGCTGTCCTGAATGTCCTGTCTGTCTGTAGGTTACCACCTGTCCTGATTTTCATAGGACAGTCCTGATTTGAGCAACTGGGTCCTGCAAAAACACATGAAAAATGTTACTTGTCCTGACATTATAGTAGAAAAAATATTTTCCAACTGTCTTCTTAATGTTGCAGAAAACTATAATATCTTAACTAAAACACCTTAAAATAATAAGAAACAATAGAAACAACTAAAAAATTACAATGCATAGTCTTAATTCTCGTGATATAGAGAAAACTTGTCTGTTGCATTGGTTGAGGTTACAAACTGTCCTGTGAGAAATGATGTTTCAGTAAGAAATGTCCCACTTTGGGCTTCTTAGAAAGGTGGTAACCCTATCAGTCTGTAATCCCACAACCGCCTTGCTGTGTCCTAATTATTGGATGGGGTCACGCACAGCCGCACTAATGGTGTGCAAGCAGCGCAATGCCACAGTGTTGCACAATGCTGGTTTGCCCCATGTTAAGACCACCTTTTCCTGGGTGGTATTTTCTGCTGCTCAAAGTGTCGTACAAAGCCATGCAACAACTCCTAGTGTGGTGCTATGCGCTGAATATCACATTGCGCTGATCCACCCCTTCTGTCTGCCCCTTGCATGTATTACCAGTTTGCCTGGCACTACTGCGGTTTGCACGTGCTAATGGCCCTTTTGAATATCACACTCCCACACTAACCCAGCTCTAGCCCAGCACAAACGGCTTGTGCGTGGCACTAAGTTTTGAATATCTGGCCCAAAGACTATAAAAAGGTCAACTAACTTAATAAAATATTCTTTATTACTTAACATATTGTGCATGCTCTTCTTTAACATATTATTCTTTAAAATAAAAACTGCAACACATTATGGTCCTCTCCTCTGTATTTTGAAGGCCTTTGCTTTGCATTTTGAAGCTAAGTTGAGAAGTAGGTGCAAGCAGACTCAGGGGTTGGGGCTTTATGGCGCTGCTTAGCGGGTTTTATTTTGCTGAAATAGAAACTTTCCAAAGTGATTTGGCTTTACTGGAGAATGAACACCTTCTGCAGGGTTTTTTTTGTGAGTAGTGGTACTAAGGCCTGAGGGGGACAAGTGTAGCCCCCCCCCTTTGCTCCATGTGAGCACCTCCCTGTCATGAAGAAGGGGGGATGCAGGTGATGGGCAGGGCAGTGCGGGCTCTGTGAAGCTGGATCTATATGGATCTATATGGACATCATCTGGACTGAGTGGCCAATTGACAGGCAACTTTGAACTGGGGGGACTTGTCCGACAGGCTACATGGAGCAACTATGCCAGGCTAATAGCCTGACACTGAAGATGCAGATCCTCTTGGTGATGCAGTCACAATACTGTATCAGTTTAGGTATAGGCCTCTTATGAGACACAGAACTGAAGGCCTTGCTGAAGCCCAGGTAAATGATGTCCACCACCTGACCTCCATCCACCACCCTAATGACCCAGTCAAAGAAGTCAATCAGGTTCATTTAACATGATCTTCCTCCCACAAATCTATGCTACATCTCATCCTGGAGACCATTCTCTTCTATAGCATGCAATGAGTTTGTGTTTGTTCCAGCTATGATATTTATTTTAATCCCCGTGAAAATGCAAGAAGCTCAATAAGTTTGTTTCCTGCAAACTTAGGGCCACTGCCATAGGAAACTTCTGCTCATTTTAAGGAATTGGACTAACTTGGATTCAAACTGTTTATGAATAACTTTTGAAGCCAAAGCTCTAACAGTTAATCTAAATCAACAATCCCTTGATTTTATGACAACAAAATATATTGCCATCTGTTTATTATACAGTATCAATAATTGTTTTGTGTTTGGTTTGGTGCAAAAAGATTATACTAGTGATCTTGTAATCACTGCACGTGTTCTACAACTGGTTACCAGTTATGACCGCATGGGCGTGTTTGCATGCAGCTATAGTGAATAGATGTGTGACCTTGTGATTTGGAAGTGATCACAAGAGTCTGCTTGCATAGTTGTTAGCGTTCTGTGACTGAGCTGCATCAGATTTTAGGCAAGTGTTCACTCCTCTATGGATTTCAGCCATTTCTCATTAAAATGGATGATCTTGTGATCCCAAAGGTTTGCACTGTCATCTACACTTTGTACCCTATTAATAAACTTGAAGATATGCTGCAGTTGGTGGTATCACCTGTAGCATACTTTGTTATGCTTTTCTTGTCTTTGAATGCCTTTCTTTTTGTAGAGGAAACTAAGTCTTAATGGCCCAGAAAATGTTTGGCGATCAAACCCCTTAGCTAAAGAGTTATTCTAATGTATTATTATTAGCAACACTGAAGGCATTATACAGATTGGGCTAACATTGACTCTTCAGTATGCTGTTGAAGGTTTTATACAGATTGAGTCAACACTAACTCAACAATATGCTGTTGAAGGCATGCTACAGATTGGACCAACACTAATTCCACAACATGCTGTTGAAGGCATTATACAGATTGGTCAGCGTTAACTCTGCAATATGCTGTTGAAGGCATTATGCAGATTGGGTCAACACTAACTCTACAACATGCTGTTGAAGGCATTATGCAGATTAGGCCAACACTAACTGTACAATATGCTGTTGAAGGCATTATACAGATTGGATCAACACTGACTCTACAATTAGAGATACAGAAAATTTAAATTCTGCTGGCGAAGTGAACGCGAAGTGGACACTTCACATTGCCACTCCATTATGCGGAGTGGGTAATGCAAAGTGCTCACTCTGTCTTGTCATTATCACTTCGCGTTAAGGCAGAATGGCAATGCGAAGTAAGGTGAAGTCATTATTTTTAATGGACTTCGCGTTCCTCATTATGATTCTAAGTGATACATTTGGTGTTTCAGATTTGGCAGCCCCCACACACATCACATGGCTTACAGTATTGTAAGTCACATGCTCTTTAGCTAGGCAGGAAGGAAGTGAGTCATACAAGCAGACACTTTGACTTTCTCCTGTGCAGATGGAGAGAAAGAGAAGTGTGTTTTGTGACTGCTGATACTTTGAGATCAGAGAGAGGAAGAGATTTAAACTTTGATTTAGACCCAACAGCTTTTTTAAAAGCTACATTTTTTTGTCTTTTCTGTACTCTTTTTTACTTAATTTGTTCTTTCTGTAAATGTTATTTTTCTTACTTGTATAAGTAGTTAGTTGTTTGTCCCCTTCCCCCAGAAGCAGGACCAGCACCGCCTCCTGTCCTGACTCTGAGGTAGTTGAACCACCACCACCACCACCACCAAGTCCAGCACCAGGTCCTCTGGAGCAGGATGTGCCTGTTAACCCAGGTCCAAGTGTGGATCCCATCCCTGTTCAGCACCGTGACCAGTCGGCTGCCAGTTCATCTGGCCCTCCCCTGCCTGTGCCTGGTTCTCCCCACACATCTGTTGTTTGGCAGTTTTTTTACTGTGTTGGGGGGACAACAGTGTGGTCAGGTGCTGCCTATGTGAGGTGGAGGTGCACCGTGGCCCCCAGGGGAATCACCTGGGGACTGGGGGCCAGTACACCCATATGCTCAATCACCACCAGTTGGAGTGGCAGGCTGCCACAAAATGGACCATGCCTGCACCTGCTGGCTGTTCTGTGGCAGAGGGTGCAGCTGTGCATGGAGGCATCCCTAAGAAGAGGAGGGCCACAGCAGTACCTGCTGCTCCACCAGGATTACATAGAGGGACATCAGTTGCAAATTATGTCAATGCTGGAACTGATGCTGGATCATCATGGGATCCCACATTAGGTTTTTTTTCCTCACACCATGTGCCCCCCACACCTTCCTTGCTGTGTTATAAAATGCATTCCTCCACCATCCCCAACCCTTGCATGCAGTTATGCCCTTTTTGTTGTCTTCTGTATGCGTGACACTTTGTATTCCGAGCAGTGCAAGTATACTGCGCTAAACTGCATGTGTGCAGTCAGTCTTCTTTCCCGTCTGTGTATGTACTGCAGACACTGCCCAAATCCCTGACTTAAAAACACTTATTAATGAGTACAATGGTTGGATAGTGAAGCCTTGAGAGATACTACAAAACAGGGTTACAATACATCCAAGTAAGTAGTAAAAAAATTAATGTTGTGATTTGTGATGTAATTGTAAATCGTGATTTGTGACTGCATTTGTGACCATGATGATGAAGAAATGTGAATGCCTATGGCTGTACTTCCCTGGACCCCAATGATGTGTGGCACAAAACATCCTGACTTAAAACACTCATTAATGAGTACAATGATGGGGTGGTAAAGCATGGAGAGATGCTACAAAAACAGGCTTAAAATACATCCAAGTAACTATTAAAAAAAATTAATGTTTTGATTTGTGATGTGATCGTAAATCATGATTTATGACTGCATTTGTGACCATGATGATGAAAAAATGTGAATGCCTATGGCTGTACTTCAATGAGCCCAGATGAGGTGTGGCACAAAACTCCCTGACTTAAAAACACTCATTAATGAGCACAATGGTGGGGTGGTGATTCGTGAAGCATGGAGAGATACTACAAAACAGGTTTACAGTACATCTAAATAACTATTAAAAAAGATTAATGTTGTGATTCGTGACATGATCATAAATTGCGATTTGTGACTGCATTTGTGACCGTGATGATGAAGAACGTGATTTGTATCACGAGTGACTCATGATGACGGTCCTGACTTAAAAATGCATATTAATGAGTACAATGTTCATGCAGAATTATGCACCACACATGTCCAGTACTCTGAAGGGAAGCCAAAGAAACAACTGTGACTTAAGTTAGAGATGGAGATTGGGGCTCAAAGAGATGCAAATGCACAGACAGATTAAGATTGCGCTGTGCACTGAAGAGATGCAGATGCAAAGGCACAACACCTAACCAGTGCTCACCATCAGAAATTCAAATCTGGAAAAGAATTCCTTTGCCGGTTGGGGCAGGCACCGGGGTACTGCACTGCTGCAGTAACAGTGACTAGTACTAGTAAAGATACCACAAAAGAAGTACAAAAATTATACAGCTACAGTGGATAGCAGCTTCACATTGCTGAAATTATGTAGCACAATAAAAGGTGTCTGATTTGACGACACGCCTCACACACATGCTCACACACACACTAAGTAATGCGTAGCAAATTGAAAACTTCAATAATATAACCACATATTTTAAATAAAAGAAAATTATGCACTGCTGCACCACAACAATCAGCAAAAAAATGGCAAGAATTATTGAAAATATTACTGTGTGTACATTAACACAGTTATACAAGAAAAATATCACCAAAACAGAAAGTACTGTCTTTTCTCCAAGTTAATCTACCTACACCACAGATACACCCATCCCCCAAAACACACTTCCACTGTCTCTCAGTACACAGACTGAATATTGTACATTAACATTCAAAATCCATACACAAACAATAAACACTCGATGATATGAGCAGAGGAGGGTTTCCTATAATCAATGAACTAAAGTTTCAGCAAAACAAACAGCTTTTAGAAGGTTGAGTCGCAGAGCTCTCAGAGCAGTTTGTCTCCTACAGCTTCATATACACACTACCCCAAACTGAGGCTGTGCAGAACAATCTAGAGCCCATGTGACCTGAAATCCCATGAATCACTGCAAAATTTGCCTTTGGAGCTTAAAAACAAGGCAAAGTGAGGCGAAGTACGTTGTTTTCAATGTACTTCACCTTAAGAATTAGTGGAATAGTGGTTTGGGAAGGTGGAGTAACGCGAAGTCATTGTTTTCAATGTACTTCATGTTACCTATTAATAACGTGAAGTACTCTGCTTCGCAATGCGGAGCACTCCGCGAATTCGCCTTCACTCCACGGATCACTTCGCGGAGCGAATTGGGGCCACTTTGCCCACCACTATTTACAATACACTGTTGAAGGCATTCTACAGTTTGGGCCCACACTAACTCTACAATATGCTGTTGAAGGCATTATACAGATGGAGCCAGCACTAATTCTACAATATGCTGTTCCCATGTGTCCCACTATTACTTTATCTTGTACACTCCTTGGGGAACAGTTTCTATTTGGACCAAGACTTGAAATAAAATTTGACAGCAAATGGGGAACAAGCTGTTTTTGGTATTGGCCTTGGCAGCTGGGATGTTGTTGCCTCAGACTTACACAGTGTTATACCAATGAAATTGTTAAGGCTTACTTGAAATTATATGTATAGTACATATACCGTGTAGATAGATAGACAGACAGATATATAGATAGATAGATAGATAGACAGACAGACAGACAGACAGACAGATAGATAGATAGATACATACATACATACATACATACATAAATAGATAGAAACATAGAGCGATCGACAGACATATTCTTCAGCATATAATAATTGAGTTTTGGCTCTAACATTTTACCCCCATTAAATGCTGCTGTGTTTAAATCCCCCTAAGCATCCTGGCAAGGCACAGCATCAATAAAATTGCGTTATACACATTACAGCAAAACTAATTTGTGAAATCGGTGAACCATCATATCCAGAGTCTGGTATATTGGTATATCAACAGTACACATTGTATCCTCTTTTATTGTATCTGTCCTGAGAATAAATGGAGACCTCCATTTTCCATTATTGTCAATCTCACATTTCAGCTATTTGTCAGAGAATGGAGAAGCTCGTATTTGGCATGTCAACATCACACCTGGTTTACAATACACAGAAGGTCTCGGTCTCCAGTGCTGTTCATACATGCCATTTTATTGATATTAAATTCACCTTAGTGTGGACAAACCTGAAATGAATCTTTCTATTTTGTAATGTACAGGTAATGGTTTTCATCCCCAGGGAGTCTATGGTTTTATAAAGTGATTATATATCAAACTAGGTATTGCATATGTTAGCATGTTTCATATACAGTTCTGTAGTTGATGTATGTTTTCATGAGATGTATAGGCAAAGCACCATGAAACTTTAGGCTGGTTCTGCTTTAAATAGGAATGCATGGGGCCAAAAGGCTAATCACACAATCTGCAAAAGCTGAGAAGAACAGAAAACGCTGTCTTCTGTCATGCAAGCTACTCTAGTCTTAACTGTCACTTTCTGTACTAAACATAACATAGAGGCTTCAGTCTCAAACACAGTCACAATTCACCTAGGCTATGTTACTTACCAAAGGTGAAAGAGGCTATTAAAGAATTAATGTGTACATTGTAATACTGAAGTCCCAGTTTCTACAATTACCCTTCATCTACTTGCTTCTTACCTTTCTTGTCACTCTCCTCCTCCCCCTCTGCTGCTTTCATTGGGGAACTCCATACCAGAAGGGCAAACATTAACAAGAAACTTTTCATAGTTATAATAGGTTGCTTTTTCACTCCCTTCTGTGTGGCAGGCTCCTACTGCTACCCTTAGTTTCAAAGCAAAAACTAATGCATTAGTGATGTATTAATATGACATTTAAGATCAGCCTTCTCCAATTGATTTATCTGCCATTAAGCTGGTGAGAAATCCCCAGCTGTGTTTGCAAAGCAAACAGAACAAATTGCTTCTGAGAGACCAAGGTTCTCTGATATGAGTCCTTCAGCAGACGACACGTAGCATTTTCTCACTTGTTACACATTTCTTATAATGAATGTTAAAGCAATAATGGATCATCAGCTACTGAGCATGCACTGTTATGAAAAAAGTTGGACTGCACTGCAGTCAAGCCTTCTGCTGAACAATAAACATGGTTTGTGGAGGTGTTTGTCTATTATTAAAATAAGTTTATTTCTCTCTCTCTCTCTCTCTCTCTCTCTCTCTCTTTCTTTCCTTTCTTTCCTTCCCTTCCTTCCTTCCTTCAAAATTTAATGCACGCAAATGCAAGGTATTTTACCTTGTAAAATATATAAAAAAAACACACATTATAACCTTGATGGCATACCACTATGTTCATCATCAAAGAGGTTTGAGAAATATAATCTATAATGATTTTAAACCTGCAGCTTATTAAGTTGAGACAAAATTGCCAGGAAGTGCCACCATATAACCTGGGTGCATTAAAAAAGGTTATGTTAGTTGAAATAGTCTTACTGACACTTCATACAGCGACAGCCACATTACCACAGAGAATGATATGTAAGTAATAGGCCACAACAGGGTGTGCATTATAGGATTTTAATATGTGCCCCAGGGGTGTGGTAAGTAGTGTTGTTTGAAATTAAGAAATTTCATTAGGCAAAATATTTAGCAAAATCCACGCATTTCATGAAATATTTTATGGGGGCGAAATGCAAAACTGCACTGGAAAATTGCAAAATTTCACCCTAAAAGGCAAACCTTCACAGCGAAATGGAAAATTTTGCAATTTATGGGTGAAGTTTCAAAACCTTCAGGCAAAATTTCACAATTTTTGGGTGAATTTTTACAATGTTTGGGTCAAATTTCACAATTCACACCCACGAAATAGCAGATTTCGTGGCAATTTCACTGGTGAAATTTTATTTCACAGCATCTCTAGTAGCAAGGCACAAGGGCGAAGGTCAAGTGTCTTTATGCCCCTGGGAGGTGTGTTAAAATCATATGATGCACACCCTGGAGGGGCTTATTACCCTTGTAAAATGGCTCTAAGTAGTTTTGTGGGGGAGGAAAATGAGATTCAG
This sequence comes from Neoceratodus forsteri, assembly GCA_016271365.2. NCBI lineage: Eukaryota > Metazoa > Chordata > Ceratodontiformes > Ceratodontidae > Neoceratodus > Neoceratodus forsteri. Next base: position 152,430,530 of record CM057450.1, on the reverse strand, counting down.
TACCTGACTGTGTAATTATAGAGATTTAATGAATAGTCAGGTGATGTCTCTCAGCCTATGAAATTTGTTGATTTTTTTTCTTGCCATTTTATAATAGATGTTATATTGCTATGTGGTGTGATATTGGGCCTGAACTGGACGACTAATGTTGGAGCAACAAATGATGACTTCAGTAAATCTTCTGTCTTCCACCAGGAGGCTTATGATTCATTGCACAGTTTGGGGCATTTGCTCAGCTGTGGGCAACACTGAGAACACATTTACAAGCAACACCTAAACACATTGTGCCTCCCGCACTTTTATGTCACGATAGTGATGGCATTCGTGTAAAAACCCATTTTATGTTCTGAACCACTGTATGTTGACAAATACAATAGAGCAAAGTCAAATTATTTTAATAACTTTATTTTTCAACAACATAATTACTTACAGTATGTCACAACACATCACATAAATACATAGACATTAATGGCAGAAAACGGCTCTTGACCCATCCAGTCTGCTCAGCCTACCAAAGTATTCTGCTTTACCCTAGTGGCAACGGTCCCCTTTTTTACTGTCCCCCCTTCTTCTAACTAAACCCACCATCCTGTCCTATCCCTGCTTTTAGCTGCCAATTGATTCTGCCTGTATCACTTCTTTTGGTAGCTTATTCTACTTGTCCACCACTCTTTCCATGAAGAATTGTTTCCCGACATCCATTTTGAGTCTGCCCTCTACCAGCATTAGGGATTTCCCTCTAATCCCTGTGTTTGAAGTCAGGGAGGATAGTCCCTTGGTGTCTACTATATTTATCCCATGCAGGTACTTGTACAGTATGTCTCAGACATGTCACTCCTTTCCCTCCCTTTCTCCAGGGTATATGTGTCAAATTCCTGCAGCCTCTCCTTGTATGTGAAATCCTCAAGGCCAAGCACAAACTTAGTTGACATGTACTATACTGTCTCCATCTTGTTGCAGTCTTTCTGCATATGTGGGCTCCAATACCTTGTGCAGTATTCCTGGTGCTGCTGAACCAGTAACTTGTACAGAGGGAGGATCAGGTCCCACCTTCTACTGCTTATCTCCCTCTCTATGCACCCTAGCATTCTATTTGCTTTACCCACTGCCCTGATGCAGTGTGCTGATGCTTTTAGGGTCTCCAATATCATTGCCCCTAAACCTTTTCTTTTGGGGTGCTATCCAGCACCACCACTCCAATTTCTCATTGTGCACTCAGGTTCCTTTTCACAATGCACATTACTTTACAGTTTTTAACATTAAAGTTCAGTTGTAGAATCTTGGGTCAGCTCTCCAACCTGCCCAGATTCTCCCTTAGTTGCTTTCACCCTTCCTCTGTTTCTAGCCTAGCACAGATCTTTGTTTCATCTGCAAAGAGGAAGATCCTACCCTTGATACCTTCACCTATGTGTTACAGATGAACATATTGAAGAGGACCAGTCCTAGAACCACCCTTGAGGTACCCCACAGGTCATTACTGTCACCTATGAAAACTCCTAAATGATTACCACACTACGTTCTACCCCCCCCAGCCAGATCTCTACCTGATTTACCATATTTTCCTCTACTCCAAGTTCCCTAATCTTTTTTATCAGCCTCCTATAGGAGAATGAATCAAAGGCCTTTCTGGTGTCAAGGTATACTAGAACAAAGGGCTGTCCCTTGTATGCCACTGTGGTAAACCAGTTGAAGAACTCGACGAGATTCTTGTGGCAAGATCTTCCCCTCATAAACTGATGTTGTTTTGGGTGCTACAGCCCATTACATTCTAGAAGGTCCACCAGATCCTCTCTCAGTAGTGACTCCATGGTCTTCCTCACTATAGAAGTTAATCTGACTAGCCTATAATTTCATGGGTTGTCCCTCTTCCCACTCTAGTGCAGTAGAACTATATCCACTATCCTCATGTCCCTAGGGACCATACCTGTGACTAGCAAATTTCTGCTAGCCTAGCAGCCCTGCTATAACCTCTGCTATCGCACTCAGCATCCTCAAGTATAAGCCATCAGTTTCCATAGGTTTATTTTCTTTCAAAAAAAGAACAGTGGTTTCACTCAGAGAGATGAAGATGGGGTACAGGGATGAGGTGTGGCACACCATAACACTAATGAAACAACAAAAGGCCACCCTGCACTCCAGAGGTGTAAGATAAAGTACAATACCAGAAATCCAAAAGATACCAGCGAGACACATTTAAGATTGACAAAACTTATTGCCAATTTTTTTTTGTTATCACTGCTTCGACATGCAACGAGATAACAATGCTGGGATCACCATTACCCAGCAGCTTCGGCACTTTGCTGCAATGAGCTTCATCATGAGGCTAACTGCTGGAGTTTCAAAAAGTCCTTTAAATACTGTAGTCACTTGGCACATCATTAATTAACAATAGCCCTCATCATTAATTGATTACATGGTTAAAATTAGCATGCATGTACAATGTTTACTGCAGTGTAAGAATTTCTTAACTCTTGTGTATTCAAACAAGAAAATTACATTGCAGTAAATAACATATAATGTTTGAATAAATAAAATTTGAAAAGGTAAAAGGGGGGGGGGAGGGGGGAGGGTTTGGTAAACCAGGATAAATAATATGGTTTAGTATACAGAAAACTAATTGTCTGCCAAATCATCTTAGGATTGGACAAACCTACTTTTCTGTTCCTTAAATGTTTAACAAACACTAACGTAATTTTAACACAAGTCTCAACAATAAGGAATAGGTTCAAACTAAGCTCAAAGTTATTCACCGTTCAGAGGCCATAGTCATACTTTATCTGATAAACAGAGCAGAGACACTTTCAAGAAACACTTGAGGGAGCTAACTGTATAAAAAATAAAAGTAGCTAATGCAGGGAAATCCCCTCGCTCACCAAATCTCAGAGCTATACTGGAAAGGTATGAGAAAGGAACAAAAAAAAAAAACATTTATAGTAAATAGATTACAAGTGAAAGGAAATTACCTAAGATAGGGTTTTAAATTACTTTGATGTTTTCAAATGTATCACCTATGTTTCACATTCTTTTGAAAGTTTTTTTGTATGAGAGAAGCAAAGAAGATTTGCGGAAGCGGATATATAACAAAATAAGGATAACAGTGCTATAGAAAACACAATCAAAACATAACATGTTACAAGCTGAAGTAGACCATAAAACGTAAAGGTCATATGTGTATCACCTCACTTTAAAGCATGTAATGTCATAGATATGGTTTGTAATCGATATCTAAACTGAGTTCAGTGGGATGCAAGGCTCCATAGGAAAAAATCCCAAAAGTTTCCCTTTGTTGAAGACTTTTAATTCTATCACCACCTCTAGGTCCTACTTTAACATTTTCTAAACCCATAAATCTTATGGATGAAACATCACTTTTATTGCTCATAAAACAAGTGAGCTGCAACCAGATTATCCATACAAAAGTTGTTTATGTCTCGTACATTCTCCTGCCCCCGTGTTTTTAATTGTCTAGTTGTCATCCCCACATAGATTAACCTACATGGGCAAAGCAACACATATATGACAAATGTTGTGATGCAGGAGATGAACTGATGAATGGACACTGTGCGTCCATTGATGGGTGATGTGAATGTACTACCTTGGTAGCATAGAGGACAGGAAATGCAGTTGCCATGCTTGAAATTCCCATGTGATTTCTGCGGACTCCAGGAGGTAACTGGGGGACCCCTATGAAGCTGACGTCTGACCAGTTGTTTTAAGTTTCTCCCTTTCCTAAATGTGACCCTAGGTCTCTTACCAACAAGTATAGAAAGAGTATCATCACTAGATAACACGGGCCAAAACGTAGTGACTATATCACCAATCTGGCCAGCAAGGTGGTTATAGTCTGTTGAAAAACATACCATCTCATTTTCTGCTGGGTCTCATCTTAGGGTGTAACATGTCCATTCTATGTATTCTGCCCTCCCAAATGCTCTCTCAGTTAAGCTCAGCTCATACCCTTGATCAAGAAACATATATTTCATTTTCTCAGCTTGTTTACAAAAATCGCTAAAGTTAGAGCAGTTCCTCTTTAGATGGAGAAACTGACTGTAGGGGTAATGGGGTATTGCTTCTTTAAGCTTTCTTGGGCGTGCACTTATGGCTAACAAAAAATTATTGGTGGCAGTAATTTTCCTGAACCCTTTTGTAACGACAGTGTTTGTCTCATTCACCATGAACGTGACATCCCCACACCCTTTTTTACCTTTTCATATTTAATTATTTAAACATTATATGTTATTTACTACAATGTATTTTTTTTGAGTACATAAGAGTCAAGAAATTGTTATGCTGTAGTAAACAGTGTATATGCATGGTAATTTTAACCATGTAAAAAATTAATAATGAGGGCTATTGGGTTGTAGTACACAATCCCGATATCCTGTCAGTTCTTGAAACATGGCTGTCACCATCTACCCCTGACTCAGCCATCATCCTACCAGGCTACTCACTTTTCAGACAGGACAGACTATCTAGAAGAGGAGGTGACTGTGCCATATACCTAAAGGAGTCATTGTTGGCCTATCCGCTTTCCCTCCCTGAACCAGGTATGGATGTTCAGATCCTTGCTGTTAAGGTCATGCTCAGTGCACACAACAAGGTCCTCAACATTGGCTCAGTCAATATTCCCCCAGATCTCGCTGAACAGGGCTTAAAACCCCTAATGAACTGTGTCATGAGTCTGAAACAAGACACAGAAACCATCCTGTTAGGTAACTTTAATGTCAGCTGGCTCTCGTCAGGTGCCAGAAGGCATAGGGATGAGTTAACAGGCCTGAACTTCACCCAGTTAATAATAACTCCAACTAGGATAAACTGTAAGACTGGGATTAGCAAACTCCTGAACTGGGTCCTAACGGATCATCCAACACATATCTCTGTCATTCTGAAGTATTGCCTGACACTATCAGTGATCACTCTCCTACCAAATGTTATTGATCTAACACATTTATCTAGTCCCCTGCCAGAACAATCACAAGTAGAGTGCTCTTCCATGGCCACCTGCAGCCACTAAAGTCTCTCCTCCAACAACAAGATTGGTCTTACATTGAAAACACCCCTGATATTGACTTAGCTCTACAATACTTCATTGAACACTTCAATGCAGCCTGTGACATCCACGCCCCTTTTAGGACATGTAGAATAAGAGGGCTTGATAATCTCTGGGTATCTTTTAACCTTCTGGCTCAAATGAAAGCTCGTGACCACCTCTGGCATAGGGCCAGGACCTCTGGCAGTCAACCAGACATACAGGCCTATAAGATGGCCAGGAATGCATGTACTAAGGCTATCCACAGGCACAATGCATGTTACTATAAGGACATCCTTGTCAAGACCTGGGCAGATGGGAAAACATTCTGGGAAAATCTTTCGGAAATCACTGGGAAAGCATCCAAGCATGCTCCAGCTATGTTAAATGTTGTTGGATCTACCACCCATGACTCCGTGTTAATTGCTAACACATTTAATTCATCCTTCACAGACCTTAGTCAAACTCTGCCCCCAAATTTCTTTTAACAACCCAGCACAGCTCCTACGTCCACGAAATGAGAAGAGGCCTTTACCCACCCATCTTTTTACTTCAAAGATATCTCAGAGAGTGAGGCCAAAACATACCTACATAAAGTTCTAGGAGGAACTAGGACAAGCAGTGATTCCCTCGACCTAAAACTTCTTACCCTAACCCTAGATGAAGTCCAATCACCCCTCACCAAGCTTCTCAAATGCTCACTCATACTTTCAGAGTTCCCCCAGATTTGGAAATCCACTCTAGTTACACCAGTTTTTAAGAGTGGGGACAAATTACTACCTGGGAATTATAGGCCGATATATATTCTTCCCCCATTGTCCAAAGCACTTGAAAGGATTTTTGCTGACCAGTTTCTGGAGTACCTGGAAAAATACAACCTGCAATGTGTCCAACAACATGTTTCTGGAAAGGGCACAGCACATCTATGCCCCTACAGGAATTCACAGGTTTCATTCACCATTCTCTTGATCAGGGTCAGCTTGTTGGTGCAACCTTTATTAACCTGTCTAAAGCATTTGACATGGTCAGTCACCATTTGCTGACACGTCAACTTGCTGGACTTGGTATATCTTCAGAAGCCCTTGAGTGGTTCAGCAGCTATCTAGCAAACCGCACACAACAGGCGAGAATAGGGTCTACCCTTTCTGCTAAACTGCCTGTCTGCTCTGGGATTCAAGGATCAATACTGGGACCCCTTCTATTTAGCACCTTCCTCAATAATCTTCCAGCATCCTTTTCCAAACCAGTACTCCTCTACACGGATGATGCAGTCATTTTCTCAAAGACTGCTGACCCAACCCTCCTTCAGGCCCAACTTCGGAAAAGTTTTACTGAAACTGAGTCTTGGTTTGTCTCTCATAAGTTGGTGCTTAACTGCAAAAAAACAAAGGTCATGCTCTTCCATGGTACTGTACCCACAGCAAGCACAAAGCCAAACAATTGGTGATTAAAAACAGTGCAGGTGTAGTCTTTGATCAGACTCAATCTTTTAAATACCTAGGAGTTACTCTGTATAGTATGATCTCTTACTCCAACCATGTTTAGAATGTTGCCAAGGCAGTTAACATTCACCTAGGCCTTCTACACAGGCATAAACACTGTCTTACTACCGAAGCCCTCAGATTGGCTATCCAAAGTTCAATTGTGTCTATTATTGACTATGGTTTGGTCATTTATGGTTCTGCCACAGACACAACCCTATGTCGGCTCGCCATAACTCTGAATAAGACATGCCGTCTACTAACTGGTGTAGCGTATTGTACTCACACTTGTGACCTTTACGGACAAACAAACTGGCTTCAACTCCAGGCTTGCATTGAATATCAAGCTTGCCTTTTGGCAAAGAGGGCAGATCTTGGTCTCCTACCACCAGGTTCACTTCAACTTTTCAGTCCCTTCCAGGGCACTCATAAAATATGAAGTTCTGTGAGCCAAACTTTTATTATCCCTCGCTGTCGAACCTCACTCTGACAGTGATCCACTGCAGTTAGAGCTGTTAATATATTTAATTCCTTTCCTCCTGAGATTGCGATGACTGCAACCTTTGGACCATTTAAGCAGAAGCTGCATCAATTCCTAGTTTCCAGAGCATCTTGTGACTGCTATACCTAATCTTTGCTGAAGGCAAAATGCACTGGGACCTCTCTATTACCATTCACCCCTGTATAGCCCTACCCTGTTGCTGCACTATTCACTCACGGCACTTACTTGCTTATCCCTTTCCTATTCTTGCCCTCTTTTCATTCTACCTCATCCACCCTTCCTTTACCCCTCCACTCCCACTTTCCCCTCCCTCCTCTGATTCCTCATCTTTTTCTCTCCCTCTACCCCCCCATGGGTCTTTCCTGCATAAGCTTTGTTGTGGCATCTCCCTCCTTGCTCTTATTTTGCTCCTTCCATCCCCCATTAACCCCCTGTCCTTCTCTCTTGAAATCCCTTTCACCCCTCTTCGGACAAGGCCACTGGCTGCACTTGACACAATATTTATCTTGCCATATTATTCTTTTGTTTATGTAATTACTTTCCTCATGTTGTACTACTTAGTGAAACCATTGTAATTTGCTATTCATGTGACTTGACGTGGAACCTCTGTAAAAGAGCCCTTGTCTCAAAGGTCTTTCCAATGTGTTAAATAAATAAATAAATAAATAATGAAAAAAGAAATATTGTTACTTAATGATGTGCCAAGTGACTACAGTATTTAAATGACTTTTTGAAACCCCAACAGTTAGTATCCTGATGAAGCTCATTGGAGCGAAGCAACGAGGCTGCTGGGTAATGGTGATCCCAGTGTTATCTCGTTGCATGTTGGAGCAGTGAGAAAAATAAATTGCCATTACATTTTGTGTGTCTCGCTGGTATCATTTGGATTTCTGGTATTGTACTTCATCCTACACCTCTGGAGTGCAGGGTGACCTTTATTTGTTTTATTTTCTTTCAACCCTGCTAGTTTTTCCGGCAACTTTTTCTTTATTATCTGGACCTTTGCCACAGTATCTTTACTCCATCCCTTCCTAACACCACAATCTGGCAGTGACCCATCCCTTTTCTTAATATTGAACAAAAATAATTGTTCAGTATCTCTGCCTTCCCCTTGTCCCCCTCTTCCCACACTCATTGTTTTTAAGTTTCACTATACCCCCTTTGACTCTGTGCTTCTCCCAGATGTATTGGAAAAATGCTTAATTCCCTTTTCCTCATCCTTGTTTCCAGTCAGAGCTCCATCTCTGCTTTGGCCTCCCTTACCCTCCTTGTAGTTTCTCCTGTTGCTTCTATATACTTCACCCTGTCTTCCTCCCTTTAACTACCCTACTCTTATACTTCAAAAATGCCCTCCTTTTGGTTCTAATTGTGGCTTTTCCATTGGATGTGAACTATGTGGGCCCCTTGTTCCGTTCACCCTGGGATACCTTTGCAATAGAGCTATCTGCCACTTCTATCATATTGCATATTGTTACTCAATAAACACAAACCATAATTAAGCATTGTTATTGCAGCAGGTGCATTTCACCATTCCGCACTAATCGTAGTTGTTCATTTATCCTCTCCCTTATTTTTGTCAGAACAGGTGGTATCAAATCCAAGTGCCACCTGCCATGGCTTAGGATTACATTGATCAGGTTTAAAGGATATTCATTCTTGCTCCTTGCGCCATCATAGTTTACAATATTTGACCATTGAACATATAGTTTGAATGGCATGAGGGCACAAAAAAACAGAGCTGCAAAACCTCCTGGTTTATTGGAGCACCAGACTCTCAGCTCCATTTCTTTTTCACCTGTAAGTAGCACAGGATTCATGTCCAGGATAATGTTCAGGTGACCCATTGTATGCCCAGGCCCTGCTTGCATCAGACCCTGCATTGCCGGTACCTGCGAGATTGCCCGACTGTCTAAACCTTTAAGGGGGCACTAAAAACCCTATCTTTTTAAGCATGTGTATAATGATTTTTAAATGTTGTTATGTCTGGATTAATTTTATTGTATTAGTTATATTGTTTTTATCATGTTATGTACAGGTGCCTTGGTTCTGGAAAGGTGCCTTTTACAAATAATATTTTGATTGATTGATTGCGTGGAAAGTTAAAAAACTCCACAATTCAGAGAGTTCGCTGAAAATTGATACACTTCACACCTAATTGTGAATTTTACTATGCAAATTGATACACTGTGTGTCAAACATTTGTTGCAATGTGGTCAATACTGTCATTCTGCATAACAAAATTCACAGAGCTGAAGCAATTTTGAAATGTGCACTATTCAAATACGCTGCATAGTGTGTAGTGGCCAGATTTGCTGTAATTTGCCCACAAAATTAAAATTCATAACAGGGTAAACTGTAAATCATGGTACCTGTACCCCTTCTACTGTCATTGCTTACAGCATTGTGTCTTTGACTTGCACTCAGTCTGAGCCAGGCACTTTTAATGGCATTTTGTCTACCTCTGTTTCCTCTTGTGTAAGGTCACAGGGTGCATGTCTCCATGATGGCCACATGTATGGCTGGCCTGCCTGGATACCCTATTATCCCCAGCCCCATAAATGCATAATGTTGGGTATCCTGCACTGTGGCTCAAACCATACTCCCTCAGGAACCTTCACCTTCTCGTGCATCTGTGGCCAAACCAGATGCCCCACTGTGCCTGCACTGTGTCCCCCCTGGTAGTGTGCTGTGGCCCACCACACAGTGCAGATAGCACAGGCAGAGGTGGCAGCTGCATGATGACCCATTGTGGGCATCACCACCACTATGTTGGCCACGGTGATGTGGGGACATCACATGGACAGACACCAACCACCCACTGGCATACCCCAGACACAGGCCTGGTAGTGGGTTGGGTGCCACAGCCAGTGGTGTGGGACCCACCCCTGGAGTGGTGTGCACTGCCACCATGCCCTGTGTCTGGTAGCCAGCACTGGCCATGCCACATGACAGCATGGTGGGGGCTATGGCACAGCAGGGAACAGACACAGTAGAATGCACTACAATGGCACACATGTGGACAGTATGGATAGCATACACTAAGACAAGGACTGACTGCAGTGTGGGCCTGCCATACTTTACACTGGGCTGGTGCCCACAACTGGATGCCCTGGGATGGGGTCTACACATAGGGCCTGCAGTATGGTGGGCAAAGCCACCCTGAGCCAGGCCACAACAGTGGTGGTGACATGGACCCATGTGGTGGACAAGTCCACACATGCTCTGTGATGCCGGGGAAGGGCAGATGGCCCACCCAGCCCAGGGCTGTGGGCACATTGCAGTCCTGTCAAAGTCAGTGCATGTGACTATTGTGTGCCTCACACACTCGCTGGTGGCATCCTGCACCATGGACAACACCATGGCCTGGCTCCCCCACCCACCATCCCTAGCCATCCTCAGTCAGCCCAGGTGCCATGTTCCAGGGGAATGGCGCATCAGCTGACCCCAGGAAATCCCAGGGGCATTGGCGGCCCCAGTGATGCCACCATGTGTCCTGCCACTGAGACAGTGTGGTGACAGACACCCTGTGGCAACTTGTGTGACATTGGCAGGGAATAGTCCACTCAAACCACATGCACAGTCCTGTGCACCATGGACAGCCACACAGACAACCTGTAGGGGCATGTAGCCCAGTCGTGGCAGAGCTTCATGAACACTGGTGTAGCCTCTGCACACATAAAGCCCCAGGGAACACACACAATGCTGGGTACTTATGTGTGCACCTTATCACTCTGGCACTGGAGTGGTCCCCATCATGGCCTGTGGACTGCTCCTGGGACATCCTCCACTGGGTGGTCCAGGGGTTATGCTGGTCCTGCTGGTCATCTTGGCCCTCACAATCTGTAGAGAAGAGGAGAGAAGAAGAAGTGACGTGAGAAACATGCTGTGTAGCACTGTGCCCTATGCTGGTCATGTACCCTAGGAAATTGCATGTTCAAATTTAATGGAGACCACCCCCCCACCTGTGTCAGTCACGGAAGTGCATGCGAGGCAGCCCCACAGTGCAGCTGTGCCACTAAGCTGTAGGCGCATGCACAGAAGGGTGTAGGAGGCCCCCCAGAGATCTGGCCCACCCTAGGAGGTGACAATGATGGGGCATGGGGCCCTCTTAGCAGGCCCCAATCCGGCAGCCATGGAACAGAATCCAGGCATGGTGGGAGTGGGCTCAGTCTATGCAGTGCATGCATAGGGAGGCATGGTGTGACCATTCCAAACTCAAAAGTGCTGCTGGCTCATGCAAATAAAATTGCAAACACCTAATTCTTTGAAACATTCAATTTTCTTTTATTATAGAGTCCCAATGTTTTCCTGGCAATCAGGCTTTTTCTGGGGAACTGTAAAAGTATACAAATAATATTCTTAATATTACTTATCAAAATAATATTTTTACAAATTTTAAATCAATACCCAATAACCAACAGTCTCATTTTTTGGTTGAGCTATTATCTTCAACTTCTCAATAATGATGAAATAGTGCCTGTAATTTAATAATAAATAAATAATACTTAAAATAAAATAAAATCGCAGCCAAATCATTTTATGTGATAATTGTTTCACCCTACACCAGCCACCAAATTTTACAGCATGTAAATAACATTGCCTTGCTTTTTAACTGAGCTCTCGGAGAGATAGTCTATACCAGTGTGTTTCTTCAAAATAAAATCTTCTTCACTAATACTTAAAAGAAAAAGTCCAATATTTACCGCTTAAAACCAGTTTCAAAGTAATTCATTACAGCTCTATTCCCACACCATTTCATGGTATTCACCTTGATTAAATCATGTCCTGCTCTTTCAAATATTTCTGTATCATATGGCAAGCTCCACCTGCAAGTGAATAAGGTACACATGATCATTAAAACTATTTATATTATTGTTAAATTTGCACTTTTAACAGCGCGTGTGTCACCTTATTTCTGTGGTCTGCATCATTAATTATTTCTCCACTAGCAAAAAATGAAAAATGTTTCTAAATATTCTTTCCTTAATTTCCATAGTACTGTTGTTTCAAAGACCAGTAACCATTAGTTCAAAGTAACGACCAGAGAAGCCTTGTTTGTATGTTACTTACTAGTAATTTTCTTTATCTTGCTTCTGTAGTTGTCTATATCATTAATTATTTCTCCACTAGTAAAAAGTAAAAAAACATTTCTAAATACTCTTTCCTTAATTTCCATAGCATTGTTGTTTCAAAGACCAGTAACTATATTATTTTGATATGTAATATTGAGAATATTATTTGTATACTTTTACAGTTCCCCAAATTAAGCCTGATTGCCAAGCAAAACGTTGGGACTCTATAGTAAAATAAAATTGAATGTTCCAAAGAATTAGGTGTTTGCAATTTAATTTGCATGAGCCAGCTGGACTTTTGAGTTTGGAATTTACTAGCTGTTTTTTGGCCAGCTCCAAAGCAAAGAATAGATTAACTAACAAGAGGCAATTTCCCAGTCAACGGCATGTGTCTTTCTTGAAATGGTGTGACCATTACCACATGATAGTGGCAGCATGACCCATAGGCACTGCAGACCCAGATGCCACAGGCACGGGTTGTGCACCAGCACAGTGTTGCAGTGGGTGGTAGGCACACAGCACACACCCCAGGCAGCACACAGCACCTGGGTGGATGCCACCATGTGGTAATGGAGGAACATGTGTGCCATATAGTCCCTGGATAGTACTGAGTTCCATAGTGTGTAGCCCCTAGCTTGGGCTCCAGGCCACACTGATTGTGTCCACCCTGCAAGACTGTGGGGCATGGAATCACCATATGGGGTGGCAGCCCCTACCATCCCATTTGTGGCATATAGGGGGTGCCACCAGCTTGGGCCACAGGACCTGAGCCACCACTGCAGGTGCCCCAGGGTGCACCCCACTCTGTGGCTGGTTAACTCAGGTGGTAGTGGCCATCTATGGGACCAGGGTGGTCCAAGAGCCATGATGTGGCCATGTGGTGCATGTAGCCAGCACTGGGGGAGACCCCTACCAACACAGGTGTCTGGGTGGAACCCTGAGAAGGGCTACAGTATCAGCAAGCTGTCTGCCCTCTCAGGCACATACCCAGGTACCCATCTAGCCCATGACCTTACACGCACCAGCCATACACCCTCCTGCACTTACCTGGTCTGCAGACCATTCCTGCCACCACCATGCCCCAGAAATCTTGGAGGCAGCAGTGTACCCTGCATTGTAGATAATTAAATCAGTGGTGGCACTGCCTCCGAGTGCATGCCACCCAAGTGCACTGCATCTGTCAGCAAACCACATAGTCCCAGACCACACAGCAGGGCCTATCTGCACTAGCTGCTTCCCCAAAGGAGCTGGTCTCCCTTTCAACTACAAGGTTGACTAGGTTGGCCAGCTCCACCTGTGTCCAGCACTGGTCATGATGTAGTATTGCTCTACTGCACACCATAATTTCTTGTTGTGGTGGGCTCTGGAAGATCTTCGCATGCTGCTTCGTGGAAAAGGTGGGCATGACATGTGAGCTGCAGGAAGCAGTGTGTGTATGTGTACAGTGTCAGGTTGTGCAGCACACCATGTGCAGCACAGGAGGCAGATGGTGAGGTCATGCATGTGTGGCCTGCATATGACTTGTACTGTGTCACATTACAGAACTGCACTCTGCTGACCTGCCTGGGGTTACACAGCCTACTGACATCATAGGCAGATGACAGCATCATACTGGAGTGGTACTAACATGCTGCCCATATCACAGCACTGTGCATTAGTGTTAACACGATTAGCGTGGCATGCAAGTTTGCTATATCTAGTCAAGATATGAAAGTCACCTCATCAAACAATCCACGGGCAAGTGGGCCCCTTTGCATCTCATTCAAGGCAGGTCTGCAGACATTAGAATGTCTAATTGCACCCGGGCTATTTAAGGGGAGGAGTGCACCACCTACACAGCACAGTGAAACAGCAGGCCAAGTGAGACAGCACAGAGCAAGGGAGGCAGTATAGCACAGTGGTTTAAGGCTCAAAGCTGCAAATCTGGAGACCTGGGTTGGAATCCCACCACCCCCACCTACATTCAGTGTGACCCTGAGCAAGTCGCTTAACTTCCCTGTGCTTCCAGGTCACACTTGTAAACAAGCTTTTAGCTTAGTGTGCTACTCCTGGTAAAACAATTTGAAAAAAAAAAAAAGCTAAGGCAGGTGTACAGGGGTGTGTATGGGGTAAGGTGGTATGTGAGCTACTGTGTCAGATGTTGCAAAATCTGCCCTGTCCCTCAGCAGTGCTCCCATGAGGTAGCTGTCTGCAGGGACCCATTCACAGCTGGATATAGGCCTGTGGGCCAGGCCTCTTAGCATCACAAGTAGGGTCTTTGTGGCTGCCCTTCAACAGTCAGGTGATAACCCTCCCCCCCCCCCAGGACCAGGCCCATGACAGGGTATAGCAGCATCTGGACAGTAGCCACATGTAAGACAGTATCCCACACAAGGGCGCCAGCTATGCAAGTGCATTGCCTGACAGTAAGGAATATTCTGGAGCTGCCACATCCCCAGCAGTAGGGTGATCTAGTAGTATGATGTCACAAAAGGGGGGGCACATTGGCCTATGGTGATGGCCCTAACACCATCATGTGTGGTAGGGCCTGGCCCTCTCAGTCTTTGCAAGCATGTTCCTGTAGTAATCAAGGTGTTTGTGCCTGCACCATGCATGCTGTACAGTACACAGTGTTACTTGTTAAGCATTTCCATTGTGGCTTGCAGGGTGTCAGCAGGTTGCTGACCAGTGATGGCCTGCATAATATTGCTGGGGGTTGGCTAGGGTCAGGGTATGCTGTGTTACGGCTCCTTGGGCATATGTTACACATGAATAAGACAGGACAGGCATTCTGGTGGGTAGCATGGAGCTGCACACTGGAAGCTGCTGTCAGTCAGTTAGTAGGGATGCGGGGGGCCTCCTCCACAGATGACATGTTGGATGCCATACATGTATTCAATGTGTGAACCCTTATAGTGGGGGGGTTACCCATTACATCCCGCCCCTACCACTTGTCAGAGCAATACACTATCAGTGTCCAGTACATGGCCTTGCCGGGAAAGGTGGCTGCACCCCTCATCACCATCCACTCCAGCTTGCTGGGACAGCTGTGTGGGCTGGCCATCCCTATTGGCAGAGCTGCAGCCATTTGCCTGTTGGTTCATGCAGCCCTACCAGGGTACGACGTGCTATGGGAACAGCATCAGTGGTGATGGCATGCAACATACCATTGGAGGTCAGTCATGCATCACAGCTCTTTGCCAACAGTGCTGGACTGACAGTGGTCCTCTGCATGCTTATGTACATGCCCTAACTGGCATGTGGAATGCCTGCAGATGCCACACATGTGCAAGAAAGGTATGGACCTGAGGGACCACCTTCCAAACCACAGCCCCACTCTACAGCTACCTCTGAGGTTTGAAAGATGTACACATCACATACATACACCAGTACAGTGGACATACCTCATTTTACTCTATAGTGACCATCCACACCTTACATGGTTGGCACCTGCCATTGCACTGTATGTCATGTACTCAGGGATGTCTCTGTGGTCTCCCAGGCTGCATTAGGGACAGCCCACTGGCCTCATGGTACCATCACTCCTCTGGGGACAATCGAAACAGACACATGTCAAACACCCATCCCTATAGGTACACCACATGTGGGGTCAAGCAACCAAACAGACCACCTGGCTGCACTACATATGAGTGTGTTGCCATGGCCTGTGGCATGTGGCCTGCACTGGCCATGGCCACAGAGTGCACACAAGGTCCTCATAGCCCTGCAGGGGTGGCCAAAGCAGGGTCGGGTGGCCCCCCCTGCTGCAGTGGGCCAGGTGGGTGACACTGCATACATGATGCACACCAGGTGGGGAAGGGGGGCATGCACACACCCACCTGTGTGGCACTGTCACACTCCCAACTCACCCATGTCTTACAACTTTCTCTAGCAAGTACCATGTATGACAGTGACAGACAGTGTGCCCACTGCTTTAGTGCAGAGGAGCTCTATGCACTGGTGCAGGCATACAAGGCCAATGAGAAGATACTGTCCCCCAGCTGAAGCACCAGTGCTTGTGTCTGGGGGGTCTGGAAGGAGATCACAATGAGATCAGTGCTGTTGGTGGCTGGAGGTCGTCTGTGGAGGCAGTGCAGAAGCACTTCTGAGACCTTCGGCAGTAAGTGAAGGAGACCATGGTGATCATGCACTGGAAACTGCATGCCATGGGTAGGGACCCAAGGGCATCAGAGACTGCCTGTTCCCTTGATCCAATGGAGGATCAATGCCACAGCCTGTGGAGGTGACAAGGGTGCCAGGTGGTGGCTATGAATCTCAGGTAGCTCCCACCCAGTCATATGGTACCTGCATGTGTCTCACCCTGTGTGCATGGGTTAGTTGTGTAGTTGTCCATCAGTGTTGAGGCACACTGCAGCCATGGCTGTGGCCCACTTGGTGTGGGACTTCATTGCCCTGTCCGGACAAACACATGATGCCCTGCTGTGAGCCTTCCCCTGACTGGCCACAGTGGTGTATTGCTTGGCCACCAGCAGGAGTGGGCACCATGCACTCGGGACTACTGCAGTGTGCTCATTCATATAGGGCTATGGGCACAGTGTTGTCATGTGTGTTGTCATGGGTTTCACATATCCACTCCAAGGGTCAGGCCCTCTGTTTTCACAGTGCCCAACTTTGAAGTGCGATATGCGATCACGGTACAAACAGGGACACCCTCCTGTTTGGTTTGGGTTCGAGCAAACTGCCAGTCTCAAATCCTGGGGTCAAATATGAATCCTTTTTAGCAAGCACGCCCAGGTAACAGGTCCAAATATCACACTCTCTTCTGGGAAAGCAGCATAATATTTGACACAGCGGTCATACAACCAACCTGGTTCACAACCCCCTGCTGACTCAATTGAGACTCGGGTATTTTCTTACCCAGCTGGATCTTTAAACAGATCCTTGTTAACGGTTGCATATGGTGACACACTAAGCAACTTAACAGTTATGTCAGAATTATCAATACTGTTCCACCATTCACACTCAAAATGAGAAAATGTCTCAGCAGATTTTAAGGAAAAACAAAGTTTGCTAAAATTAAAAATAGTAAATAAACACAGTACATAAAAGAGACATACAGTATATACAGTAAGGTTACAATCAGAGAAAATTTCAAATTAATGTGCCTTGCAAATGAATAGCTAATTCTACCTTAGTGTTCAATTGGCAAGGGGTTCACACTTGAATTACCAGTCTTGGCAGAAGTGGTCTCTCTTGAGTCCAGCAACAATGTGTCCCTTAGAAGTCCAGAACAAAAGTGTTTGTCTTGGAAGACCAAACATAGAAGTATGCAATATTCCCTCAGCAACTTGACAATATCAGGGGGAATGTGTCCCACCCAGCTTGTGAGATCACAGTTCTGTGGTGATGCTGGCTGTAAGGTCACTCTCATTCTTGCACACTGAATTAGTCACATGCCACTCCACAAGGCCAAATATTCCAATTATAAAAAAAGTCTGTTTTCTCCCAAGTGAATTTCAGAGCATGGTTTATGACAGGTTTAGAATTACTCTCTATTGATGTTTCGGAAAAACATCCTTATGGGCTATTTCACAGCATTCTGGTATATTTCACAGCATTCTGAGATATTTCACATTGGCTTTCCAAAAACAGTTTCCCTCTTGATACCCCATAAAATGCAACATTTTCAGTCATCAAAGCACCAGAACTCTGAGAAGATGAGTATTTTAACAGTTACACAGGTTTTAGCAGATATGTGTTAACACAGGAAAAGGAAACTATAGTCATCTAGCTTCAGCAAGCAACTGCCTTTGGGGTCAAAAGGTCAAGCCCCTTTAAAAGCTAGTCTTTTCCCAATGCAACAAAATAATTATTGCACTCAAAGGAAAAATGAACACAGGCAAATTAATGTTTCACATGGATTTAATCTAACAACTTGGAGGACACTATTAACAGCCCCAGTGATTCGACTGTTAGATCTTCTTCAGGGGCGTGTCTTATCAGGGGTGGTTCCCCTTATATACACGTCATACATCACATGACGAATGCAAAAATTGGTTATTAGTTGTTCATTAATATAACAGACAATACAGTCATTAAATACTGAAAAGAAGTGTGTGTGTGTGTGTGTGTGTGTGTGTGTGAGTGTGTGTGTGTGTGTATATATATATATATTATGGTAGCATGGTAGTGCTATCATAGTTAGGGTCGAGGAGTCATTTACATGTTAAACCTAAAATTTTGCACCTTAATAACTTTGCAACCGTTCAACGGCTTTGCCTGAAATTTGGAACACGTGATCAAGAACCATACATCTTGGGATCTGCCAACTTTTGTACTGTTCATATATACGATGCTTTTTTGCAATTCTTTGCTCAGCTCTACAGGTCACATGGTTTCTGCGACCAGTCCGAAATCTTCAGGGAACGTGCTGCCGGGGTCCCCGACGTGCCTTTTGAAGATTTAGTGAAAAAATATTAGACGGTTCAAAAGTTATTCAAAAAACAATTTCCCATTATAAGTCAATGGGAAAAGTTAGCAAAAAGTTCAACAGTGTTGCAAATGCAGTTTTTACTTTCGCAAATGGCCCTTTAACTATCGCAAATCCGCCATTTTGTTTTCAGTTGGTCATCAGAAAAATGCTTGGCATTTAAATTTGGGGCCCTCTAGCAACCTAATTCTTTTTGTATTCACCTAGTCGGACCCTGAGGATTCTAGGCATGTCTTTATTTTGGGGTAAAACACCCCAGAAATATGTTTTTCAAATTTCCGGAAAAAGTACTGTCGCATTTGCGACAGTGTCACATGAATTTGCTAAAGCATTCGCAAAGTTTGACAGTACTTTTCCAGGCTGTGGGAAAATGACAGCAATTCTTTGCCATCCTGCTACAAAAGAATGGTTTGGTCTTTTGGACTGCAATTTGGAGGGAATGCAGCCAACATCTCACAGATGTGCCTTTCAGTGTTTTGGTGAAAAAATATTACAGGGCTGCAAAGTTACAGCACTCCAAAGTTGATGCTTTTTCCCATATGATAACATTATGGCGACCACCGCATTACAGGAATCCTTTGACGCCCTGCTGCAAAATAATGGCTTGGTCTTTTTAGCTGAAATTTGGAGGAAAGAAAGCCAATATCCCACAGATGTGCCTTTCAGTGGTTTGTTGAAAAAATATTACAGGTAGCCAAAGTTATGGCACTCCGAACTTCTCTTTTTTCCCCATAGTATAACATTATGGCGTTCACCACGCCTTTTAGGGCCCGTATCTTGGAAACGGTGCAAGATACAGACTTTTCGTCAGAAAAATGCTTAGCCCCCTACTGGCGGCTAAGTACAAAACTAGCCAAGAAAGTCATAAATTATATGACTTTTAAAGTTTTTTTTCTACATCATATGGTTCCTCAGATTTAAGCAATTCAGTATTCCAGCTCCTCATTTTCTGCTCCGAGGCCCATTATTATGCATACATTCTTTGTACTCACTGTCTTTCTCTATGCAGCTTTTGGGGAAAACCAGCCTGTACGCTTACATTACTGTTACCCTCACTGCTTCTGCTTGCGGTTCCGTACCCGTTTCACTTACTGTTCCCGTCTATGGCACCATGTGTATTACCCTTTGCGTTTTCATTTGCTCTTGCGTTTGTGTTATTTTAACCATTTGTGTCTACAGTACTGTTTATCTTTGTGTTTCACTTTGTGTCACCATGCACATTACCATTTGCATTTGTGGGCACTGTGTTACTATATGACAAGACATCACGTGGCCAAGGGCCCCGCACTCCCGCCGCATTACATTTACTATTTCTCATTATCATTCTCAAAAAGAAGGGATATTAGAGGCAAAAAAACTCAGTTTAATGCATTAGTTAGGGTTGTTCCATAGCGACAAAAGCGAGGAAATTTGGTGTTAGGGTTGAAAGCCCCCCTTGGACCCCCGCCCGCACCCCCAACCAGCATCAGGGTGCGCATTGGGGTTGTTGGTCCTAACTCTCACCCCATTCTCCCATACCTCTGTTTCTTCACACATCTGATGGGTGAGAGTTAGCTGGCAACCCCAACGCTGCACCTCGATGCCAGTTGGGGGTGGGTGGGGGTCCAAGGGGGATTTCAACCCCTAACACTGACTCTCCTCACTTTTGTTGCTGTGGAACAACCCTAACTAATGCATTAAATGGAGTTTTTTGCTCTAATATATATATATATGTGTGTGTGTGTGTGTGTGTGTGTGTGTGTCTGTCGTTTGTATGTGTATGTATGTATGTATATATATATATATATATATATATATATATATATATTCTATACAAAAACTGTGTTAATGCATCATTTAGGGTTTATAACACAAAGACGAAATGAAAAATCTTTAGAGGTTGCCCCTCCCCATGGACCGCCAATCATCCCAAGATTGACAGATGACAGGGTGTGTCATTGGGGTTGTGAGGCCTAAATGTTGCCCCATTCCTTGTGTAATCATATTGAGAAGCAACAGTGAACAAGAATGTGGCAACATTTAGGCCTCACAGCCAATGACACACCCGTCATCTGTCAATCTTGGGATGATTGGCGGTCCATGAGGGAGGAGGGGCACTCTAAAGATTTTCCATTTCCGACTTTTTGTGTTATAACCCTAATGATGCATTAACACAATTTGTATACTATATATATATATATATATATATATATATATATTATAGTGGTGCAGTTGCACCACTATAGTTAGGGTTGGCGGCCACTTACATACTAAAGTCAAAAGTTTGGACATTAATAACTTTGGACCCGTTCAATGGATTTGCCTGAAATTTGGTACATGCGTTAGGGTGCACTAGGTCTCTTGATTTGCCAAATTGTGTTTGTGTCAGAGTGCTGGTCTTCGTGTACGAAAGCACTGAAAAATGCTAAATTATCCATTTTTGAAGGCACCTTTTGGCATTCTTAATGTGGTCCTGCATGGCCATTGTGTGGTTTGCTGCTCTGCAGGATGGCTTGTTTGAAAGAGCTTTGGTGACTGAACATGCCGCTTTTTGTTTGGTGAAAAAATATTAAGGCATTCAAAAGTTATGGCACTTTTAAGTTCCAATTATAAGTCAATGGGAACATTTATATGTATATCTTGCGATCAAAGAATGGGGGTTCTGGCCATTTGGTCTCGCCTGGTGATCAAAGAATTTGCAGCCTCATGGTTCAAGAATCTTTGTTCCCAAGGAATTTTCAAAATTCTTTGACCGTGAGGTCCGCCATCCTATTTTCAGTTTTCCAATCACACAAACACGAATATCTCGGCTCAGGGGTCACTTCTGAAGTAAAACTTCAATGGGTTTTACTCAGGGGACCCTGATCTATCAAGCCATGGCTTTGGTTCCATCCAAATCAGTCAAAAAATAGAGTTATAGGCTTTTAAAATCTTAATTTGCGGCTCACTAATGATCTTTGATCGCGAGCCTGCAAATTCTTTGATCGTGAGATTCTTTGATCGCGATCTTGCATCGTGACCTAAAACACTAATATCTCAGCTCAGGGGTGGGCTAGGGACACAAATGAGTGCTTGTTTTGCTCAGGAGGGTCCGTTCTGTCGAGCCATGCCATTGGTTTGGTTCAAATAGGTGAATAAATCGTGTTTCACCCTTTTTTTATTCTTTGATTATGAGCCTACAAATTCTTTGATTGTGAGGCTGCAAATTCTTTGATTGTGAGATTCTTTGATCGCGATCTTGCATCATGAGCAAGGGACAAGATGGCTGAATTTAAAAATAATTTTTCTCAGCCCATGGGTGCCCTAGGAAGTCAAATGAGGGTGGGTTTTACTCAGGGGGCTTCGTTCTGTCAAACCATTGTGGTGGTTTACTGCAATTCTTCCAATTTTTTGATTTATTACATTTTTTATTCTTTGTTCATGAGCTTGCAAATTCTTTGATCGTGACGCTGCAAATTCTTTGATCGTGAGATTCTTTGACCACGATCTTGCATCGCGAGCGAGGGACAAGATGGCCCAATTTACAATTCAATTTTCTTAGCCCAGGGGTGTCCTAGGAAGTCAAATGAGGACGGGTTTTACTCAGGGGGCTTTGTTCTGTTGAACCCTGGTGGTGGTTTACTGCAATTTCTTCTATTTTTTGAATTATTAAATTTTTTATTCTTTGTTCGTGAGCCTGCAAATTCTTTGATCGTGAGGCTGCAAATTCTTTGATTGTGAGATTCTTTGATTGTGATCTTTGATCACAAAATAGGGACAAGATGGCCAGATTTCTTATAATGGAATAGATAGGAAAATGTTGCCAAATTTTGACATTGAATATCTCAGAAATGGTTTGGTCTTTTTACTTGACATTTGGAGGGAAGAAAGGCAACATCCCACAGATGTGCCTTTTAGTGGATTGGTCAAACAATATTACAGGGTGGCAAAGTTACTGTACTACGAAGTTGGTACTTTTTCCCATAGGATAACATTACGGCGTCCGCCATATTACAGGAATTCTTTGCCGCTCTGCTGGAAAATAACGGTTTGGTCTTTTGGGCTGAAATTTGAAGGGAAGAAAGCCAACATCCTACAAATGTGCCTTTTAGTGGTCTGGAGAAAAAAAATATTACAGGGTGGCAAAGTGACTGCACTCTGAAGTTGACGATTTGTCCCATAGGATAACATTATGGCATCCGTCGTGTCTTTCAGGGCCCGTATCTCAGAAACGGTGCGAGATACAGACTTTTTGTCAAAAAAATGCTTAACCCCCCCCATACAACTAGCCAGGAAAGTAATAATGCATACAAAATTTTAATTTTTTTTCTACGTCATACGGTTCCTGAGATATAAGCAATTTAGTATTCCAAGTCATACTTTTCTGCTCTGAAGTCAATTATAATGCATACATTCTTTGTTTTCAATTAGTTTTTTCACTGCAGTTTTTGGGGAAAAGAAGGGTGTGCCATTTTGTTACTGTAACAGCTAGCGTTTCCAGTTACACTTCTGTTACCATTTGAATCACCGTTCCCGTCTACGCCACCGTGTGCGTAACGGTTTGCGTTTTCATATACGCTTGCATTTCTGTTTCTATTGTCTTTACTGTTGCTGTTACTATTACCATTTATGTTTACTATTGTGGTACCATGACCTTATGTGTAACAGTTTGCATTTTCGCATGCACTTGCGTTTCTGTTTTTATTGGCTTTATTGTTGCTGTTACCATAACCATTTGCATTTACAACTGTGGTTCAGTGAGTGTGTGCATTGTGGTTTGTGTTTTTGTATGTGCTTGCATTTCTGTTTACTTGGGTGTTATTGATGGTGTTACTGTTACCATTTGCATTTACAATTGTGGTACCATGAATGTGTGTGTGTTACCAGTTGCATTCTGTATGCACTTCTGTTTGATGTCTCCGTTTACGTAACTGTTTGGTACAGCGTCACTTTACGCTTGTGTTTCTATTAACGTTTGATTTGCCATTTAAGTCTACTTTGCCATGTGCATTACTGTTGCTGTTTGTGTTTGCTTTGCACTTCCTGTTACTGTGTAACAAGACATCACATTACGGGAGCATGGGGCCCGAAGGGCCCAGTGCTGCTGCCACTGCATTCCTTTCATTATTTATCATCCTCATTCTCAAAAAGAAAGGAAATTAGAGGCAAAAAACTCCATTTAATGCATCAGTTAGTGTTGTTCCACAGCAAAAAAAAGCTAGGAAATTTGGGGTTAGGGTTGAGAGCCCCCCCTGGACTCCCCCAGTCCACCCCCCCCAACCAGCATCAGGGTGTGCGTTGAGGTCGTCGGTCCTAACTCTCACCCCATTCTCCCTACCTCAGCTTCTTTACACATGTGATGGGGTGAGAGTTAGGGCCACGACCCCAACGTGCACCCCAATGCCGGTTAGGGGGTGGGCTGGGGGTACAAGGGGCTTTCAACCATAACCCCAAATTTCCTAGCTTTTTGCTATGGAACAACCCAGCTGATGCAATAAATGGAGGTTTTTGCCTCTGATATGTATATATATATATATATATATATATATATATATATATATATATAAATGAGTTCATATACAACATGTGTGTTAAACTTACTAATTAAAACATTAGATATATTTTTTCAACCATTTTAGTGATTTTTTTTTTAAATGATTTTAGGGCAGGAGCATGAATTTCACCATTCCAGACTAGAGATGCATGGAAACATGTCTAAAAAAAACTATTTTCATGTTCTTTGATTGTAATTTACAAACTTTTTTTTATCAACTATTTCTGCCAAATCATGCAAATATCTCCTGGAGTGTGTTAGAAGACTAGTAAAATAAATATAAAATTATTATTTTATAATGTACTAATTTTATTGTTTCATGAAGCCCTCTATGTATGAATACCAGAGCAGAAAAGTATAAATGTCCTTTATAGTGAAATAAAGGCTAAGGGCATGCTTTCTTCTCATTTCTTTTTCCATTTGATTAAATTATATTTGAAAAAATGTCAGACCTAGAAGTTTTTTCCCCCTGTGTGAAGCATTAATTTACCTGTGTTCATTTTTCCTTTGACTGCAATAATTGTTTTGTTGCTATTGAATTTGGGGTTAAGCTGCCCCCTTTTTTGCACTGACAGACCTTTGTCGACAGAGTGCTCCTGTTTCTTCTTTGATTCTAGTTTTTTCCATGGGCCTGCTGACTCTGCCATGTCTCATAAGCAGAAATCCCATAAGAAAAACATATAGACATCAAGATTACATAGAAATAAGAACTGGCAGATGGATATTGTTGCCACACCCCTCCCTCCTAGATTGAATTTGTGGGACTCCATTCCTAGGCATGGGATGAGTTTCACAAATTCAGTTCACTGCTCTGACTGGCAAGATATCCCATCTGCATTGGCATTTGCTGATCCAGTTCTGTGGGTAATGGTCATATCGTAGCTCTGTAAGGCAAGGCTCCATCTTAGAAGTCTACCATTTGCCTTACCTATTTCTGCCAGCCAAACCAGGGGGTTATGATCCTTCAGTACCTCAAAGTTCCTCCCATATAGGCATGGCTCTAATTTCTTCAGTGCCCACACCAATGCCAGGGACTCCTTCTCCACTGTAGAATAAGCCTGTTCCATGGGAAGTAATTTCTTACTGAGGTGCACTATTGTGTGATCATTCCCTTGGTTAGAAGTCTGGCTAAGTACTGCACCAATACCCACATCTGAAGCATCTGTCTGGACTACAAATGGTTTACTGTACTCTGGACTGGCCAACACAACAGCACTGCACAGTGCCTCATTTAGCCATGTAAAGGCTCATTCACAGGCTGGTTCCCAGTTTACCCTTTTAGGCATTTTTATTCTTTTTTAGCAGGCCAGACAGGGGAGTTGCCAGGGCACTCTAGTTTGGTACAAACTTTCAATAGTACCCTGCGGTCCATAGAAAACTCCAAACCTGCTTCTGTGTTTCATGTCTGGGCCATGCCTCTATTGCCTCAACCTTAGCTTGATTAGCATGGAGCTGTCCCCAGCCTACTTCATGCCCTAGGTAAGCCACCTCCACCATGGCCACCTGGCACTTTTCAGCTTTTACAGTGAGAACAGCCCAACACTTCCTTAAGGTGGGCAGGTGTTCCTTCCAGTTGGCACTGAAGATGGCAATATCATCCAGGTACAGCACCACATACTCTTCAGTACCATGTAACACCTGGTTCACCAACTTTTAAAAGGTGGCAGGGGCATTCTTCATTCCAAAAGGCATTACCTTGAACTCAAATAATCCTCTTGGAGTGATAAAGGCCAACCTCTCCATAGCTCTGGCAGTTAAGTCCATCTGCCAATACCCTTTCATCAGGTCAATGGTGGTAAGGTAGTTTGCTACTCCCAACTTGTCCAGTAGTTCATCTGTCCATGGCATTGTGTCCACACAAAAATTAGTAGAGCCATCCAGCTTGGGAACGAGGAGTAGCGGTATGGACCAGGGGCTGTGGGATTTCTGGATTACCCCTAAATCCAGCATTTCCTCCACCTCCCTCCCTCCTAATGTCCATTAGGATGGCCTCAGACACCTGGTATGCTGTCCACCATATGGGTGCTTGTGTCCCTGTGTCTACTTCGTACATTGCTAAGTCCAGACTTGGCATTAAACAAAGGGGCAAAGTCTGCTAAAACCTCTCTTTCTTCCTGGGTCTGTTCTGGGCTCAGCTGGGGTGACAGTTTGATTGCCTCCA
The DNA here is from genome assembly GCA_016271365.2 of Neoceratodus forsteri. NCBI lineage: Eukaryota > Metazoa > Chordata > Ceratodontiformes > Ceratodontidae > Neoceratodus > Neoceratodus forsteri. The sequence continues at coordinate 152,404,343 of CM057450.1, read as the reverse complement.
CACTGGACTCCCACTTGCATTTCTCGAGCAAGTCCAGAAGGGGGTCTTCTTCACCCATCCCCTCCCCAGAACTACACACAGCAAATACCATGTCAGCCCTATTTGCATATGGCTTCATCATGTTGACACAGTACATCCTATGGGTATGTCTCCTGTTGGGCAATTCTACAATGTAGTTTATGCCATTCACTTGTCTGACTACGTTGTAAGGTCCTGCCCACTCAGCTTGCAGCTTATATTTCTGGACAGGGATTAGGACCATGACTTCCTGACCCACAGTGTACAAGTGAGCTCTCGATCTGTGGTTGTACCATACCTTTTGCTTCTCCTGGGTGGCTGCCAGGTTGCTCTGGGTTGTTTCCATAAGCTCCTTCAACTTTTCCCTAAATTTAAACACATAATCCACTATGGGAGTTCCCTGGGTTGCATGCTTGCCTTCCCAGTCCTCCCATATCAAGTCTAGGGACCCAAGCACCCTAAGTCCATAAAAAAACTTGATGGGAGAGAACCCTGTTGACTCTTGGGGCATCTCTCTGTATGCGAACAACAGGTGGGGAAAGTATTTCTCCCAGTCCCTCCCATGCTGTTCAGCAAATGCTTGGAGCATCAATTTAAGGGTACCATTAAACCTTTCTACAAGCCCATTGGCCTGCTGGTGATAAGGTGTCATGCATCTCTGCCCAACCCCACACTTCTCCCACAAACAATTAAAGATGAGGAGATTGATATGGATGGATTTAATGTTCACAGACTGGAAAGGAGTAATAAAAGAGGTGGGAGAGTCCTGCTGTATACCAAGAGGGATCTGGGTGTAACCAGAGTAGTATTTAAGAGGACAATAGAAAACATATACTGTTTACTGATGGAGCTTCCAAAATTAAACTGGGTAATAGGAGTTATTTATTCACCACCTAAAATGAGAACAGGTGTATTTAAAAAATTAGCCCAAACAATAATAGATCATACCATGTGGAAAAGCTAACATTAATAGGGGACTTTAATGCAGCCTGGAGCCATCCCAGAGGGAAAGCCCTACAAGACAGCTTCAAACAATCAGGTCTGATCCAAATTATTACCAGTACAACAAGCAAGACTACTCAAAAGAATACTGGTAACATATTGAATTTAATGTTAATGTCCCAAAATATCCAAGTACATAGTGTTCAGGTAAATCAGTCAATTTTAGCAGATCATAACTCCCTCAGTTGTGAAGTAAACTTGGATGGTAAAGGTAGAGTGGACAAAGAAAATAATATTAAATGGGTTAGAAGTTTTAAAAAATATACTACTGAAAGGTTCCAAAATAAATGAAGGCAGGTAAATTGGTCTAGGTTATTTCTTATTCCATCTTTAAATCTGGCTATACAAGAATTTAATAATTTGTTTCTTGAGGTTTGTAACGAAGTAGCTCCATTTGTAAAAATTAAGCAAAACAATAAGCATGTAGGAGGCAGTATAGCACAGTGGTCTAAGGCTCTGAGCTGCAAATTTGGTGACATCCAGCAGACCAGACCTGGGTTTGAATCCCACAGCTTCCACTTGCAGACTGTGTGACTCTGAGCAAGTCACTTAACCTCCTTGTGCTCCCAGGTCGCTCCTGTAAAAAAGCTTTCAGCTTAGTGTGCTATACCTGGTTAAACAACTAAATAAATAAATAAAAATCATGGGTTACTGAAAAATTAAAAAAAGAATTAAGGTGAAAAATAGACTGTGGAAGAAGACCAATCAAACCCTGGATCCCACAGACTGGGAAAAATACACAGTTAACAGAAAGTGTCTTAAAACTAGAATACAAATTAACAATAACAGTTCTATACTAAAAAAAAGTGAGGAATCAAGAGGGACAGGAAAATATTGGTCATTAGTAAAAACCCTCGACAAACCAGTTGCAAAAAGTGCTCAAACACAATGGAAGAGAATGGGGTACTGGTAAATGAGTTGAGGTCAGCAAACATCCTAAATGACTACTTCACTAATTTACCAGATATAATTGGTTTGGAGGAAAGTGAAAAAAACATAATTGAAGACCAAATAAATTAACCAAATGACCAGAATATTCCTAAATTTAGGTTTAAGAGACTAACATGCAAGGAAGTTGAAAATGTGATGAAGATGAATAAAAATAAATCTCCGGGTATCAATCGGCTGGAAACAAGATTCCTAAGAGACAGAAATGACATCCTAGTACCAGTATTGACCAAAACTTTTTATTTGGAGCTTGTGTGAGGGGGTTTTCCCATTAATTTGGAAAAATGCAAAAATTGCCCCAGTTTTTGAAAAAAGAATAACATCTAATCCTACAAATTATAGGCCTATAGTTCTACTACCTGTTGTCTCTAAAGTGCTGAAATGACTGGTACATGGACAGCTCTATAATTACTTGGAGAAGTATGGGTGACTGTCGGGGTACCAGTCTGGATTCATAAAAGGGCACTCCATGGGCACTGTGCTCACCGACATAATTGACATCTTGACTTCCTCCTTAGACAAGGGGATGTTGGTGGGCGCAGCGTTCATGGATCTGTCAAAAGCCTTCGATACTGTGCACCATCAGGTATTGCTAAGAATACTCCAAAATGTAAGAGTATCAGAAAAGGTTAGGAGATGGTTTCTATCATACTTGATGGAATGAATACAACAGACTGTAGTGGGTGAAGCTTTATCAACTTAGGCAGGGGTGAAATGTGGGGTGCCCCAGGGATCAATCCTGGGCCCCCTGTTGTTTCTAGATTCTACAAATCCAGTTGTTCAAACTGTAAAAGCCTCAGATATTCGTCTATATGCAGATGACACTGTTTAGATAGCTAAAAGTAAAGATCCTCACAAATTACAACTAGATTTACAAGTAGACTTTAACAATATCCAGGACTGGTTTGGGAGATCTAATTTAGTGTTAAACAATAGTAAATCAGAAACGATATTCTTTACTCAGACAACAAAGGCAAAAGACACCTTAAAAATTACATCCAAAGATGGTATAGGAGCTAGAACAAGTGAGTGAATTTAAGTATCTGGGCTTCTGGATAGACCAGAGTCTAACCTTTGAATATCACATTGATGAAAAGGTAAACAAACTAAATGGTAGACTTGGGGCTTTGCAAAGAACAGGCCACTGCATAAACGAATCTATGAGGAAGTCCATAGTTAATCAAATGTTGGTACCAGTATTAGAATATGGAATAAACCTCTACTTATTTGCCAAAACTTCTGTACTAAAAAGGATTGAAACTATGTAGCACAGGTTGGCTAGATTTTCACTGAGGATAGATAGGAGGACACATCACTGTGTACTGTATGAGAGGCTAAATTGGCTTACTTTACAAAGTAAACAAAAAATTATGTCGATCAGTATGACTAAACAACTCTTGGATACAGGAAGACCACTATACCTAAATGAAAAACTGCAAAGAGTAGAGCATACCCATGGCTTAAGATGCAGAACAAAAATGATGGAGTTTAAAATAGTAACACCTAGAAATAGGATAGGAGAAATGTTCTTTGCCTGTGTGGCAATGAAGTTCTGAAATAAGCTAAACATTCAAGAAAAAAATATAAGCATACGTCTACAAGAACTTAATACTGCCTTGAAATGAGAACTAGCAGTTAGATGCACTTGTTTGACTAGAAAATGGATGTTTTCTGTAAGAGAATGACACTGAAATGTACTGTATTTTGAATTGTATAAACATATGTATGAAATCAATGATTTTTATATGATTAACATCTAAGACTGGAACACCTTGTAAATAGGATTTTAGTCTAATGGTGCCTTAAAATGAGATGTCATTTTGTGTCCTGTATAAAAATAAAAGTTTTTTATTTACTTACAAACATCTCATTAGGTCTGACATGAAAGTACCTCCTCGATCAATGATAACCTCCTGTAGGAACTTGACAAGGAAGAAAATGCCTAGCAAGGCATCTGCCACTTTGTCTGTCCTGAGTGAGGAAAGGGTGACTGCTTCTGGGTATCGGGTGGCATAATCTACCACCGTCATGATATAACCCTTTCTGGAGGAGCTTGGGGTACTCAGAGGTTCCATAATACCCATTCCTGCCATCTGGAATGGCTCCTCCACTGGGGACAAGGGAATTAGGGCAGCTTTGCTTTTATTGCCTGCTTTCCCCTATTTCTTGGCACCGGTGACAAGACCTACAATGTTTCTTCACCTGCTGGGTGAAGTTGGGCCAAAAGAAATTCTGGGCCAATCGCTGCATAGTGTGTACAATTCCCAGATGTCCAGACATGGGGATATCATGAGCAATCTTGAGCAACCACTCACGGTACCCCTGGGGAACGACAAGCAGCCTGCCCATCAACCCTATGTCTGTACCCTTGAGGTACTCGAAAGTTTCTATCATGTCCCCCCTCTCTCTCCTTTCCTTGAGGCTATACATATTAAGCTCCTTAAATCTCTCTTCATATGTCTTCCAGTGCAGACCCTGCACCATTTTAGTTGCCCTCCTCTGGACTGCCTCCATCCTGTTTATGTCTTTGCAGAAATTGGGTCTCCAGAACTGCACACAGTACTCCAGATGGGGTCTCACCAGCTGTCTGTACAGAGGGATAACAACTTCCTGTTTTCTACTGGTGATGCCTCTCCCTATGCATCCCAGCATCCCCCAGCTCTCCTTACTGCCCTATCACATTGCTTGCCCACCTTTAGGTCATCTGATATGACTACCCCAGGTCCCTTTCCATTTTTGTTGTTCTTAGTATCTCAACCCCCATTGTGTACTCTTCCCCTGGGTTTATGTTTCCCAGGTGCATTACCCTGCACTTCTTAGCATTGAATCTAAGCTGCCATACCTTTGACCATTCCTCCAACCTTGCTAAGTCCCTTCTCATCCTTTACACCCCACCTTGTGTATCAACTCTGTTGCAGATCTTTGTGTCATCTGCAAAGAGACATACTTTTCCTTCCAGTCCCTCTACAATGTCACTAATAAAGACATTGAAGAAGACCCTTAGAAGTAATTTCTTACTGAGGTACATTATTGGGTACTCTTTCCTTGGTTAGAAGTCTGGCTAAGTACTGCCCCAATACCCACATCTGAGGCATCTGTCTGGACTACAAATGGCTTACTGCAGTCTGGACTGGCCAACTCAGAAGGACTGCACAGTGCCTCCTTTAGCTGTGTAAAGGCTCGTTCATTGCCTGGTTCCCAATTTACTCTTTTAGGCATTCTTTTTTTTCGCAGGCCAGATAGGGGAGCTGCCATGACACTGTAGTTTGGTATAAACTTTTGATAGTACCCTGCAGGCCTTAGAAACTCTGAACCTGCTTCTGTGTTTCAGGTCTGGGCTATGCCTCTATTGCCTCAACCTTGGCTTGATTAGGATGGAGCTGTCCCCACCCTTCTACATGCCCTAGGTATGCCACCTCCGCCATGGCCACCTGGCACTTTTCAGCTTTTACAGTGAGCCCGTCCCTCTGTATCCTGCCTAACACTTCCTTAAGGTGGGACAGATGTTCCATCCAGCTGGCACTGAAGATGGCAATATCATCCAGGTATGCCACTGCATACTCTTCGTAACAACTGCACTCAGCAGGTCAGGCCCTCTGCTCCCACAGTGCCAACCTCAGAGCGCAATAGTGTGAACAGGTAACAGACAGGGTAACCCTTCTGTCTGCTTTTGGGTCTGAATCACCTTTAGTCTCAAGTTCTGGGGGGATTCAAACTGTGAACCTTATGCTAGCATACCCAATGTACAGGCTCAGATACATACCCTGTTCAGGAACTGCGGTACAATCTTTCGCCAGGGGCACCAAGCCAGGCTTCCAAAATGACCCCTTAAAACTCTATAAGAGACCTTAGATATAGTCTTACCTTTTTACTCAAGCTCAGTAACACCATCAAGCTGTTGAATCATTTTGTCAAACTTAACCCTCTATACGTCACATGCAAAAAGAACTGGCAGACACCCAGGTAGCCTTTTAAATAAAAGGTACTTTACTAGAAGTTGATAAAAATATGAAAAAAAAATTAAACACAGAACAATATATCAAACAGCTCACAATCACATAAAAGAATAAGGGCAAAGCACAAAACATAAACTCCTACCACAATACATTTTGACCTTTTTCTATCTAATGTATTTCTCTGTAAGTGACTATAAAGTTAAATCAGAGAGCTGTGTCTCTCTAGAGTCCCCAGATGGTACAACTTATTCCCCAGTTACAAGGATACATTTCAACCCCATCTCCCCACCCCCTTGGCGAGTCATCTAGCTCCTCATTTTTAGAATTAAAAATTCGAGACATGATTTTGTAGCACGAGGTATGTTAAATAATGTCACAGCAGAAGGAAAAACACTTCCTAAATATGGCTCCTTACTTAAACATTTTCTCTTTGATCTTGTGTGGTTCCTGTTACCAAGGCAGATCACAGGGTTTTACACTTTTAACACCATGTTGGTATCAATGCTCTTCCCATAGGAATCATAAAACTTTATGTGCCCTATATCCTGGCAGCTGGGTCAGTTCTAATTAAGACAAAAAAAAAAAACAGGAGACCTTTAATCGGGTCTCTCTATGGTCTTTTTATTTACCTCCTGGTTTCAGGTTACTTGACACTGCTGACACCTTGATGTAGGCCAATTTCCCCCATCCTCTGGTCAGTTTCATATCTTGTAGCTTCACTGAAACATGGGGGGGGGCACCCATGGAAGCACAGGATGTCTTATGTAAGACAATCACATACTATATTTTTATATTACAAATATCATACAACAATCATAACCAGCTGGTCAAGTGTCACAATCTTCCCCACCTAGACTGAATTTGGGAGCTCTATCCTGTATGAGATGAGCTCCCTAAGTCAGTTCACTCCTCGTATAGACGTGACAAGCCATCTGTGTTCTGATTGGTTGCTCCAGCCCTATGTAAGATCGTCATGTCATACCCTTGCAAGACAAGACTCCATCTTAATAGTCTACCATTAGTTTTTCCCATTTGTGTCAGCCAAACCAGGGTGTTGTGGTCCATTTGTACCTCAAAATGCTGCCCATATAAGTATGGCTCTAACTTCTTTAGGGCCCACACTATGGAAAGACACTCTTTTTTTTTTTTTTTTGCAGTAGAGTAAGCCTGCTCTCTGGGAAGTAACTTTTTACTCAGGTACACTATTGGATGATCTTTCCCTTGGATCGATGTCTGACTCAGTACTGCCCCATATCCATGTCTGAGGCATTGGTCTGGACTATAAAGGGTCTACTATAGTCAGGACTTGTCAATACAGGAGCACTGTGCAGTGCCTTCTTCAGTCTGGTAAAGGCTTTTTTCACTGGCTGGTTCCCAGGTAATTTTCTTCGGCATCTTTTTCTTTACCAGGTCAGATAGGGGAGCAGCCAGGGCACTGTAATTGGGTACAAATTTCCTATAGTACCCTACTGTCCCTAGAAAACTCCTGACCTGCTTCTGTGTTTCTGATCTGGGCCATGGCTTGATCACCTCTCTTTTTACTTGGTTAGGACAGAGCTGTCCATGGCCTACAACATGCCCTAGGTATGCCACTTCAGCCATGGCCACCTGGCACTTCTCAGTTTTGACAGTGAGCCTGGCCTTCTGTATCCTGCCCAGCACTTCCCTAATGTGGGACAAGTGTTCCTCCCAGCTGGTACGAAAGATGGCAATGTCATCCAGGTATGCCACAGCATACTCCTCAGCACCATTTAACATGAGGTTCACCAACCTTTGGAAAGTGGCCAGGGCGTTCTTCATTCCAAAAGGCATTACCTTAAATTCAAATTAGCCTATCAGCGTGATGAAGGCCAACCTCTCCCTAGCTCTGTCAGTTAACTCTACCTGCCAATACCCCTTTGTCAGGTCAATAGTCATGAGGTATGTGGCCCCTCCCAACTTTATTTATTTATTTATTTATTTGTATTTTGGATGACACTATTGAGCTGAGGGCTCTTTTACAAAGGTTCCTCATCAAGGCAATAAGGACAATAAAGTACAAAACATAACATGATCATTACAATGGAACTTACAAAAAAAAAAAGACAAGTAAGGTTACAATAATAGCAGCCAAAGGCATTGTCAAGGAATTGTGTTGTGAGTTAATTATACAGTACAAGTCATAGGTGGCTCAGTGAAGCTTTGTTAGGAGTGGGTTAGTGGGAAAAGAGAAAGAAAAGTGGTGGTGAGGGGGTGGTTTGGGAGCGAGAGAGAGAAGGGAAGGAGTAGGGAGGCCACTGTGTTGGGTATGTGATAGATGGGAAATAGCAGGGGAGGTGGAATGGGGGGATGAAAAGGAAGAGGAGACAGATTCATCCTATATCCAGTAATGGGGGTAGGAGAGGAGGAGGAGCTGAGGCAGTGAGGAGAGATGCTTGAGAGTAGTATGCTTAGAGGAGATTATAAGAAGCAATCACAGAAGGCACTAGCCATGAGGTGTTGACGTAGTTTACACTGAAAAGCACCAGTTGTGGCAATGTTGGAGATTTCTGGAGGTGGCAAGTTGAACCAGGTGGAGGCTCTGACAAGGTAAGAACACTGAGCTTGAGAGGTCAAGCAGCGAGATATTGTAAAGGTTAGACTGTCCGATCTTCTAGGTAGGCGGTGTACACGCTGCGGGGTCAATATTGGTTGGACTCCAGGGGGCATAAGGCCCAGTGATGTCTTCTTAGCTAGGATGCAGGTCTGGTACTTTAGCCTGCCGGATAGCTGGAGCCAGTAAGTCTGCTCATAAATATCACATGTGTGAGAAAGGCAGGCAGCTGAAATAAGGAGTCTACATGCCTTCTTAAGGGCTACAGCCATGTGCTGGATTGCAGTATCAATAGCAGATCCATAGATATCGAGCCTGTAATCAATAATTGAGATAACAGAGCTCTGGATAGCTAGGTTCAAGGCTTCAGCCATTAGACAATGTTTTGCTTATATAGTAGCTCTATGTGGGAGTTCACAGTTTTAACGATACTGTCAATGTGTTTAGTATACGAGAGGGAGCAGTCAGGGTTCAGGCCCAGATATCTAAACATATCCACCTGCTCAAGGGCGACATCTTTGTGGTTGTTTATTATGAACTCATGGTCCTTGTACTTTTTGTGGGTTCCATGGAACAACATTGTTTTAGTTTTTTTGTGGGTAAGGATGAGTTTATGTGAGCAAAACCAGTCTTCCACTTCTGTTAAACTTTTCTGTAGTTGAGACTGAAGGAAGGTGGGGTCAGTGTGGCAAGTGAAGATTACTGCATCATCTGCATACAGTAACATTCTGTCATGGCAGGAGGCAGGGAGATTGTTCAGGAATATGCTGAATAAGAAGGGACCCAGGATAGAAACTTGGGGTACTCCAGAGTGGATTGGTAGGGCTGACAAGAGAAATTCACCAGTCCTGATCTGTTGGGTCCAGTTACTGAGGTAGCTTTGAAAGCAGAGGAAGTTTCACTTAAAAGACCAAGGAGGGATAATTGTTCTAGGAGAATGGAGTGATTGACAGTGTCAAATGCCTTAGTCAGGTCAATAAAAGTAGTGTCGACCAACTGGCCCTGATCAAGTGCATGATGGATATGTGTGGTGAATTCGAGGAGTGCCATGGCAGTGCTGTGCCCTTTGCAGAAGCCATGCTGCTGGGAACATTGCAGGCTGTATTTTTCAAGGTACTCTGTGAGCTGATCAGCCATTATCCATTCCAATGCTTTGGATGGGGGGAGGAGGGGGAGGATGGATATAGGCCTGTAGTTGTTCATGAGAGTCTTGTCTCAGCTTTACGGATTGGAGTCACCACTGCCAGTTTCCACTTTTGGGGGAACTGGGAGAGCATGAGGAAATGGTTGAGGATTTTGGTTAGTGGGAGCAGGATCTCGTCAATGGTGAGGGTGAGAAGTTTCACATCCAGTGAATCGCCACTGACCCTAGACTTTCCATGCACATTAAGAATGTGTTTTTAGCTAGACTTTCCTGGATTGCTTTGAAATGGAAAGGAGGGTGCCCTGGTGGCAAACCTGAACTAACAGGAGCTGAGTTGACTGTGGTGGGATCAAAAAAGTTAGGGAGTAGCACATGACTAAGGTCTGCAAAAAGTGGTGTTACATGCATTGGCAATGATTACATGGTCAAGAGTGATGGTACCATCTATGTTTAACATTGTGGGTGTTGTTTTGGGATCCTTTCCAGTCACTTCAGCAAAGTTACACCAGAATTTACTCCCATCATTCCAGGTGTTGGCTAAGGCGTTCCTTTAATAGTTAGCCTTCTCATGGCAGATTGCTCTGGTGCATGTATTCCTCACTGTTGTGGATGCCTGGGTGTCAGTCTGGGTGTCAGTAACCTTAGCACAATACCAGAGCTGGTCTCGAGATTTCAATTGTGTAAGGAGGTCTAGTGTCATCCATGGGTTATTGACACCCTTGATCTTCCACTTCTTAAACGGAGCATGAACTTCACAGGCTGAGTTGAAACAGGTGATAAAGTATTCAAATGCTGTGTCTAAGTCAGGGGCTATATCAATTGGTGACCAGTCATATTCACGAAGGAGTGTTTTAAGTGATGCAACATGACCAGGGGTCAGCATTCTCCTGTTAATAGTTTTGTGGGGGAGTTTGGTGTATTTGTTGGTCAAGATACACAAGATAGGGGAATGATCACTTAAGAAGTCTGGGAGGACTGTAGCTTCAGAGATATGCTCTGGACAATTAGTTAGCACACAGTCCAGAAGTGTACAGGTCCCTGTTCTGTAGTTTACTCTAGTAGGTGATTTGACCATCTGTGAGAAATTAGCAGCAGCTACGGTATCCTTATAACTATTCAAGCTGGAGGCCAGCCAGTTGACATTGAAATCACCAAGCAGGATAACTTCTGTATTCTGATCCAGGGAGTTGATACAGTCAAGGAGGGAGTGAAAGCCCAGAATGCTCAACTTGGGTGGCATATATACAGAGACAACAGTCAGGATCTTGTTATGAGTTCCGAGAAGTACTTTGGCAGCAGGATTTGGATGTCATTTCCAAAGATGGGCAAGGGCTTGACATGACCCATGAGGGACCCTTTAAGGTAGAGGGCACAGCCTCCTCCTTTCTTGATGAGTCTGTCCTGTCTGAAAACTGCATATCTGGGAATTGCTATTGTGGAGTCAGGTATCTTCACAGACAGCCATGTTTCCAGCACTGATAGGATGTATGGATTGTGCTGGGAAACCCAGGCAGAGAGGGTATCAAGTTTGGAGAGGTGGCTGCAGATGTTAATACTTCCCAAGGAGAGTGACCCTGCACTGTTGGTAACCTTGTGGCCAAGTTGTGGTGGGCCGGGATTAGGCTGAATGTTGCCTGGGAGGAGCAACAGCAGCAGTATTAGATGTTTTAAAAGTAGTTTAAAGTTGCTTCTGTGGAGCAGCAGGGCCCTTTTTTTAACAGGTTCCTTTCCATAAGGATGATGCATGAGGTAGTGACCAGTTAGTAATAGCAAGGAGCTGTGAGGGCACAGTTGCAGTGGTTTTGAAAACAGGCCAAAAGTTTCATTTGTTCTTCAAAATGGTTGTTGGATAGATAGCCCTTAGAGACAAGTACATTAAGAGTTGATTTCGACTGAAAATGTTGATACCTGGTGGTTAAGTCAAAAGCCAAAAGAAATTATCAACAGCTGAGGTCCAGAGTCACGGAATGTGTAAGAATTCCTGAAGGTGATGGAGGTGATGGACTGTGGCTGCACATATGCAGGATGTGAAATCCTTTTGTCTGTATGATTCTTTGTCATTCAAAAAGGTAGTTGAAAAGCCCACCTACAGATCATGAAGCAGGTCACATGAAAATGTGGATTCAAGCAGGACACAGAGTCACTGAGTTTGTCAGACTTAGTTGCTTGACTTAGTTTTGCTTAGGATAGCTTCCAAAAAGTTAATTTTAAAATGAAAAATGCAGATAACTGATGATGATGTTTTGCAGAAATCCAGTCCAGGAGACTTTCACGGATGTAGTGAGCAAGAATGGTGTAGTTACTCCAAGCAGAAAACCATGTAAATCCACAAAAACTAAACTACAGACACAGACAAACACAAGCAGCCACCACACAGACCCAGGAGGCGGAGTTGTCCAGGAGTTCATCCTTCATTGGGTGGGCGTCTGACTTCATGACTGCATTCAGTCCATGATAGTCCACACAGAAATGAGTAGAGCCATCTGGCTTAGGCACAAGGACTATGAGTGAGGCCCAGGGGCTGTGGGATCTCTGGATTACCTCTACAACCAGCATTTCCTCCACCTCCCTGCTAATGTCCTTTTGGACAGCCTCTGACACCCAATATACTGTCTGCCATATGGGTATCTATGTCCCGGTCTCCACATCATGCATCGCTAAGGGGGTTAGTCCAGGCCTGGTGCTACACAGTGGGGCAAAGTCTGCTAAAACCTCCCTTACTTCCTGGATCTTGTCCAGGGCCAGCTGGGGTGACATTTTAACTGCCTCTACAGAGGACTTCTGCTTGCTTTCTTCCAGCAAGTCCAGAAGGGGGTCTCCTTCATCTGTCCCCTCCCCAGAACTACATACTGCAAACACCATGTCAGCCCTATTAGCATACAGCTTCATCATGTTAACATGGTACATTCTTTCTGTATGTCTTCTGTCAGGTAACTCTATGGTATAGTTCATGTCATTTACCTTTCTAACTACTTTGTATGGTCCTGCCCACTCAGCCTGCAGCTTGTCTTTCCAGACCAGAATAAGGACCATGACTTCCTGACCCACTGTATATGAGCAAGCTCTGGCTCTGCGGTAGTACCACACTTTTTGTTTCTGTTGGGCAGCTGTCAGGTTGCTCTAGGCTGTCCCCTAAGCTCCTTCAGCCTTTCCATAAACCTAAGGATGTAATCAACTATGGGAGTTCCCTGTGTGGTGTGTTTTCCTTCCCTGTCCTTCTAGATCAAGTCTAGGGACCCACATACCTGGTGTCCATACAAGAGTTTGAAGGGGGAAAATCCTACCGACTCTTGGGGCACCTCCCTGTATGCGAACAACAGGTGGGGAAGATATTTCTCCCAGTACCTCCCATGCTGTTCAGCAAACACTTGGAACATTGAATTCAGGGTACCATCAAATCATTCCACAAGCCCATTGGCTTGTGGGTGATAAAGTGTTGCATGCCTCTGCACCACCCCATACGTCTCCCACAAACATTTCATCAGGTCCGACATGAAGGAACCCCCTTGATTGGTGATAACCTCCTTCGGAAACCCAACATGGGAGAAAATCCAAAGTAAGGCATCTGCACCTTTGTCTGTCCTCAGTGAGGATAGGACAACTGCCTGTGGATACCTGGTGGCATAATCCACCACAGTCAGGATGAACCTCTTCCCGAAAGAGCTGGAGGTATTTAAAGGCCCCACAATATCCATTCCCACCCTCTGGAATGACTCCTCTACTCTGGACAATGGAATTAGGGTGGCTTGGGCTTTCTTACCTGCCTTCCCTATTTCTTAGCACCGGTGACAAGACCTGCAATATTCCTTCACCTGCTGGGTGAAGTTAGGCCAATAGAAATTCTGGGCCAACCGCTGTGTAGTGCATGCGGTTCCCAGATGACCAGACAAGGGAATATCATGTGCATTCTTGAGCAACTGCTCACGGTACCTGTGGGGAATGACAAGCTGCCTACCTATCACCCTTCCCTCTGTCTTTACATCCTGAGTATACATTAGTCCATTTTCCCAATAAACCTTATGTTTACCGTCACCTCCCTGTGCTCCATCAGAGTCTGCCCAAACCCTCAGCTTCTTTAGACCAGGATAACTTTTCTGAGCAGCTGCAAAGTCCTTACACATTCCCAAGGCATGGACAGGACCCCTTCAGTCTCTAAATTAGGATCCCTTGCACTAGCGTCAGGGCACTCAGGATGACTGTCATCCCTAGTCCACTGACAATGGGTCACCCCTCTTTCTTTGGAGTAACCCTCTGTAGCTGTGCTGTTAACTGCTACTGGAGACATTTCTACCCTCTTTTCATTAGTGTCCATATCAGGAGACACAGGCTGGGGAACCAGCCTCCCAGTGGTTCCCACAATGGCTTTTATGGGGTCCGGGGAACTACAATTTCCCCGTCCTGCTTGGCTATGGGTAATGGCACACACACCATCCCCTGTTTGAGATTATTGCCAAGGATGACATCAACTGCTAACGTTTTGTCTACAGCCACCTGTTGCAGTTCCCCCTGTTTCACCCCAGTCTAGGAGAACACTAGCAAGTGGAAATGTTGTCTCCTCACCAGTGAACCCTTGTACAGTTACAAATTTATTAGGTATAAGCTGACCAGGCTCTACCAGATCCCTTTTTACCAGTGTCAGGGATTTCTCTGTGTCTCTTAACCCTTACGTCAGCACACCATTCACCGTGACTGGGTGCATGTGTTCCCTCATGTTCACAGACATGCTTCCAGGGACACACAAACAACCCACTTCTTTCCTAGCCCCATTTTGTGTATTGCTCGTCCTTTTGGGATACTGTCTGGCAATATGCCCAGTTTTTTTTACAAACCCAACATTCGTTTCTTTTCTCAGAGAAATCTTTTCTTTGAAACCTGGGGCTAACTGGTTTTGGTGGAGGCAGTGATGGTTTTATCTGCCCTGAAGGTGTGCTTTTCCCTTTCTGTGCTGCCATGTCTGCTCCATTCGCTCTCAGAGCAGGTCTGCTCTTGGCATAGCAGTCTGAGAGTTCAGCAGCCTCTTGCACTGTTTTGGGATCTCGGTCCTCCAGCCATGTTTTCAGCTCTGCTGGGCATGCCCAAAAAACTGTTCTAACAATATAGCATTTTCAATTTTCTCTACAGAGTTTGCTTCAGTTTCTTCCCACCAACATTTTAAACAATGATGTTGTTTCGTGACTAGCTCCTCATAGCTCATGTCAGGGCTTCTCCTGAGCTTATGGAATTTAACTCTGTATGCTTCCGCAGTTAAATCAATTTTTTTTAAAAGTGCAGCTTTACATTTGTTGTAATCATTACTGTCCTCATTGTCCATTCAACCCAATCCATCCCGAGCTTTCCCAGTAAGTAGCAGGGATAGCTGGAAGCTCCAGGACCCTCTAGGAATATTTGCCTGAATAAAAACTTTTACAAAGGAATTTAAAAAGGCATCCATATCCTCCCCCTCTTTAAATTGAGCTATTAATTTGGAATTTAATTTGTAACCCAGTCCTGTTGTTCCAGTTATACCCAAGCCACTTACCTGCTCTGGAGCTGATGGTTGGAGTCATAACTTCTCCAGTTCATGTTACCACTGGCGCTCACACTCTTCACGGTCTGCCTCTCGCTGTTTATGTTAAGCTTCTCACTGTTTTCACTCCCTCTTCTCCTCTGTGGCTCACTTCTCTCACTCAGTCTCTCTCTGTTCTTGCTTCCTCTTCTCCTCTGCAGCTCGCTTCTGTCACTCAGCCTCTCTTTGTTCTTGCTCCCTCTTCTCCTCTGCAGCTCACTTCTCTCATTCAGCCTCTCTCTGGAACTCCAGCTCTATTCTGCGCAACTCAATCTGCAGCCTGATTGCTTCTGGCTCCAGAATGCTGGTGACCTTCCCCTGCTGCTGTGGCCCTGTACTTGCACTGGCCCTGCTGTCCTCCTCACCAGATCTGGACACTGCACTGGCTGCTGGCCCCTCCACAACCAAGGTTTGGTCCTTTACAGTCACAGTCTGTGCCTCAATGCTCTGGGCATCTGCTGCCATCAGGGCATCCACAAGGTTCTGCTTGGTGGCTCTCCTCTCGTGCAGGACTGCTCTGTCCTGGCACAACTGCCTCAAGTAGTCTGCAGTGTACCTGCTATAGTTGGAAGCCATCTTCTTCCCTAACTACGGCTACTCTAACTTGCACTTTGAAAAAAAAAAGAAAACAGGTAGGAATTTGACTGTAATAAAAAGGATATAGTTCTGTTTCCTTTTTAAAAATAAATCACTGCCTTATTTTGCAAGTGAGCTGTACAGTATTAAGCTGACACACTGAACAGTTAAAGCTTGTGTTACCAAATTTTTTGCACCACTGTCAACCAAATCTCTCACAACCACACTCAGCAGGTCAGGCCTCTGCTCCCACAGTGCCAAACTCAGAGTGCAATAGTGTGAACAGGTAACAGACAGAGTAACCCGCTTGTCTGCTTTTGGGTCCAAATCACCTTTAGTCTCAAGTTCTGGGGGGATTCAAACTGTGAACCTTATGCTAGATTATCCAATGTACAAGTTCAGATACATACCCACTTCGGGGATTGTGCTACAATCTTTTGCTAGGGGCACAAAACCAGGCTTCCAAAATGAACCCTTTTAACTCTATAAGAGACCTTAGGTATATTCTTACTTTTTTACTCAAGCTCAGTAACACCATCAAGTTGTTGAGCCATTTTGTCAAACTTAACCCTCTATACATCACATGCAAAAAGAACTGGCAGATACCCAGACAGTCTTTTAAATAAAAGGTACTTTACTAGAAGATGATAAAAATATGAAAAAAAAAAACTAAACACAGAACAATATATCAAAGAGCTCACAATCACATAAAAGAATAAGGGAAAAGCACAAAACATAAACTCCTACCACAATACATTTTGACCTTTTTCTATCTAATGTATTTCTTCTGTAAGTGACTATAAAGTTAAATCAGAGAGCTGTGTCTCTCTACAGTTCCCAGATGGTATAACTTATTCCCCAGTTACAAGGATACATTTCAACCCCATCTCTCCACCCCCTTGATGAGTCATCTAGCTCCTCCTTTTTAGAATTAAAAATTCCAAACATGATTTTGTAGCAGGAAGTATGTTAAACAATGTCACATCAGAAGGAAAAGCACTTCCTAAATATGACTCCTTAATTAAGCATTTTCTCTTTGATCTTGTGCGGTTTCTGTTACCAAGGCAGATCACTGGGTTTTACAACTATTAACACCATGTTGGTATCAATGTTCTTCCCATAGGAATCATAAAACTTTATGAGCCCTATATCCTGGCAGCTGGGTCAGTTCTAATAAAGACAAAAAAACAAACAAACAGGAGATCTTTAATCAGGTCTCTCTGGTCTTTTTAATTACCTCCTGGTTTCAGGTCACTTGTCACTGCTGACACCTTGAAGTAGACCAGTTTCTCCCATCCTCTGGTCAGTTTCATATCCTGTAGCTTCACTGGAACCTGGGGCGGGCACCCATGGAAGCACAGGATGTCTTATGTGAGACAATCACATACTATATTTTTATATTACAAATACAATACAACAATCATAACCAGCTGGCTAAGCGTCACACTCTTCAGTACCATGTAACTCCTGGTTTACCAAACTTTGAAAGGTGGCAGGGGGCATTCTTCATCCTGAAAGGCATTACCTTGAACTCAAATAACACTCTTGGAGTGATGAATGCCGACCTTTCCATAGCTCTGGCACGTAACTCCACCTGCCAATACCCGTTCATCAGGCCAATGGTGGTAAGGTAGGCCACCCTCCCAACTTATCCAGTAGTTTGTCCATCCATGGCATTGGTTGGGTGTCTGATTACGTGACTGTGTTGAGTCCACAATAGAGATGCAGCGAATTTAAAATCTACCTGCGAAGTGAACGCGAAGTGGCCACTTCGCGTTGGCACTTCACTATTTGGAGTGCCCCATAGGAAAGGCTCACTTCGCCTTGTTATTATTACTTCATGTTGTCATTCTGCTTTAAACACGAAGTAAGGTGGAGTGACAACAATACTGGCAGCACCCCACCCACACTGTCACCAGAATTAATGTGCATCCCCAAAGTGCTACTGTCTTGTGTCCAGAAAACTCCCCCAGTGCTGATGGAGTAAAATGAGAGCACAAAAAGAAATGTAAAGTCTTCCAGAATTAATTGGGCACTCAGTCATGCGCGCAGTGGTCACACACAGAGTCACCAGAATTAATGTGCATCTCCAAAATGCTACTGTCTTGTGTCCAGAAAATTCCCCAGTGCTGATGAAATGCTACTGTCTTGTGTCCAGAAATTCCCCAGTGCTGATGAAGTGAAATGAGCTCGTAACAAGAAATGCAGTCTCCCAGAATTAATGGTGCACTGCAAATGCACAGACAGATTAAGATTGTGCTGCACACTCAAGGGATGCATACAAAAGGGTACAACAGCAACTAACTAGTGCACACTAGTCACAAATCCAAATCTGGAAAGGAATACATTTTGCCAGTTGGGGGATTAGTGCATGGCAGTAACAATCCACTACCAGTAAAGATACCACAAAGCAGTATAAAAAATTCATGCAGATGCAGTGGATAGCAGGTTCACACTGCTGCAATTACTCTATGGCACAATAAAAGGTGTCTAATTTAATGACACGCATCACACACACACTCAAACACACACTACAAGTAATGCGTAGCAAATTGAAAACCTTTAGTAATATAACCAAATGTTTTAAACAGACAAATTATACACTGCACCACAACAATCAGCAAACAAATGTCAAGAATTACTGAAAATACTACTGTGTGTACATTAACACAGTCATACAAGAAAAATATAACCAAAACAGAAAGACTGCCCTTTTCTCCCAGTTAATGTACCTACACCACAAATACGTCCCTCCTTCAAAGCACAGTTCACAGTACACAGACTGACTGTTCTAAATTAACATTCAAAATCCACACGCAACAATAACTCGATGATATGCGTACCAAAGGGTTTCCTACAATTGATGTAGTAAATTTTGAGCAAAAAAAAAAAATGACTCAAAAAGGCATTTTAAACAGCTTTTAGAGGTTTTGAATCACAGAGCTCTGAGAGCAAAGTGTCTCCAGCTACCATTGCACACACACTACCCCGGCCAGAACTGAGGCTGTGCAGAACAATCTAGAGCTCATGTGACCTGCAATCCCATGAATCATTGCAGAATTTCATTTGGAGCTCAATTAAAAGGCAAAGTAAGGTGAATTACATTGTTTTCAATGTACTTCACCTTAAAATTAGTGGAGAAGTGGTTTGGGGAAGGCAGAATAATGCAAAGTCATTGGTTTCAATGGACTTTGTGTTCCTCATTATGAAGTGAAGTACTCCGCTTCACATTATGGACTACTCTGCAAGTTCCACGCTACTCCGCGAATCACTTCTTGGCGCGAATTGGGGCCACTTCACCCACCACTACTTATAGTACTGTAACTCACTTGCTGTACAAGAAGAAATGCAAATGCCTATGGCTGTATTTCCCCGATGAGCTGCAGCACAAAACTCCTCAACTTAAAAACACGTATTAATGAATGCAATGGTGGGGTGGTGAACCCTGGAGAGAGACTACAAAACAGGCTTACAATACATCCAAGTGACTAGAAAATAAATTAATGCTGTGATTTGTGACATGATCGTAAATCGTGATTTGTGAGTGCATTTATGACCATGATAATGAAGAACATGATTCGGTGTCGATGGTGTGAGATAACCAATATGAAACTGTATTGGGAACGCGAATGCCTACGGCTTTACTTCCCCAATGAGCTGTAGCTTAAAACTCCGTGACGTAAAAACACATATCAATGAGTACAATGGTGGGTTGGCGAAGCCTGGAGAGATACTGCAAAACAGGCTTACAATACATGCAAGTAACTAGAAAAAAAATTAATGTTGTGATTCATGACATGATCGTGAATCATGATTTGTGACTGCATTTGTGACCGTGATGATGAAGAAAGTGATTTGTATCATGAGTGACTCATGATGATGGTCCTGACTTAAAAACGCATGTTAATGAGTACAATGTTCATGCAGAATTATGCACCACACCTGTCCAGTACTCTGAAGGGAAGCCAAAGAAACAACTGTGACTTAAGTTACAGATGGAGACTGGGCCCTAAAAACATGCAAATGCACAGACAGATTAAGATTGCGCTGCACACTGAAGAGATGCAGACACAAAGGCACAACACCTAACCAGTGCTCACCATCAGAAATTCAAATCTGGAAAAGAATACCTTTGCCGGTTGGGGTGGGCCGAGGGGGTGGGGGCAGTGTACTGCACTGCTGTAGTAACAGTCATTAGTACTAGTACCAGTAAAGATACCACAGAGAAGTGCAAAAATCACTCAGCTGCAGTGGATAGCAGGTTCACATTGCTGAAATTACTATGTGGCACAGTAAAAGGTGTCTGATTTGATGACACACCGAGCGTCACACACACACCAAGTAATGCCTAGCAAATTGTAAACTTCAGTAATATAACCACATATTTTAAACAAAGTAAAATTATGCACTGATGCACCACAACAATCAGCAAAAAAAATGACAAGAATTATTGAAAATATTATTGTGAGTACATTAACACAGTTAAAGGAAAAAT
This sequence comes from Neoceratodus forsteri, assembly GCA_016271365.2. Lineage (NCBI taxonomy): Eukaryota > Metazoa > Chordata > Ceratodontiformes > Ceratodontidae > Neoceratodus > Neoceratodus forsteri. The sequence goes on along the minus strand of CM057450.1, from coordinate 152,384,087 downwards.
ATCACCAAACCAGAAAGAACAGTCTTCTTTTCCAAGCTAATCTACTTACACCACAGATACGCCCCTCCCCCAAAGCACACTTCCACTGTCTTTCAGTACACAGACTGAATGTTGTACATTAACATTCAAAATCCACACACAAACAATAAATGCTCAATGAAATGAGCACAGGAGGGTTTACTACAATCGATGAACTAAAGTTTCAGAAAAAAAGACTCAAAAAGGCTTTTTTAACAGCTTTTAGAAGGTTTGAATTGCAGAGAGCTCTCAGAGCAGACTGTCTCCTACAGCTTCCTACACACACTACCCCGAACTGAGGCTGTGCAGAACAATCTAGAGCCCATGTGACCTGAAATCCCATGAATCACTGCAAAATTCACCTTTGGAGCTTAAAAACAAGGCGAAGTGAGGCGAAGTACATTGTTTTCAATGTACTTCACCTTAAGAATTGGTGGAGTAGTGTTTTGGGAAGGCCGGGTAATGCAAAGTCATTGTTTTCAATGGACTTCGCGTTACCCATTATAGCGTGAAGTACTCCACTTCGCATTGCGAAGCACTCCTCGAATTCACCTTCACTCCGCGAATCACTTCACGGAATGAATTGGGGTCACTTTGCCCATCTCTAGTCCACACAAAAATGAATAGAGCCATCCAGCTTGGGAAGAAGGAGTAAGGGTGAGGCCCAGGGACTGTGGGATTTCTGGATTACCCCTAAATCCAGCATTTCCTACACCTCCCTCCTAATGTCCTTTAGGTTGGCCTCAGACACCTGGTATGCTGTCAGCCGTATGGGTGCTTGCATCCCCATGTCTACATCATGCATCGCTAAGGGGGTTAGTCCAAGCTTGGCATTAAACAAAGGGGCAAAGACTGCTGAAACCTCCCTTACTTCCTTGGTCTGTTCTGGGATCAACTGGGGTGACAGTTTGATTGCTGCCACAGAGAACTTCTGCTTGCTTTACTGAAGTAAATCCAGAAGGGGGGTCTTTCTTATCCATCCCCTCCCAGGACTACATACTAAAAATACCATGTCAGCCCTATTTGCATATGGCTTCATCATGTTGACATGGTACATCCTATGGGTATGTCTCCTGTCAGGCAATTCTACAATGTAGCTTATGTCATTCACTTGTCTGACTACTTTGTATGGTCCAGCCCACTCACCCTGCAGCTTATCTTTCCAGACCAGGATTAGGAGCATGACTTCCTGACCCACAGTGTATGAGCAAGATCTGGCTCTGTGGTCGTACCATATCTTTTGCTTCTGCTGGGCAGCTGCCAGGTTGCTTTGGGCTGTTCCCATAAACTCCTTCAGCTTTTCCTTACACTTATTGACATAATCCACTATGGGAGTTCCCGGGGTGGCATGCTTGCCTTCCCAGTACTCCGGATCAAGTCTAGGGACCCACACACCCTATGTCCATATAAGAACTCAAAGGGGGAGAACTCTGTCTACTCTTGGGGCACCTCCCTGTATGCAAACAACAGGTGGGCAAGGAATTTCTCCCAGTCCCTCCCACACTGTTCAGCAAACACTTGGAGCTTTGATTAAAGGGCACCATTAAACCTTTCCACAAGCCCATTGGCCTGCAGGTGATAAGGTGTCATGCGTCTCTGCACCAGCCTACACTTCTCTCACAAACACTTCATTAGGTCTGACATGAAGGTATCCTGTCAATCAGTGATAATCTTCTGCGGGAATCTGACACAGGAGAAAATGCCTAGCAAGGCATCTGCCACTTTGTCTGTCCTGAGTGAGGAAATTGCAACTGCAACTGGATATCAGGTGGCATAATCTACCACCATCATGGTATACCTCTTTCTGGAGGAGCTTGGGGCACTCACAGGTCCCACAATATCCATTCTTATCCTCTGGAATGGCTCCTCCACTAAGGGCAAGAGAATTAGGGCAATTTTGCTTTATTGTATTTAATTAGTTTTTTTTTAACCAGGTTAGGTGTGCTAGCCAAAGTTGACTATTTTCAGGCATGACCCGGGAGAATACATACATAAAATGAGATGAGATTATACAATACATAGCATGTAGTACAGGTACATAGTATATAGTACAGGTAGGTTAGAATACAGATCAAGTCAGACAGTACTCGAGATAATACATATAGCTATCCAGAGATGACAAAAGTGACATTAGTACATGCAAATAACAACTGAAACTGGGCTAATTGGCAGCTATATAGACATTTTATAACAAATATTTTACTGCCTGCTTTCCCTATTTTTTTGGCACCGGTGACAAGACCTGCAGTATTTCTTCACCTGCTGGGTGAAGTTGGGATAATAGAAATGCTGGGCCAATTGCTGCATAGTGCGCATGATTCCCATATGTCCAGACATTTGGATATCATGAGCAATCTTGAGCAACCGCTCTTGGTATGCCTAGGGAACTACAAGCTGCCTGCCTATCACCCCTACTTCTGTCCTTACGTTCTGCATATATAACAGTCCATTGTCCCAAAACACTCTATGTCTCACGTCACCTTCCTGTGTCCCATCAGATTCTGCACAAGCTCTTAGCCTCTCTAAAATAGAATCAGTCCTCTAACCAGCTGCAAAATCACCACATTTTTCCAATGCATGAGACATTTCCCCTGCAGTCTCCAAAACAGGATCGATAGCTCAAGCATCAGGGATTTCAGGGCCACCGCCATCCCTAGCCCTCTGACCATTGGCTACCTCTCCCTCCTCAGAGTAACCTTCAGTAGCTGTTTTGTGAACTGTTACCTGGGGAAGTTTATACTCTCTTTTACTACTCCCCATTTCAGGTGACACAGGCTGGGGAACCAGCCTCCCAGTGTTTTTCACAGGGGCTTCTATGGGATTCAGGATCTGTAATCAGCCTTTGCTGTCTGACTGCGGGTAATGACACACACCATCCCCTCTGGTAGAGTATTCCCTATAATCACACCCAGGGTGAGGTTATCGGCTACAGTCCCTTTCTGCACCCTCTCTCCTGTCTCACCCCAGTCCAGGAGAACACTTGCTAGGGGCAGAGTTTTTCCTCCCCAGTAAATCCCCTTACACTTATTAACTGATTAGGTATAAGCTGTCCAGTCTCAACCAAATCCCCTTTTACCAAAGTAAGAGACACCCCCATATCCCTTAAACCATGGGTCTGCACCACATTCACAGTAACTGGGTGCATGTGCTCCCTCATGTTTACTGGCATGTGTTCAGGGATACACAAGAAAAACACCTCTTTCTCAGCACCACTTTGCCCACTGTGTGCCTTTTTAGGACACTGTCTAGTAAGATGCCCAGGTTGTTTGCAAAACCAACAATCATCATTTCTGTTGTCAGGCAAATCCTTTCTTTGTACACTGGGGCTGCCTGCTTTCTGGGTAGGCAGTGAGGGTTTTAACTGCCCTGAAGGCACGCTTTTTCCTTTCTGTGCTGCCACACTCGCACCACTCCCTTTCAGAGCAGGCCTGTTCCTGGCATAGTGGTCCAAGAGCTCGGCAGCCTCCTGCACTGTTTTTGAATCTCAGTCCTCTAACCAGGTTTTCAGCTCTGCTGGGCAAGAACAAAAGAATTGTTCCAAAAGTACTACATCCTCTATTTTCTCTATAGAGTCTGCTTTGACCCCTTCCCACCACTGTTTTAAAAACTAACATTGCTTAGTGGAGAGTTCCTCGTAGCTCATGTCAGGGCTTCTCCAGAGCATACGGAACTTAACCCTGCATGCTTCTGGAGTTAACTCATACTTTTTAAGCAAGGTAGCTTTAAGTTTCTCATAATCATTACTGTTCTGATTATCCATTTGACCCAATGCATCATGAGCTTTACAGGCAAGTAACGGGGATAGCTGAAAGCTCCAGGGCTCCCTGGGTATTTTAACCTTTTCAAACAAATTCAGAAAAGCATCTATATCATCCCCTTTTTAAATTCAGTTATTCATTTAGAATTTAACTTGTACCACAGTCCTGGTGGTCCAGGTTCACCCCAGCCACTTACCTCCTCTGGCGCTAGTCTTTGGAGTTTTAGTTTTGTAAGTTGAAATTCAGAAAAGCATCCATATCCTCCCTCTTTTTAAATTCAGTTATTAATTTAGAATTTAACTTGTACCACAGTCCTGGAGATCCAGGTTCACCCCTGTCACTTACCTCCTCTGGTGCTAGTCTTTGGAGTTTTAGTTTTGTAAGCTGAAATTCCCTCTGCTGCTGGTTTTCTCTTTCCTGCATCTCCAGCTCCATCTGGAACTTCCTCATCTCGAATTCTAGCTCCATTCTCCTCAACTTTATCTGCAGCCTGATCCCTTCTGGCTCCAGCATTGTGGTGACTCTCCCCTGGTGCTGTGGCTCTTGGTTCTCACTGGTCTTGCTGCCCTCCTCCCTGGGACTGGACACTGCAATAGACTCTGGCACCACCACATCCATGGTCTAGTCCCCTTCAGTCACTGACTGTGACCCAAGGCCCTGGGTAGTCGCTTGTGCATCGGCTGTCACAAGAGCCTCCACGAGGTGCTGTTTGGTTTTTCCTTTGCACTGGACTCCTCTTTCTTGGCATAACTGCCTCAGGAATTCCACAGTGTATTCACTGTAGGCGGAAGCCATCTTCCTCCCTAATCTATGGCTACACTAGCTTGCACCCAAAAAAAAAAAATAAAACCGGTACGGAACTTTTGACTGTAACCAAAAGTACATACTTCTTTAAAAAAAAGACCCTGCCTTGTTTGTATGTGAAGTGTTACAGTTTATTAGTCATACACACTGGACTGTTAATGCCCATGCCACCAAATAATTGCATAGTATGCAAACAAGTCTTTCAGATCCCAGTGCAGCCCATCAGATCCATCACAAATCCACTCCAGGGATCAGGCCTTCTGCTCCCACAGTGCCCAGCACTGAAGTGTAATTCATGATCAAGGATCAAACAGGGATACCCTCCTGTTTGCTTTTTGTCCAAGCAAACTACTAGCCTCAAGTCCTGGGGTCAAATATGAACCCTTTTTAGCTTGCACACCCAGGTAACAGGTCCAAATGACACAATCTCTTTGGGAAAAGCAGTGCAATACTTGACCCAGCGGGCATACAACCAACCTGGTTCACAACCCCCTGCTGACTCAGTTGAGACTCGGGTATTTTCTTACCTTGCTAGATCTTTACACAGATCCTTCTTTGCGTGGCTACATATGGTGACACACTAAGCAATTTAACAGTTATGTCAGAATTATCAATACTGTTCCACCATTCACACTCAAAATGAGAAAATGTCTCAGCAGGTTTAAAGGAAAAACAAAGTTTACTAAAATTAAAAATAGTAAATAAATACAGTACAGAAAACAGACATATATACATTAAGGTTACAATCAGAGAAAGAAAATGAAAATTTCAAATTAAAGTGCCTTTCAATTGATTAGCTAATTCTACCTTAGAGTTTAGTTGGCAAGGGTTTCACAATTGAATTACCAGTCTTCATAGAAGTGGCCTCTCTAGAGTCCAGGAACAAAGTGTCCCTAAGAAGTTCAGAACAAAAGCATCTGTCTTGGAAGACCAAACACAGAAGTATGCAGTGTTCCCTCAGCAACTTGACAATATCGGGGAGAAAGTGTCCCACCCATCTTGTGAGGTCACAGCTCTGTGGTGATGCTGTCTGTGGGGTAACTGTCATTCCTGCATACTGAATTAGTCACATGCCACTGCACAAGGCCTAATACTCCAATTAAAAAAAGTCTGTTTTCTCCCAAGTGAATCTCAGAGCATTGTTTATGTCAAGTTTAGAATTACCCCCTTTTGATGTTTCAGAAAAACATTCTGATGGGATATTTCACAACATTCTAGGATATTTCACATAGTGTAGTCTTTCCAAAAACAGTTTCCCTCTTTATACCCCATAAAATGCAACATTTTCAGTGATCAAAGTACCAGATCTCTGAGAACATGAGTTTTTAACAGTTACATAGGTTTTGGCAGATATATGTTTTAACAGGAAAAGGAAACTATAGCCATCTAGCTCCAGTAAGCAACTGCTTTTGGGGTCAAATGGTCAGGTCCCTTTGAAAGCTAAACAAAAGGTCCTCTGAATCCGAGCAAGTGTAAGGGGTGCAATAAATGTACTGTAGACAGCTCTTATATAGAAAAGTATTCACAACGCTTTATTCATATTCCAAACGGCACAAAATCTCAACATTTCACCTTCATCAGGAGATGGCTTTTGTTGCCTAATAAATATATAAATATACAATTAAATATGGCTGTCCATCCTCTGAATCTAAAAATGCATTAACGTTAATGTTCCAGAGCTACTCACCCAATTCTTTATTTCAGAGCCTTCATTAGGGTTAATTCTTTGCAAGTCAGTTTTAAGTTAATGCTTTTCCTTCAACAGACTTCTGCTGTAAATTCACAGTGTTACATACTTAGTTAGAATACTGAATACTGGTGTAAAAGCCCGTTTAAAAAGAAAGGAATAAAAATGTATAAGATGTAAAAAAAACATGCTTTATAGTGCATAGATACAAATGAGTAGAAGTAACTTAAGCTCTCTAGTAGCAGAGTTTGTTGTGCATCGAGTGTCCTTTACCTGTTAGAAGTAAAGGCTAAGCAAGTGAAGAAATGTGAAGTAACACTTTTTCTTGCCTGAAATGTAGTTTTGCATATCTAGCTCACAATCAAGCAGTCGCTGTGGGAAATCAACATTTGGGGCAGATTAAGATAATCATAGTGCCACTGTTCATGAGCAGAGGTCCCAAAATGGCTATGTTAACAAGCACTTGTCAATGCCGAATGTTGTCTCGCTGGCATTGGCATTGGTAGTGCCGGAGTTAGAGATGCATAATAGGAATGACAGTGAAGTATTAAAATGACGCCAACCCCACCCCCATCCTGTAGAGACCGACAGGCATTGGGGGTGCCTTTGAGTCATCAGCTATAACGCTCATGCCATTTCACATCACCCTACCCTGTAGACACTGACAAGTGCCGTGGTGTGCTTTGGGGTCTTTGGGCATTATACTTTCCCCATTCCATACGGAAATAGGCTGAGGTGGGTGCAGTATAGGAGAATGAGGTGAACTTTGTGGCAGAACAGTGCAAGGCACACCACGATGCCTGTCACTGGCTGCAGGGTGGGGGTGGGGGTGGAATGGCATGAGCATTAGCATTACAGCCGATGATCCCAAGTCACACCCCTGATGCCTGTCAGTCTCTACAGGGTGGGGAGCTACAGTTGGAAACCCTAACACCTTGGGTGTGTGTTGGTATTTTCACTCCAAATTTTCAACGTGGGCTTTTTGTGAGCCCACCTCATGAAAAGTGGCACTATCAGTTTGTTAGCTGAAAGGTGGTTTTGCACAGCAGCTATGCTATTTGGCGACACAGGGATGAAAACACATTTTGGGCAGGATGTGGAAAATGACAACTGTATTGTTCATGAGGAGATGTAAAAAATGGCAATGTTGAAAATCTGGAGTGAAAATATGAAAAATTGGTGAAGATATGAGCATGCATAGAAACTGTGCAATAGACGTCAGTAACCCAATTATTTTTGGGATTTCTTTAACCACATCTTTAACAGAGGCATTTTGGGACCTCCCCTCATGAACAATGGCAGTGTGATTTTGTTAATGTGTCCAAAACGTTGATTTTTCACAGTGACCACGTCATTGTGCGCCACAGGGGAGAAAACACGGCACTATCAGTTTGTTAGCTGAAAGGTGGTTTTGCACAGCAGCTATGCTATTTGGCAACACAGGGATGAAAACACATTTTGGGCAGGATGTGAAAAATGACAGTTATACTGTTCATAAGGAGGTGTAAAAAAATGCCAGTGTTGAAAATCTGGCATGAAAAATAGTGCAAATTTGCGAAGTTACAAGGGTGCGTGGAAACTGCGCAATGCACACTTGTAACTCAGTAATTTTATGGAATTTTGTCACCAAATTTTCAACATAGGCATTTTAGTACTCCTGCTCATGAACAGTATCACCGTCATTTCCTGAAACTGTCCCAAAAACTGATTTTGCGCAGTGACCACGCTATTCTATGCCGGATGTGCGAAAACACATTTCGGCCAGGATATGTAAAATGACAGCTGTACTATTCATAAGGAGGTGTGGAAAAATGCTAATTTTGAAAACCTGGAGTAAAAATATTACAAATTCACGAAGTTATGAGTGTGCGTGGAAACTGCACAATGCATGCTTGTAAAACAGTCATTTTGGGGATTTTTTCCACCATATTTGCAACCTAGGCTTATTGAGAGCCCACCTTATGAACACTGGCACTGTCATTTCATTAATCGGTCCCAAAAGGTGATTCCACGCAGTGTGGCTCCCCTGTCGGCAACATCACTCGGACACTGAAGCCAACGGGGATTGGGGCTCCTGTAGGCAAAGAAAAATGGTTGGGGGGCTCGCATGATGCCAAGTGGGAGTGTGCACCCCTTCAGCATACATTGCAAATGGGAAGGGGGTTATTATGCCAACAGGGGATGGGTTCCCCCGTCGGTATTCTGACAGGAGGTGGAGGCAATGTTGCATGCACGTCAGGAGGCTTGTTGTGGTCACACTGCATGAGAGCTCTGTTCTCATTGCAGCAGACCTTTGTTAGATCTGGTGGCCACATTCCAAATTGCTGATTTGGCACCTGCATGCTGCCTGACTGGGGAATGAAGGATGCACCTACTGATGCGTGCCCTGCATTCGCCCAACAGTGACTGCGCCTCCAAATCTGCTACTACCCCAATATGTTGGCTGCGCATGTACGAGCCAACATAAAAATTTGATGAAATAATTCCAGTAAATGACAGTGTTGCAGGCATGCAATGCACAGTTTTCACACATGCTCGTAACTTCGAGAATGTTTAATATTTCCACTCCAGATTTTCTACATTACCATCTCTTCACACCTCCTGATCAATGGTGCAGCTAACATTTTAATGTGGTGCAGAATGGCACGGTCACTGTGGGAAATCAATGTTCAAGACAGATTAACAAAATCACAGGGACACTGTTCATGAGCAGAGGTCCCAAATCCTTTCATGAGTTGGGGTCACAAAAAGGCCATGTTCTAAAATTTGGAGTGCAAATACCAACACACGCCCAGGGCATTATGGTTTCTAACTATTACGTCCCACCCTGTACAGACTAACAGGCATCAGTGGTGTGTCTTTGGATTATCTGCTATACTGCTCATGCCATTGGTCCTCCACCCCCACCCTGCAGCCACTGACAAGCATCAAGGTGTGCCTTGGAATCTTCAGCCCTAAAGTTCAACCTATTTTCCTATGCTGCACCCATCTCAATGTACTTCCATATGAAATGTGTGAGCATAAGGCCAGACAACCCCAAGGTACAACGCAACACTTGTCAGACTCTGCAGGGTAGGGTGAGATGAAATAGCATGAGCGTTATGGCCAGAGACCCAAACACAAACCCCAATACCTATCACTCACTGCTGGGTGGGGTGGAGTTGACGTCAGTTCTATACTTCACTGCTATTCCTATTATGCATCTCTCTAATGCCTGCACTACAGTACCAATGCCAGTGCCAGCAAGACAACATTCAGAATTGCCAAATGCTTGTTTAAAACTCTATTTGCTTGTTTCTTCAGGGAGTTCTGTAACTGCTTCCCCTGCTATCCTGCAATTCTATGCTTGCTTCCTTGACCACCTGTTACCTATAGCTGTCCTTCACTTACTTTTTCTCCTCCTCCTCCTTCTTTTTACTCACAACAAATATAGTACTTGTTTCCTTGTCCACTTACTACCCTTGGCTGGCCTTCTTTCCCTTTTTTTCTCCTCGTCCATCTTAATTTCTTGCTTCCGAAACCTCCACCTAATGAGCTCTACCTTGTATATATTGTTTATATGATGTGGATAGTATGTATATAGAGTGCTGTATTAATTGATAACTACTCCTTCATTGTTTTTTTTCTGCTGATATCACATGTGTTGTATATTACGCTCTATGATGTTACTGAATCCTCACTGTTGTATTGTTTTTGTATACCTTGCCCACTCCACCTTGTAAATGAGTTACCTCAATGGTGCTTTGTCTGGTAAACTAAAGATTGATTGATTGACTGATTCCATGGAAGAATGCCATGTTTTGTAGTATACAACAGATACAACAGACTAGGAATATGGTAAATGCCTTGTGAAGGGAATATATTGTAGGGCACAAACAGAATGGTCCAGGGACTGAAACCGCATCTTCAGCATGCCAAGAATGTGCTCTATGATATTGCTTGTGGTGTTGTGTGCCACATTGTACCGATCCTCTGCTATGGATGCAGGGCAGATAACAGGTCTAAGGAGCCAGCAGTGCAGGGGACAGGCACTATGCCCTGTAAGGGAAAGACATCTGTTAGTATGTAGCTTTGATAAAGCCACAGTCGAGGCAAAACGTTAAAGCTCTACACTTCATTTTCCCTGACCCAGGAGGGTCACCTGTAATTGTTTGGGATTTTGGAATAAACAGATTATTACAAGTGGAAAAAGTTTGGACACTCCATTTATATCTCGTGCTATTGGTGAGTGCCATGACTAGGTAATTTCTTTTAGTATGTGTTAATGGTTGAAGCAGCTGCACAATGGTGATAGCTCACACTCATTCTCTATACCTGTCCAGCCTCCCATTCCCACAATGAGGTGTGCCTATGTGGTGCTACACCTTTACCTCCATATGGGGGATTTGGAGGTGGAATGTTGCATGTCCTCACTGACAACATGTCTACTGAGTATGTCACTGCCTTTGAATCTCTGGCACAGGATGCGATTGTATGAAATGAAGGTGTTGGTACTGTCAGGGTACCATGCCAGGAGACTGGTGATGCACCCTGCTGCATCGCACACCACCTGGAAACTGATGGATTGATACCCTTTCCTATTCAGGTCAGCATCCAACCCATCACTGATGGGTGCCCTGACTGCAACATGGGTGCAGTCAATGGCACCAAGTATTGTAGGTAGGTGCGCAACCTGATGGAACTGCTGCCTGGTTACTGTCTGCTTTGCTGGGGTGGTAGGGAACACAGAGAACTCATCAGCATGTTGCAGCAGAGCATCTAGGAATTCTCCCATAGGCATGAGGTGGTGGACTGGGAGGTACCGGTGGTGTCCCCACCAGTGTTTGGAATGTTCCTGAGGCTAGGAAATGCTTTGCGGCAGTCACCTTTAGCTTCATGGATATGGCATGGCTGTGCTGGGTGTCACTGCAGAACTTGTCATGCAGGAGCTGACAGAGCTGCCTGAGCATGGCCCTGTTGAACCTGTACCCACCAGTGAGGTGGTCGTCACTGTGGTCCTCGCATGTGACTCGTGACCAGTAATGCCTGTGTGCAGCATAGCACCTCTGTGGCCTATGTATGGGCTGAGGGTGGTCATCTGCCCTTTCCTCCTGCTCTACAGCTTCTTGTAACATGCACAGCAGGTGTCCTCCTCTGACCACCATCTTACTTCATGGCTTCAGTGTCTCCTCTCACCTTTGTGGTTTGCCCTGGTTAAAGTCAGCCTTTTTATAGGTGGCAATTGCGTGGCACTAAGTGGCCTGCATTAACCTCATTGCACAGCACAATCACACTGAATATGGCACTGCACCGGTATACATAGCCCTTCCATCCCTTTGTAGACCTCATACATTATCTTTGCATGTACATGCCAATCCCATTAACATGCACTGCTGTCCCCTTTGAATTTTTCACTGTGGCGCAACCACAAGCATGTCATGCTCAATCACTTTGTGTGGTGGGCAAACTTTTGAACATCGGGCCCCTGTTATCATTCCAGCTGTGCTTGTCCAGCTGGGCTTGCCTTAAGCTGTTCTGCACAAAATGCTCACATTTTGTGCTCTGTCCTCTCTCTTTGGTATCTTTGCAGGCCTTGAAATCGCCCCATTTCAGTTGCTGTTCAGGAGCTGTCCTTTTCTCAGGATTTGCTTCTGCCTGCTGCTCTGCATCTGCCTTTTCCTCAGGATGTGCCTCCACTTGTTGCTCTAGTGCTGCTCTATCTTTTGCCAGCTACTCCACTTACTTCTGGGCAGTGGCATGTGTTGTTATTTTTCCCACTCTTCTCATTCTCGTGCTTTGTAAAAGGAGGTTCATTATCCCTGACAATTGTAACACAATGTTTTTAAGGCAGTAATACTTGCTGATATTTTCTCGAAATACAATTAAAACCAATATTATTTAAAATAGTGTTTTCTTAATGTGTATATTTGGACTCCTTTTCTCATTCAAGTGGATGGTCCTGCTATGTGCCTTAGACAGTTGATACATTATCTCATGTCAGTGGGTGGGTGTCTGTGGGTTCAGGTGAAAATACTGTTGCTGTGATGGGAGATCCTGCAGGAGATCCATGTGGATGTGCCATTACATACTGAACATACTGAACTTTCCTGTATAGGACTGGGGGAACACTAGCCTCAGGTAAGGCTGGGGAGGGGAAGACTAGCCTCAGGTAGTGCTGGGGAGGGGAACACAAGCCTCAGGTAATGCTGGGGAGGGGAACACTAGCCTCAGGTAAGGCTGGGGAGGGGAACACTAGCCTCAGGTAAGGCTGGGGAGGGGAACACTAGCCTCAGGTAATGCTGGGGAGGGGAACACTAGCCTCAGGTAATGCTGGGGAGGAGAACACTATCCTCAGGTAATGCTGGGTAGGGGAACACTAGCCTCAGGTAATGCTGGTCAGGGGAACACTAGCCTCAGGTAATGCTGGGGAGGGAAACACTAGCCTCAGGTAATGCTGGGGAGGAGAACACTAGCCTTAGGTAATGCTGGGGAGGGGAACACTAGCCTCAGGTAATGCTGGGGAGGAGGAGAACACTAGCCTCAGGTAATGCTGGGAAGGGGAACACTAGCCTCAGGTAAGGCTGGGGAGGGGAACACTAGCCTCAGGTAATGCTGGGAGGAAGACTAGCCTCAGGTAATGCTGGGAGGAGAACACTAGCCTCAGGTAATGCTGGGGAGGGGAACACTAGCCTCAGGTAATGCTGGGGAGGGGAACACTAGCCTCAGGTAATGCTGGTCAGGGGAACACTAGCTTCAGGTAATGCTGGGGAGGGGAACACTAGCCTCAGGTAATGCTGGGGAGGGGAACACTAGCCTCAGGTAATGCTGGGGTGGGGAACACTAGCCTCAGGTAATGCTGGTCAGGGGAACACTAGCCTCAGGTAATGCTGGGGAGGGGAACACTAGCCTCAGGTAATGCTGGGGAGGGGAACACTAGCCTCAGGTAATGCTGGGGAGGAGAACACTGTCCTCAGGTAATGCTGGGGAGGGGAACACTAGCCTCAGGTAATGCTGGTCAGGGGAACACTAGTCTCAGGTAATGCTGGTCAGGGGAACACTAGCCCCAGGTAATGCTGGGAAGGGGAACACTAGCCTCAGGTAATGCTGGGGAGGAAAACACTAGCCTCAGGTAATGCTGGGGAGCAGAGGACTTGGGGGACATGGAGGATACAACTGGTGGATGAAAGCTGGTGGTTTGCACTGTGCCTTCACCAGTTCCCTGCCCCACAGCTATGGCATTATCTCATGTAAGTCAGTGGCCCTGCTATATGCCTTAAGCAGTGCAGGAGTGCTACTCTGTGAGGATTTGTAGGACACTAAATTGTGCTGGAATGGACACTAGCCTGAAGTAATGCTGGGGCAGGAGGATGGGGGGACATGGTTCATACCACTGATGGATGGGGACTGTGGATTACACTGTGCTCCCACCAGTCCCTACCATGGAGACATGGTGCTTACCACCGGTGGCTGGGAACTGGTGATGTGCACCATACCCACATCCTCATCTTTTCAGCCTTTGCAGACTGTGTGACAGGCCATTTGGCAACATACTTCCCTGCTTAAAGCAGAACCAGGCAACATTCTTTCATGGTGAACTGGCCCAGTAGCGCAGAGAGCTGAGGTGCTGGGCATCTCATATTATTCCATGTCAGTGACCTGGGTCCAGGAATGGATGTGATTTGCTTGGGGACTGGCTGGGAGAGGGAGGATTGATCATCCTTGAGACAGCCTCCTCTCTTGGGGAGGGGGAAGTGAATTCCACTGTTCGTCTGCCACCTGTAGGTGTATGGGAGGCAGCACAGTGGAACCAAATTGGGGGAGATATCCCATATAATATGAAGGGCACGTGGAGGCATCTCCATGGAAGTGGAGCCTGCACGTTGTGCCCACTGCATGCAAGATGGACCGGGGTGGATACTATGAGAAAAAAGCCTTTGACTGCAGGATGAAGCCAGATCCCTTGCAGGCCCCACACAGGTGACTGGGCACCCCAGAGTCCTGTGGCATAAGATAACGAAGGGAAGGCAAGCCCTGGACAACCAGGTGATGGGGCCGAGAGGGGAACCAGTCAGAAGGGGGGCAGTCGGAACAAATAATTTGGAAAAACTGTAAATAAAAAATAAAAGAAAAATTATTTCATGACGACTTTCATATGCCTCCCGTGAGGCTTTGTATTATTGGGGTGCATGTGATTTTACATTTCTTTGAAACCTGTCTTTTTGCCAGAGCGCTTTGCAGCTGTCCCTTGCCTCAGTACTTTTGTGCTAAGGTTCTTTGTCTTTTAGATTACTTTCCTTTTTTGGCATCACCATGGCTCGAACAAGTAAGACCAAAATATGAGTGGTTCATAATTTGGGTTAATTTATATTGGTGCTTGATGACCCTCTACCCCCACTCCTTTTCCCACCTACCTGTCAGGACTCTTCTTACAATGCTCCTCTTGCTACCCGTCTCCTCATTCTCCCTGTTCTTTCCCCCCTACCCCCACTCCCTGCCTCGTGTTCTCTCTTATACCTCTACCCACTATTCTATTTCACCTTCCCTTCCCTCTTTACATCATCCTCTCCCTTCATACCTCACCCCCGATATTCCTTATCCACCCTGGTCTTCTTCATACCCCCTCCCTCTTAAATCTAAAATTTCTCCATTGTTCCTGTCTTTCCCATCTCTTCTCCCCTCTGCTCACCCTCCCTCTTCTCAAAAAAGGCAGAAAACTCTCTCCCTTCTGTTCTCCCTTATTATCCCTCCTCCTTTTGGCCATTGATGTTAAGCTAAACCCTGCACCTCTCCTCTTCCCCTGCTATACCAAAAGGCCTTAGCCTCTTCTGTCTCAGTGCAAGAAGTGTTTTCCCTAATCTTGACTCCCTCAAAGTATGGATCTCCCTGCACTGCCGTGACATTTTGTGTATTTCTGAAATCTGGCTCTCATCTAGAGTTCCAGACTCTTATCTAGCCCTCCCAGAATTCCATCTTTTTCTCTAGGACAGAAGCAAGCATGGTGGAGGAGTTGACTTGTACATCCATCAAACCCTCTCCTGCTCCATCTCTTTAAAGGAGGTCTTCCCCTCTTCTCACATGCTCCTGCTAATTAAGCTGTCCCTCCCTCCCCTCCCATCTTTGTTGGTCTCCTGTATGCCTTGCCTAGGATCTCTGTCTCCTTTCTCCTCAACTCCCCTTGTCTCCCTCTCTGCCTCCAGTGAGCTCATCCTCCTTGGAGATTTCAATGTAAACTGGCTCTCCCCCACTTCTAAGCCCATCCTCCACACTATCGAGCAGTAGTGGAGCCATGTTTGGGAGCATTTGGGAGCCGTGGGGGGCCATTCAGTCAATCATGGGCTCCACAGTGGGCACTAAACATTGAATAATGAAGGTGGTGGGGCACCACTACTCACACTGGGGTAGCCAGGAGGGGCGACCGCCCCCCCCAGCCCCCCTCTAGTTCCGCCACTGCTATCGAGTTCCTGAACCTCACACAGTTAATCACTGAATCCATCAGTTTCAACCCTCACTCCTCCAACCATGTCTTGCTGGGATGGGTGCTGTCCTCCCACCTACATCACATTATTGCCACAGGTGCTGTTCCCATTGCTTTCAGAGACCACTACCTAACCTACTGTGTTAGAAAAGTGCGCCCCCCCCTCAATCCACCCCAAATACATTTGGCACAGGCCTTTCAGGTCACTTGACTCTAGTACCCTCTTAAAGGACCTTGCCTTTTGAGATTGGTCCCCTGTGTACTCAGCCCAAGACATTGATACTGACCTTTCATTCTTCACTGCCATCTTAAAATGCCCCCCTCAAAATGACCAGGGTGAAATTATTTTACCACCCCTGGATCACTTCAGACCTTATTGAAATGTACATGGCTCAGGATCTTGCATAGACGCACTTCAAATCCTCCATCTCCATGTCTGACCTTCAACACTACTGGTCACTCAAGAACTCCAGTACAAAGGCAGTTTGCACTGCAAAGGCTCACTACTTCAGGTCCAAACTTCAGTCTACTATAAATTCC
The DNA here is from genome assembly GCA_016271365.2 of Neoceratodus forsteri. NCBI lineage: Eukaryota > Metazoa > Chordata > Ceratodontiformes > Ceratodontidae > Neoceratodus > Neoceratodus forsteri. The sequence continues at coordinate 152,367,826 of CM057450.1, read as the reverse complement.
TCATCCAAATTCTGCAAAGAGATTCATTGCCATTCAATCTCCCAGTCCAGACCCCCCCTTCCTGGAGGATGGTTCACAAGTCTCCGACCCCCCCCATTTGCTTCCCTTTTCAACAATGTCTTCACTACCTGTGTTCTGCCCTGACAGTCCTCTCTTGATCTCTGTCTTTCTCATTTGCCCATTTCGTCAGAAGTCCATAGTTTCCCTCCTGTCTTCCCCATGTAGCTTTTCTTGCTGTTCTGTCTCTTAACCCTTTCAAATTCAACTCTGATGGTTTGGACCCTAAACTTCTACAATTATCCACTAAAGCTATCATCTACCCACTCACTAACCATCTGAATCTATTCTCCCTCTATACTGTTCCTCATGCATGGGAAGTTGCCAGAGTATTGCCTCTTCACAAGGGGAACAATCCCTCCTCACCAGGAAACTACAGGTCAATCTCACTCCTCTTCTCTCTCTTGCTAAACTTCAAGAGTCCCTAGCTTAGTCCAGACTTGCCAGCTTCCTTGACGCTTCATCATTCCTCTCTCCTTTCCAATCTGGCATTAGAAAGAACCACTCCACCATCTCCTCTCTGCTGCATGTAATTGACTCCATCCTAACTGGAGCGGATCAGGAACATAACACTGCAGCCATATTCATCGATCTTGCAAAGGCATTTCACTCGGTGTCCCACCCTTTCCTCCTGGACAAGCTGACCTAAGCTGGCCTCTCAGCTTCAGCTGTGGGCTGGTTCTGCTCATACCTTACAGGCCATCATCAGTCAGTTCAGGTGGGAGGTGTGCTGTCCTCGCTTTCCCAAATCTTAGCAGGTGTTCCCCATGACTCCATCCTCGGCCCTATACTATTCTCCATTTTCCTTAACAACCTCCCCTCCACCTGTGTCTTTTCACATATGCACATGTATGCAGATGACTCATTCATTTATTTATCAGGCCCTTCTACCTCTGAGGTTGAAGTCCCACTCCAGCATAATTTCCATAATGTGCTGCTCCATGCCAACCAGCTCAGAGTTAATACCAAGAAGACTGTGTCCATGACATTTGGTACCAGCCAGAAATTACCAAGGCTCTTTCTTCTCTAGTCTTCTCCACCATGGATGGCACCCAATTGGAGCTCGTCATTGCCTTCAAATACCTTGGAGTGTGGCTAGATAGTAAATTAGACTTCTCCACCCCACATTGACACCATCCACTCCAAACTCTGCCCCAAACTCAGTGCCCTCTACCATAGTAAGGACAACCTCTCTTCACAGGTCCACCAGGAGCTGGTAAACAAAATGATGCTCTGCATGTTTGACTGTGCTGATGTGGTCTATAGCACTGCCTCTCCCTCTTCTCCTGTCAGACTAGATGCCCTTTGTAATGATTTCTGTCACTTTGCCACAACTGTCCTCCCCGCACCCACCACTGCTTCCTCTACTCCTCCCTTTCCATCCTCCCCCTAACCTTAAGGTGTCAGTCCCACTGTGCCAACTCTATCAACCAATACTGGTTTATACCTCTCTCCTCCTACCTATCTTCTCTCCTTTCTCCCAACCCCCCTTACACTGTATGCTCAAGGCACATCTGAACCTTTTTTATTCCTCACTCCCACTCACGTACCAGTCAAGCTTCTTTTTTGTACTGGTTCCCTTCTCTTTGTAACTTCCTTCCCTCTCCTCTTCATCTATCCCCTCTCTCCAAAAACTAAAATGCCTTCTAAAGCTCTTTCTCCCCTTACGTCTACCTGTCACCTATCTTTCTGAATCCTCTGTTACCTTTTCCCAACAGTTTCCACTACCCCTGAGTCTAAGCCTCCTTTTTCCCAGTGCCCCTTGAACTCCTGACCCTTAGCCTGCTCTTGCCTGATGGCCACACTCAACCAAGCACAGTTACAAGCTTTTATACAGTCTAACCATGTATAAAGTTGAGCTTCTTAGCTCATTTGCAATCTTTGTAAATTTACTGCTTTATATTGTCCTGCACTTGTACCTGCTCTTATTGCACTTCTGATGTTTGGAATGCGTATACGCCTCACTCCCCCTTCCCCCCTCCTGGGTTGCACCTGGAAATGAGCTTCAGCTCAGTGTGCCTTTCCTGGTTATCAAAATTTTAAATAAATAAATAACTATTCTTACCCTGGTCTTTTGCAAATGAGGCACACTGATTGGTCCTGAGAAGGAAGAAACATGTGTCTGTATCTTTTGTTTTCAGCCTTTGCAGATTGCGTTAAAGATCATTTGGCATGATACACTTGTGCTTAAAGTGGAAACAGTCGAAATTATTTCATGATGATTTCATATACTTCCCATGAGGCTTTGCATTATTAGTGTACAGGTATTTTTACACTTCTTTGAAATATGGCTTTGTTGTCAATGCCCTTTCAAGGTAAGTCATATCTCAGTGTTTTTGTGCTAATGTTCTTTAGCTTAAAGAATACTTAATGATATTTTATTTAAATTTTGATTTAAATGCTTTAATATTCACTGAACATACTTTACTGCTCCACAAATGTGTGAATGAAAAAAAAATATTTATTTAACTAAAAGGCTAGAAAAGAATGAACAATATTAGTATGGGCTTCTCTGCTGGGTACCTGACCCCTATATCAAGCATACCACTCAACTGTTCCAAATCATAAATGAAGTCCCAAATTAACTCCCATAATGCTGCTGTGCTTCACATCCATCCTACATTGAAAAGGTGCTGCTGTCACAGAGTCAGTGCTATAAACGTGGACTCCATATATTTTTTCTAAATATAACATAATTGTGACAGAGTTTAGGGTCTAATACTGACCAATGGTACACAGTGGTAAGGCATTAAGGCAATGAAGATGGGAGGGGCAGTAGGGCAAATAACCCCCCAGCTAAACATTCATGCTGCTGTAGATACTGTAGCCTGGAACTGAAGGATAGGGTATTATGATTAGACAGCTTGTGTATTGGAGTGTGTGTAATGCTAGGTCACTCATAACATAGCGTACCTACCTGAACATTGCTGCCCCAGATTGTGCTTGAGGGTAATGCATGCACTATATAAATGCTGTATTGTGACATCTGCTGGCCACCCCAGAAACTAAGGAGCACTCAAAAGTTTTATGTTGGAGCAGAATGGAAAAGTAAACAATAACTCAAGTTTGTTGCTGGTCTCCATGGCAACAGAGTTGTTATGCGTGGTGATGACTACTACTGTAGGTATTCGGTGAGACTGCATTTGGAGTTTTGCATTCAGTTCTGGACTCCTTATCTGAGCGAGGATGTGGCTAGATTGGATGGAGTGCAGAGAATGATCAGCAGAATGGTAACAACTTGAGGGATGCGTACCATGAAGAGAGATTGAAGGTTTTAGACATGTACTCTGTGAGGAGGAGAATGACAGGTGACATGCTTCTAATTTATAAAGTACCCAGGGGTTACAATTTGATGGAGTGTGCACATTTAAATATGAAAGGTACAATTTTTTCAACAAGGAGTCTTGCCTATCAGTTATTAGGAGTGGATTTTAAAACTTAATGGAGGAACTTCTTCACAGAGAGGGTTTAACATTGACTATCTTACCACATAATTTAGTTAATGAAAATAGTAACTGTTTAAGATTCAGCTTCATAATTTTATGGCCATTTTGATTGTTATTATTACTGATTGGTGATGGACAAACTCAAATAGACATTGTGGCTTACCTTCCCCAGTACCATTGTATTTTCCTATATTTATGTTTCTATTTATAAAAGAAGAAGGGGAAATCCTACATACCAATGGGTTAGTATCTATTTCTAAGGTAGGCAATAAGACAAGACAGGGTGTTGGTTGTCCAGCTTGAGTGTATGCCCAGGTGGGCAATGAGGCACAAGGTGCAGGCGCTGAGTGCTTTTAGCACCAGGAAGTGCATAATCGCAGATACCCAATAACCTGGAGTGTCTTTTTGTGCTTATAAAATGGTTTAACAGAGAAACAATTTTAAAACCAAAAAAAAATAATTTAAAAATATTAAAAATGGGTACTTTCTTTTGTTAAAAGTTGTAAAAAGTATCCTTCCACACCTGTCAATCATTTGTCTTTCAACACATTCAACAGATGGAATATTCATCTAGCATGGAACACAGGAAATCAAGCTACTGCAAAATTCCTCTGACAGAATGTTTGTCCCCCTCACACACAAAGGAAGGCATTTTATATATGGAGCCATTGTTTCAACTGTATCTGAAACAATGTAAGCAGCAGAGGTTGCCCTGGACAAGCTGGGAAGAGTAGTATAGGGATTTTTAAAGGCCACCAAAGAAAAACAAGGAATTAAAACTCAGTAGTGCTTCATTTTTTCAGTTTGTTTATGTGTGGAAGGAGATTATCATGAAAGGAAGTATTTTTTGTTTTAAATATAAGGGAGTTCATTTTAGGGCCTTGTTGAAGGTTTTCAGTGAGCAAAAGTGGTAGCCATGTTTGTAATGGCAATCAAAAATGAGTGAAGTGGCTTATGAATTTTGTATGAGACTAGACCAAATGGTAACTCCCACACAGCCTGAACTTGTTGCAACCTGTGCATTTCTTGAGAATTACATACGGGTCTTGAAACTTATTTAGCTTGCCAAAAAGCAGGAAATTTCTAACCCATTTTATAAACCTGTCTAAGTGCTGGGAATCAGGGCACAACACACTAACAAAATCAATACATTGTTCATAAATTCCAGATTGCCATTACAAACATGGCTGTCAACCTCATTCACCAAGAATCATATTTACCCTAAAAATAAGGTCATAAAACAACTTGATTACATTTCCTTTATATTGTACTGTTAACTTCCCAACCCCCACAACCACACACACACCCAGAAATGAAGTACTACTCACAGTTTTGGATTTTTAGCCTCTTTTCTAACCACGGACGCCAGAATTTCTTGCCTATCAAGACAATATTTTTTTCTTGCCCTTCCACAGACAAAACTGAATATCTGGCTTTTCTGAGGCCTTCTGTTGTGTGTGTTTGTTTGGGGAGAAGTGAACAGTCATTCAGTGGAATTACGCAGAAGTTTGAATTCCTGTATTCAATGAGAAAATAAATATTCCATCTACTTAATGTGTGGCTAGACAGATGCTTGACAGCTGGGAAGGGATTACTTTTTGCTGATCATTTTTAACAAAATACCTGCTTTAAATAATAAAACATTGCTTTCTTATTTCTTAGTTTTCCCATTTTAGAAGGGAGTACTGCTTGAAACTAAAATAAAAATTAGGTGTTATGAATAAAATAAAAGTACAGTAGTACAGTGGTGCTAAAAATAGGAGGCACAGGATGTAGTATACTGTTAGGTACTGTATTCCGGTGTCTATAGAACTACTTACAGTCCATTCCAATTTTATTTTTTTTGGTGTCTCTCACTAAAACAAATAGCATGCTATTATGAATGGCCATGATGCACTCCAATTTGTTCATTCTAACAAGGGCTCTCCGTACCTTCTTTTGAAAACTTGACTTCCCCCTCAGTGCTGCAACATGCTGGTTAAGCTGACATTTCCTGTAACCCTACTTATCACAGAACTGTGCATCCTGCCTTTAGCAGCTAGTCTCACTAGTGCCACTGCCAACAAACAATTGGAGAAATGATCATGGACTGTGTGACTGGCAATCAGATTTTCATGGCACCTCATGCCTGAATTGTTGTGCCATGAGTGCATCAGTACTCAGAGATTCAAAAGTGTCCAATTAAAAAGCTGCAATAACTGGTTGTGATGTCATACCCCATTATTATGTCATTTGAAGACAACCAAAAGCCAGTTAATACAAGGTATCAGTAGTTATTATAAATAGAATAATACATGAGATGTTGTGCATTACAAAAATTTAATACACAGCCAAGGTATGTGATGCTACATAAACCTCGAGAGGGATGGAAGGGTGTATATTACATTTGAGTAATCACACCATCCCTTGCTTTATTTTAAATAATCACCAGCCATCATTTTTTGTTGCCCCTAACTCCCAAAAATGTTCACATCTGGTGTTATTGTAAAGACTGCTGGTTAACTCACAAAACACATTTATCACTCTTCCTGAGGAAGATCTTTACTGAGTAAAGCTGTGCAGGTTATGACAGGTTATTTTTTTTAATTAAATTAATGAAACTGAACTGTCAAACACTGTGGAATGTCACTGTCTCTTGCTTTTCCATAAAGGACCACAACACAGGAAGTGCTGCACTCAAGACACTGAGAGTAAAGCAGTGTCAAGCACAGCTGTGTTTTGTGCACTATTGTTTTGAGTTCAGTTGGGGTTTTGGTTTTATTTATGCAGAGTTGGTTACAAGAGTCCGTTTTGAGATTTACTTTCACTTTTTAAAGTGAAATGTGATCATGGAATGGACTGCTGTGCTCAAGACAGAGTGACACAGCAGATCTTGAGCACAGTTTCTGTTTTGAAAGGAGTGTGTTTGTCATAATAACAGTCTGGTATTACAGCAAATAATAACTGATCTTCGACACTGTCAAAAACTGATGAACAGTTATGCAGCAAATAATGCATATGTAGGAATGTGTTATGCGGAGCACAGCTTGGGAGGTTTATGAGATTATCACACACTGGGGGTGAGTAAAAAATTCTCATAACACAAAGCTGCATATGTTTTATTTTGTTATAATAACTGGTGCAAGTTTTTTTTTAAGTGACAGAATAACGAATGCAGAAGTCATGTTTATATCTGTCTTTAACACTTTAGACTTCAAAGACTGAACATTGCAAAACACTTTCCAAGTAATGACTACTTATAAAATAATCAGAAAGAACAAACTAACAGTCATTTTAAGTTTTATGTTCATAAATGCATTGCAATTACTAGATATGTCTTTGATTTGGTTTCAGCTGCTTGTATTTCACTTTTGTTCGATCTCACTCTTGAGTCTTCATTACGCAAAAAAGAAAAAAAAATGATTTAGCTGCCAACATCAAACTTGATAAAATAAAGGCATTTTTTGTTGCTAAAGCAATCTCATGACAGTGTATTTCCATGCTTTCTAAAGTACCAAGACAGAAAAGAGAGTGAGCTCCTGCAAATATCACAATAACTCAGTGTGATATCATACCAAGTTATTATGGCATGTGAAACATTTCTGAAGTGAATTATTACAAGGGGTCACCAGTTATTCTATAAAAATAACATGTTATTTTTCAGTTCCAGAAGCAAATGATTTGATACCTTTTATTGGACCAACAAATATGTTACAAAAAGAACAAAGTACTTTAGCTTTCAGACCAACCAAGTTTTTCCTCAGAAGCTTAAACTTCTGAGGAACAGCTTGGCTGGTCCAAAAGAAAAAGTACTTTGTTCTTTTTGTAACATCTTTGTTGGTCCAATAAAAGGTATCAAATCATTTGCTTCTGGATCTACATTTACAAGGACCAATACAGCAACCAAACAATTTATATTATTTTTCATGGATGTCATAAAGTCTAGATACCACGATTCATTTGCTATTTTATATTCCCTATCAAGATGTATAAACAATAAATATCTTGAAATAAATATATATATATATATATATATAATGAACAATTAGTGTGATAAATCTATTTGTTTCCACTGGTGTGTGATAAATGTAAGATCTAACACTTACACACACTGACCCAGATATTCAAAAGGGTTGCGCCATGCACAATAGGGTTGCTCCAGCGCAAGTCCGAAAATGCGCCATTCTGTGATATTCAGTGGGAGGCAGATGTGCCCCCCAAATCATGTTGAGCAATAGCGCAATGATAATGAATATATGCGCAACTGAAGGGGGAGGAACCATGCATAAATGGCGCAGTGTGATATTCAACAACATGCACCATGCGCAATAGGGGAGCAAGCGGAAGTTGCGCTATAGCGGAAATGAGCCAAAATAAAAAGGAACAAGGGAGAGGCGCAAGAACGCTACAGGGAAGGCACATGAGGCTGAACCATAGCTGCACAAACAGGGCAGGAGGGACACACAGGGCAGGCTAGGGAAAGGGCACCCTGAACAGAGAGGCACAGGGAAGGTGTGGAGGCCACCACATTTAGGTGTTCCCGGTGCAGGGGAAGTAGCAGCCAGGACAGTGACGGGAACACAGAAACAGCTGCGGGGTGAACACAAGCCAGGGACAAGGCCAGTGCCACCATCTAGATGGAGGCAGTAATGAGGGGGGTGAGAAGGTGGGCTGCAGGGGGGCGTGGCCGTGGAAGGGCCCGTCGGCAGTATGCCCCCAACTGGCAGTACCGAGCCCGCACCAGCTTTGAGCTGTATAGCGATACTGAGATCGTGGGCCGGTACCACCTGAATCAGACAATTCTGAGGTGGCTCTATGAGCTGTGCAGTGATGTGATGCAGGCATCCACACCACGGAGCCATGCTCTGTCAGTGGAGACTAAAGTGACAGCCTGCATGTGCTTGCTCACCATGGGTACCTTCCAGAGACCAACAGGGGACACCACAGGCATAACCCAGTCGGCCGCATCATGCCACCTCACCCAACTCCTCAGCGCACTGCTGCCACATGCTGCGGAGTACATCCATTTCCCCAGCACACCGTCGGAGCACACAGCAAACATACAGGAGTTCCACAGGGTAGCACGTATGCCTGGCAGGCTAGGGGCAATAGACTGCACCCATGTGGCCATCCACACACCACCTGGCCCCGAGGGCCACATATATTAATCAGAATAGCTATGCTAGCATCAACTGCCAGGTGGTGTACGATACCAGGGGGCGCATAATCAACGTCTGTGCCACGCACCCTGGGGGAGCACACAATGCCTTCATCTGGCACCAGTTGGCACTGTGCCACAGATTTGAGAGTGGGGACATCCCCACTGGCCACTTAGTGGGTGAGTATGCAAACCACATGGACAAACTTAGGGCTTGGGAAGGGCATGGTCAGATGCGACATGGGTAGTGGCCTACATGGCCCAGGGCAGGGCAATGCTGATCACCAAACTAACCTCCACCCTCTACACACAGGTGACAGTGGATACCCACTCCGTCCCTGGCTGCTCACACCATACCGGCGGCCCGTGACCCCATCACAGCAATGCTACAATGAGGCACATGCCACCACACGTAATGTCATCGAGCGGGTGTTCGGTATGCTGAAGGCATGTTTCCGTTGCCTGGACACCTCCGGTGGTGCCCTACAGTACAGCCGCTCAAAGGCCTGTTGGCTATTCCTGGCCTGTTGTATCCTGCACAACATGGCCAATGAATGTGGGATAGCCGTACAGGTCAAAGAGGGGGACAGCGATGGGGACGATGAGGACGCCAGCGACAATGGTGATGGGCAGCCCCCCCTTGGGTGACGGGACCCCCGACTGCTCCAGCTGGCACAGCTGCACCGGGACACCATCACAGAGGAGCATTTCAGCCAACCCAGGTAAGTCATGGGGCCATGTGCAACCACCAGTGACAAAGGCAAAACCCACAAACATGCATGGACACACACCAGGGGTGCATGCCGTCAAGGGCAGTGGCTGGGCATGGAACCACACACACCGCCAGGGATGGGCGAGGTCTAACATGGCATGCGGTCAGACACACACACACACATACACAACTCACCAGACATGCACAAAGGGTAGGGCGCACGCCGACCCAGAATGCCACCCCTAGCCACACACATGTCCACAGACCACCACGCGCACTGCCTGTCATTGTGCATGTGTCAGACACTGGGCATCATTGCACAGTTGCGTACAGTGCAATGCAGGCATCATCATGCACACGCAACTGCGGACAGCAGCCGGGAGGGTGCGCAGATGGACTGTGTGTGTGTGTGCGTACAGGGCCGGGTACCCACCCGTGCATTGCCCACTGAATGACACAATGCACACAGGGCAGCATCAGTCAGTAGCCATGCTGGGAGACAGGTCAGTCATGCGCCACTGTGCCATGGTCACCACAGATGCGTGGGCGGCCCGGCCGAAACACGCTAGCAGTGACAGGCTGACCACTGGTCTCATGGGGTGGCACCGACAGTCCCCCAGGGGTTCACTGCATGAACACGACCTTGCTCGCGCAGGGGTCTGCAGCACACCACACATGCCTGCACCAGGTGTGCTCAGGATGCCCACAGCGAAACCCAGTGTCGACAAGGATGATGTTGCACGACACCAGGAACGGGGGGTGGACAGTGCACTGCATGGTGTCTGCGACTCATGGGCAAATAACTGTGTGCCCATTGTGGCTATGACATCAGTGAATGCCTGTGTCTGCCTGTCAATGGCAGCGGTCACATCCTCCTGCAACCGGTCCATCCCTGCCAGGAGCAGAGCGATGTCTCTGCTGCGATGCTCCTCTGCCTGGTGCAGAGCTGCACTCAGTGCATCTACCGCCGTCACAAGCCACATCTGCTGATTGACTGATGCTTGCAGTATGCGGGTGTGCTCATCCAAGAGGTCATCTGCCTGATCTGCATGCTGTCCCTCAGGGTGTTCACGGCCCTGATGCTCATCACCCCTTGAGGGTGGGTGCTGCACACTGGGGCCAGGCCTGGGCATGTCTACAGGTGGTGCACTGACGCCACCCCCGACACTGTACCCCCATGCCCATTGTTGGACTGCTGATGCTGCCCCTCTGGCTGCCGCTCCCCAGGGCTCAATGGTGCCGCCGCAGTGGCCACAATAGTCTCACTGTCCTGTACACACACCAGTGCAGCCCCACTGGTGCTGACAGGTACAGGCTGGGACTGTGATGACACGCAGGCCTCCACGGCGGCACCACCCACAGCCATGGCCATGATGTAACCTGCTGTATGGCCATCCTGTGGCACACATGTGTCACTGCCCATGACGTTAGTGACATCATCATCGGTGATGGATCCGGCACCAGCCCGAGTCTCAGCATGCTGGCATCCATGGACGCTGGCACACTGTGACACGGGCAGTGCCTCCTCCTCACCTGCTCCACCAACATCAGTCTGGACATCCAGGCGGGCCCACTGTCCCTCTGAGCCATGTATTCGTGTGGAGGTGGATGGGCCCTCCTCCATCTCCATGTGACTGGCCTCAGTGGAGAAGCTCACCACCGCTGACCCATGCAGACGCTCAGGAGCTGTAAGGAAAACAAAGTCGCATTACTGCATGTGACCTACCCTGTCCCCCCCAATAGACAGACCATGACCTACCATGCAGTGACAGGCTACCACCCATCTGGAATCCACCACCCAGAACACCCTCAATGGCACAACGCTGCATGCTGCCAGCAACCCGCTCCTCCTGTGGGGTCAGGCATAGCACCTCCGGCTGTCCCACACCTGTCGCAGACCATGCTGCCCTGATGGCAGCCACCTTCTCCTTAATTCTCCACCTGTCTGTGCCCATCTTCTTCTTGCACTCCTGCATGGAGCGCTGGTGGCTGCCATGCAGGTTTACAGCACATGCCACCTCCTCCCATGCAGCAGCATGGGCCTGTGGTGTTCCCTGGTGTCTGCTGAGAAGCAGCTCCTGGTCTAGGTAGGCCTCAAACAGGGCATCTGTCTCAGTCTTAGTGAAATTCGGCCTCCTCTTCCTCCCACGACTCTGTTCCTCTTCCTCCACAACACGCTTGGTTATGATTCAGCCTGCGAGAAAGACAGGTGTAACCTGTGACTGTGCAGTCCCATGCATGTCCCAAAATCCACAGTCCACACTCCCAAACAGCATGCAACTCACCGCAATAGACTGCAGTAACCGACTATGGCCAGTGCAGCCCAATGTCTCACTTTTATAGTGCAACCCATGCAAATGAGGCGAGGCGCATCTTTAAGTGGATGCAAATGCAGTGACTGGGCCATTGAATGGCTGATTAGCTGATTTGCATATGCCGGCTGAATATTGCGCTGTTGTGCTTTGCACAATTGTGTTGAACGTGCTGAGCCAAGGGTGCAGTTCCGTGACATGCGCAGTACACACCTAACTGCGCATGCCCGGGTTGATGCCGCAGGTGCCTGCTGCGCTGCTGATGTGCTGTGTGTGGGAGGCAATGCAGGGCACAGCCACCATTGTGCCAGTGGTGCTGCAGCGCTGTTCATCTATATGGCATTGTGGCACTGGGGCGTCATAGGTGCACTGGGGCAACAGCACGGTAGGCCGCTACAGGAGGTGTCACACAGGCACCCAATCGCGCTACACACATTGGGTTCCAATCGTGCTGTGGCTGTCTGTGTGCCAGAGACCATTGACCCTGTGCCCGACCTTTGCCCCTAGGCACCATGCATCAGGCATGGGTGCACCACTATCGTGCTGTTCGGTACAGCGTGATAGGGAATGGCAGCGCTGTACCGCGCAGCATCTGCATGTGGCAGGACCGTGCTGCAGAGTGCCATATTGGCTGAACTGAGCAGCAGAGATGGCGCAGAGGCGTGCTGTGCAGTGGAGCCAGGTGGAGCTGGCAAACCTTGTTGCCATTGTGGAGCCACATGTTGGGCCTTTATTTGGGGAGGCACCACTGGACAGGGCCAGGAGTCAGGTGTGGCAGGAGGTGGCCGATGCCCTGGAGAAGGCCACCGGTATGGGGTGGATGGCAGAGCAGTGCCACCACTGATATGGGGACCTGAGGCGGAGGGCCCCAGACCTGCTTGCCCACCTGTGGGCACATGCCAGGAGGGGCACGGTGCCACGGCCAGGTAGGTGTAACATCCATACACTTTTATCGTCCATACCGGTATCATGGTTGCATGTGTCCGGCACATGGGGGGCCATCCCTCACATCCCTTTGCCATTGTGGTGTTATCAGGGTGTGGGGTGGGTGGGTCTGGCTGTGTGGGATTGCACACACATGGGGGCGGGGGGAAATTGCTACAGGATTGTACTGATGTTCCTCTCTCCATGTTTTGCACCTTAGGGCCCACAGAACGCCAAGAGGCCATAGACCAGAGGCGCTGCCTGGAGGAGCAGCAAGCCAGGAGGGGTAAGGGTGGTCAGCAGCGCATGGACCACCCTGATGATGGTGAGTGCCTTATATCCATGATTACTATTGCATGCTGTATAATTGGGTGGGCAGTGCGGCATGGCCTCCATCCATTGACACCACTGCCATGCACGCAACTTGTTACAGTCAGCACTGTCTAGTGGCACTGCATATCCGGGAGTGCATCAATGGTGGTCCATGCATGCACTGGGCACATGGCTGTGGCACTGCCTTCACACTGCATAGCCAAGTCATTGTACAGCCATGGTGGTGCTGTACAGAACATGGGCGGTGGGTGTGCACAGTGGTCCACATGGCTGTGGCTGCCTGGGTAGGCAGGTCTTGTGGACACGGTCACTGTGGGTGGTCGCACACCATCACAGGGCATGGCACATGGCTGTATGCCATGCACAATGGGTGGGCTGCAGGGGGCTGGACAATCACACTTATTGACTCTGCTCCCTCGTCCTAGGTGGACGGCGATTCTAGGCGCTGGAATGAAATGTGAGGCAGCTGCTCCAGGTGGCGAGGGTAACACTCGAGCTTTTGGAGTGCATCCATCACCATGGGGTGAGGAGGAGGAGGAGGAGTGGCAGACATAGGCACCACGTGGAGGAGGACCGGGGCACACACTAAACACTCCATGCCCCTACTACCACCTTCCCCCTTTTGACCTACCCTAATACCCCTTCTTCCCTCTCCCATATGTTCACCCCTGCCCCTTATCCACCCCCACCTGTTTTGTGTCCCTCCCCCCCTTGTAAATATTTGTATACTGTATATGTTTTGTTACTTCCTTTAAATATAAGCATTTTGTTATGACAACTGTGGTGGTCTCTGATTTGCAGCGGGCTACAGGTGCTCAGCTGCAGTGGTGTGCATGGCGTCAGGGGTGGTTCACGCATGGGTGTGTGTGTGTGTGTGTGTGTGTGTGTGTGTGTGTGTGCAGAGGTGAACCACCTATGGTGTGGGCAGGGGGATCAGTCACTGTCTGTGGTTTGTGTGTTGTACTCTGTGCACTGGATGCCTGTGTGCAGTGGTCCATGGGGCCTGCACTGTGTGCATGGCACCCCTGTCAGACCATCCATGGGCATCCCTGGTTGTACTATGGCGCATCTGGACTGCTCAGCTGCACATCCCTTGTTGTGTTATGGCGCATCAGATATGTTCAGCTTCACCTCCCTAGTTGCGCTATGGTGCAGGTGGTGTGATATTCAGTCGTCGGCCGTAGGCGCATTTTGGCCTGCCCAGTTTTTGAATATCATGCTTCTTGTGCATGGGTGCAGTGGACTTTCACTTGCTCCTGCTGTTGAGCACTTTTTGGGTGCAGTTTGAATATCTGGGCCACAGTGCAAAGGTCATCAACTCCTGCTGCTCTCTTCCTTACCTGTTCCTGGAGCTGCATTCCAGCATTGCATTTCACACATAAATTAGCAGAGCAGTAAACAATGCACATTCACACAAAAAGTAACAGAGTACTCAACATTGTACATACAAACACAACAGTTACCATTTGAGCCAAAGTCAAATGTCAAAATGTTTTTTTTTAATTCAGAACAGATTTCTGAATTGAAACTACCTACTAAAAATAATAAAAACCACACACTAAGAAACAGCAAAAAACACAGAAAATAAGTAGAATACATACTGCACAATCATTCACACCCCTATTGCATAAATCAAAGACATTATGGGCAGATCATGTGTTATGTAAAATATTCTCACTTCAGTAGAGTGAGCTCTGGATACTCTCACTCATGCTTTTGGCACTTGTGAGTATCCAGAGCTCACTCTGCAGGAGTGAGAATATTTTGCATATCACACTCCTGCCCATCATGTATCCATATATATATATATATATATATATATATATATTGCAATGCATCATGAATAAACTTTTGGTATCACCACTGAACTGTTAGACACAAACTTCTATAGGTATAGAAGGACAGAGAAAGAAATTTGCTAAAAAAAGACACTTATTTTCTCCCCGAGAATATTTATTGAAGGTATTGTATTATAATTAATAATCTTACTTTTTCCAGCAGTGCATTAACATCTGTAATATTTCAGTAAAGCAAAGTCTATTAACAGAATCTGGGTAATAAGAATCCATGCAGAATTCTTTTACTGTGAAGCACTCATTATATATTAGAAGTATGTAAACATACTGTGGGTAAGCCATTCTCCCAAAAACTGTTGTCTGAATGGTACAAAATATTTACTTCCTCTGAAAGAATACTCAGCTGTTTCTCCAAGTGAAACACACCAGTAAACAGTAATACTGTTAAAACTTCACAGACAGGTTTTCTTAAAGAGTTTCTTCTATGTCTCTGATCATCCTCTTTATGTTATTATAAATCATGACATCATTGTAAGCTGATCAGGATTGTTTAGTTCTGAACATTGCAGGTATGCTTACAACCATAACAGGGTATTTCATACACAGTTATAAAATTCTGAAGTTCTAAATTCAGTTGGCACAGTCCATTTCAGAGGGGATTCTGTACTAATCTGGAAAGTAAAACATTTTGATTTTAAATTAAATAATTTGATTCATAATATGTTTATACCGTATGCACAGTTCGTGTATCTCTGATGGTTATAAGAGTTTCTTCTCAAGTCCTTCCTGTGTCAGAATTGCTCGACTATGATTTGCAGTTTTTTCAGCCAAAGAATTTGAGAATGTACTCTAAGAACCATGAGAGATACAATAACTGTACATATAAATATGTGTATGAGGTCTGAAGGCAGCACATCATATGTTAAAGGACTATGGGGGCTACACCATTCTGCATCTTCCCAGTTGTGACAGCAATGCCATTTGTTGCCCTGAATAAGCAGTGGAGATTAAGTCATGAAAAGAGAGGTGTGAAATATCCATTTAGGGAAAATCTGTAGGTAATGCATGCATACAGTTTTGAGACGTAAATAATCAATCACAAATGAATGACTGTTAATAAAATTTAGGCAGCTAACTCAAAATGAGTGCTCTTGTGAGGAAAAAAAATGAACAGTGCACTTCCCAAATGAAAACCAGAAATTTTAGGAAGGTGCACATGTGAAGTGCAATTTAGAATTCTTATAGTAAGGCTCATTTAAAAAGACCACCACCTTGAAAGCTGGTATATTGTAGGTTTTATAAAAGAAGCAATATTTTTCTTTTTGACTTATTGGGACATTAACTCTGTACAGTTATGGACTACTAACTTTAAGAGATGAAAGCAATATCCTCTAAGCCATCACTTAATAGCAAGAGACAAAAATGTTCAAACTGTAGTACCTGTGAGATATATAGGACATATATGATGGGTGACTATCCAATATCATTTTTATCATCATGAGTGGTCAGTGACCTCTTCAAGCCCCATGAGTGGTGAAGCCAAGAGTGAGGGTTTGAGAGGTTGCTGACCATGAATGAAAATAGATATATCTGACAGCCACCCATCAGATGTCTGGTTTAGACAATCTTATTAAGCACTTTTAAAAAGATTCCAGAAACCGTGGCTGCAGTCTATGAGGCACAACACTCAGTACGGGTACAGAGTGACGTACCCCAGGAGCAAGATAAACAAAATGACGTACCTTACTAGCAAGATAAAAAAAAAATCTACCTAGCTAGTGTTTTCCGCCTTTGATAGCATTTTTATCTTAGTGGAAAAAAAATGCTATTGTATACCAATATAGAACAAGTTCAACATAAAGCACTGAAAATTATAAGGGGATTGGAACATTTATGATATGATGAAAGCTTAACTCATTTAAGACTTCACTCACTGGAGCAGCATAGAATAAGGGGTGACATGTTATTTTTGTTTAACATACAAAATGACAGTGACTTGATGGACACACTGAATCTGGTTGGAGGGCAAGAAACATATACACTGAGATGTCACAGTAAACAACTAAAAGTGTCACTATCTAAAATCAACACACAAAAACAGTTTTTCACACAAAGGGTGGTAAATCTATGGAATAACTTACCATGTGACTTGGTTAACTATGAAAACATCAATATGCTTAAAAAGGATATTGCCAGCTGGCGAAGGAAGGGAGGGAACACACAAACCATTTATAATATCAATTATGAGGTGGGCGAGTATGGACCAGTTGTGTAATCCAGTCTCTGAAATGGCACTATAAACAGCACTGTATATTGTATAAATGCATGTTTTCAGACAAATATGTTTTTCTTTCAAATTTTTCAAGGAGATCTTAACTGTCTGGGTAGGGCTTTGAGCTTACACAAAACATTACAATTCTGGATTCTGCTCAGTCCGATTTTGCCTTTCTGAAACACGTTTATCTCACAAACTACACTGATGGGTGGGAGAATCATACAAAATCCAGGACTTCAGATGACAACAGTGACCTCAGAGGTTGTGTGCTTTGCTTAGCCTGAACTTGACCAAGATCAATTGAATGCAGACCCCAACCCTGTGGTTGATATATTCCATACTGCAATATATGTAGGTCAAGGCATACAGCATTCTTTTAGTCACACACCACGGAGGTCATAACTGTGTCAAGAGTGAGAATATCATTATTTTTCAGTCTTTCCAATCTTTCTTGATGGCAAGATTCCACTCCCAGGACAAGTGGTCTTGCTTAGCATCATCGGTGAACTGTGACTTGTTTGTGTAGACGCCGCGAAACAGAGCCCCCTTTGGGGCCTCCTCTGTAGGTGTAAGGAATTCATACTCCTCTGGTCTTGGCCCATAGCTTCCCACCATAAAGGTGGCTTTGTCAACTGAAACAAAGTGAAAGGTTTGTGTTTAGAATACAGTGATAATTTAGTGCATACTTCCCATACTCTATGAAACTACAGTAGATCTGCTTTGGGGCCATATCATGATACTAGTTTGCATGGTTAATTCAATTATTGGTTTTACAAACTGGATGAAAAGTTTTAAACATTTTAAATGGATGAAGGAATAAAAAGTGTAAGATGGTGGAGCTGAAACAGTACAGCCCTGACATTCTAAAGCAGTGGGCTTTGTTTTCCTACACATCCCACTGATTCCCTACTAAGATCAGATGGGATGTGTTCTGAAGTTTATAACTCTGCTGTAAGACTTTTCCATTCACTGAGTTACAGCAGCCACCTTTTAAAGCAGCAGTGCATATCACAGCAAAAATGTTACACCTTTTTGTTTTTAGATTGCCATTTTTCTTTTATCATGTAACATCCCTTGTTCCATGTTTTTGAGACTGCTTAAGAATTGTTTTTACATTTGAGATAATGAAAGGAGTGTTCCTTTTATGATGGTTATCCCTGTGTCTTTTTCGGTACTCTCAGCTGTTTTTCAACATCCATTGTTCAGCACCACATTCGTTTAACTAAGCATGCAACAGATACTGACCTTATGAGACTGTGAGTGCTGATAAGCAGGACAGAATGACAATGAAAAACTGTGGATGGCTGTACTAAATGAGTATTTCTTTTCTTGTTTTCTGTAGATCACTACAAGTAACAACGTAATCAATGAGTGGAAATATACCTTCTCCTAAGATATTTACTCTCAGATGTACCATTTAGTAACTTCTAGAAGAGGAGTACTTCTCTTTTTCTTTTATGTAGACCTTCGGGTCAGCACAGTTCTCTTGTAATGATAAACTTTATATGCAATAAAAATGAGTTTAAAAAGAGAAATGTCAAAAAAGTGCTGACTCAGCATGAGAAAAAATGTCATCTTGCAAGACAGGTGAATGGGGCATTTTAAAATAAAACAAAAGGAACAGATCACCATATGTATTGCAACATGCACAGATGCTTTAAGCACCATACTTTATGCATTGCTAGCTCAAAACATTTCCAAGATGCTTGTAGCTTTGAAGGGGCCTGGTATTTCCTTTAAAGTCGGAGGACTCCCTTCTGTAGCAGAATTCACAAACTCAAAAGGAAAAATGAAGACTCAAATCCTCTTTTTCTAAATTCTATTACATCCGCCAGTACAGGACATCAATGTTTTATGGCAATGCCACTTTGTCAGAACATACAATGGTTACTCGGTATTCTGTTATAATTGTCTATCTAGGAACAGCTGTTCCTGGTACAGTTCTGGAAAGCATATCAACTGACTCTGCCCCCAGGTACCCCTGAATACAATTAGCAATCTTAGTGGCCACCAACTGTTGTGCCTCAAGTTTAAATGGTCAGATATTTCTGGGACTGGCAGCATCCCTCACTGTCAGGAGCCCACAGTATGTGAAGGTTGAGTAACCATTGTGTATCCTGACAAAGTGATGTTGTCACAAAACATTTGTATCATCTTCTGGTGGATATGACAAAACTGACAAGAAAAATACTAGGAGCTGAAACTTCATTTTTGTTTTCCTTTTGCGCTTGCCATGGTCTTTTTACCAGTTAGTTAGTTTAGCAGATGAGACGTTAAATGAAGTTCCAGTCTACTTTTTCTGGTGGACGTTAAAACTCCCATAGCACTTCTGGAGAAGAGAAGGGAAATTTTCCAGTGCTGTCCTGACCAAATTTCCTGCACTCACTAAAATCTCACCAAC
This sequence comes from Neoceratodus forsteri, assembly GCA_016271365.2. NCBI lineage: Eukaryota > Metazoa > Chordata > Ceratodontiformes > Ceratodontidae > Neoceratodus > Neoceratodus forsteri. The sequence goes on along the minus strand of CM057450.1, from coordinate 152,348,433 downwards.
AGCTTAATCTGGTTCAATTACAGTTGGTTTATATCTGTACCCCCCCCCCCAAGATGAGACAGAACATAGACGGTATTGTCATGCCCTCTCTTCCAAGTCAAAAAAAATTAAACAAGTAAATTATAAATTATTCTTTACGCAGCTGCTGGTTGACTGATTCCAGTTTCATTGGTCTGACTGAAAACTGAAGTTAGTCTAGTAGGTCACGGAACCTCTGACACCTATGAAGTTAGGAGTTTTTATGTGCTAGATGCATATGATACAAATGTCTGTAATAAGGTAGATAATCAGAATGGATGGAAAGAATGTGTGGGGATCTTAGGAAAGGGGTGGTCAGAAACATGGCAGCTGGGGTTCAGTGCCAACAAGGGCAAACCCATGCACCTAGGGCATAGGAACCACAGAAAAAAGAATTGGAGGGTTGAGGAACTGTCAGTCACTACACAGAAAAGGGACCTTGGGGTTATCATATCAGATATCCACAGGGTGGCAGGGCAGTGTGACAAAGCACTGAATAGGGCCAGTGTGATAGTGGCATGCATTGGGAGGGGTAGTTCCAATAAGATGAGGGAGGTGGTGTTGCCACTGTATCGCTCACTAGAGAGACCCCAACTGGAGTATTGTGTCCAGTTTAAGATGCCACACCTATGGACAGGGTGGAGGCAGTCCACAGGAGGACAACTAAAATAGTGCAGGGGTTGCACCAAAAGCTTTATAAGGAGAGACTCAGGGATCTCTGCATGTACACCTTGGAAGAGTGGAGTGCATGAGGGGATGTGACAGAGACCTACAAGTACCTCACATGAATGAAAAGGTTGTAGAAGAGGAGTCTCTTTCAAATGAGGAAGAGCACCAGGACCAGAGGCATGCAATGAAACTGAATGGGGGGAGTTTAAGATGGATGGGAGGAAGTACTTCTTCACTGAAAGGGTGGTAGACATCTGTAATAAACTGCCAACAGAAGTGGTAGAGTTGAAAACAGTAGGGGGCTTCAAGCATGCATGGGATAGATGTAAGATTAAGCAGGAACCATCTGGGCAGACTGAATGGGCAAAGTGGTCCTTTTCTGCCAACAAATGCTATTTTTCACTGTAGTCATGCTACAATTGTCTGGTTGGGATCTGACTATCATTACATACAGAAATGATTCATCCTCTTTATATCAAGTAGCACACTGTTTTAATCAGGCAAGATAATCTGAATACTAGAGCTGCAAGTTTACTTCCATTGGAAAACAGAAACACCTTGCTTTTCAGGCATTCCCTTCATACTGATTTTCACAACATTTGGGATTACTCTTTGTCACAAACACACTAAGCAGGTCAGGCACTCTGCTCCCAAAGTGCCAACCTCCAAGTGCAGTAATGTGAACAGTTAACAGAACAGGGTAACCCTCCTGTCTGCTTGTGGGTCTGAATCACCTTTGGTCTCAAGTTCTGGAGGAATTCAAACTGTGAACCTTATGCTAATGTACTCAAATGTACAGGCTCAGATAATCTGCTCTTCAGGGGATGCCAGATATCTTTCGCCTAAGGACACCTAACCAGGTATCCAAAATGAACCCTTCAAACTCTATAAAAGACCTTAGGTATATTCTTACCTTTTCCAAGTTTGGTAACATCATTAAGCCCTTGAACAGTTGTCAAATGTAACCATCTATATGTCACATGCAAAAAGAACTTCAAAGACACACCAAAGCAGTATTTTTAAATATAGATTTACTTAAAAATGGATAAAAATATGTAAAATGTAAACACAGAACAATATATCACAAAGCATATAATCACTTAAAAGAAAACAAAGAAAACTACATACAAACTCCTACCAACATACAGTTACTTTTTCTATCTAATGTAATACCTTCCTACAGTGCTTATAGTTAGATCTTGTTTCTTAAGAGTCCAAAAAAGAAGTGTGTCCAGTTGAAACACAGAATACAGTTTAAAATGATGTGTTCCACCTCTTTGATGATGTAATCTAGCTCCTCCTTTCAGAATATAAAAAATATACAAAACAGGATGTCCTATCAGGGAGTATATTAAATACTGTGACTTCAGCAAAAACTCATTTCCCAATATGACTCCTTAATTAACATTTTCTGTTTGATCTTGTGTGGGTCCTTTTTAAGTTTGCAGCCCTGCAATTCCATCAACCAGGTGTGATCTAGCTTTACAGGAATTGGCTTAATTATGTTCTGTCCTGTACTAAAATGCATATTTAGCTTCTGAACTTCAGAGGCAGGAGGTCATAAAAAAGCTATAAAATGCAACTGCTCAAGAAAGTTAATTACATTACAGAGACCTCCTGGTTTAATATATTTCCTGTCATTTCACTGAAACCTTGGGGGGCATCCATGGCACAACAGGATGTGTCATGTGAGCCCTCACATATCACATTCTATATTACAAAAATCATAGAACAATCATAACCAGCTGGCCAAGCACCACACTGTTAACTTTTGTTTTCACTGCTGCAGACCAGTCAAACTAGCTAACTTCAAAATCTGTCCTCCAATCCTCTCCGCATCTTTCCACACATACAGTACATACTGTATACTTCAAACAAAAACTATTGTATGCCAGGATCCTGCACCATTTTTTATGCTGTCTCTTGCCCAAGCCCAGCCAATTATGGACCTTAAATAATTAATTAATTAACTTACTTATTTATGTCTTTATTTATTTAAATTATTTACAGGAAAGAAATACTGGTGCATATCCATGCCTTGCCCTGTGATTTTGAGGGAGGGGACAATAGTAGTGAAGACCTTGCTAACTCGGTTGACTTCCCCCTTCTCTGCAAGCCCATGCAATGCTGATAAAAAAAATAACCATCTCCTGATTCTGTGTCAGGAGTCAATACTGTTTAGCCATTAATTTCCCGTTCCTTTCTCATCCCAAGGTCCTAACATGTCATAATCTAGTACATCCCTCCCCAATGCTGACCACTGACATTGGTGCCGGAACAATCTGAAAATGGTAGGGCCAAGAATGTAAGGGGTACATTCTCCCCTAGTAATAAATTAACAGAATTGCAAAAACTGGCAGGGCCACTTGTGAAAGTGGTAGGGCCATGGCTATAATGGCCCACCCTGTTCTCGCACCTGTGACCACTGAACCACAATTAGGGGGGACAATGGTAGTCAGAGTCACCAGGGTAAATCATCTGGGTCCACCTCTCTAACCTGCAGTACATGCTTGTCCCATCCATATATTTAATTTACCAACCATCAGCACAGCGGCGGCACAACACTGCCAATTGGTGTTGTACTGTTTCTGGGGGAACTAGTGTTTTCTGTGGGGAACTTCACCCCCACACCCCCCTTGAAGGGGCTCTGCCCTATGCACCTCCCACACTTAAATTAACCAACTCTGAGTAGGAGTTGGTTTGGGAAGGGGGCATACACACTGGAAGCTACAGTGTCAGGAACCCAGCAGACCATCACAGCAGACTGCTGAAAATGTTGCTGTGATGGTCTTCAATGTATTCCCATCGCTGTTGTGATGTGATACCCATATATTGAGCACATGCCCAGGCAGGAAGACTACAAAGTGTGTGACTTAATCCATGATGCTGATGCACCTGTTCCACACCCTCTCTGCCCCCCCCCCATCCCAGCACAGGATTAGCTTAGTTATAAGACTATTTTACACTGCAAAATAGGAAGGGGGGAATCCAAATGAGCTAACCTGGCAAACTTATCTGCTATTTGCCCTTTCACCTAAAATAGTGGATTTGGAAATCAGTGATGAAACCATCTACTACTGTTGAATACGTTATGTTAAATAGTGGGGATGCACTAGGGAGGAACATTGATGGACCTATTGTATGGTGTCAACTCCTGGCAAAGTGCCAGAGGCTGATGATTTTTTTTTTTTATCAACAATTTATGGGATGACAGGGGAAGGGGACTTGGCTGTACTAAGCTATCTTGACTACTATCATGCCCTTTTCCTAAGTTGTGGACTTGGAAGAAAAGGAGTCCAACTACTAACTAAATTTCTGTATTTGGGGGCCTAGGAAGAGTGGGCTAGGGAGTGTGAACAGCTTAAAAAGATGATGTTGGTTCCTGCCGTAATATATGTAGGTGGAGGAAGGCAGGGGTGATGGAAGGCAAGAAATAGCTGGAATAAGAATGGGGTGGCCAAAGCACAAGCCCTGGTCACCTGTGTAGGGTTATGACATATATTTTCTTTTAAATGGTTTCAGTTTTTTCCTAGCAAACTATGAACCTAGATGGACTATAGTGAACTTTGCTTGGTTTGATATTTGGAATTTACAAGATTGAACTTTGGGAGGATCACCTACACCCACTAACTGTTTGCCCATAACAGGTGATACGGTGACTTGATAAGTTTCCTAAATATATGGATAGCAACCATTTGGTCAGATAATTTTACTTTTAATAGATGAGATTGGAAGTTCTGTGGTAACCAAATAATAAAGGCCCAGTATTAAACAGGCAAGTATGGGTGGATCTCAATTTGCTGTTTGTGTACAAACATATTTTTTTTTATTTTCTGTTTACAGCAGTAAATTAGATGGTTTCTGGCTATTTCTGCTGACTCCAAAGCTGGCATGTGCTCTAATCAGAAATCCCAGAATCCCCTGCAGCTGATGTCAGAGCTGGGTCACAGCAGTTGGAGATTCAATAGCCTGCAGTGAATGTTAGGGTTTTTATAAGCTCTGGTCTTCTGTTTGCAGGTGCCGTAATCCTCCCAGAGCTAAACACAGTCACCAAGGACTGTATTTAGCCCTTGGAGAACAGCGGAACTGGCAAACATCTAATCAGAGGCTAACATGCACTGCTGGCTATTGAATCTCCCACTGTTCTAGCCCAACTGTGATATCAGCTGAGGGCATTCTGGGATTTCTAGTTACAACAAATGTTAGCTTTGGGGTAAGCAAGATCAGCTAGCTATGATGTACTATAATGCAGCAAAAAGTAAGTCAAACAAGCATTTGACACTGCTGAATGTTATCTTGCAGGCATTGGCATTGGTAGTGCAGGAGTTAGAGAGAGATGCATAATAGGAATAGCAGTGAAGTATTGAACTGACGCCAACTCCACCCCCACCCTGCAGAGACTGACAGGTGCTGGGGTATGCCTTTCGGTCATCGGCCATAACGCTCATGCCATTTCACCTCACCCCACCCTGCAGACACCGACAAGTGTTGCGGTGTGCCTTGGGGTCTTCAGGCTTTACACTCACCCTATTCCATAAAGAAAAATGCTGAGATCGGTACAGCATAGGAGAATGGCGTGAACTTTGGGTATGAAGACTCCAAAGCACATCTCGATGCCTGTCACTGGCTATGGGGTGGGGGTGGGGGTTTAATGGCATAAGCATTACAGCCGACGATCCCAATTCACACCCTTGATGTCTGTCAGTCTGTACAGGGTGGGGCGTTATAGTTGGAAATCATAACACCCTGGGAGTTTGTTGGTATTTTCACTCCAATTTTCAACATGGGCTTTTTTGTGACCCCACTTCATGAATGGTGGCATTATCAGTTGATTAGCTGAGAGGTGATTTTGCACAGCGACTGCACCATTTGGCACCAACAGGTGCGAAAACACATTTTGGGCAGGATGTGAAAAATGACAGCTGTACTGTTCATGAGAAGGTGTAAAAAAATGACAATGTTGAAAATCTGGAGTGAAAATATGAAAAATTTGTGAAGTCAAGAGCATGCTTGAAAACTGCGCAACACATGCCCGTAACGCAATTGTGTTGGGGATTGTTTTAACCACATTTTCAACAGAGGCATTTTGGGACATCCCCTTATGAACAGTGGCACAGTGATTTTGTTACTCTGTCCCGAAAGTTGATTTCCCCACAGCGACCGTGCCTTACTGTGCCACAGGTGCAGAAACACATTTTGGGCAGGATGTAAAAAATGACAGTTATACTATTACATAGATACATAGATACATAGACAGTGTCAGCAGATAAGGGCCTATGGCCCACCCAGTCTGCCCATTTGAGCTTGTAAGTTCAGTTTATGTTTTCCTAGAAGTCTGTTGCCCCTTACCCCTGACCTCCAGAATTCCTTTATGTCTAACCCATGCATTCTTAAATCCTGTGATTGTTTCAGCCCCCACCACTTCCTCTGGCAGGGTGTTCCACTTGTCCACCACCCGTTCTGTGAAGAAATTCTTCCTCACGTTTCCTCTGAATCTTCCTCCCTCCAACTTCATCCCATGCCCTCTAGTCCTGGAACATCTTTTTTGTTTAAAAATAGTGTATTCCTGCACCCTGTTCCTATCTGTGAGATACTTGTATGTCTCTATCATATCCCGCCTGTCCTCCAGGGAGTACATGTTCAGTTCCTTCAACCTGTCCTCATAGGACTTGTGATGCAATCCATGCACCGTCTTTGTTGCCCTCCTCTGAACCTTCTCTACCGTGTCTATGTCTTTACGTTGGTAAGGTCTCCAGAACTGTACACTGTACTCCAGGTGGGGCCTCACTAGTGTCTTGTATAGTGGAATTATGACCTCTCTTTTCCTGCTGGTGATGCCCCTGCCTATGAATCCCAGCATCCTATTTGCTTTGCCTGCTGCCTTGTCACACTGTTTCCCTACCTTGAGGTCATCAGAGATGATAACCCCAAGATCCCTTTCCTGCTTGGTGCATGCTATATCCTCACCCCCAACTGATATATTGTGCCAGGGTTTTGTGCCCCATATGCATTATCTTGCACTTCTTTGCATTGAATTTCAACTGCCAAATCCTGACCATTCTTCAAGTTTCTGCAGGTCCTTCTCATTCTGTCTACACCCTCTGGTGTGTCTACTCTGTTACAGAGCTTTGTGTCATCAGCTAACAGTGAAATTCTGCCTCTAGGTCCTGCGCAATGTCACTGATGAAGATGTTGAATAGGACCGGTCCCAGCACTGATCCCTGTGGTACCCCACTGGTCACTCTTTCCTCTGTGGAGTGACAGCCATTTACCACCACCTTCTGTGTCCTGCTGCCCAGCCTGTTACCCACCCGCCACACTACTGTCCTGCCCACACCCATATTCCCCAGTTTGTGTAATAGTCTTCTATGTGGCACGGTGCCAAAGGCCTTGCTGAAGTCCAGATAGGCCATGTCCACTGCCCTCCCCTGATCCTCCTCCCTAGTCACTCAGTCAAAAAATTCAACGAGGTTGGTCTGACATGACCTCCCTCTGGTGAAACCATGCTGCCTTGGGTCCTGTAGTTCATTGACAACCAGATGTTCCACCAATCTCTCCTTCAGTAGTGCTTCCCATGATCTTCCCCACTACAGAGTGAGGCTGACTGGTCTGTAGTTCCTGCTTCCTCTTTGTTCCCACTTTTGTATAAGGGGACTACATCTGCTGTCCTCCAGTCTTTGGGTACCTCCCCTGTTTCCAGTGATCGGCTAAACAGGATAGCCAGAGGTTCAGCCACCACCTCTCTTAGTTCTTTAAGGACCCTGGGGTGCACCCCATCTGGCCCCATTGCTTTATCAACTCTTATTACTTCCAGTTCCTTCAGGACCCTTTCTCGTGTAAAGGGACTTGTGTCCATTTCTGCACCATTCTCACCCCTTGTACTCCCTTCAGACCCATTACCCTCCTTTTCCTCAGTAAAGACTGAGCAGAAATACCTGTTCAATATGTCAGCTTTACTGTTGTCATCCTCCACACTGCCCCCATCCTCCCCCTTCAGTATCACTATCCCTCCCTTTGCCTTTCTTTTTTCACTTATGTACCTGTAAAAGGTTTTGTCCCCTCTACCCACTGATTTTGCAATGTGTTCTTCTGTCTGAGCTTTGACTTCCCTTACTGACCTCCCTGCCTCCCTTTGCTTCTCCTGGTACTTCTCCCTATCCCCTTCTGCCTGTGTCTTTTTGTATTGCCTGAATGCGGTCTTTTTGGCTTTCACTTTCTTTGCTACCTCTTTGGAAAACCATAATGGTCTCCTCTTCCTTTTCCTCTTGCTAACCTGCTTAATACATAATTCTGTTGCTCTTGTAATCCCCATTTTAAATACTGCCCACTGTTCCTCAACCCCTGATTCCTGCCCCATTCCCCTTAATGCCTCTTTCAAGTATCTCCCCATTTTCCCAAAGTCTGCCCAGCTAAAATCCAGGATACATGTTTTTGTGTGGTTTGGTTCTGTCCTTTCTGTGATTTCAAACCACAATGACTGGTGGTCACTGTTCCCCATTCATAAGAAGGTGTGAAAAAATGGCAATGTTGAAAATTTGGAGTGAAAATATTAAAAATTGTAGAAGTTACAAGCATGTGTGGAAACTGTGCAGTGCACACTTGTAACCCAGTCACTATTTGGAATTTTTTCACCAACTTTTCAACATGGGCTTTTTGGGACTCCAATTCATGAACAGTGGCACTGTCATTTCATTAATTGGTCCCGAAAGGTGATTCGGTGCAGTGACCGCAAAATCACCTCTTGGGACCAAGTAATGAGATAACAGTGCATGTGTTCATGAGGTGGGGTCCCAAGAACCCCATGTTGAAAATCTGGTACCAAAATTCCCAAACATGGCTGAGATATCAACCTAAGTTGAAACCCTGAATGCCTGCCATTATAAAGCTTACCACATTTTGTTCAGTTCCCGGATGACTTTTGAAGAGTTCAGATATGTTCCCACTCCACAGAAGATCACAGCACAGGCCCTCCAGAGATAAGTATGGGATGAGGTGGGGTGCACGGGGTGGGTGCAGGTTGGGGAGGGGTGTGGAGGCACTACGAGGCACCATTTTTTTACAGGTAAAAAAAAAGAAACTGGACTTTGGGGGGACAGTTTTCTTTATTTACAGGTAAAGAAAAAATATTTTTGGCACACTTAAGTGTGCTCCCAGTATGCCACGAGTTTGGTGGGGACATGATGCCGACAGGGATTGGGCACCCCCGTTGACAAAGAAAGTGTGTGTGTGTGTGTGTACATGATGCTGATGGGGATTGAGCACCCCGGCAGCAAACAAACTGAATGGGGGGCATGCCAACATAGGGATTGGGCATCCCTGATGTCTGCTTTGTGGGGATTGTGTGGCGGGCATCAGGAGCCACCATATTTATTGCAATGTTTCACCAGGAAAGGCACATAATGGAGCCTTGACATCTGATGCTCCAATGAGGAGCAGCAGATTTCTTTCAAGGTTTTGGCTCTCTTTGATGTTTTACATCATCACTAGCATGCTCACTAATTGGTGGCTGAGGGACGCACCCACTAAAGAGTTCCCTGCATTCGCCAACACTGACATACCTCTGAATGTGCTACTACCACAAGATGTTGCTTGTGCATGTGCAAGACAACATAAAAAGAAATTGCACACAGAATGCAAATTGGGACCAGACCCACACTTGAGTGTGGGGCTCTGGATGATGACTGTTTTCCTTTAAATGGAAGGCCTGCAGCATGGTTCTAGGATACTATGGGCTATCCAAGCTCTTTTTATGAGCAGAAAAAATAGACTATCATATTCCCACAAAATCCCTTGTTCTCCAGTTTACAAAACAGCATTTTCCTGGCCAAGTCATCTATGTCACTATCTATAAGCTAACTATAATGCATATAAATAAAACACTAGAAAAACAGCATAATACAAGTAATCCAGACCATTACATTAAATTACAGTAATGTAAACCAAACATATGGGAACACAAATAAAGACCTTTGACAGGGTACTTGCATCTTAGCATTTGAAATCATCCTTAATAAGCTGCTGATGCCTCAAGGAAAACTTTGAAAAACATGATATTTAGGTACACTTCACCTTGTATTCCATATATCTTCAATAGACTTCAACTTTCCATTATTTAGTAGTGAAGAAATGTGCATACAAACTGGATCTTTATCCCTTAGAGCTCACATGCCTCTAGAGCTTATTCCCTACTTCAAGTCATAATCCTCTACTGTGACATCACAATCTGTTGCCTTGGGAATGACTGTGATGTCACAAGCAGAGTATTATGACCTCATGTAGGGAATAAGAAACAGATTAACTCTTCAGTAGCCAATGTGCTGTTTCATGCAGATTATCTTTGGTAAATGATGGGAAGGATAAATACAGAACTAGTGTGAAATAAAAGCTGAATTGTTTCCATATATTGTGTTTTGTTAAAGTTTTCCTGCAGGTGTCTGCTGCTCCTTAACTAAAATTACTTTAAAAACAGTCACATCAAATTCTCTGAGAGGAGGCCGGTCAATGTTCCAGTGACGAACATTTTATGTCATTCCACCAGTGCATTGCAGGAGTTTGTTTTGTCAATAAAAACTTACAGTCCTGACCTCAGCAATACTACAAGCATCTACCCTGATGATCAAGGACAGAAAGGAATGATGGGAGTGGGCCAGGTGGCTAACTTTTAAATTTTAAACGCCTATTGTTTTGCAAATCTATGCTATGTAACCAAAAACACAATGTATGTCTTTATGTGACGAAGTACCTTTGGAAATGAGCCTCTGGCTCAAAGGTTGTAAACTGATTCTTAGAAATAAATAAAATAAATAAAAAACTATATTTTGCTAAACATGGTAGACTGGAAATGAGTTGGGATTGTGACAGTGTACCCAGTGCATTGCAAAGGATAGGTATGTGCACACTCATGGCCATGGCCATATATGGGTTGTTGTGAAAACACTGCAAGATGTTTGTAGCACTTAAGGCCAGAATTGACCACCAGTGCTCCTAAATTCTGGAGCTGTGATGGTCATAGATTGAAACACAGGGGAGGTGGGCTGTCATATTGCCATGGGCTGGTAACTGGCATAACACACTTCAGTGCTGCCACTGGCCTATTACAAATATGCCACAGGGCTTTTATCATTTTGTCTCACTTTATGTCCTTCATCACACAGAACTAGGCCTTTAGACCACAGAAGCCCTATTCACTTCAGGAATTCCTGGATATGCTCCTGTAGCTGAAGTAATCTTTCTTTATCATTGGTATTGCATTTACTCTCAGAGATGGAAACAAAAAGTTGCCAGTAAAATAAATAATCTGTACCTTTTACAAAAACTGCAGAGTCATAGATTACTTATCTATAAAGTACTTGCCATTTTCAGAATATACAACATACAGTATACAGGCAACAAATGAGGAAATACAGAACACACTAGGGAAATCAAAACAAACAGGTTGTATACAAATGAAGTGCAAGTACCAATACCTAGACTGGACTAAATTCTAAATTCTTACCACTAAGGTCTTTGAAAAGTTCTTTACCCACAGCTCCACACAGGAATTGAGACAGACCCCTCTTAGTTGTAGGATCAAACAGCATTCACACAACACTCTTCTGGTCCCAGGCCTGATGGATCAAATCTATGTTCACATCAATATAAAACAATTCTCTGTGACAGAATTCCACAAGGTTTCACAACCCTCTTGTTACACAAGAGGCCAGGTGGTCAAACCAGAGAGGATGCACCCCTCCACTTGTGGAAGCCTCTGGAATTTAACACACTTCAGGGATATATGATATTTAAATAAATGGCAGTTCTCGCAGAACAATTACATTTCCCATTAGTATTTGAACAGGAGCTGGGTAAATTTTGTTTCTCACAAACTGGCCTATTCATTATAACCCAGCATTGGATGCACTGGCTTTATCCATTCATGATGTTCCTATGACCATCAGAGAAGAACAGACATGGTAGGAGGGCACAGTGAGGATTGCTCAGTAGGGTGCTAGAGGTATGTGGCAATGGGGTTGGGATAGGACTCTGGTACAGAGACGTTGAGCATGATCCATGCATTACATAATGCCATGTGATTGGCATTTTACCATGCATTGACTCCTGTGCCTGTTGCAGTCTAACCTTTCAGGGTGGTGCAGACACCAGTTTTTTGACACCTAACATTCAGACTTTGCAATCTGCGTAGTGATGCTGGGTGACACTGTCATGGGAAGGGGGGTCTCCACTCCCTGCCACCAGCAAGGAAGTTCAGGATAATCCCTTCTTTCAGAAAAGTATGCATAAGATTCCATTTCAAATGGTTCCATAAGGTAAGTCCTGTTATTCCTACATGATATCATCTCAATAGGCTATTTTCTCCATTCTAAATATTATGTTGGTATCAGATCATTAGATACCAGACTAACTCACCTTTTACACCTTTCCTATAGGTATATTGGATGTATTTTAATCCAGAAACAATATCTCTGTTTACCTGTAATAAAAAGACAGAACTGCTGTCAAATTCTGATCAAACCTGATGCGGACATGACAAGTCAAAATAGTCTGAGCTGTTATCCAGTAATATTGTTGACTTTCCATATTACAATCAAACCCAAGGAATATAATACTATCTGGATAAAATTGTTATATTCTCAAATATGGAACTTTATTAATGTAAGAGTGTGTTGTACAGTAGCTTGTGAATAACCCACCTTAAGATGTGAAGGTTCTTAGCCATGTTCATCCCCTGACACAAGTTATTGAAAGGTGGAGCAAAGTTCTTAAGATTCTGGTGCATTGGGTACTGGGAAATAGAGGAGTGAGGAAACCCCTCCAGGAGAGTGAGTCATAAGTCTGCTATGGTCACAGGTTTGTAAGCAGCTAACACCAGGCAAAGGAGTGTTTCTCCTCCTGGCTGCAATTGACAGTGCACCAGGGGTATGGCAACGGAAGCCCTGGGGCAGGCATGGATTTCTGTGTGTATTAACATACTCAAAGACCCAAGACAGTCAACCTCACTGCCACCATCCAGCTATGACCTCTGCTAGCCAGTTGGACAATCATCCACACTTCAGCCTGGTGACCAATGGGGATCAGATGAGTACCATTGAGTGGGTATAGACGTTAAGGCACTGCACACCTCTATCCAACATAATGACAGGCTTTTGGCTGTTGCTAAGTGGTTGGAGAAGTCACCAGGCAAAGAAAATATTTCTGTGAACTTAATTTTGAAGGGTCTTAGGTTTATACTAGAGCACAGTTTCTTTATAATTTGCAGTTCCTTCTACCAGCAATGTAGTGACACTGCATTGGCAGCCTTATGATCCCCATTATGTGAACTTATTTTTGGACGAGTGGAAGGACACCACCATTTTTAGTAATAACTCAGATGCAGACTACATCATCATCTGTGCATACTGAATTGATGGTGGTGTCTGTGCATGGGATGGTGGCCCTTATAGGACACTAAAGTTTCAGGATTGGCTAAAAAAAAAAACTGAATCTGAGATTTACTTTTACATCCAACGGAAGTGAATTAAATTTGTTGGGCATTACCATGATGGTACCCTGGGCAAGTGGTGAAAACAAAAGACTTTCTGAAATCCACCTCAACAAATATGTTACTGAGAAAAGAAACTGCCCACCCACCTTCTTTGGTAAGATCTAGCCACTACAAACAATAACTTCAGGTATACAGAAATTGTTCTGAAATGCAAAAAACTTTTAACCAGTTTAAAGAACTAACTGAGAGTTTTGTGAGCAGAGGATTTAGTAGAGACACACTGAAAATTTCTAAACAGCATATGCACCAGCTTCAGTGTGTTACTTTTTTACAGGAGACTTATCTCCTTGAGAGTAAGGGTAAAGTATTTCAGAGACAGAATATTATTCAAGTTTTCGCAGCTGTGGAAAGCACAAATAGTAGGGGGAACCAGTGATGATAGTGATTATAAATGAACGACTGTAGAAACAGTGACTCATTTATAGCACTATCATCATCAGCTACTCTGCAAAGATAACAATGCTATAGCGTGGAAAGTGACTGGAAGGGGATAGGGATAGGGAGGTGTAAGGAAGGGATAGGAGGGAGGGTTTGTATGGGTAGGGGATCGTGCTATAGCTGAGTTAGTCCTGTGGTGTAGTGGTGAGGGTGGTTGTCTATGGTGCAGCAGGCACTGGGTTCAGGACCTGCTGGGAGCAATTGTTTTGCCGCTGTATGTGGTGCTGTTTTTTTTTTTTTCCTGTCCGTTTTGCCCCTCCTTGACATGCACACCCCCGAGTTAACAACTTAGTCAGAGGCATGGGGCAGCTCACCATAAGAGTGGGCACGGGGCACAGCCCCTCAAAAAATACTTAAAATAGCAAGAAGTCGGGTCGTGGGTTTGTATATCTCCGAAATGCTTTTTGGCAATATACATTTGCTATGATAGCGATCGCTGTATTGCGATCGCTATCATGACATGGAACCATAGTGGGGGTGGCAGTTCTTTTTTCAAGGAAAAAGCCTACTTCATATGTCTGCAATATTTGAAAGACCCATGTTGGAGATATATCTTTCTTTGGAGGACCCTCAACAGCACAGTGGTTTTGCTTGGGTGTATCTATGGACCCAACTCTGACACCCCTTCCTTTTTTACCAAGTTGGCAGCCTTGCTTACTCCCTTCCTTTCTCTTTCTATGCTCATAGGGGGAGACTGGAACCTCTCATTCACTCGTGACATGGATTGGATGGATAGGCTCTGGGCTGGCTTGTTCCCTGCTCAGCGCTCCCTCCTGGAGATGATTAACCTCTGTGGTTTGTGTGATCCTTGGCAGGGAATGCACTTTTTATTTCCCAGTCCATAGCTATTCATCAAGGATCGATTATTTTCTTGTCAGCCAAACTCTACTGTTGGGGGGGGGCTGGGCTGTGAGATAGCCCCTAGGGTCATTTCTGACCACTCCTTTGTTTGCAGCAAATTTTCTCTATCACCCCACATGTGAAACAGACCCTATAGAATTTGAATAATCAGTTACTGAAGAAAGAATATGTTGTAACCCATATCAAAGGGCAGATTGAATTATTCACCTCCAGCAACATGGGCTCAACAGAGAAGCCAGGCTTAGAGTGGAGTGCACTAAAGTGTTTTCTCCAGGGCAAATTTATTTGCCTCACATCAGTTAGGAAACATGAATGAGAACAGGTAGCAGAGGATTTGCTTTCCCATATTAGGGACTTGGAGAAAAACCTGTCCCTCACCTCCCTCGAATCTCTCTGTCAGGAGCTTGTAATATTATGGGATCAATATGATGAGCTACTGTGTGAGAAGCTGGAGTTTGCAATTCTTAAAACTCATGCCAAATATACTGACCAGGGGGAAAAGGCAGGCCGTATGCTGGCTCTTCATTTTAAGAAGCAAGAGGCCTCTCGGCTGATAACTGTCATTCAGTCATCAGCAGATGGTTCATTAAAAATGTCTCCTAAAGATATTGTGGCTGAGTTTGAGCAGAATTGCTGCATCCTTTATGGCCCAATGCTTACCCCACTTTTCCACAATCAGTTACTAATTATCTAGCCTCCATCCCCCTCCCCACATTGAACTCAACATTCTCTCTCCTCATTGCTCCACTAACAGAAACCCAAGTTCTCTTGGCCATCTGAACGTTAACAACAGACAAGGCACCGGGCCCTGATGGATTCTCCCCGAGTTTCTACTAACTTTTTGCTGTGAAACTTGTGCCCTGGTTGTATCCATTCTATCAGTATATATTCACCTCCAGATTATCGGATCACTCCCTCCTAGAAGCCCTGATAGTGTTACTCCCTAAGTCAGATAAGGCATTGGAGAAAGTCATGACATATAGACCGATCGCATTCCTTAATTATGATATTAAAATCTTAGCTAAGATTCTGGCTACCAGAGTCAGACAGGTTTGGTCGGGGCGTATTGATCCTGAGCAGGTGGACTTTATGGCCACCCACTCCTTGTCAGACCACGTTCGTAAACTCACTCACATCTTCTCTGCATCTAGGGACTCCAACACACCAGTGGTCTTGGTTTCCCTAGATGCAGAGAAGGCTTTTGATAGAGCTGACTGGCAATTTTGGCTTCTTTACTCATCCCCTAGTGCCTGCATATATTGCAATGGCATTTTTTCTTCCACTTTCTCTTTATATTCGGGCACTAGATAGGGATGTCCCCTGTCCTCTCTTTTTATTTAATCTCTACTTAGACCAATCAGGACCTTACGGGGGTGCACATAGGTTCTCGGGAGCTGACATTTTCTGCCTATGTGGATGACATCTTACCTCACTTATCGAACCCAAAAACTGCCATCCCTGCTGCCCTAGATACTGTCTACAAATATAGTTCAGTATCAAACTACAGGCTTAACCAGTATAAAACCACAATAATCCCATTAACCTCCAGAGTCCTTAGAGCTGAGATTGTGGAATTTGGTATGTCCTGATCTCCTAAGTGCCTTAAATATCTGGGAATATTTCTCTCTAGGAGTGAAACCCAAATGAAAAAACTTAAACTTACTGACCTGGTCTCCACTCTCCAACAAGATTTGTTAAGATGGAGGCTGCTACCCCTGTCTCTCTGGGGTAGAATTAATCTTATCAAGATGAATGTTTTGCCTAGTCTTTATTACAGTAGTAACATGTTAAATTTCTGGCTCCTTCTCTCTTGGTTTAAGAAGATATACACTTTAATTTCTGAATTTATATGGTCAGGCAAACCTCCAAGACATGCCTACAACAAGTTGGCAGCCCCCAAAGATCACAGGGATCTTCAGCTTCCACATTTTGGTCTTTATCACTGGGTCAGTCATGTGAGTAAATACATGTATCTGAGGTGGACTTGTCCAACTCCAGGTGCAGACTTGTCTTTTTATTTCCCTATCTGGCTGGCCCTGGAATAGGACCTGAAAAGGAAATCTGGTTTATCCCCTCAGACCCTAATGTATGCTGCTCCCTGGGAGTTGCCCGCTGCACTTCATAAGTCACTCATTGGACTCTCGACCAGTGTTCACTCCCAGTTGTGTTTGTTTCTGAAATACAATCATAGGAAAGACCTTTCTCAGCTGGCTTTCTGAAATCCTAATTTTAAAATAGGTGGGACAGCTATTTCAGAGGCTTGGTTGCTTCAGTTTGTAGATGTGAAAGTGTGTAACATTAAAAAATAAACTGGCACCTTTATTCAATAGTTGAAGTGAAGTTAGAAGCATTTGAAATGTGACTGACCAAGAAAGAGAGGGATGGTGATTATGAGTCGGCGATTTACAATTTTTTGTAGTCATGCCATTATTTGTTTTGCTGTGACAGTTACAGTAGCCTGCTTTCTATATTGGGAGTCTGTTACATGAGCATTTAAGGCCTGGCATGCGCTAACTCCCGATACAGAAAACAGACTGTGTGAAGCTGGTAGGCAGTTAAAAAAAATGGAGCATACACAAGCCATTTTGAGCATTGAAACCATAACAAAACACACAAAAGCCATTCTTAGGATTTAATGATTTATTTAACAGGTAAAATTGAAAGAAATTCTTTTCCTATCTCCTTTAAGGGTAACAAGAACATAGCTCACCTCTCTCTCTTACTCAACACAGAAGGGGTTAAAAGTACAGGATGATCAAATCCAACTACATTGCTCCTGTCCCTCAGTTCACGTATAAGGGGGTGAAATGAAGGAACGGTCTTAGTTGTATTTGGCTATGTACAGTAACATATCTGGTTGGGTATCCAACAAGACTTTCCCCAGTCACTCAGTCCACATGTGACAGGTTAACATAAGGGAAATCAAATCTGGCTACGTAACCCAAGTCACCACCAGTATTTGTGTAAGGGGTACAAGGCAGCCAACCCCCCAAAACTTGAATCATGCCATCATCCACTCATTTGTAAAGGGTGAGGAGATGGCTCTGAATCTCAATAACCTCTATGTGAAAATACATATATATATATCATTTCCAAAGCTTTATTTCCCTAGCGGGGATGTGCAAATAAAACAGTATTTTTCCCCTACTGTAGCACCTGTGTGGGGAGGAACTGACGATACCATCCTATAAGATGCACATGCACATTAAGTATACAAATAGAAATTCAGGTTCCTCTGTTCACACCAAAGGCAGCAATAGGGAAGACAGATGGGAGCTGGTTTTGCCCACATATCCCAACCCCAGTGGTCGGTAGTTTAACCACTATCCACATTTCAGTATAGACTGAGGTGCAACACCCATATATGTGGAGAAAAACACAGCACCTACCTACAGTACAGTACATACTGTAGATAAGGAGCAGCACCATATAGTACACACACCAGGACAACCTCCTATCACCAGAGGAGCAGTACTTGTTGTAGAAGAGTAACAGGCAAACTACATTACTTGGAAGTAAAGAAACATTTCCTTCCAGGCTGAAAGATGATTGAAACAAGGGATTTGTCTTTCTCCTTTAGTGGAGAAAGTATTTATCTTGCTGCTGTCTCATTTGTTTGCAGAGGATGGGCTGACAGAATGGAGCCGGTCAGTTCATAAGACTGAGAGCTGCATTGATTTAAGCCGCTCTGCTTTCAGAAGCACATTTCAGTCTCAGGAACTGATTGGCTCCTTTCTGGCAGGTCATCCTCAGCAAATAAATTAAATTTCAGCAAATGAAATACTTTATCCAGTACAGGAGAAAGAGAAACCCCATGTTTCATTCATCTTTCAGCTAGAGATGGGCAAAGTGGCCCCAATTCGCTCCACAAAGTGAATCGCAAAGCGAAAGCAAATTCGCAGAGTGGTCCACAGTGTGAAGTGGAATACTTCTTGTTATGGTGGGTAACGTGAAGTCCATTGAAAACAATGACTTCGCATCAAGGACCCTGGTTTTCCATTTTTACTGGTAACACCAGTAAAATCATGGAATCCTGCTTGGTTTGTGGATTTTGAATTCTTGTACCGGTGCCTCATGGAAATTGCATGTCACTGCACAGAATTCCTAAGATTTCAACATCTTTTTTAATTTTTTTATTTTCTCTTTCTATGCCCCCTTCTCACAGCATCAGTCTCTACTTTTCAGAGATCCCTAGGCTGTGTATCCCCTAGCTTCTCCCATGTAATGCTCGTGAGCTCCTGTGGGCCTGCCCCCATCCTGCCTGGGTTGTACACCCAGGTGGGAAGGAAGGGGACCCCAGGTCACCCCTCCACATTCCCTTAGTGTGCGTCGGGCAGCCCAGTGGGTCCCTCATGGAGCCTGGATATGAAGTCTGGGGCAGCTGCAAAAATGCTGGGAAATTGTGAGAGTTCTACTATAGACCCTGAGTGCTTCCAATAAATCCTTTGCTGTTTTCTGCATCATAAACTACTAAATGAATACACTGACACTTGAATATGTTTTAAATATAAAGAAAAAAGTATGTTCCTAAAATGAATCCTAAATGGATAAGATGTGTTGCCTCTCTTCCAAAACTTAAAAACATCTGCTTCAGACAGTGCTAAATAGATTATATGTAGTGAGCCACAGAAAATCAATATTAAATAAATCCAGAATAAACAAATTTTGTCTGTTTCTGGATGTAGAATAACGACGCCTGATCAAAAGCTATTTACAGTGCTCTGTCAACTATACACCCAGTTTGGTGTAAGAAAAAATAAGCAGATGGAGTGGCAAAGTGTTTAATGTTCATAATTTGCACTGTAGGTATTGTGCACTGTTATTGAAATCATAAATTAAAACATATATGGGTGTTGTTATGGCTGGCAGTATAGCCTAGTGGTTAGAGTAACAAACAGTGATTGAACTGGGTACATCCAGCAGACTTGGGTTTGATTCCCACAACTTACACTTGCATACTGTGTGACTCCAAGCAAGTCATTTAACCTCCCCAGTGCTCCTGGGTCACCCCTGAAAATGGGCAGTTTTGCTTAGTGGGCCTTACCTGGTTTACAAAGAATATAAAAAAAAATACCAGTATATGTTTACTACATCATACAGTAGTCAGGGTACCCTGTAATTTACTTGAGTTTTACTCTGACTGCAATGATTTTGTATAGGTAAAGATAACTGTTCAGATACATTTTATGTGTTTTATAAGCTTGTGTTTAGACTTTAGTCAGGTTTGTATTGTATGTTAGCATCTAGGTTGTAGATTGCTAAGTGCAGGATCACTGTCTTATTCAAGTTTATTATCAACAGGTCCATTCAAAATCCTCAGTTGTTTGAATGAAAACTAGTCTGAATGAAAGTATGTTCACAAGGAAAAAACTGCCTTACTACTTATGAAAAGACTTCACAGTCAGCACCCCATTTAGGTGAATGGGATCATTTGCACCTTTTCTCCCACCTGCTGTTTCAGTCTCTGTGACAACAAAAGGTTTTCTGATAGACTGCTTCAACAAAAAGCAAATGTTAAGTATTTAAGTGTACTTATGTTTGGCCAGTGGATTTTGAAAGCACAGTAGATGACATACAGAAGGTAAGACCCCAGGGGCTGTATGATGCTGGTGGGCAGAGTGGTGCTCAATTCACATCTGAACAATGACATGAAAACTGAGAGACACCCTTTTCATGAAGACCAAGTAAAATAAAGCATCCACATGTTTGGGAGATGCATGATTTTCCATTTAAAGGTCCTCCACTAATCACTTGTGGATTTTTTAGGTGAAGACACTTTATTTCAAAGAAGCAAATGCAGGCATTTTTTTTTGCTCCTCCTAGCCCCTTGCCATCCAGTCCTTCAGGCCTGCCAAGGCCCCCTACCACCACTACTGAGTCCCGACCACATCCACTGCCTCTTACTGTCATGCTACAAGGTAACCTGAAGTAACCCTTCATCGGGTGGGCCCCAACCCCTGCGGGAGGATATCAGGGGAGGAGAATCGCTCCAAAGAGCTTCCTGTGTATCCTAGGCACAGAAGGGGTCGGAATGGACACTTGTGTCTGGGGTTTCAAGCATATGAAGGGACCAGCAACCATTCTCCAGTTGGCCAGCAGGTGTTTTCCCATTATCTTGGGAGCATGACGGGCCACATGATGTAAAGGCACAAGCCGACGTCCATCACACTCCCTCCTGTAATGAGGGCCGACATGTTGACATGCTTCTGGCCTCCACCAGGGGCCAGCAAATGCTGAGCCGTGAACACACCCTCCTCCCTCCCTCCTCCCAGGAGAAGGCAAGTGATAATTGGACACTCAAGCCTTCACCCCCGGCCGGCCCTCCAACACCCAAGTCTGTTCCTGAACATGGGTCAACAGTGTCACAGGCAGAAATCCAATTCAGGCAGTTAAATGATAGGAAAAAAACAAAGGTGATCCACCTTAGTGGTGGTGGTTCAGATTAATTCACATCTGAGTTCTAACAAGCAAAGAGACCAAGTTATTTGTAACTTGTGCATGTGGGGTGTGGGTGTTGAAGAAAGGCAATCATAGTGCTGTAACTTCTACCATCACTCCTGAGGGTTGGGGACTGCATTGTTGCTACTGCCATCACACCTGAGGGTCAGTGGCTGTAGTGCTTCTGCCATTACCACTGGTGGATGGGGAATGTAGTACTGCTGCCGTCCCACTTGAGGGATGGGGCCCATAGTGCTGATACTGCCATCACACCTGAGGGTAGGGAATGTAGTACTTCTGCCATCACACCTGAGGGATGGAGCCATAGTGCTGATACTGCTGTCCCACCTGAGGGATAGGGCCAATAGTGGTGATACTGGATCACACCTGAGGGATGGGGCCAATAGTGGTGATACTGCCATCACACCTGAGGGATGGGGAATGTAGTACTTCTGCCATCACACCTGAGGGATGGAGCCATAGTGCTGATACTGCTGTCCCACCTGAGGGATAGGGCCAATAGTGGTGATACTGCCATCACACCTGAGGGATGGGGCCAATAGTGGTGATACTGCCATCACACCTGAGGGATGGGGAATGTAGTACTTCTGCCATCACACCTGAGGGATGGGCCCATAGTGATGATGCTGCCATCACATCTGAGGGATGGGGAATGTAGTACTTCTGCCATCACACCTGAGGGATGGGGCCCATAGTGCTGATGCTGCCATCACACCTGAGGGATGGGGAATGTAGTACTTCTGCCATCACACCTGAGGGATGGGGCCATAGTGCTGATACTGCTATCCCACCTGAGGGATGGGGTCCATAATGCTGATACTACCATGACACCTGAAGAATGGAGAATGTAGTACTTCTGCCATCACACCTGAGGGATGGGGAATGTAGTACTTCTGCCATCACACCTGAGGGATGGGGGCCATAGTGCTGATACTGCCGTACCACCTCAGGGATGGGGCCCAGAGTGCTGATACTGCCGTAACACCTGAAGGATGGGGAATGTAGTACTGCTGCCATCACACCTAAGGGATGGGGGCCGCAATGCTGCTGCTTCCGTCACACCTGAGGGAGGGAGGACGGTAGTGCTGTTGCTGCTGCCATCACATCAAAGGGATGGGGGCTGTAGTGCTGTTAGTGCTTCCATCACACCTTAGGGATGAGAGCTGTATTGCTGCTGCTGCTGCCATCACATCTTGTAGCTAAAATAACTTTAAATTGATACAAGGATGAATGGGTGTGCAATAGTGGAGGTCAAAATTGCTAAAATGCTTGATAGCAGAGTTAAAAATGGCTAAATAAAGTACACAAAACCAAACACCGGTAAAACCGGATTTTGGCTTAGCAGACACCAATGACAATACCATTTTTAACAATGTGCAAAATGGCATTTGCCCTTTCTCATTCCCGGTAAACCAGTGTCCCTGCTCTTCGCATTACTCCACCTTCCCAAACCACTACTCCACCAATTCTTAAGGCAAAGTACATTGAAAACAATGTACTTTGCCTCACTTCACCTTATTTTTAAGCTCCAAAGGTGAATTTTGCAGTGATTCATAGGATTTCAGGTCACATGGGCTCTAGATTGTTCTACACAGCCTCAGTTCGGGGTAGTGTGTGTAGGAAGCTGTAGGAGACAGTCTGCTCTGAGAGCTCTCTGTGATTCAAACCTTCTAAAAGCTATTAAAAAAGCCTTTTTGAGTAAATTTTTTTTCTGAAACTTTAGTTCATCGATTGTAGGGAAACCATCCTGTGCTCATATCATGGAGCATTTATTGTTTGTGTATGGATTTTGAATGTTAATGTACAACATTCAGTCTGTGTACTGAGAGACAGTAGAAGTGTGCTTTGGGGGAAAGGTGTATCTGTGGTGTAGGTCGATTAACTTGGAGAAAAAAACAGTTCTTTCTGTTTTGGTGATATTTTTCTTGTATAACTGTGTTAATGTACACACAGTAATATTTTCAATAATTCTTGCCATTTTTTTGCTGATTGTTGTGGTGCAGCAGTACATAATTTTAGTTTGTTTAACATACATGGTTATATTACTGAAGTTTTCAATTTGCTATGCATTACTTAGTGTGTGTGTGAGTATGTGTGTGATGCGTGTCATCAAATCAAACACCTTTTATTGTGCCACATAGTAATTTCAGCAATGTCAACCTGCTATCTCCTGGAGATGTGTGACTTTTGTACTTCTTTGTGGTATCTTTACTAGTACTAGTACTAGTGACTGTTACTGCATCAGTGCAGTACACTGTCCTGCTCCCCCCCCCCCTCTGTGGCCTGCCCCAACCGGCAAAGGTATTCTTTTCCAGATTTGAATTTCTGATGGTGAGCACTGGTTAGATGTTGTGCCTTTGTGTCTGCATCTCTTCAGTGCACAGCGCAATCTTAATCTGTCTGTGCATTTGCATCTCTTTAGGGCCCAACCTCCATCTGTAACTTAAGTCACAGTTGTTTCTTTGGCTTGCATTCAGAGTACTGGACTGGTGTGGTGCATAATTCTGCATGAACATTGTACTCATTAATATGCATTTTTAAGTCAGGACCATCATCACGAGTCACTCATGATACAGATCACATTCGTCATCATCACAGTCACAAATCACGATTCACAATCACGTCACAAATCACAACATTAATTTTTTTACCAGTTACTTGGATGTAATTTAAGCCTGTTTTGTAGTATCTCTCCAGGCTTCACCACCCCACCATTGTACTCATTAATAAGTGTTTTTAAGTCAGGGAGTTTTGTGCTACAGCTCATTGGGGAAGTGCAGCCATAGGCATTCGTGTTCCCAGTACAGTTCCATATTGGTTATCTCACACTGTCGACACCAAATCATATTCTTCATCATCACCGTCACAAATGCAGTCACAAATCATGATTCACGATCATGTCACGAAGCACAACATTATTTTTTTACTAGTTACTTGGATGTACTGTAAGCCTGTTTTGTAGTATCTCTCCAGGCTTCACCACCCTACCACTGTACTCATTAATAAGAGTTTTTAAATTGGGGAGTTTTATGATACAGACTCAGCTCATCAGGGAAGTACAACCATAGGCATTCACGTTCCTTCCTGTACAGCATTTGAGTTACAGTACTGTAAGTAGTGGTGGCCGAAGTGGCCCCAATTTGCTCCGTGAAATAATTCATGGAGTAACGTGGAATCCTCGGAGTACTCCACAATGTGAAGCGGAGTACTTTGCTTCATAATGAGGAACGTGAAGTCCATTGAAACCAATGACTTTGCATTATTCCGCCTTCCCCAAACCACTTCTCCAATCAATGTAATTCACCTCACTTCGCCTTGTAATTGAGCTCCAAATGAAATTCTGCAGTGATTCATGGGATTGCAGGTCACATGGGCTGTAGATTGTTCTGCACAGCCTCCATTCTGGCCTGGGTATTGTGTGTGTGTAGTGGTAGCTGGAGACAGTTTGTTCTCAGAACTCTGCGATTCAAAACCTCTAAAAGCTGTTTAAAATGCCTTTTTGAGTCTTTTTTTTGCTCAACATTTAGTATATCAATTGTAGGAAACTCTTCTGTGCGCATGTGATCGAGTGTTTATTGTGTGAGGATTTTGAATGTTAATTTAGAACAGTCAGTCTGTGTACTGTGTACTGTGAAGTGTGCTTTGTGGGAGGGGCGTATTTGTGGTGTTGGCACATTCACTGGGAGAAATAAGCAGTCTTTCTGTTTTGGTTATATTTTTCTTGTATAACTGTGTTAATGTACACACAGTAATATTTTCGGTAATTCTTGACATTTTTTGCTGATTGTTGTAGTGCAGCAGTGTATAATTTGTCTGCTTAAAACATTTAGTTATATTACTAAAGGTTTTCAATTAGCTACGCATTACTTGTAGTTTGTGTGTGTGTGAGTGTGTGTGCGATACATGCCATTAAATCAGACACCTTTTATTGTGCCACACTAATTGCAGCAGTGTGAACCTGCTATCCACTGCACCTGCATGAATTTTTTATACTGCTTTGTGATATCTTTACTGGCAGTGGATTGTTACTGCCATGCACTAATCGCCCAACTGGCAAAATGTATTCCTTTCCAGATCTGGATTTGTGACTTGTGAGCACTGGTTAGGTGTTGTTGTGCCTTTTTGTATGCATCCCTTGAGTGTGCAGCGCAATCTTAATCTATCTGTACATTTCTTGTTACAGTCTCATTTCACTTCATCAGCACTGCGGAATTTTCTGGATATAAGACAGTAGCATTTCTTCAGCACTGGGGAATTTTCTGGACACAAGACAGTGGCATTTTCGGGATGCATATTAATTCTGGTGACTCTATGTGTGACCACTGCATGCAGGACTGAACATGTCATTAATTCTGGGAGACTTTGCATTTCTTGTTATGCTCTTATTTCACTTCGTCAGCACTGGGGAGTTTTCTGGACACAAGACAGTAGCACTTTTGGGATGCACATTAATTCTGGTGACTGTGTGAGTGGGGTGCTGCCAATATTGTTGTCACTCCGCCTTACTTCATGTTTAAGGCAGAATAACAACGCAAAGCAATAATAACAATGTGAAGTGAGCCTTTCCTATGGGGCACTTCATGTAGCGAAGTGCCAATGCGAAGTAGCCACTTCGCGTTCACTTTGCCAGCAGATTTTAAATTCACTGCATCTCTACTTTCAACCTGGAGGGAAACTGCTGCTTTGCTTCCTTTCAGTGCTTCTTAGATCGGGGCACCTTTCTTTATTTGTGTCACTGTGTCTGAGCGTTCTGACTGGGATCTCCATTTTCTAACTTCAAACGACTAAACAGGTTGATCTTAAGGTCAGTCTTTATTTTGTGTCATTTATCTAATGTGTCCTCTCCTAGATCTGGCCCCTGACCGGGCCGCTGTGTCCCTTCTAGGTGTGGCCGCGGCTCCACAATCTTGCCACTTTAGCCACCTCTCCAGCCCGCCACCAAAATCCAACACTGCTGGATCCAGCCCCTGACTGGGTGCTGTGTCCCTTCCAGGCACGGCCACGGCTCTACAAGCTTGCTGCTTTAGCCACCTCTCCAGTCTGCCACCGAGATCCAGCACTGCGGGGTAAGACTGCAACCTGGGCCAGGGAAGCTTTGAACAGCTGTCATTGGTCTATCGCTCACAGCTTCGCTCCCTGCTTAGACTTCTGCTTTGGGCTCTGCATCTGATTGGCTGGTTCAATCTCTCTCTGCCTTTCTGTACTTGCTGGGCTCAGCACCCATTCAATTTAATTGCATTTTGCCATAAATTTAAATGTCTTACTCTGTGCATTTACCTGTGTGCCTAAATGTGTTTTTAAAACTATTTTTATTGCTTGAATCACGCTGTATTCTAGGATTGTCTTTTGTTTGCCGGCTTTACTGCATTTCTACTCTGTCTTCCTCTCCTTACCCCTCTGACACTTAATTACTTAAGGCACTCTTGACTCCCTCTAACCTTCCTCTGTCTAACACTTCACCTACCGTGGCGCCAGGACAAGTCTAACTAATTTTCTTTTTTTTTGCCCTCAGCTGCTTCTCCCCACCACCCCTGCAGTTAATTTCCAGTCTTTCTCTGCCATCTCCAGCTTCTCCCCCATACCCCCTGATTTAGCTCCTGCATCATCTCCTTTTGTCTTTCACCCTACTAAAGCTAACTGTTTCTCCTCTGATCTCCCTCTCCTAGATCCAGCCCCTGACTGGGCCATCGTGTCCCTTCCAGGTGTGGCCACAGCTCCACAAGCTTGCTGCTTTAGCCACTTCTCCAGCCCACCACCGAGATCCAGCACTGCTGGGTAAGACTGTAGCCTAGGCTGGGGAAGCTGTGAGCAGCTGCCATTGGTCTATCGCTCACAGCTTCGCTTCCTGATTGGACTCCTGCTTCGGACTATGCTTCTGATTGGCTGCTTCAATCTCTCTCTCTGCCTTTCTGTGCTCGCTGGGCTCAGCACCCATTCAATTTAATTGTACTTTGCTATAAATTTGCACCCGCATCCCACCCCCCCACCTACCTTAATTTAATATGCCTTCGCTCCACCCTTCTGCCTCTAGGCTCCTCCATACTTGATCCTCCTTGGATCCCTCATAAGGACATCCTCTAACCCCTACTCTCTCTCTCTCTCCTGCTCACCACCTATTCCCTCCTTGTGCTGCTCCCCGTCCCTGCCAAACGTAGTATCCTCTCCCCACACACTTCCATGCCATCCTTTCCTTTTCTTTCTATTTGGTTGTCTAGTCATTTAGCCTTACTTTCCTTCGGTCACTGCCTACACTTTTCTACTGCACTCACGCTGTACCTCCTCTACACCATGAGCACCCTCTATACCCAGTTCTCACATCTCCTCTCTCTCTCTCTCCTTTCTGCCTCACCTCTTCTACCTCCCTGGTCCCTGACACCCCTTCCCCCTTCCACCAACATCTTGGTCACTACCTACCACTACCAAGGCATGCTTCACTATGAGTTCTGCCCTCTCCTTGGGCCTCCCTTTGCTACTACCTGGATGCTCCTTAATACCCCTGTTTATGGTCCATGGGCCGGCCTATCTCCATTCTAATACAAAGCATTGCACTGGAACCTATGTCAGGAATGTAATATATGTTCATACACACAATGGAGACGTAATCTCTCACTCAGGGAACTACGCTTGTGCACCTTGAAGCTCCTGCTCCACCTCCAGCTGACATTGGGTAATGTCCACCCAAACCCTGGCCCAAACTACTCCAGTCTTGCAAAACCCTCTGGGGCTCTCATCCTCACAACCCTCAACATCTGCAGTTTATTACCTAAGCATGATGCTCTACAAACCTTTGCAAGTCAACATAACCCTGATGTCCTTGCAGTAGTCGAAACCTGGCTGACGCCCAAAGTCCTAGACCTGGCAATCACTCTACAAGAATACAATGTATTCAGGCTGGATCAAATCTCTAAAAGAGGAGGGGGTTGTGCCATCTACATCAAAGATGCTCTCTTGGGTCACCCCATTGCCACCCTCCCCCTGACTCTACTGCACAGATTCTCCCTATCAAAATTCTCTTAGGGGCCAATAATAAAGCCCTCACAATTGTCTCAGTTTACATCCCTCCAAAAGACCAAGGGAAAGGCTTCAGTGCTGTCCTCAACTTTATCAGTTCCCAACCTCCTGGCACAGAACTTATCCTTCTAGGTGATTTTAATACGAACTGACTTGCTTCGGATGCCATCACAGCAGCCAACGTAATACAGATGGTCAACTCCCCCACAAGGAAAAACTACAAAATAGGCACTAGTACTCTCTTTGACTGGGTCCTTGCCAGCCACCCTACCTGTCTCTCCAGCACCACCGTCCTCCCAGATTTGCTCAGTGACTGCTCCCCTGTCATCTGTGAATGGTCAAACAAATTTTGCAAGCCCCTCTTAAATTAATCACCAGCAGAGTCCTTTCCTATGAGCAACTTATCTGTCTTAAATACTGCCTGAGTCTGCAAGATTGGTTACCCATTTACAGAGCAATGGATGTTAACTTGGCCCTTGACTACTTCGTCGCCACCTTCAATGCGACCTGTGACTCCTTTACACCATTCAAAAAATGCAAACTTAAGGCACTCAGTAGCCTATAGCTCACCGCTGAACTCCTTGGTCAGCTAAAATCAAGGGACCAACTTTGGGCGCTGGAAAAAGCCACAGGCATGCAATCTGACATACAAAAATACAAGCCTACCAGAAACAACTGCACAAAATCTATCTGGCTAAAGAAAAACACGTACTACAGGGCTGCTCTCACTGATGCCTGGGGAAATGGGAGAGCATTCTGAGACAATATTAAAGAAGTTACAGGGAAGCAACCAAAAACCTCCCCAACTATGCTAAAGGTTGACAGAACTACCACACTAGACCCTATGGTCATTGCCAATACCTTCAATGCGGCCTTCACCGACCTCAGTACCATTCTCTCTCAGGACAGTTTTACAGAATACGACTCTCCTTCTCCCATAAGCCCCACCACCCCGTCTAAACACCCACCTTTCTACTTCAAAGAGGTCAAAGAGCACGAAGCCCACAAATACATTACCAAAGCAATCTCCAAGTTCAGAATAGTGGTGACTCCCTGGATCTTAAGCTGCTGTCTCTCACTCTTGAAGAGGGACTATGCCCATTAACCAGAATTTTTAACCTCTCCCTCAGCCTAAGTCAGTTCCCTGACAAATGGAAATCTGATACTGTTACCCCGGTCCATAAAAGTGGGGGACAAGACCAATCACGGGAACTATCGGCCGATCTCCATATTACCCCCTAAAGGCCCTTGAGCGTATAGTTGTGGACCAGCTTACTGACTACCTGGACAAATACAATATTCTGTGCACACAGCAACACGGCTTCAGAAAAGGACACAGCACCACATCTGCTCTCCTGGAGTTCACTGGAGCCCTGCACAGCACATTGGACAAAGGTCACCTAATTTGGGCAGTTTTTATCAATTTGACCAAGGCATTTGATACTGTCCACCATCATCTGCTAACAGGTCAGCTACAGAAAACTGGGCTCTCTCATGCCTCTATGGCATGGTTTAAAAGTTACTTGGAAAATCATTAGCTAAGAGTAAAAATTGCCTATGTACTCTTTGATACTCGAACAGTCCGCTCAGGTGCCCCTCAGGGATCCATACTGGGTCCACTTCCTTTTAGCCTTTTCCTGAATTCTCTTCTACAATCCTGCTCAGAACAAATCATCCTCTATGCTGATGACACTGTAATTCTCACTTCCCACAAAGACCCCACACCCCTACAACACAACTGCAGAATGGTTTCACCTCTGTTGAAAACTGGTTTAAGGAACATAAGCTGGTCCTTAAACACAAAAAAGCTACAGTGGTGTGAAAAAGTATTTGCCCCCTTCCTGATTTTCTCTATTATTGCATATTTGTCACACTGGATGTTTTCAGGTCTTTAGACAAAATGTAATATTAGATAAAGGGAACCTGAGTGAACAAATAACACTTGTTTTTTTTTTTTATTTCACTTATTTAATGAAAAAAAGTTAACCAACACCAATTGGCACTGTGTGAAAAAGTAATTGCCCCCTTACACTTAATAACTGGTTACGCCACATTTAGCTGCAATGACTGCAACCAAACACTTCCTATAATTCAATATCAGTCTTTCACATCACTGTGGAGAATTTTAACCCACTCTTCCTCTCAGAACTGCTTTAATTCAGTAACATTTGGTAGGTTTTCGAGCATGAACTGCTCGCTTCAGGTCCTGCCACAGTATCTCTATTGGGTTTAAGTCTGGACTTTGACTAAGCCACTCCAAAACTTTAATTTTACTTCTTTTAGCCATTCTGATGTGGACTTGCTTTTGTGTTTTGGATCATTGTCTTGCTGCATGACCCAACTACGCTTCAGCTTCAGCTGACGGAAGGATGACTGGACATTCTCCTTAAGAATTTTCTGGTACAGGGCAGAATTCATGGTTCCTTTAATTATGGCAAGTCATCCAGGTCCTTAGGCAGCAAAGCATCCCCACACCATCACACTACCACCACCATGTTTGACTGTTGGTATGGTGTTCTTACTGTGGAATGCAGTGTTTGCTTTACGAGACATTATGGGATCCATGTTGTCCAAAAGTTCCACTTTGGACTCATCTGTCCATAGAACATTTTCCCAAAAGGCTTGTGGATCATCCAGGTGCTTCTTGGCAAATGAGGCGAGCATTTATGTTCTTCTTGGTTAGCAGTGGTTTCCGCTTGCTACTCTCACATGAAGCCCATTTTTGCCCAGTCTCTTTCTGATTGTGGAGTCATGAACACTGACCTTAGCTGAGGCAAGAGAAGCCTGCAGTTCTTTGGATGTTGTTTTAGGATCCTTTGAGACTTCTTGGATGATTTTACACTGCGCCCTTGGAGTAATTTTTGGCAGGCCGCCCACTCCTGGGAAGGTTCACTACTGTTCCAAGTGTTCTCCATTTGAGATTATGGCTCTCACTGTGGTTCGATGGAGTCCCAGAGCCTTAGAAATAGCTTTGTAACACTTTCCAGACTGATAGAGGGCAACAAAATGTTTTTCTGATCTTTTCAGGAACTTCCTTGATCATGGTATAATGTGCTTGTTGAATCTTTGTGCTGGCAGTGTGACTCTGATGGTAAGGGCCAAAATAAGTGAGGTTTATATTGAGCAGGGCTGGCTGTAATCAAACCTGGCTGTGTTCAATCAGCTGACTCTAATTATCCCTTTAATTGGGTTGATTTAACTAGGGGGCAATTACTTTTTCACACAGTGCCAGTTGGTGTTGGTTAACTTTTTTCATTAAATAAATGAAATAAGTAAAAAAAAAAAAGTGTTATTTGTCCACTCAGGTTCCCTTTATCTAATATTATATTTTGTCTAAAGACCTGAAAACATCCAGCGTGACAAATATGCAATAATAGAGAAAATCAGGAAGGGGGCAAATACTTTTTCACGCCACTGTAAGTCTATGCTTTTTAGCAGCTCCCACAACCAGCACAGGCTACACCCCCTTATTATCACTACCAGCCTGGGGAATATCCTCAAACAGGTTCAGTCATTTAAAAACCTTGGGATCCTGCTTGACTATAATCTATCCTATGGGCTCCACATTGATAGTGTAGCAAAAGCTGCTAATACGTGGCCAAGCTTACTGTTCAGGCACAGGCAACATCTCACCCCGGAAGCCTTGAAGACCGCTGTCCAGAGCTCTGTGATCTCTATCATATACTACGGCCTAATCATCTACAGCTCAGCCTCTGCTACTGCCCTCAGATGCATATCAACATCCCTCAACAAGGCCTGTCAGATTATCACTGGAGCTCACTGTCTCACACATACCTGTGATCTTTATACTCAATCTGGATGGCTCCGACTCTCCAACCGTATTAAGTATCTAACCTGCACCATGGCGAAAACAATTATCGTGGGCCTTGCCCCTCCTGGAGTCCAAGCTCTTCTACACCCTAGCAGAAATCTGTGAAAAACTAGGAGATCTGAATCGCAGCTTTTGCAGCTTCCCCACTGTTGCACCACTCAGGGTCAACGATCCTTCACCCATAGGGCTCCTTTGTGGCTAAATGGTCTCAGCACTACCATCTTCTTCATTCCCAGGCTTGGCATGTTTAAAACAAGGCTGCACCTCCATCTCACTGCCTCCAGCTCTGTGACTGCCTCGTCTAATCAACCTTACTTACCACTACCCTTAGCCATGCCATGCCATTCCCTCATGGCACTTCTCTCCTATTTTACCTTATTCTCCCACTCCCCCTCCCCCTCATTGCCTGCTCTCCATCCCACCTCATCACTCCAGCACTTCTCCCTGTGATGTTTGACAATGCCACTGGCAGCTCCTACTTCCACCTTGCCATCCCATTGTTCCCCTCTTGTCCACTCCCCTCTTCTTGTCGATACTGTTCTGGGCTCTCTAATGTGTTCTGGGCTTCTCTAATGTGTTGCTCACTCAATTAATAATTATCTGACTACTGCACTGTTTACCCGCATTGTTGTTATTTCTGTTGTATCCCCTGTATTGTACTACAACTGACGTGGAACCGTTGTAAAAGAGCCTTGGCTCAAAGGTAATTGTAATCCTAGATCTAAATAAAAATCAATAAAAGGTATCTTACTGGGGTTATATTGTCATGGCACCAAATGAAGCCCTTTTACCTTGAAGCCCAGTTGCCTCAGCACTCAGAAGCAAAGGAATGTCAGCCTTGTAAGTAGTCCTACAGAAAACTTCCAGTAATCATATCTGTTGCAGGAGGCATGTGGGTAGCACTGCTGATACCTACCCCCCCAGCCCCATGACTCTATAACATTTTCAGCACAACACTTTGTTGAACCCCTAAACATTTGAGTTGAAGATGATGTTTTGGTTAAAAAAAATCAGAAACAAGTGAATAACAAGTAACACAATATAATGTAACATATTAACATTTTTGCTTCAGATTTGTGACACTGAACTAAATAACCACATCTTATTTTGTGTCTTGTATTCAGAATTATAACATGCAGAGATCTCAATATTTAGGTTGCTAATGTCAAATAGGTGTGTGATTCTGATTGGATACTGTGCATTTAACCAACGCTACTTTGATGAACTCCTCCCAAAAAAATTGACACTTTGATTCTGAGAACTAAAATATATATTTAAGTCAAATTTGTATAACTGATATATAAAGAGTGAAGCACCAATTTAAAAATACTGATCAACAGAATGCTGTTATTGCATCTACATGTGTAAATGGCATTTACATTTGGTCTTGCAGGGCAGTACTTTGATACTGCCAGAGGGTGAAATGGGAGATAGATAAAGCTTTAGCTGTTCAAAGACCAACTGTAAGAATTTAATTTTTTTTTTTAAATAAATGTTAATAAACACTCTGACCTTGTGTTTCACCCTCTGCCAGTATCCAACCCCCTTACCCTAGTCTGGCTCCATTTTTATGTTTCTTGCACACATGTGCAAGAAACATAGTGCCACCATACGAGTTTTCATAGGTGTGCCTCCGCCACTTCCAATAAATAAATTTATAAAAGCAGGGACGTGACTGAAAATGATATATTGTATATCTCCTCTGTTATCCTGAGTTAGTAGAGTCTAAAATGTGTAAAAGTAGGACTCCACTGAAAATGAGTGCATCTCATCTAGTCTGTCCTTGGTGTATATGCATTTCTTGTAAAAATGTGTAAGAACCCCAATATAGCAGAACCCTACTGAAAGATGTTCATCTATGCTGCTCTGTCTTAGAAAAATAATTTGTAAAATCTAGAATCCATTAAAAATGAAAAAGTGCCTCTCAACTGCTAGCCTATGTTGCTAGACTGTTCTAACTTTTAGCTTTTGTTTTTTTGGGGGGTGGGGGAGAACTGGTACTAACATACTAGACTCCAGCAGAGTAGGCCTTTTGGTCTATCAAGTCTACTCATGCTTCAGCACCCTGATTGGGTACCGTAGCCCTCTATCTGTATCCTTCCACTGTTACTCCATCCCCAAGTCCTGCCCCCAGGCAAACCAGCCTCTGCTTCACCCCTTGCTTATACCTGTCCCCCCCTATCTTGAATCTCTCCACCATAGATGCCTGTACCAGCTCCTCGGGCAGCGCATTCCACGGTTCCACCACTCTCCTGGTGAAGTACCTCCTCTTCCTTTCTCCTCTAATCCTACCACCCTCAATCTTCCAACTGTGTCCTCTGGTGCGTCCACCCTCCTTCAGTCGAAAGATCCTCTCTAGGCTTACCTTATTTACTCCCCTGAGGTACTTGAAGACCTCAGTTATGCCCCCCTGGTCCCTCCTTTCCTCCAGCGAGAAGAGGTTGAGCTCCCCTAGTCTTTCCTCATATGTCATATCCCACAGGCCCCAGATCATTCTGGTTGCTCTCCTCTGAACCCACTCCAGGAGCTGGATGTCTCTCCTTAGGTGTAGCCTCCAGAACTGCACACAGTACTCAAGATGTGGTCTAACCAGGATGTTGTACAATGGCAAAATCACCTCCCTATTCCTTGAGGTAATCCCCCTAGCATTGCATCCCAGCATCCTATTTGCCCTGACCACAGTCCTCCTGCACTGCTCTGAATTATTCATGTTAACATCCACCAAGACTCCTAGGTCTCTTTCCCCTGCCATGGCCTGCAACTCATCCCCCCACAGGGTGTACATATAGTTGGGGTTTTCCCACCCTAGGTGTAGCACCTTGCACTTGGAAGAGTTAAATTTCAATTTCCAGGTGCAGGACCACCTATCCAGAGTATCCAGGTTCTCTTGCTGGGCCAA
This sequence comes from Neoceratodus forsteri, assembly GCA_016271365.2. NCBI lineage: Eukaryota > Metazoa > Chordata > Ceratodontiformes > Ceratodontidae > Neoceratodus > Neoceratodus forsteri. Next base: position 152,313,705 of record CM057450.1, on the reverse strand, counting down.
TCTCACCTCCTCCCCCTCCACCACTGCCCCCAGCTTAGAGTCATCCACAAAGAGACTCATTTCACATTGGATACCTTCCCTGATATTGGAGATGTAGGCATTAAACAGGAGTGGCCCCAGGACTGATCTCTGTGGGACCCCACTTATGACCTCCCTAGGAGACAAGACCTCTCCTCTGACCACTACCCGCTGAGTGTGACCTGAAAGCCAATTTCCAATTCACCTAACTGTCAATTGTCCTGCCCCCATCTCCCCCAGCTTCTCCCTTATTCCAGTGTGAGGGACCGAATAAAATGCCTTGCTGAAGTCCAGGAAGAGTACATTTACTCATCGCCCCCTGTCGAGTGCTGATGTCACCCACTCATAGAACTCTACAAGATTTGTTTGACACAATCTACCTGGCACAAACCCATGCTGCCGGTCATCCAGGTAACCCATCTCCTCCAAGAAACCTCCCAGCCTTTCCTTAAGTATGCTCTCCATTACCTTCTCCACCACTGACATCAAACTGACAGGTCTATAATTTCCTGGCTCTTCTCTCGATCCCCCTTTATGTATGGGCACAACATGCACCAACTTCCAATCCCTGGGCACCCTCCCTGTCTGGAACAACAAGTTAAAGAGATCCGTCAATGGCGCAGCCAAAACATCTGCCAACTCCCTCAGTAATCTGGCACATTTGCTGGAGCTGGAAGGATACTGCTTTCTTCAACTGCGAGCTGTGTGAGAAATTCTATATTGCACTTGATATCTGCAACAAACGTGCACTTTTGCTTAATTCTGTGGGAGGTGAAACTAACTACCCTTGGTAATTGCTTTTTATTCACATATTTATTTAGGGTTTAACCAAGAAGGGGCTTGTAAACTCTGTTTATCTTGTTAGTAACGCAGAAGGATTTAAATACTGCATTTGGGTAGGTCCTTGGAGGTAGCTAGATTGTCTACTAGGATTTGCTGACAGTTAAACTATTTTTAAATTTCAGGTGGCTGAGCAGTTGAAAAGAAACTTGCAAACTCTGCTTATCTTGGAAGTAACCTCATAAGTGTTTAAATACTTCATTCTGGTTGTCCCTTGGAGGTAGCTGGATTGACTACTAGGCTTTTGGGACTGAAACTATTTTAAATAATTTACTGGTGCGTAGGAGTTTGTGATAGTTAAACTCTTTAAACAGAGTTACTGGGGTTAAGGAGTGGTCACAGAAAACCTGCAGTGTGAAACAGGAAAAGACGGTCTTTCAAGCAACAGAGGGTGGTGGATTAAGGTTTACGCTTTTGTTACAATTCTTAAGATTTTCAGTGCAGGAAGAGTTTAAAGCACAGCTGACTTATTTTGGGGCGGACAGCTCTCAGAGCACAAACCACCAGGCCTGTTTTGGGGCTGGGAAGGTTTACCTGTGTCTGACTTGGATGTGTGGATTTTTCTCTGATTGATTAGCAGGGTATTTCTCTATCAAATTGTTGTGTAGGGCATCTTCCTGACAGGAAGGCACTCATTGCAGCAGTGGGTCAGAGCTTCTAGCTGATTGTTTTCTGAGGGCACAGTTTAGGCCCAACCCTTCCCACCCTCATCCCCACCCACCCTGGAAATAGTTCCTTTATACCTGGGGTTCTGACATCATTTCCTCAAGAGTGCAAGGTGCATGTCACTGTCATATCCTGTCTAGCACACTGCACTGACAATATAAGCATAAACATTGTATAATATAAATATATATTTCTACATTACAAACCAATCACACAAAAAAAAATGTGGGAGTAGTGCAATGTAATGGCTGTGGGGCAGCAGTCTTCCGGGAGTCTTTCTGGAGGCTGAGATGCTGCCCTATTTGCAGACAACTGTCTGCCCTGAGGAGGAAGTTGCCCGTCTTCAGGCCACACTGGACAGTAGTACGGGGACCTTCCCCCAGGCCACAATGGACAGTAGGAAGGGAACCTCCCCCATCCAGGGAGCACCAGAACCACCACCACTACCTCAGAGGTTGCAAAGAAAGCACAGCAGTTGGACCACAGTGGGCTCAGGGAGGATGAGGATGGTGAAACAGAGGCACACCCAGTCACATGTTACACACCACAATCCATACGCCATTCTGGGGGAGCATAGCTCCTATAGATACACCCACAGAGGAGACTAAGGAGGCTGAGGACAACTGTCACAAGGAGGCCCACAGGAAGGAGGCAGAGGACACCACAAGGAAAGGAAGCAGCTCCTGGTGGGGGACTCAATTATTAGGGGGATAGAACTGGGAGGAGCTGGGAAATCTGAAGTAAGGTGCCTGCCTGGTGCCATGGCTTGGAGGGACAGGAAGCGCATCCTCAGGATCACAAAAACAGCTGCAAGGGATTCTGAGCTGGACGTAATTGTCCACCTAGGGACAAATGACTTGGCTCATCATGAGGTTAGAGCAGTGCAGGAGGACATTACAGAGTTGGGGAGGGGCATAAGACAAGTAGCAAACACAGTATCCTTCTCAGAGGTGCTGCCTGTCAAAGGCATGGGGAGGCGAGGTAATTGGCACCATGCAGTTTAATGAATGGTTGAAAAATGGTGTGAGCACAGGGTTTGGCTTCATTGGGGACTGGGGTTCCACCTGGAGGACACCAGCCTATACTGGCAGGATGGTCTGCATCTGTCCACTAAGGAACAAGTCTTTTGAGCAATCGGTTTAAATGCTTCATTGGCAAGCTTTTAAACTAGTCAATGGGGGAGGCACTGACAAGCAGCAGAAAAATCCCAGCCTCTCCCTACAAAACAGGGTACTAAATGAGAAAAAGACCAAGGTAGAACGGTCAGTGGGGGATGCTGCAACAGAAGGTAAGGCCATCAAAAAATGGAGAGCAATGAGTACCACTGCCCGTAGTCTAGGTAACAAGCTTCCTGAATTAGTGGCCTTGATGGAGGAGGAACATCTGGATATCGTGGCAGTCACAGAAACATGGTACACACAAAACCATGACTGGGACATAAACATACCAGGATACACTATCTACAGGAGGGACAGGGAGGGTAAAAGAGGGGAGGAGTAGTTCTTTACATAAGGGAAGGAATAAAAGCAACAGAACAAAAGGGTAAACAGGGAGGAGAAGAAGCACTGTGGGTAAATTTGGAGACAGGCAATGGCACCACAATCCGCATAGGGTTAGATACAGACCTTCTCAGGGGAGGAAATGGACAAGGAAATGATAGAAAGTATACTAGAATGGCAGAAAAAGGGGAGATATTGCTGATGGGTGATCTGAATATGCCAGATGTTAACTGGAGCGCAGTTGCAGCTGCCACTTCGAAGAGTGCAGTTATTCTAGATGCCCTAAAGGGGGCATGCCTTAGACAACTAGTACTGGAGCCCACTCAAGAGGGAGCAATATTAGACTTGATACTCTCAAATGGAGATGGAGAGAGGATCACAGATGTAGAAGTGGGTAGCCATCTGGGAACTAGCAACCATCGAACAGTATGGTTCACAATAAACACAGCAATAGAGTCAAGCCATACAAAGACAAAAGTACTGGACTTTAGGAGGGCTGACTTTGCCAAAATGGGTGAGTGCCTAAGGAATGCACTAGCAAATGGGTGGGAAGGAGGGGTGGAAGAACAATGGGGAATAATAAAAACTGCCATCACAGAGGTAACGAGCCTTTGTGTGAAGCAAATAAACAAAACAAGACGATGTAAGAAACCACTATGGTTCTCAAAGGAAGTGGCAGTGAAGGTTCAAGAGAAAAGAAAGCATTCAGGAAGTACAAGGAATCGCAGCAGGCAGGACAGAGAACTGTATCAGTTAAAGCAAAGGAGTCTGGGAAGGCAGTCAGAACAGCAAAGGCCCAAACTGAGGAAAAGATAGCCAACTCAGTTAAGAAGGGGAATAAAACCTTTATAGGTACATCAGGGAGCAAAGGAAGACCAAGGGAGGGATAGTGAGGCTTAATAAAGGGAGGGAGGGTGGCAGAGGAGAATGTGAAAAGGCAGAGATACTAAACAAATATTTTGCTCAGTATTTACAAAGGAAGAGGGAGGTACATAAAACAAACAGTAGTAACACTCTGGATACAGAAGTTGATACCAGCCCATTTACAGAAGAAAGGGTTCTGAAAGAACTCTTAAAACTGAAGGTGGACAAAGCAATGGGGCCTGATGGGATTCATCCCAGAATTCTAAAGAACTAAGGGTAGAACTAGTGACACCACTGACTACCCTTTTAACAAATCATGGAGGATGGGGTGGTACCCGAGGACTGGAGGAGGCAGATGTGATTCCCTTCACAAAAGTGGGAGCAAGGCAGAAGCAGGAAACTATAGACCTGTTAGTTTAACCTCAGTGATAGGGAAATGATGGAATCACTTCTAAAGGAAAGAATTGTCGAGTATCTAGAGGCCAGAGGGCACAAGACCCTAGGCAGCATGGATTCACAGCGGAAGGTCATGCCAGACAATCTGATAGATTTCTTTGACTGGGTGACCAAAGTAGTAGATCAGGGAGGGGCTGTGGACATGGCCTACCTAGACTTTAGCAAGGCATTTGACACAGTCCCACAAAAAGATTAATATATAAGTTAGCCAGCCTGGGAGTGGGTCCCAAGATGACAGCCTGGGTAAAGAATTGGCTGGAGAATAGGACACAGAGAGTAATAGTAAATGGAGTCCACTCAGAAGAAAGGAGGGTTACTAGCGGGGTACCGCAGGGTTCAGTATTAGGACCAGTCCTCTTCAATGTCTTTATAAGTGACATTGCAGAAGGACTGGAAGGAAAAGTATGTCTCTTTGCAGATGACACTAAGATCTGCAACAGAGTTGATGCACAGGGTGGGGTGGAAAGGATGAGAAGGGACTTGGCAAGGTTAGAGGAATGGTCAAATGTATGGCAGCTTAGATGCAATGCTAAGAAGTGCAGGTAATGCACCTGGGAAACAAAAACCAGGGAAGAGTACACAATGCGGGTGAGATACTAACAACAACAAAATGGAAAGGGACCTGGGGGTAGTCATATCAGATGACCTAAAGGTGGGCAAGCAATGTGAGAAGGCAGCAAGGAGGGCTGGGGGATACTGGGATGCATAGGGAGAGGCATCACCAGTAGAAAACAGGAAGTTATTATCCCTCTGTACAGACAGCTGGTGAGACCCCATCTGGAGTACTGTGTGCAGTTCTGGAGACCCAATCTCTGCAAAGACATAGACAGGATGGAAGCTGTCCAGAGGAGGGCAACTAAAATGGTGCAGGGTCTGCACCGGAGGACATATGAAGAGAGACTTAAGGAGCTTAATATGTATAGCCGAGGAAAGGAGGGAGAGGGGGACATGATAGAAACTTTCAAGTACCTCAAGGGAATCAACAAAGTCCAAGAGGGTAGCATCTTTCAAAAAAAGAGGTGTGCAAGAACAAGAGGGCACAATTTGAAGATAGAGGGGGCGGCTCAGAGGTAATTTAAGGAAGTATTTTTTCACAGAGAGGGTTGTGGATGCATGGAATGGCCTTCCGGAGGAGGTTGTGGAGCCAAAATCAGTGGTGGAATTCAAGCATGCATGGGATAGTCATAAGGCAATTCTGGGGGTTGGGGGTAGAAAGAAGTAGGCTGCTGGTTAACTAGGATCTGCAGCTTGTCCAGTAGGTAGGGAAATGGGCAGACTGGGTGGGCCAAGCGGTCCTTATCTGCCGTCAAATTCTATGTTTCTATGTTTCTATGTTTCTATGAATAGCATCAGACCCCGGAGATTTATCCTGTTTTAGGGACTGGAGTGCTTCCCACACCCTACCAACAGGAATATCAGCATCTATCCCTTCCCCCATTCAGCAGAACCAGCCTGATATCTCACCCCTGGCATACCTCCCCAAGGGGGTGTTCTTCAGCAGGTACCCCAACACTCAGGTCTGCTATGCCTTCTGTGTCCTTCAACAACTTTTTTGGAAGTTCCCCTGCCTCCTCCCTAGTGAACACTGAGGTCAAGTACTCATTCAGTACCTCTGCTTGCTCTCCAGCCTCTTCCACCCACCCCACAGCTGTCCTCAACCTACTGAGCTGGCCCTTGATCTTCCTCCGCTCACCAATATACTTAAAGAACCCTTTTTACCCACCCCGTATCCCCTGCACCAGCCTCTGCTCTTTCCAGGCCTTTGCCCCCCTCACCACTCTGGTGACTTTCCTGGTTGCAAGGCAATAGTTCTCTCTATCCCTCTCTCCTCTGATTTTTTTTGTACCTACAATAGGTAACCTTCTTCTCCCTTACTGCCTCCTGGACCTCCTTGGTCCACCAGCATGGTTTACAAGACCTACCGCCCTTGCGCTTCACTCTTGCACAGGTCCTGGTGGCCTCCTATAGCCCCCATTTTACGATCGCCCACCTACCTTCCACGTCCAAACCTGGTTTTATCTCCCGCAAATGCCCCTTGAGAATTTCCCCCATGTTCTGATAGTCTTCCCCCCTAAAATCAACTATCAGTGTCCTCGAATGATCCCCCTGCCTCCCCAGTTTAAGCCAAAACCAGACTGTTTTGTGGTCGCTCTCAGCCAGGGGTTCTTCCACAACCAGATCTCGTACAAGATTCCCATCCACTAAAACCACATCCAGGATATGACCTTCCCTTGTTGGGTCCATCATCTGCTGGTTGAGGAATGCATCCAGGAAGCCATCCAGTAGCCTCTGCTCCCTGGTTACAGTGGATGTCATAGTACCCCAATCAGTAGCTGGCATATTAAGGTCTCCCATCAACAACACTCCTTCCCCCTCCAGTCCACACTGCCCCTTAATGTTAGCCAACAGGCAATCCTCCAGGTCCTCTGCTAGCCCTGGGGGCCTATATGCCACCCCCAACTTCATCTTCCCTCCCACGGGGGTTTGCGAGGTGACCCATAGGGCCTCCATGTTGCCCTCTGTTTCATTGTGACTTTGGCCAGACTGGGGTTCCTACACATTTTTCTAGAAAAACATATGTTCCCAGGACAGACTAGATGCGATGCACCAATTTTCAGTGGAGTCCTACTTTAACACATTTTAGACAATATTAACTCAGGATAGCACAGGAGATATGCAGTCTCTCATTTTCAGTCAGGGTCCTGCTTTTACCTATTTTTAGAGTGAATTTAGGCAGGATTGGATGCAAGGTAATATCTCATTTTCAGTGGTTTCCATCTTTTACAGTGTAGTTCTGCCCAGGACAGAGCTATTTAAAGGTATACTTTAAATGGGGGTTTGCTATACTGGGGTCCTGCCTTTATAAAGTTTAACTACATATGTACCAGAGTTGACCAGCTGAGATGCACTAATTTTCCTCATTTTTAGACTGCCCTGGATAGCAGAGCTAAAATGCAATATCTCGTTCTCAGTGGAGTCATGCTTTTACCAACTGGCAGACAGTTGAAAAACTTTTAGATTTTCTTTATTTGGAGGGGGCACGGGGTCATAATGTCACGAGACATTATGCCGCATGGTTAAATTGTGCTGCCAGTACAGCACGATTTATGCCATGAGGCATAACTCTTTTTTCTCTGGGGGGGGATCTGCCCCCCACACCCCCGTTATGGGGGCTGTGCCCCCGAACCCCCCCCCACTAAAGATTCTCAACTTTGGGGGGTGGTCCAACTCAGGGAGCACACAAAATTTAAAAAAAAATAAAAGATCCTGGGACCAGGAATCAAACCCAATCCCAGATGCAGCACCTGGATTCCTGCTTTCATGGCTCAGTCCTGTGAGCCACAGCAGCTGCTCGGTAGAACCCACTCCCAGCAGAAGTCTTATCCTCTGCCTGGGAGCATTCTACTGGTGCAATACCATGTACAGCAGTACACGCGGTATTGCACCAGTAGTGATAGCATACTGCGCTGTTCCTGGCTTAGCCATAATGTCGTACGCTATTACAGTAAGTGTGCAACATTATGACCCGGTATGTTTGGGGGCTGGGGGTGGGAGAGAACTGATACTTTAACTGTTTTGTTGTTACTTTGGCCACACAGTAGCAGTACAATGTCACAATGAAAGAGCTATAGTACTAGTTCTCCCCCACATTGAAAAAAAAAACACTAAACGTTTGAACACTTTAACAATTGGTGAAAGCATGACCCTGCTGAGAATGAGATATTGTATTTATGCTCTGCTCTCCAGGGTACACACAGTCTAAAAATGGGTACAATTAGATACTGCATCTCAGCAGATCTACTCTGGGTGCATATGTAGTTAAACTTTGTAAAAGCAGGACCCCCCTGCACAGCAGACCCCCACTGAAAGTATACATTTAAAGAGGCACTGTCAGCTTTGGCCCTCGTTTTTTTGTCTGCTTGCATCAGTGGGACTCAGTGCACCTACCTATGACTTATCCCCCCAAATAAAGGCATCATGTATGCCATAACAGTGATCACTTACTGTATTTTTCAATTTTTGCACATTTCTGCATTGCAACATCCAGGCCGAAAATACTTCATCCCCCAGAAGAGATTGTATGCCTAGAGAGCACCTGTGACATGGAGCGTTGGCAAGAACATCAGTTTTTCACATGCCCACACTAAAGAGTTACTTGCAGCATGTCTTGTGCTATATTGGATTAAAGTGGCCATGTTTTAAGTAAAACCAAGCACTGGTAATGCTAAAAAATGCATTTAATCACTGGCACCGAAATCCTGCACCTGCGTGAATGTGGGCCACTCCTGCACATGCATGGGATCTGTGTTCTATCCCGGTATTGTGCATGTCTGTGATTTCAGCACCAGGAGTGGTCTACATTCGCACAGGTGCGGGTGTTCAGCGCCAGTGTTTAAATGTATTTATTAGCACTACTAGTGCTTGGTTTTACTTAAAACACGGCCACTTTAATTCAATATAGTGCAAGACATGCTGCAAGTAACTCTTTAGTGTGGGTATGTGAAAAACTGATGTTCTTGCCAACGCTCCATGTCACAGGCGTGCTCTAGGCATACAATCTCTTCCAGGGCACGAGGTATTTTTGGCTTGGACTTTGCGATGCAGAAACTTGCAAAAATTGAAAAATACAGTAAGTGATCACTGTTATGGCATACATGATGACTTTTTGGGGGGGATAAGTCATAGATAGGTGCTTGAGTCCCACTGATGCAAGCAGACAAAAAAACGAGGACCAAAGCAGACAGTGCCCCTTTAAATGTGTCTGTCCAGGCAAATCTATACTGTAAAAGCAGGACAGTACTGAAAATAAGATATTACCTGTCAATTAATTCTGGCTAAATACATTGTAAAAAAAATTAGATAAAAGCAAGACCCTGACTGAAAATTATGTATTGCATACCTCCTGTGTTATCCTGAATTAATAGAGTCTAAATGTGTAAAAGTAGGACTCCACTGAAAATGAGTACATCTTATCAAGCCTGTCCTTGGTGTATGTGCATTTCTAGTAAAAATGTGTAAGAACTCCAATATAGATGTTCACCTATGCTGCTCTGTCCTAGAAAAATAAATTGTTAAATCTAGAACCCATTAAAAATGAAAAAGTGCCTCTCAACTGCTGGGCTACGTTGTTTGACTGTTCTAACTTTTAGCTTTTTGGGGGGCGGTTGGAGGATAACTGGTATTATAACTATTTCATTGTGACTTTGGCCAGATTTGGGTTCCTACACATTTGTATCAGAAATGAATATATACCATGGACAGACTAGATGAGATGCACTCATTTTCAGCAGAGTCCTACTTTAACACATTTTAGACTGTATTAACTCAGGAGGTCACAGGAGATATGCAATCTCTCATTTGCAGTCAGGGTCCTTCTTTTACTATTTTTACAGGCCCAGATATTCAAAAGGGTTGCGCCATGCACAACCCACTGATGCGCCCTAGTGCGATATTCAAAAGGGAAAAGTGAGCTGCACAAATCCCGATGCGCCAGAGCGCATCAGTAATGTATGCAGGCACAGGTGGGGGGGGCGTGCCCATGCATAACCTGCACAGTCCGATATTCAGCCCGGGATGTGCAGAGTCATGCATGCGCAACCCCTACTTGCACCTGCACAAAGTTAAGCCAAAAAAAAAGGAACAAATGATGGCTACCCACAGGTAAGCTGCCGGATTGCAGGGCGCAACATGGTAGCTGCCACCTGTGGGTGGCCACCCGAGTTCCTGCCACACCTGGCGGCGCCCACCCATGCCCCATCGCGGGCATCCGTGTAACTAAACCCCCTTCCAATATCCCTGGTGGTCCAGTGGACCGCTATGTGCCGATCGAGGGCATTTGTCTAAAGAAAACCCCCTCTAATATCCCTGGTGGTCAGTGGACGATCGCTGCCGATCCACGGGCATCCGTTTAAATCACACACCCCACCAATATCCCTGGTGGTCCTGTGGACCACACTCTGCCCGATGACCAGCATCTGGCAAAACATAAAATAGTCCTAGTACCCTGGTGGTCTAGTGTACCCCCCACCCGCCCACTGGGCCTCACGCCCTGCTCCTCCCCTGTCAGCTGGCGGGTGGCAGCACCACCTGACTGCTGCCCACCGCCTGCCGACTGACAGCTCGGTGGGGCTGCATGCCCGATGATTCACAGCATGAGCCAATGGGCGTAGGCCATACCATACTACATACAGTCCAGATATGGGAATGATTCATTCACATATCTGGAATGTGTAGTAGTGGTATGGTTGCACGCCCATTGGCCTGCACACTGTGAACCAATGGGTGTGCAGTCCCTACCGAGCTGTCAGTCAGTGGGCGCAAGCAGGTGGGGTGCTGCCGCCAGCTAGCTGACCGGGGGGGAGCGGGCCGGTGGGACTCAATAGGCGGTTGGGGAGGGGGGTACACTAGACCACCAGGGTAATAGGACTATTTTATGTTTTACAGATGCCCGCGATCGGGCAGAGTGCGGTCCACTGGACCACCAGGGATATTGGTTGGGTGTGTGTGTGTGATTTAAGCAGATGCCCGCGATCGGGCAGCGATCGGTCCACTGGACCACCAGAGATATTATAGGGTTTTTTTTTTTTTTTAGACAAATGCCCGCGATCGGGCAGCGATCAGTCCACTGGACCACCAGGGATATTAGAGGGGGGTTTTCTTTTAGACAAATGCCCGCAATCGGGCTGCAGGGGGCATTGGTCCCCAACAGCTGCTGCCTGGTGGGGCGCCAGGTGCAAGCCGTCGGGGATCGGCGTACCTGCATGCTAATAGGATGCAAATGGGGCCATAATGACATGCGAATGGCCCCATGTGCGTCTTGCATAAATTATGGCTCCATTTGCATGTCCCCTTTTGAATATCGCAGGTGCTGTGCATGGCACAATGGCACTTGCGCTAGAGCATCTCCATGTTCCACTCTGGCCACTTGCACTGGCACAGTGCCACTGCGCCATACACAGTGGGGATGACCAGGGTGCAATATTCAAAGCTGCTGTGCCATAGCGCAGCTCCGTTGAATATCGCCCAGGCCACACCCCTGCGCAACAAAGTTGAGCTGCACCCAGGCTTGCACCACAGCCTGGCGCAGTTTGAATATCCAGGCCAGAGTGTATTTAGGCAGGATTGGCTGAGAGGTAATATCTCATTTTCAGTGGTGTCCTGCTTTTACAGTGTAGTTCTGCCAAGACAGACTAGTTTAAAGGTATACTTTCAATGGGGGTTTTGCTGTACTGGGTTCCTGCTTTTCCAGAGTTTAACTACATATGTACCCAGAGCTCACCAGCTGAAATGTACTAATTTTACTCATCTTTATACCGCATTTACATCGGACAGCAGAAATAAAATGCAATATCTCATTCTCATTGGGGTGATGCTTTTACCCACTGGTAGACTGTTCAAACATTTAGCTTTTTTGGAGGTGTGGAGTAAGAACTGGTACTATAATTGTTTCATTGTGACTTTGGCCACACTGCAGTAGTAAAAAGTCACAATGAAACAGTTGTACTGCTAATTTTCCCCCCACACCCCCATAAAAGAGGTAAAAGGTTGTAAAAGCAAGATCCCAGTGCAGCGTATCCCCACTGAAAGTATACATTCAGACTAGTCTGCCCTGGCAAAGCTACTCTGTAAAAGCAGGACACCACTGAAAATGAGATGATGTATTATCTCTAAGCAATTTCTTTCTAAATACAATGACAAATAGGTAAAAGCAGGATATTGCATATTTCCTGTGCTATCCTGAGTTAATGCAGCCTAAAACATGTAAAAGTAGGACCCCACTAAAAAATGAATTTATCTCATCTAATATGTCCTGGGTATGTATGTATATCTAGTAAAAACATATAGGAGCTGTCCTCTGTGTTACAGAGATTTGTGTCATCAGTGAACAGGGAAATGCTACCTTCTAGGTACTGCACAAGGTCACTGACGAAGGCATTGAATAGGACTGGTCCTAGCACTGATCACTGCTGTACCCCACTGGTCACTCTTCCCTCTGAGGAGTGACAGCTGTTTGCCACCACCCTGTTTGTCCTGCCCCCAGTCAATTACCCACCCGCCGCACTACTATCCTGCCCACTCCCATATTGCCCAGTTTGTTTAATAGCCGTCTGTGTGCTGTAGTGGTGTTCTTATACATTTTTACTCGAAATGATATGTATACCCAGGACGGAATAGATGAGGCACACTCATTTTCAGAGGAGTCCTACTTTTACACATTTTAGACTGTATTAACTCAGGATAGCACAGAAGATATGCAATATCTCATTTTCAAGCAAGGTTCTGCTTTTACCCATTTTTACAATGTATTTAGGCAGAATTGGCTGAGAGGTAATATCTCATTTTCATTTTTGTCCTGCTTTTTCTGTGTAGGCTAGCCAGAACAGACTAATTTAAATGTATATTTTCAATGGTGGTCTCTTGTACTGTGGTCCTGCTTTTATAAAGTTTAACTACATATGTACCCAGAGCTGACCAGCTGAGATGCACTATCTAATTGTAGCCATTTTTATACTGTATTTACCCTGGATAGCACAGCTAAAATGCAATATGTGGGGGTAGGGAAAATGATAGAATCACTCCTGAAAGAAAGATTTTTTGAGTACCTAAAGGCCAGGAGGGCACAGGACCTGAGGTAGCATGGATTCACAGCAGGAAGGTCATGACCAGGGTCCCTGGTGTTCTGCGGCAGACTTTTCTGATTTCTGCGGCAGGGCTCCTTGACTTCTGCGGCAGCATTTTCTGATTTCTGCGGCATAATTTATTCATTTCTCTGGCAGAATGCAGTCCTGTCATTGGCTAAATATGATGTGGTGTCATCGATGACATCATATGCTGAGCATAGAGGAGGGGCTTCAGGATAAACGAGGTGGGAAAGAAAGCCTGACACTATGGAAAAACAGTATATTTATATGAAAATTCACCAAAAACAATGAATTCTGCAGCATTATATATATTCTGCAGCATGATGCAAATGCTGCGGCAAATTCCGCAACCGCAGAACCGCAGAATTCAAGGGGCCTTGGTCATGACAGACGAATCTAATAGATTCTTTTGACTGGCTGACCAAAGTAGTAGACCAGGGAGGGGCTGTAGATATGGCCTACCTAGACTTTAGCAAGGCATTTGACACAGTCCCACACAAAAGATTAATAAAAAAATTTGCCGCCCTGGGAGTGGGTCCGAGGGTGATAGCCTGGGTAACAAATTGGCTGACCAACAGGATGCAGAGGGGTAATAGAAAATGTGGAATACACTCTGAAGACAGGGTGGTTAGTAGTGGGATACCGTTGGGTTCAGTACTGGGACCGGTCCTCTTTTATGTCTTTATAGGAGACATTGCAGAGGTGCTGGAAGGAAATGTATGCCTTTGCAAACAATACAAAAATCTGAAACAGGGTTGATACATGGGGAGGGGGGTGAAAAGGATGAGAAGGGACTTGGCAAGGTTGGAGGAATGGTCAAAAGTATGGCAGCTTAGATTCAATGCAAAAAATTGCAAAGTTATGCACCTGGGAAACAAAAACCCAGGGGAAGACTACACAATGGGGGGGGGGGGCATCACCACCAACAATAATGGAAAGGTAGTCATATCAGATGACCTTAAGGTAGGTAAATAATGTGAGAAGGCTGTAAGCACTAAGGAGGGCCAGAGGGATACTGGGATGCATAGGGGAGAAGGAGGCTACTAAAGAAGATAGGAAGTTGCTATCCCAGAACAGGAAGGGTAAGAGTTGTAAGGAGAGGAGAGGAGAGAGTAAGTATACAGAGAAACAGGAGAGGGAACACAAAATAAGACATGATAGGAGTGGTGCAGTGCAATGGCTGTGGGGCGGCAGTGTTCCGGGAGACATTCTGGAGGCTGCAATGCTGCCCTATTTGCAGGCACCTCTCTGGTCTGAAAGAAGAGGTTGCCCGTCTCCAGGCTGACCAGGCTAGGATTCGTGAAACCTCCTCCCCCACCCAGGGACCACCAGGGCCAATGCCACTACCTCAGAGGTTGCCAAAAGAGGAGGAGGCTGGACCAGGGTGGGCTCAGGGAGGAGAGGTGGTGGAACAGAGTTGCATCCTCCAGCTGTACCTCTCCACAATTCATTCGCTCTTCTGGTGGATAGTGGTTCCTCTATGGAGGCACCTGTAGTGGAGACCAAGGAGGATGCTGGGAACCTTCACAAAGGAGACCCACAGGAGGGTGGCATGGGACCCCACAGGTGAAGAAAACAACTCCTGGTGGAGGACTCAGTCATTAGGGGGGTCGAAATGGGAGAGGAAGGGGAGAGAAGGGTAAGGTGCCTTCCTGGCGCCACGGCTTGGAGGGACAGGAAGTGAATCCTCAGGATCGTGGGAGGAGCTGCACAAGGGAGGGAGCTGGATGTCATTGTCCACCTAGGGACAAATGACCTGGCTAGGAATGGGATCAGAGCAGTGCAAGAGGAGTTTGTAGAGTTGGGGAGGGGCCTTAGACAAGTAGCGCATAAGGTAACCTTCTCTGAGGTGCTGCCTGTCTATGGCAAGGGTGATGCTAGGGCACTCCTCACCAGGAAATTCAATGAGTGGTTGAAAAACTGGTGTGGAGCTCAGGGTTTTGGCTTCATTGGGGACTGGGGAACCACCTGGAGGGATGCAGACCTATACTGGTGCGATGGTCTACATCTGTCCAGGGGGGGAACCAGGATCCTAGGTGAGAGGTTTAAATGCTTCACTGGCAAGCATTTAAACTAGCCAAGGGGAGGCACTGAAAAGGAGCAGGGAAATCCCAGCCTCCCCCCACAAAACATGGTAATTAGTGAGGTAAACACCAAGGTAGAGAAGTTATTAGGGAGCAGGACAGAGGTAAATGTAAAAAAAGGCACAGGCAGTAAGGACAGGAATGGGGCTAAAAGCATACCTCTCAACTGTACCACATTACGAGGAACGTTCCTCATTTTACTTCACAAAAGCTCCCTGTTCCACATTGTGAGGACTTGTCCCACGTTCAGTGTTAACATTTTAAAGCAAAAATCTATAGTAAATGATGCAAAAAATATACTGTTCAATTAATAACAGACTTTCTGAACATAAATGCAAACATTTTAACAGTGTTCTGAGCTTCTTAAGTAAAGATTTGATTAAGTGTTCCACATTGTGCTCATTTGTTCCACATTTTGAGAGGCAATGTTCCACATTTGGAGGAAAAAAGGTTGAGAGGTATGGCTAAAAGGGGTAAGGCTATCAAAAAGTGGAGGGTGATGAGTACCAATGCCCGTAGTCTGTGTAACAAGCTCTCTGAACAAGTGGCCTTGATGGAAAAGGGTTGCCTGGATATTGTGGCAGTCACAGAAACATGGTACACAGAGAACCATGACTGGGATGTCAACATACCAGGATACACAATCTACAGGAGGGACAGGGAGGGTAAAAGAGGAGGAGGAGTAGCTCTCTATGTAAAGGAAGGGATCAAAGCAACAGAACTAAAGAATAAACAGGGAGCAGATGAGGCACTCTGGGTCACCCTGGAGACAGGAAATGGCACCACAATCCGCACGGTGGTTGTATACAGACCCCGATCTCAGGGGGAGGGAATGGACAATGAAATGATAGAAGGCTTCCTTAGAATGGCAGAAAAAGGGGAGATATTGTTGATGGGGGACCTGAATATGCCAGATGTTAACTGGAGCACCTTTGCTGCAGGCACATCCAAGAGCAGGGTCATTCTTGATGCCCTACAGGGGGCATGCCTCAGACAGCTAGTATTGGAACCCTGTCAGGAGGGAGCAATCTTAGACCTGGTACTCTCAAATGGGGACAGAGAAAGAATCTCAGATTTAGAGGTGGGTAGCCATCTGGGAACAAGCGACCACCAAACAGTGTGGTTCACGATAAACACAGCCATACAATCAAGCCATACAAAAGCAAGAGTACTGGACTTTAGGAGGGCTGACCTTGGGAGAATGAGAGAGTGCCTTAGAAAAGCACTAGCAAACAGGCAAGAAGGAGGGGTGGAGGAACAATGGGAAGTAATCAAAACAGCCATCACAGAGGCAACAAGCCTTTGTGTAAAGCAAATCAAGAAAACACAATGAAGGAAAAAAACACTATGGTTCTCAAAAGAGGTGGCAGGGAAGGTTAAGGAGAAAAGGATAGCATTCAGGAAATATAAGGAAACACAGAAGGAGCAGGACAGAGAACTTTATCAGTTAAAGCAGAAAGAGGCTGGGAAGGCAGTTAGAATAGCAAAGGCCCAAACTGAGGAAAGGATAGCCAATTCTGTTAAGAAGAGGGATAAGACCTTTTATAGGTACATTAGGGAGTGAAGAAAGACCAAAGGAGGGATACTGAGGCTTAATAAAGGGGAGGGAATATGGGTAGGGGGGACAGTGAAAAAGCAGGGATACTGAACGAATATTTCTGCTCAGTATTCACAAAGGAAGAGGAGGGGGAGGTACCTAAACCAAACAAGAGAAACACTCTGAAGATGGGGGTTGATACCAGTACATTTACAGAAGAAAGGGTTCTGAAAGAACTAATAAAATTGAAGGTGGACAAAGCAATGAGGCCTGATGGGATTCACCCAAGAATTCTAAAAGAACTAAGGGTAGAACTAGTGACACCGCTGACTAGTCTCTTTAACAAATCATGTGAGGATGGGTTGGTACCTGAGGACTGGAGAAGGGCAGATGTGATTCCTCTTCACAAAAGTGGGAGCAGGACAGAGGCAGGAAACTACAGACCAGTTAGTTTGACCTCAGTGGTAGGGAAAATGATGGAATCACTTCTGAAGGAAAGAATTGTTGAGTACCTAGAGGCCAGTGGGGCACAGGAACCAAGGCAGCATGGATTCATGATGGGAGGTCGTGTCAGATGAATCTAATAGATTTCTTTGACTGGGTGACCAAAGTAGTAGACCAGGGAGGGGCTGTGGACATGGCCTACCTAGATTTTAGCAAGGTATTTGATATAGTCCCACACAAAAGATTAATACACAAGTTAGCCAGCCTTGGAGTGGGCCCCAAGGTGGTAGCCTGGATAAAAAATTGGCTAGACAACAGGATGCAAAGGGTAGTAGTAAATTGAGTGCACAGTGAAGAAAGGAGGGTTACTAGCGGGGTACCGCAGGGTTCAGTACTGGGACCGGTCCTTTTTAATGTCTTTATAAGTGACATTGCAGAGGAACTGGAAGGAAATGTATGTCTCTTTGCAGACGACACAAAGATCTGCAACACGGTTGATACACAAGATGGAGTGGAAAGGATGAGAAGGGACTTGGCAAGGTTGGAGGAACGGTCAAATGTATGGCAGCTCAGATTCAATGCAAAGAAGTGCAAGGTAATGCACATGGGAAACAAAAACCCAGGGGAAGAGTACACAATGGGGGGTGAGATACTGACAACAGTAAAAATGGAAAGGGACCTGGGGGTAATTATATCAGATGACCTAAAGGTGGGCAAGCAATGTGAGAAGGCAGTAAGGAAGGCTGGGGGATACTGGGATGCATAGGAAGAGGCATCAATAGTAGAAAACAGGAAGTTGTTATCCTCTGGACAGACAGTTGGTGAGACCCCATCTGAGTACCGTGTGTGCAGTTCTGGAGACCCCATCTCCGCAAAGACATTGACAGAGTGGAGGCTGTCCAGAGGAGGGCAACCAAAATGGTGGGGGGTCTGCACCAGAAGACATACGAAGAGAGACTAAAGGAGCTTAATATGTATACCCTTGAGGAAAGAAGGGAGAGAGGGACATGATAGAAACTTTCATGTACCTCAAGGGAATCAGCAAAGTCCAAGAGGGTAGCATCTTTCAAAAAAAGAGACGTGCAACAACAAGGGGGCACAATTTGAAGATGGGGGGGACGGCTCAGAGGTAATGTGAGGAAGTATTTTTTCATGGAGAGGGTTGTGGATGCATGGAACAGCCTCCTTGAGGAGGTCGTGGAGTCAAGAACAGTGGGGGAATTCAAGAATGCATGGGACAGACATAAGGCAGTCCTAGTTCCTTCTAAGACTGCTTGAAAGGCAGAGTAGAGAAACTTACCAGAGCAAGGGAAAAGGATTAAGACTTATTTTGGCTAAGCAGATTTACTGTGTGGTGTTGTTTTTATTTTTTACTCACAGGGATTGCTGCTGTTTGTTGCTATCATTTCATTGTTTTATTTTTCTCTGTAGCAAAGTGTTTCTTACAGCATATATCTTCTCTGAAATTATTACAGGTGGTGCTTTACAGGTTTTACAGTTTTATCTAACATTAGGATAAGCTTTCAGGGTTACTGCATTTGTTGTTGACTGATTGTTTCTGCTCTTACCTCCTTGTTCTTTCGTCCGTGGTTCTTCTTTTTCAGCAGGGGAAGGGCCCAGCCACCCACCCCCATCCCCAACCACCCCACACTACACTCCTTTTATAGGGTACCACAGTTGTGACATTTCCTGTGGCAGAGCAGGAAGGGGTGGATCAGTGAGGCCTCCACAAGGTGAGCTCATTTACAGGGGCACTAGTAATTTAACTTGTTATAACAAGTTAAACAAAACACAATCAAACCATTACTTGCATTTTTCCTTTTTTTTTTCCTTCTAATTACTCTGACTAGGTTATAAACCCAGCAACTTATCTGGAATGGATGTCATTAACTGCAGGTACTGTGGAACAATTTTCAGAAGGACAGTCTTACAGGATTTAGGACACTGTCCTACATGCTGGGCCTTTGGAGATCTTAGAACTCAGCTCCGGGCAGCATGGGCAGAGATTGCACGCCTCAAATTTCATATTCAAGAGGAAATACATTATAAGAACCACCCGCCATTTCCCCAGCATCCAACAGAAAAACCTCGACCACAGAGGGTAGTTGGTCCAGGAGGTTGGTGGGTGGTTAGGAGGCAAATCGGGTGCCCCATCACTCTCTGATCTCCAACATATTACCTCCAAAACCATATAAACACTACAAACAGGTATCTGCCTCATCTCTGAAATCAAACAAAGAGGCAGAAGACACTGAAGAGCAGGACACTGCAGCACAGGAGCTAGCACAACAAAACTCACCCAAATCAGGAACCAAACCAAAAAAAGCAAAAAGGAAATCCAAAAAACTTCTGATCATAGGAGACTCCATGATTCGGGGAGTTGATACCCATCTCCAGCTAGGGGTAATGGTCAGATGTCTTCCAGGTACATCAGCATGGAGAGACACTGACCGCATTGCTAAAATTGTTCACAAAGCAGGAGAAAACATTGATGTCCTAGTACACATAGGGACTAATGATCTCGCCAGTCGGTCAGTTGTGGAGACCAAGGAACACCTGACCAGGCTGGGTGACAAACTATCATCTATTTCATCCGGCATCTCCTTCTCTGAGATCCTGCCAGTCTGGGAGAGGGGAGCAGATGGACGGAAGGTCAGAGAAGGGGAGATAGGGGAGCTAAACATGTGGCTCAAGGGCTGGTGCCAGGAAAAAGGACACAGATTTGTAGGAACTGGCAACAGTTCTGGGAGCGAAAGTTCTTAAATTTGATGGACTGCATCTGACTAAGGAGGAGTCAGTGCATTGGGGCAGAAGTTTGACGCCTTTGCAGAATATTTAAACTAGCAATGGGGAGAGGGGGCAGCACCCCATACGTCGAATGGGAAGAACACCCCCCCCAGCTAGTGGTCAAACAGGGATTCAGCAGTTTTGCAGTTCATTCGCATCACCAGGTAAGAAAAAAGGTTTGTCTCCCCATACGACGCACAGGGGTAATGCCAAACCTCACCCAACAACCAACACACCAAAATCTGGCCAATGGAAAATCATGTACACAAATGCTCACAGCCTGGGAAATAAGATCCCAGACCTGCAGGCAATAATGTCAGAGGCTAAACTGGACATAGTAGCAATTAGTGAGACGTGGTTTACCAGTAACCACACTTGGGAGACTTCAGTACCTGGCTATGTTTTGTTCAGAAGAGACCGAGGTGCAAAAAGGGGGGGAGGAGTGGCCCTGTATGTCAATGAAAATATCAAAGCTACAGAAATTCAGAATACACATAAGGAGCCAGAAGAACTGTGGGTCACCCTGGAAACAGGAAATGGGCCAGCCATAAGAACTGGGGTTGTCTACAGGCCCCCAGACCAGGGGGAGGACATAGACACATTACTGTTAGAAGATATACAAAACAAGACAGCTAAAGGGGAGGTTCTGATAATGGGAGACTTCAACATGCCGGATACAGATTGGTCAATACCAGCAGGAACATCTGCCAGAACTAGACACATAGTGGATTCCCTGCAGGGGGAGGGCCTCAAACAACTGGTACAGCAACCCACAAGAGACAGGGCTATCCTAGATCTAGTACTGACTAACAAGGAAGGGATCACAGATCCCCAGGTAGAAGGTCACCTGGGTGCCAGTGACCATCACATGGCATGGTTCAATTTGGCTACTACATCTAAATCATCCCATTCCAAGGCAAAAATATGGGACTTCAGAGGAGCTGACTTTGATAGGATGGCCAACAGAGTTAAGCTAGCCCTGGAAAAAAGAAACACAGGTGAGGGGGTACAGGCAAAGTGGGCAAACATTAAGGATGCAATACTTGAAGCAACATCCCATTGTGTTAGACAGAAAAGGAAGTTCAAAAGAAGAAGGAAACCACTTTGGTTCTCAAATACAGTAGCAGAAGAGGTCAGAGCCAAAAGGCTGGCCTTCATGAAATATAAGGGGAACACAGCGGGATGAAGAAAGGAGGCATACCAAACTGCCCTAAGGGAAGCAGGGAAGGCAGTAAGGCAGGCAAAGTCCCAAACTGAGGAAACACTAGCACGAACAGTAAAAGAAGGTGGCAAGACTTTCTATAGATACATTAGTGAAAGGAGAAAGTCCAGAGGGGGTATTGCTAAGCTTAATGGAGAAAAAGGGAGCATGTGAGGAGGAGGACCCTGTAAAGGCATCTATCCTAAATAGATACTTTTGCTCAGTATTTACTGAAGAGAAGGTAGGGCAGGGCCCACAGCTCAGCATCATGGACACAGGGGAGGGAGGTGAGCACTACTCCCTTCACAAAAGAAAGGGGTCCTACAAGAGCTTGCTAAGCTCAGGTGGATAAGGCAATGGGACCTGATGGCATACATCCCAGGGTACTTAAGGAGCTAAATTTGGAACTAGCAGAGCCATTAGCAGAACTGTTTAGTGAGTCTCTGAGCACAGGAGAGGTCCCAGAAGACTGGAGAAGGGCTCATGTGATCCCGCTCCACAAGAGTTGTAGCAGGGAGGAGGCAGGGAACTACAGACCAGTCAGTCTTACCTCAGTAGTGGGCAAGATTATGGAGGCACTCCTTAAGGAAAGGATAGTGCAACACCTGGAACCATAGGGCACAGGATCCAAGACAGCATGGGTTTACAAAAGGAAGGTCCTGTCAAACTAATCTCATAGATTTCTTTGACTGGGTAACCAGAGTGGTGGACCAAGGGGGAGCAGTTGATATCGCCTACCTTGACTTCAGCAAAGCTTTTGACACTGTTCCACATAGAAGATTGATAAATAAGCTGGGTAGGCTCGGGTTGGGTCAGAAGTTGGTCAACTGGGTGGCAAACTGGTTGACAGGCAGAAAACAGAGAGTGGTGGTAAATGGTATACAGTCAGAAGAGATGCAAGTCACAAGTGGGGAACCTCAGGGATCAGTTCTGGGGCCAGTCCTCTTCAACATCTTCATTAGTGACTTTGCAGATGGACTAGAGGGTAAGGCTTGTCTGTTTACAGATGACACCAAGATCTGCAACAGAGTAGATGATCCAGATGGGGTGGGCAGAATGAGAAGAGATCTGGATAAACTAGCAAAATGGTCAGAAGAGTGGCAACTGGGATTTAATGCAAAGAAGTGCAAAATCATGCACATAGGGAAGAGAAACCCTGAAGCCACCTATAGGCTGGGAGGGGAGTTGCTAGCAGTCACAAAGGAAGAAAGGGACTTGGGCATCATCATCACTGATGACCTGAAATCATCCAAGCAGACCTCTAAAGCAGTAGGTAAGGCTAGGGGTGTTAGGGTGTATTAGTGGGTATCACAAGTCGTAAGAGGGAGGTAATAATCCTCTTTACAAGACACTGGTTAGGCCCCATCTGGAGTACTGCGTGCAGTATTGGAGGCCACACCTTCACAAGGACATTAACCAAATTGAGGCAGTCCAGAGAAGGGCAACCAAAATGGTGCAGGGACTGCATCAGAAGACATATGAGGACAGATTAACAGAGCTCAATATGTATACCCTTGAACAAAGGAGGGAGAGGTGATATGATCGAGGCATTCAAACACCTTAAAGGCATTAACAAGGTGAAAGAGTCTAAAATGTTTAAATATAAGAAAATAGCAGGACAAGAGGACACAGCATGAGATTAGAGGGTCCGATTAAGGGGAATGTGAGGAAATTCTTTTTCACAGAAAGGGTGGTGGATGCATGGAATGGCTTACCACAAGAAGTGGTGACTATGAATACAGTGCAGGGCTTCAAACAGGCATGGGATAGGCATAAGGGAGCAATACAAATGACTATGAATAGATAGGCCACTGACAGAGCAAAGGCCGATGGCACATTTATAAGGTAGAAAAAGAAATGGGCAGACTGGATGGGCCTTGTGGTCCTTATCTGCCGTCAACTTCTATGTTTCTATGTTTCTATGTTTCTAGTGGGGGGTAGGAGGAAATAAGTTGTTGGTTAACAAGGATCTTATGCTTATCTGTTAGGTAGGAAAATGGGCACACTAGGTGGGCCAAGCGGTCCTCATCTTCTGTCAAATTCTATGTTTCTATGTAAACAGGAAGTTGTTATCCCTCTGTACAGACAGTTGGTGAGACCACATCTGTAGTACTGCTTGCAGTTCTGGAAACCCCATCTCTGCAAGGATATAGACAGGATGGGAGACTCTGCAGCCATCTGTACAGTATATCACTAAGCCACATACAGTGGGCTATGGGTAAAACCCAGATAACCAGACCTGAACTACAGCCGTAAAATCTGCACTGGAAACAGCTTGTGCAAATATTGCTTATCCAGTGGAGCACTCTTGGCCACCAATTGTCTGGCCCAATTCAAAACTGACCTCAAACAGCACCTAATAACACTCTCTAAGTGCACCTGCCCAAAGTGCAGCCACCCCTGCTCTCTCTGCCCCCCAGAAAGCACTAGGCAGACCTTAGGTACCCCGTCCCTCTGTCCCTTCTCATGACTTGCCTCAGCAATCAGTTTGCATCATGCTCCTTTGGCACCCACCACCCCACCTTCCCCCCATCCCCAACTCCCAGTCCTGTGAGTTTCCCTAACAGTCACTACTAATGCAGACTGCCTGGCCATGCTTCCTCACACCCCACTATTTACTCTAGCATGTCTTCTCTGCTTAGCCTTCTCTCACCCCCCCAAATTTCTCCCTATACCATATTGCCCTTCCTCCCCCACCCTTCACCTCCACTACAGTACCTACCTCTCTCTCTCTTGTACCTCCTTTCTTCATCACACTGCCAGCTCTCCTCATCCCTCAGAACTACTGACAAGGCACTTTGCGGCTGCTTATTCCCCCTCTCACCCTCATAAAGTGTTTTTCTTGCTATTTTAACTTGTATCTATGTTTTGAGTTATTCTGCAAGTTCTGAATCCAAGCTGTATCATTCATTGTGATGTGCCTTTGCTTTCTCCTATTGTACTTTGTTTTGTAATCTATGACGCAGGACCTTTGTAAAAGAGCCTGTGCTCAAATGTCTTTTTCGAATCGCTAAATTAAAAAAAAAAGTATTGCATTCAGAAAAGGGCTGATGTCATCTTTGCTACCAAACAACATGATAGTTTTTTTAAAAATAGATTCCTCTGCTGAAGCCTTATTACTACACTGCCTGTGTGTGTATATAGGAAGCTTTAGAGCATTATTTTTCCTCTGGCTTGAGGAGTTAATTGAGCCCACACAAATTAACTCACTATCTTCTGGCAGTCAGAACTTTCTGCATAACAAGTTCCCCTAGGCCCCTCACAACACCTCATTAAGCCATTTGACACCACCATCCTAGGAGCAGTCAGTGTGCTACTTTGCAGGACATTGCATAGCAAGAGTCCCAGCCTTGCCCTTTTCCAAATAATACGCCAACTTCATTCTCAGGCAGGCAGTTCTGGGCTACTGTTTCTATTCTACTGAATGTTCTTTTTTTTTTTTAATTACACTTTTTGTTGACAACCCAGAGTATGACATCTTTCATATACACATACAAATCCATTGAGCTCAATTCAGGCATTACATCCAAAAAAAAAAAAAAAAAAAGGGCATCTGCATGGTTGTCCCACACCAGGGTGTAGGAGCCCCTGTAGCCCAAAGGGACAAAGGCCGACCTCTTGTTTGACATGGCGGAGCAGGCTGCCCCCGGTCTCCTCTGCCCTGAGAGCTCTCCTCAATGTCGCTCTGGCAGCCCTTGTCATTGAGTGAGCCTTGCTTGGTGACCTTGGGGCTCAGCAGCCTGACAAGGTCAGGGAGCTGGAAGTGCTCAGCCTTCTCTGGGAAGTGGTCAGGCAGGACAAACTGCCAGTCATGGAGGTAGTCCAGCACATACCTGAAGAGGAAGCCATCCTAGTCAATGAAAAAGTGGCCACGGTTGTCATGGGGCAGCTCCCGGATGCTGGGCTGGGAAAACATGTCCTACAGGGTGCTGTCCGGGATGCTGAGCAGTGTGCAGTGCTTGTTAACATACACTTGCTCTCCTACATTCAGCTTCACCACCTCCTGGAATGGAGACGACAACACACTGATGGGCAGGATGCCACTGCTGCTGTTATTCTTCAAAGCCACAAAGAGCTCGGCTCGCTTGCATGAGTCTCCCCACTGTACCTCCCTCTGGCTGGCTCACTACTGGAGTTGCTCCCTAGTCCCTTGTTGACTGTCTTATTAGTGTCTGGATATTGCTGCTGCTGCTGCTGCTAAGTTTCGGTGCACAGTGCCCACATTGCTGCTGAGATTCAAGCGGCAGCAGGGCAGGCAATAGGATCCACCATTGAAGTGTGAGGGGCAAACAGCTGTGTCCAGCCCAGTTTGTGCAGGAGAGCTGTGAGCAGCAAGCTGCAGCAGCACCACACAGGCTCAGCCCCATACATCGAATAATAAGAGATATTAGACTGAGACATAGAGATAGGGAGTGGGATCTCAACAGGCTGAACCCGGGGGAGCCTCTCTGATGTCATGCCCTCACTGTGGGCACTGCCACTCCAACTGTAACTTTTCCTTACAATAAAGAAAAGCCCTGGGATAGCAAAGTGCAATGGGACTTGGGCTAGAAGAGGAGTGGGAGTGGGTTCACACAGCTGCAATCTGAGAAGACAAAGGCTCGGATTTTACTCGCATACGGGGAAAATTCTCACAAAAAGCTTAAAAGTTAAATCTGGGATATTAGAGCCCAAATGTCTGAAACTGTCTTCTCCTTGTTGCTAACTAAATATCCGATTGTGCAGGGAACTGCAAAGACTTTTGAACAAAAAAGTGAGAATGCTGTAGCCTGGAGCTGCTTCCCCCAATGCAGTTCATTGCAGCTAATCACCAGTCCTTAACCTTATAAAGAAAAATGAAATTAGAATAAGGAAGTCTGGTAAACACTTCTTTTTTTTTTTTCTTAAATTCTTTATTGTAGTTTTCTTCCATCAATTAAAAGACAGACACACACATACCCGAAATAATCCAGGGCTCACACTCCAAAACTGAGCGTGATCATTATGTACACCCAATAACTATGTACATACACAGCTGCAAACATACACTCCTCTAACATTTAGTTCACATCTACTTTTATACTATATTGACTATATCTAGCCTTGACAAAGAGATGTGTTCATACATCAAGTCTGGAACCCTACATGTCATTTGCAGAAATATAGCCCTCTTACCCTTATGGGGTCCTCATGATAGTATCCTGCAGCCGCGTCCCAAGGGAGAAGAGAGAGCCGCCCCCACCCCACACTGACAGACTCTGTGGCATCTAACTGTATATCCAACATGTAAGATTGTATTCAGGTCTTATAGCATGCCGTATACCATCTGAGACTTAATAGTCCCCTTATTGCTAAAACAACTTATCCATATCATCCAAATATTGATTACGTACTTTCTGACAGACAGACGCTTGTCTGGGGCACTTTATATTGCAAAGTGTATAGTGCCTCTAAAGTCCGCCACCTTTTATCATAAATTACTTTTCGTCCATCCCTGAGCATTTGTCTTTTAAGTCTAGACAACATTAAAAGTAGATCACCCACCCATTGATCGTATGTGTATACCAAATCACTTTTCCAGTTCTTTAAGACAAATGCCTTAATCAGGGAAGACATCAATGCAATATGTCCTTTAATGATCCCATTAGGGATATTTACCATATCCCCCAACATACAAATCTTGGGTGTAATGAATTCTTTGTAATTCATCAAGGGATCCATATTACACTTAATGTCCTCCCAAATGGGGGAAACTTTAGAACAATACCATAGAACATGGAGCAAATCCCCTGGGGTTGTGTTACACCTGAAACAGAGGTCTGTCTGTCTAAGGCCTCTAGCACACAGCTTGGTAGGGGTGTAGTATATATTAGAAGCTATAAAAAACTGCATGATTCTGTATTTCAGAGTAGGAATATATTTACCGTTTCTCCATATTTCTTCCCATTCAGGTCTCTGAGAGGCAAATTCACCCTGTTTATCCCAATATAAGATCTTAATCACAGATCCCTCGCTTAAGAAATCTAATAGTAGTCTATAGATGTTGGACAGGGGATTTCTGACACAGTTTATCTCCTTAAGAGCACTCCAAGTAAGCGCCTTGTCCTGTACGCTATCCCTTCTTCTTTCCATTTTTCTCATCAAGTTGGTGAGCTGTAATTTCTTACAGAGGTCAGGGAGGGCCACCCTATCCCCTCTTATAAAGTCCACCCACTTTAAAGTAAGTATATACGGAGCCCACTGTCTCTTGATTATTTGTTTTCCAGTGAGCATATTTGGGTTGCCCCAAAGGGGCTGGTCTCTAGAAACTCTCTGAGAGTTCCTCTGGCTAGGGGACAGAATTGTCCACCAGGCCAAGATTGCTTTATATATTGGTGTTCTTGCTCCACCATCCCCCTATCTCCTCTGGGTTAAAAAAGAGCACTGCTTCTGGGGAGAGTCCCATATCTGATAGGGTTTGCTTCTCCACCTGGAGCCAAGTTGGAATATATTCATATTCAGTCACCTGTTTACACCATCGACTCATTAGCCCAAGCTGCCCAGCTACGTAATATACTTGTAAATCCGGGATTCTAAGGCCACCTTTGTTATGTGGTAACCTTAACACTTTATATTTTCTTCTAGGAGGTTTGGTATTCCACAAAAAGTTGGAGATTATTTTTTTGTATTTTAGTAAACCAACATTTGGGGATAATGTATGGGGATAAATGTATTGGATACAAGAGCCTAGGCAGTAGATTCATTTTAACCAAGCTCAATTTAGCTGCCCAATTTAAAGGGAGTTTATTCCACCTAGTTAAGTCCGTTGTAATTGTGGATATCAGTCCTCCCAAGTTTGTTTCAAGGCCTTCGGTCTCATTGGGTGTGATCCAAATGCCAAGATATTTTAGTTTACTAGGGCACCACTTTAGTTGAAGTGGTTCAAAGTCGGCCTTGTGAGCAAATGGGGTAAGCGGGAGAACCTGCGTCTTACTCAGATTCAGCTTATAGTTTGAGACTCCAGAAAACCTTTCCACTATGTTCAAAACCCATTTAAAGCTCTCTGCCAGGTCTTGAAGGTGCAGTAGAATATCATCTGCGAAAACAGATAGTTTCATTTCAATTCCCCCATTAACAATCCCTTGTAGCTCCGAATCACTTTGTATCGTCCTTAATAAAGGTTCCAGGTATATATTAAAGAGTATTGGCGAAAGGGGGCAACCCTGTCTGATACCATTCTCTAAATAAATTTCCTTCGATAAATAGCCATTACATAATACCTTGGCGGTAGGAGCAGCATACAGATTTTTAATACCTTTTATAAAACTTTCTGGAAATCCCATATGAGCCATGGTGGCAAATAAGAAATCGTTTGAGACCCTATCAAAGGCCTTCTCAGCATCAAGAGCAATTACCGCCATTGTCAGTTTAGAGGTAGAGGCCCTATGCAATATATAATGGAGTTTCCGGAGTGCATCATGTGCTCCTCTACCCGCATAAACCCCAGCTGCTCTTGATTAATTAAAATAGGGCAACTCTCAACATTCTATTGCCCAATATTTTTGTCAACAACTTCAAGTCTTGGTTTATCAGAGCAATTGGCCTATAACTCTCAGGGAGTTCCTTGGGTTTCTCTGGCTTTGGGATGAGTGTTATATACGCTTGATAAAGCTGGTGATGCGGAACCCCATCAAGCATTATATTTGTAAATAAGTCCTTCAATAATGGGAGTATGACTGTAGCATGTGATTTATAGAATTGGGCCGTGAGGCCATCAGGTCCCGGTGATTTCCCCTTCGGAAGGGACTTGATCACCTCCAGTATTTCGGAATCTGAAATGGGTGCCACCAGCCCTGAGCTTGCTCTGATCTAGTCTCGAAGAGCTATATTTCTAGGAAGTCTTGTATCTTCCTCTACTCGCCAAGACCCTCCTTGATAAATTCCTCATAGTAAGTTGCAAAAGTATCAGCCATTCTCTGGGGTTCTGTTATTATTTCTCCCTGATATTTTATTAAGGAATTACCCTGGCTGCCTCCACTCCTTTATTCTATTAGCTAGGGCTTACCTGGAGCATCCTCCTGGAGTACATAATTCACCTATCCTTTCCACCCACCTCCATTTTGTCATAAAGGATAGTTGCCAGCTCTCTCTTAGTTCCTTGAGCTCTGAGCCCCTTTCCTCTGTAGTGCCCTCAAGAGGCTCCAGGGAGCTTATAGCACCTAAGATAAACTCCTCTCTTGCCCTTCTCATATGAGCTCTCCTTGCTATAATCCTCTGGGCTATGCCCGAATATAACACTTTACATGTGGGCCATTTTAGTCTGCTATCTAACAGTGTGGGCAATTGAGTCTGAATAATTTCCTCCAGTATTTGTTTTGATTTAGCTAACCAATTTTGGTCCAATAATAAGGAATCATCAAACCTCCATCGATACGGCTTCATTGGAAGAGATTCTATCCCCCAGTTCAGCTGAACAGGAGAGTGATCAGACAGAACCCTAGTGTGGGTAACCACTTCCCTTATCCCATGAATTACCTCTTTGTTGATTAAAAAGAAGTCTATTCTAGAGTGGGTTTTATGTGCCCCAGACTAAAAAGTCATAGCATGTCCCCCTTTACTGCCAATTGCAATGGGATCAACAAGCGCCGCCACTTCTAAAAGCTTGGTTAGAGCTGCCTGTGCCAAAGAAGGTGGACGATAAGATGGAGGTTTTTTATCAACCCTATTATTAAGACAAAGGTTCCAATCCCCTGCAAGGATCAGAGGGTGTGTTGGAAGCAGAGCTAGATCAACCTCAACTGATGCAAAAAAATCAGGTTTAGGTGGTGAAGGATCATATATCGAAGCAATCGTTAATGCTTTTCCCAAAATGGCACCGGTAACATAAATCCCTCTGCAGTCTTCTCTAGTTTTAGTCTGTGTTACTGTAAATGGGCAATCTCGCCCAATCAAGACTGCAACTCCCCCTGAGGCCTTAGCATTTCCATCTCCTAGAACCTGTGCTACCCATTGTTTTTTGAGAAGACCCAGCTCCTCCTTAAGCAAGTGAGTCTCCTGGAGGGCCTCAATCTGGGCTCCCAACTGATTAATGTACTTTAATATCACCATCCTCTTTCTCCGCCCTCTGAGGCCTTTAACATTCCAAGTGATAATTTTAATGTTAATCATACAGTCTTCTCATGACCCCCAACTTTCGAACCCACAAAGTCTGCCACCGTGCAAGTAAGGAACTTTAGGCTCTTTCTTCTCCCTTTTCCCATAAACCCACCCCCCAGTCAACCCCCGATCCTTAGATCGTCCTCCACTTCCTGCTGGGTACGTGATTGAGCTATCCGGTGAGCAGGCTCCCGGACCCTCTTGAGTCTTCTTATTACCCATGTATCTGATTACCTTCTGATATGAAGAATAGCTATAGCTTATCACTTGCCCCCTATATGTTTCTTATACACA
The DNA here is from genome assembly GCA_016271365.2 of Neoceratodus forsteri. NCBI lineage: Eukaryota > Metazoa > Chordata > Ceratodontiformes > Ceratodontidae > Neoceratodus > Neoceratodus forsteri. The sequence continues at coordinate 152,283,259 of CM057450.1, read as the reverse complement.
GTATATGTCATACCCTAGAACAAGAACCATTCAGCCTATAATTCTAAGAAGTAATATAGCATTCCTTATTGAATCATTGAATCATGTCTCAGTGAGGTCCTATCCTTATACTCTATATTCTTTAAGTTCCATGCTGACTTCAAGGCATAACAAAAACCCACTATACCCTTACGGTATACTATTCCTAGTCCATAAGTTCTTATTTCTGGGAAAAAAAAATTTAATTGGGGAGGTGGGATGGGCGAGGAAGGAAGAAGGAAAAAAGGGGGGGAGAAGGATCATAAGGGGAGGGATAGGGTGGGTAGGGAAAAAAAAGGCAGAAGGGAAACAGTCTCATTTTGTCAGCCTTTTTCCTTTTTGTCTTCCTCCTTCTCAACCTTCTAATCTTCCTCTCTTCTTCTGTTCCTTGTATCTCATTTTCTTCTTCCAATTTTAACTATTAAATTGAATACTGGGTTATTTCACACTCGTCTGTTGTATAACTAAAACCTCTTGGGAAGCCATCCACTCATAGCATCTTCCTAGAAGTCTTGATCAGGTTTTAGCCTTAAACAAGTCAGGGAGTTCCCATCTCAGTCCCTCAACCGCCTCCTTCGCTGTTAGATATCTTCGATCTCCAGTTTGCAATTTCACCACCAGGGTAGCAGGATGCTGGATTCTAAACTTTACACCCGCCAAATAAAGCTTTTTTTTAATGTCCCCATATTCCTTTTGTTTCTCTCGAATTATTGGAGTTTGATCTTGAAACAGTAACAGGGGCGCTCCATTCCATTGCAAATTTCTAAGGGCCCTGGCCTTGCTCAAAACATATGTCTTTTCTTTAAAATTTAAAAATCACATAATGATAACCCTTGGCCTGGCTCCTGGTGGAGGCATCTCTCTAAGGGAATGGTGAGCTCTTTCCAGGTTGTAGGAGTCGCCATATGGTGTGTGACCTAAGAGTTTCAACAGCAACTCCTGGGTAAATGTAATACAGTCCGCACCTTCAGCCCTTTCTGGAAGTCCCACCATGATTAGATTATTCCTTCGGCTTCTGGACTCCTGATCCTCGACTCGATCTTCCAGTTTTTTAACTTGTCTACGGAGCGTTATCAATTTCTGTTCCTGAGTGGAAGTTTTATGCTCCTGCAATGCCACACGTGCCTCCACATCCCCCATACTTTGGGCCAGGGCTTGAAGGGTGGGTTTGACCGAAGAAAAATCTGCCACTAAACCCCGGAGCAAAAGCTTGATCTCTGCGATGTCCTCCGGTGGTGTTTGCGCTCCCCTGTACTTTCAGTGCTTGGATCTGGTTCTCCCGGCACCGGGGATGGGGGTTTCGGGCGTTTCATTGCCGGCACTCTAGCATCCAAGCCTTTCGGCATTTCCAACTCCATCTCGAGTGTCACGTTGGGAATCCTACGCCCCTACAGTAGCGCAGGTGTACGGGTAAGATTTCTCGAGCAGAGGGAGTATTCAGACTAATTTCTATTTTTTGAAGGTAAGACAGTCTTCTCCGATGCTGGTTTTTTTTCTGCTCGACTGTCGCCACCTAGTTCAAATCAATTAAATGCCAACAATAATGCAATCGGGCCCAGGAGTTCTGCTCCGCACTACCTTCCCCGATCAGCTCATCACGTGACCCCCTGGTAAACACTTCTAATGGAAATGTATAGTAGTAGGTGCACATAAATCATAATGTACATTAGTAGCATGGGGCATGCACACTAAATTTATTCCTTATCAGGTCAAATCCAGCAGACGTTTAACTCTGGCCAGAGTTTGTTACTTGTTGGACTCAATAAGGATTGGGCAGGTAATATATCATCTACCATCAGTCCTGGACATTGTGCCACTCTGCTGAGAGTGGCAGCAGGGTGGGTTTTAGGGACTGTTGTTGTTGCTTGTTTATTTGATTGTATTGTATGTATGTATATTTGCTGTGTACGAAACTTTAATAATGCTTATTAAATAAAAAAAGAAATTTATAAACAGAAAGTACTGAAAATGGAAAGAGGAACATCATTCACACCTAAACCAAGGGCAGTGACGAGCGGTGTTCCACAGGGCTCAGTGTTGGGACCAGTGTTGTTTGAGATATTCATTGTAGACATATCATGGGACATCAAGAGCAAGATCAGTCTGTTTGCTGATGATACCAAGGTAGGCACGGTGGTGGATGACCTAGGGGGATGGCAGGGGTTGCAGGATGATCTGGCAAAGCTTGAAACCTGGTCAGACACCTGGCAACTGGGCTTTAATGCCAAAAAGTGCAAGGTGCTGCATTTTGGGATGAAGAACCCAAGGAGGAGTTACCAGCTAGGGGAGTGCAGCTAGCCCAGACAGAGGAGGAGAAGGATCTGAGTGTGCTCATTACAGGGTCAATGAACAACTCGGCACAATGTGGGAAGAGCAGCTGCAAAGCCAACAAAATGCTGGGTTGTATTGCAAGTACATATCCTGAGGAGGGAGGAAGTGATTTGCCACTGTATAGGTCATTAGTTAGACCACACCTGAGTACTGCGTGCAGTACTGGTGTCCATATCTGAAGAGGACATTAAGTTACTGGAGGGTGCAGCCAGAGTGACAAAGATGATCAAGGGCTGGGGACTTATCATATGACAGGAGGTTGAAGGAGTTGAACAGTACTCACTGGAGGAGAGGAGAGACAGGGGTGACATGATTGAAACCTTTAAATACATGAAAGGAATAAACAAGATGGGTACAGAGGGTCTGTTCAAAGTAAGGGAGGAAGGGCCACCAGGGGCCATGATATGAGACTGGAGAGGAAGGTTCAGGAGGAGATGAGAGACACTTTTACAGAGAGGGTGGTGGCTGGGTGGAATGCGTTACCTGCTGAAGTGGTATGCAGTAGAACAGTGGACTGCTTCAAATGAGGATGGGACAGGACAAGGGGGAGGGTTAATGAAGGGGAAGGGTGGAAGGAAGGGGCAGCTGCAGAATAAGAGGGCTAGCTGCACATTCAAGCAGACTTGATAGACCTCTAGGCCTTTATCTGCTGGCAAATTTCGTATGTTTGTATGTTCGTAAACCGGCTGTTGTGGATAGCCCCAAAGTGATCTTTGTGATAGAATATAATAATGTACTGGAGTAGTTTGGGAATATGATTAAAAATCATTGCCAGTGTTGTCAGCAGACCCTGTACTTTCAGAAGCCATACAGTAGGTCCAAATCCCAAGGTATCATTCACTCTTCCGGGGTGCAAATATTTCTGATGCCCTAGTACACAGCCATTATTGAAAAAGAGAGACAGAGACCCAGTATGTGGTTGCCACTTTTACCAACAGGGTTTTTGAAAAGTGGCAAATCAATGCTCAGCCTGTTGATTGGCTGTGCCAGGAAATACCTGTATTTATTCTGCTGATGAGAATATTATCCTGGAGATTAGAGAATTTATCGATGTGGAACTGAGAGGGTGGTGCACGTGGTGTGGTGACCCTTTCAAATGGTTTATACTGGCATGATCACAAGAGTGTTGAGAAAATGTATTCAGAACCTCAGTACAATTGGGAATTGCAGTAAAATTACCCCACTTGGGTTACATTTCAGAGCAGTGTATGATGGAAATAGTAGCCTGTAAAATTTCAAGGGAACTGAGTTTGTCAGGCCTCTCTGGAGAGGTGGTAAAAGAATAAAAGAAATACTGACGAAAGAAGACAGATGAATTTGTCATGTTGATAGTCTGGAAACCACAAGTTTAAATGAAGATCTAGACTTCAGACAATTTTTATTTATTTATTTATTTATTTATTTAATTTATTGCTTTTATTTATTTATTTATGTCTTTGATTTACCAGGTGGATGCACTGCTCCGAGGGACCATTTTCAGGCATGACCCGGGCCATAAAAGATGACAATATTAAACAACAGTTACAATCACAGGAGCAGGATATTGACAATTAATGAGCAACCAAGCACGTTTATATACAGAAATTTAGATACAGGAATATTGGCATCAGGGTACAGAATGAATATATTTAGGGGAATAGATATCCATGCTCAGCATAAGAGGGCACAGCAGTCCTGCACCACCCTTATTCAGCACATCTTTGAGCACTAACTGGGAGACAGAGGGAGAGAGAGAACTTGAGAACAGCTTGACTAGAGTGGAGAAGAAACTTGTAACAGAAGTCAGGTTAGTGTGGGGTTAGAGGTGCTGGTTGGGGGGGTGGCTACCCTGGTAAGCAAGAGCAGTGAGCCCTGTCCATAAGTCAGGTTTTGAAGAGGGATTTAGAAGCTGAATGGGTGCTGGATGAATGGAGGGGAGCAGGGATCACGTTCCTTAGTGTGGGTGCAGCAACTGATGAGGCTTTTCCACCCATGCTGGTAGAGACCCTCTGTACATCAAGTACTGAGGGGAGGGATGGTGAATGAGCAGAGATGCCTAGGTAGGGTTCTAACTCTGAGTAATGAACTGAGAGGGGACACATTACAGCTTCTGATGGTACTATCCACGATACAGCCGGGAGCAAAATCAAAGCGGTCTTGGAGGGGTAGCCACCCAAGGGTTCTGTAGAGTTCACTGTGATGGGTTGAGAATGGTTCCATAACAGCAAAGTGGCAAGCACTGTTGTAGGCAGACGTGAGTCTGGTTCAGAGGGCAGAGGATGCACGACAGTAGATGGGGGAGCAGTAGACGATGATAGGAAGTAGGTTACCATGGACAATTGCAATTCAAGCCTCAGGGGTTAGTAGATAGAGTAAATGGTAGACGGACCCTAGTTTTTGATTTACCCTGCAAATCACAGTATTGATGTGGTCCAAGAAGGTTAGTGCTGGGTCAAGTGTTACCTCCAGGTATTTGAACAAGGCAACATTTTCTAGAATCAGACCATCTGGGGATAGTATTTGGAGGGAGGAGTTGAAATTATGAATCTTGGTGAGGTGGGGTTTGGACACAAATAGCATGGTTTTGTTTTTTTCTGATTAACCAATAACAGGTTAGATGTGAACCAGCTAAAAGCACTGCAATAATTCTGGGTGAGGACTGAAGAGACCTGGGTGACTGACTTAATGCTGTGGTATATAACAAGGTTGTCTGCATACAAAAGTGATTTACAGTTTAGGCTATCAGATGGGAGAGAATTAATGAAAATGGAGAAAAGCAGTGGGCCCAGGATGGAACCCTGTGAGATGCCAGTAGAGACTGGGAGAGTCACAGAGACAGCATAACCAATGCAAACCGATTGGGAGTGGCCCGATAGGTAGCTCCTAAACCAATCAGGGATCTCAGGGGAGCAACCAAGGAGGTGCAGCTTGACGAGGAGGAGTGCATAGTTGACCATGTTGAAGGCCTTAGTAAGGTCCACAAAGACAGCCCTGGTAGCATGCCCATGATTCATATTGGTAAAGACATGGTCAGTAAAGAGTGCAAGAGCAGAGGTGGTGCAGTGATTTTTGCAAAAGCCATGCTGTTGGCTACACATAAGATTGTATTTGTTTATGTGTTCCAGCAGTGGGCAGTGGACAATTTTTTCTAGGAGTTTGCTTAGGTGGGGGAGGACTGAAATAGGTCAGTAATTATCGAACGAGTGGGGGTCCGAAGACAGGGATAACTTTTGCAGATTTCCAGGCATCAGGCATGGAGGAGGTAGTCAGGGCCAAGATGAAAATGAAAGTGAGAGGCTTGGAGAGAGCAGGGGAGATGAGTCTGAGCAGGATAGGTGATACGCCATCCAAACCAGGGCTACCATGGTTTGGGAGATTCCTTAGAAGTTTGATGGTGTCCTGAACAGATATGGTCTTGAAGTGAAAGTGGGGGATGCTTTGGGGGGAGGAAGGTGGATGCAAGTTTGCGCTGGCTCCCGGGTTTATAATTTATTGCTTGGGCTGAATAACCTCTGTTTATCTCTTTTATGAACTGAAAGAAATGAATGGTGTTAATAATAATAAATATTTTGACTCAGTTCTCTGAAAAGTTTTATTTTTAATTTGTATAGTCATAGCCAGCCTGGTGGCACTGAGGGTTAAGGTGCTGGATGCCACACCTCGCGCCATGCCAGCGACCCAGGTTTGGGAAGGAGCCTGGGTCATTGGGGGTCAGCAGGGGAGGAAAAGGATTGAGCATCCACAGGACTGCTCTCCTTCTCCGGGGAGGGAGGGTGCTCTGCCATTGGTGCACTGGTGACCTCTAGCAATGGCTGGGGGTGATGTGGTGTACAGGCAGTCTGTGGGGGATGTGCTGGGGCTGATGCTGGGAAGGAGTGCATGCAGTAGCGCACACACTCCTGTCCATTGGTGTCATTGCATGCCACACATGTCAGCAGATCCAGAACAGGGAAAAGGGCACCAGTCTCAGCGGCATGATGGCCGTCTCCATGGGGGATCTACTCAGTGCTGAGGGTACACTACAATACTGGATCCGGTCCTGGTGAAAGAGCATGGAGAGCATGGGGGGTCTCTCCACCTCTCTGCCACAGGGGGCAAGCCACGGGGATAGAAGCTGAGGGGCCCGAATGGGAGCTGAGAGAGGTCCTCGGGACAGCGGCTAGAGACCTAGGAGGATGCCAGGACGTGAAGAGAGGTAAGGCAGACTGGTTGCCAGGGAGAAAAAGTACCAACAACAAAAAAATATTTGTATAGTCATTTGCCCTTACACTGTCCTATGCATTCTTAACCTTTCTTGGCAAAGCATTAGAGGTGGAGATTTTTTTTGTTGTCAATTTTAGACAGCTAAATTTAACTGAAGTAGCCCACCATTACATTAATGTGAATTAGGGGAGTGTGCCTTTAATTAGCCAATATATAGGTTCCAAGTGCAGATCCAAGCTCTGTACCCTGAGAAAGAGCCAGGGTGGCTCAAAGCTGCTAGGATGTTGGTGTCTGTCTTCATTAGCAGGAACTAGTGAGTCTGTTTTTCTGAATTTTGGAACTGCAAGGTTGCTTTGATAAATTAGGGGTGATATGCCGATAAGAATTTGCAAATACTAACCATCTCAGTAGAGCTGTTCAGACTGCCCTCATTTTCTTGGATTTCTGTCTGTGAAGTTAGACACTTTAAGAGGTGCACCAAACCAAGTAGTTTTCTGAGAACACCTAACTTTGTGACTGTCGATGAGTATCAAACACCTGGCCCATGAGCAGGGAGGGTACTGAAGCCATCAATCATTTATCTGGGGAAGAAGTTGCAGGACTCTGCTAATGCAGACATTGTTTACTAGTTCAACAAGATTCATCCTGACTCATAATTAATTACAGAAGACCCTGAAGGAAAAAGGCCATTGAGCTGTGTTTTAGTAAGACTAAGGATGAGCCAGTGCTGTATTTGTATTCAATTAATGTGCCAAAATTCAGCACTTTTCCCTTTAATTTGGCTTAGTCAAACTTTTGGGCCATTTTTAGATTACTTCATTCTTCAGCCAGCTAATTAACAAAAACACATTAACCCTTTACAGATGTCCAGGGCCAGTCCCATGACCACCCCTTCTCCCACCCTGGTCATTTTTCACCATTCTCCTCCTTCACGAAACATTCCTTTTATGTAAAAGATGTCCGATTCCTGGCACTGTGCCACCTGCTGACTGAGTTTTTTTTTTTTTTATTTACACTTTTGGCCCCCCCTCCTCTGCGCCAAGTTATCCGCCCAGTCACGGATCCCCTGCTGCGGCATCCCCCATTATTGCCGTACTCCCGGTCCTCCCTGGCTTACCCCCCAGGGCAGGGACATGACACCCCAGGCTCCTTAAGGTGCCACAAATGACAGGATAAGTGGGAGCGGTGCTTTTGAGGGAGCCTACGGCAGCCGAGGATGGGCATCATAGAGGCGTCAGGAGGTAGGCTGAGTTTTTCCCTTTAAGGGGATGAGGCATGCAATGATGCCTCGTCCGTCCCGCCTTCGTAATGCTGTTGGCCCAAATCGTGAGGTTCTCCTGAAGTGCTCCACCAGGAGTCCCGTCATCGGCTGACTCCCGTGCCCTCCCGGAGAAGGAGAGCAGTCGTGAGATGCTCGATCCTTTTCCCCAGGCTCATTCTCCGCCACCTGGAGTCCATTCCTCAACCCAGGTCACCGGCGTCGCAAGCAGAAATCCAACTGCTGCACTGGCGGGCCGGCCTTCTGAGGTTTTTTTTTTTAATTCTGACTGGGAAGAGGAGAAATGGTTGGAATTGATAGGGGTGGTTTGGGATGGTTAAGGAGTACCACATACCCTTAGTTGTAACCTGCCAAACCCCAATACCTAGGACCTGAAGCACCTTTTGATGAAGTGTTAATGTGAAATAGAAGACAGGAGTTTGGACTCCAGATGAACTGAAGTTGGTAATTTCCACATCAGCCTTGGGAGAGACCATTTACTCTTTGGATTGTAGTGGGCTGGGACTTGGACTTCTGGGGTTCTCGTTAACACTGTCTGTCACACAGAGTCTGGGGACTTGATTCTCAAAGGTTGACACAGGGTTGCAGCAAGCCATGAGTCAAACCTAGTGCTGCGACAAACACATTGCCGCACCAGACTGACAAAGGTTGCATGCGTTTGTGACACTTTACCCCCTTTACAGCACCATGAACAAGATATTTTGCTCAAACCCCATAAAAAGGTCCATTGCTTGCTGCAAAGTTAAACAACTGGTCTAACCTGTGGCATGTAACACATGGGATTTTGAATCCTGAGTGCCGACCAGGGAATGCCACAAGCCTCATGCACCATCTGTTTGGCGCACCCAGGGCTTGTGGCAAGGCAAGGCAACTTTTATCTATAGGGTACCTAACAACATCAATAAAATAAAACAAGCAATGTGGCATTCTGACACAGATAAGAATCAAGCCCAGGGTGTTAAACTAATATTGTCTGTACTCAAAACCAACTCAGATGGACACTCAGAATTCAGGGTTATTCCTGGCCTGTTACAGGAGTTCTTGAAGCCTTGCTGAACTAGGCTGTCATCTGCTTTACAAGTGACCTTATCTGTTCCTTGAATTGCTGCTTGATGACACCTCTTTGTGACTGCTGAAGCTAACATTCATTTTCTAGGTTTCCCTGAATGGTGCCGTATCTGTTCAATAAATGGTGATACTGCGGGTTATGATTCACTTTGGTGAGTCTCCATTGTTCTATCATCTAAGAGACAGGCCCCATGCATTTTATAGGGAAGGGAGAGAAGTTCAAAGAGCAGTTGCAATGAAAGTTGAAAAAAATGCCACATAGGGTACTTTGACTCTTCCCCTTTCTCCCATCCGAGGTGTTATCTCCTACATCCTGACACCCTGGTCCAAAAGCAGCCCTCATTAAACACCAGAGTGACAAATATTTCAATGCATGTTTCAGGATTTACTGTACTTTTAAATGATTTTGATTGATTGAATTAAAAACTGAGGCATGCAGGTTAAAAGGCTTATTTTGTGTAGATGGCGAACAATGGAAATCCCTACCATATCTGAGCTGCTTAACTCTTTGATGCAGCTTGCCACACTAGACTGTCTAACACACCTCCTGAGGAAGGGGTTGTTTGTCCTGAAGCACTGAGGCATCCAGCTTTGAGTGGGAGCTTTATACTTTTTTCACTGTCATTGTGACTGTAAAAGTGCGTGCAATTATTTATCTTTGTAAGTACTGCAGAGATAGCACATTAAAATTACTTTTCACTGAATTTTTCAATGTCTTTGAGTGCTGTTTCTTTTTCTTCCATGTCTAACACTCATGGCTGCGAACACCCTCCCAGCATACTATCGATGCTAGCTACCTTTTACTGTATATGTTATATCCTATAGTGGGGGGGGGGGGTCAGACTCGATGGGCCAAGCAGTCCTTTTCTGCTGTTACATTTCTATGATTCTATGTTAAGCCCAAGGAAGGCATAGGGTAGTCCAAACTTTGCTAATTAACCCTATCATCAGCCATGTCATATGGAGTGATAGCTGTACTGTCGATGTGCTGCTTTATCCTTCCATCATATCTCTGTATTGTATCTAGTGTGATATACAGTTTGTTTTCTAGTTTTCTTTGTGGTTGCTTATTTTTCATTTCCAGGGCAAGATGGCTATACTGCCTACCTTGAAACCACGTTAATTAATCTTCTAAATGTCACCTCTTTGAGATGATGCAACTGTATGTCTGGTAGGAGTATTTTATCCTGTGCAATGTATAATCAGTGCTGTGGTATGTATTGTGTAATTCTCATGTCACTCATGCATCCTGTTCCTGATGTTTTGAAAAAATGGTCAATAAAAAATGTAACTATAAAACAAAAGTAGGCATCCAGAAGTAAACATCAATCAAACATTAAATAGGCTGGAAGTACTGCTAAGCAAAACTAAGTAATTCTGGTCTATGGGATCACTGTGGTTGAAAGAGACATTTCTGTGGAATCCATAAAACAGAATTGCCAGTTAGAACATGTAAATTTGCTGTGTGGAGTTCGCATTCAACTTGATTTGACTACAAAAACAAAATACAATTAGAAACTGGGATCATGACTCATTCTGGATTCTGCCAAAAGGAATGGCCCAGGAGGAAACCAGCAATTTATTAGAAACTGTTCTACCAGTAGAAAGTGCTATTCTACACAATTCTGCTAGTGGATAGAACATTACCCAAGCACCAATTAGAACTAGTTCTGAATAAAATTAGGTAATTCATGTCTGCAGAATTCCTAAGCTTGACTGGAGAGATTTTGCAGAATACATGAAATCCATGGAATGGATTTATTATTGAAAAAGGTGAATGTCACAGCAGTCTTCAAGATCCTTCTGATTTGTATTTTGTAAACAAGGCAGACCAGCAGAGTCTGAATTTTACCTGTATGCTACCAGGATTCCACCTGCAGGGACCTGCAAAATCCCTCTGACAGTATCCTGTGATACTGCAGAAATGCCTAACAAGTAGACAGAATACGATTTCACTGTCCTGTTTTAAAAAGGTTCACCCAGCAATAACTTAAACCAAATAGGAAAGCACTAGGCCATCCCAATACATGCAGACAACCATGTAAGTCCCAAGAGGCAGAAGAGATATGCCCGAGGATCACAGTGCAGCTAAAGGAACGACAGGCAGTACCACTTACTCTAATCATTCAGGAGTTTGTTCAGACAGGTGTGTTTCCAAAGGATCATCATGTGGCAAGTTTGTTTCATGTCTTCAGGAAGAAGGCAAAGATGGTCCCTGGCAACTACAGGCCACTCAGCCTGATATCATTTCTCGGTACGGTCCTGAAGGCCATTATCAAGAAAAGAATAATGGAGTACTTGGTCAAGGTCAAGATTCCTGACCCTCTGAACCTGACTTTATGAGGCAAAGATTATGCCAAACCAACCTGACTACCTTCTTTGTGGAGGTGACCAGGGAGGCAGATAGGGGCAGGGTCATGATGCAGTCTATCTAAACTCTAGCAAGGCCTTTGATACCATGGTGCATGGCAAGTTTCTCATCAAAGAATATCAGTGTGGTATAGAGGAATCATACACAAGGTGGATTGCTAATTGACTTAGGGCCACAAAACAGAATATGGTGGTGGCCTGCTAGTGAAGAGGGAGCACTCAGTGGTATCCCTCAGGGATCTCCTGAAGTCCGATTACATTTGCAGATGACACTTACCTGGTCAGGTTGGTGAACTCTCTTGAGAATGGGGACAAACATCAGGAGGACCTGAATAAACTGGACAACTGGTCTGACTCCTGGAACCTCAGATTCAAAGTAGCCAAATGCTCAGTACAGCCATTGGAGAGGAAAACAAGAGAGAGGGCATACACATTGTGTAGGGCTCCTCTTGCTGCAGTTATAGAGGAAACGTTTGTTGAGGGTCATAATAAACAAGAGAGTACAGCCACTCTAAAGAGGGCCAGTAGAATGATGAGGTGCAAAAAAAAGTGGTCTAACCAGCATGCCAGAGAAGTAACCTGTCCACTGTATAAGGTCCAGGTCAGGCCCCACCTGGAGTATGGCGTGCAGTAATCCTCAATACAAGAGTGAGATTGATGCAGTCAAGATAGCAAAAATGCAGGGCCACCAAAATGAGCAGCAATATGAGGAAAACAGCTTTGAGGAGAGGCTGGAGGCCATTAACATGTTCACACTAGAGAAAGGAGGCTGGGAGGGTACATATTCTCAGCCTTTCATTCACTCAAGGGTATTAGCACGATGAAGAAGTGGGGGAACTTCGCCTAAAGCTCAAGGGTGTTAAATTCCCCCCCCCCCACATCATATAGCAGAGTTTCATCTTGAGCTGCTTGTTCTACATTTTGTTTTTCATGGGTTCTGCCATAGATCTTTACTCCAGACTGCTTTCCAGGCCTGCAGGCCCCCAGGGTGCCTTCCTTAGTGGGAGACCACCTCCACAGTATACCTTCCTTTGTTGCAACATCTTTTCGGTTCTCATAGTAAAGCTCACTCCAGTGCCCTGATACCCAAGGTTCCATCCCATTGCAATCTGACTCTGTCAGTCTTAACCCTTGGCATACCATGTTCATACCATCCAGAGAAAAACTAATTTGGCACAGCAACACTCACTCCCTTTTCAGGAGGGGAGGTGTATGCTACACAAAATAACAGCACTTTGAAGTCAGAATTGATTCCAGGTCCACTATGTCTGTTCCTCCCCACTTCATAAGGAGGGATGAATAATTACATTGTGCAAACAAGTATTCAGTTAATAGGATTCCATACCCGCTCTAATTTATTTTTATCATGAGTGCCAAATTTTCTTTAAAGAATGCTCAAAAATAAAAGGCACATTGTGCAGTTGCATGCCTACAATTCATCCACCACCCAGTTTCTGGGTGTCAAATTCCTCATTGATGGCTTTCATTAGTTCAGAAGCTGTATTAGAAAGTATCCTCCTTACCTTGAAATTAATTTTAACTCTATAGTCAACTCCTTCCTTCATGACAAATGTTTCCTTCTTCAGAGCCTCAAGATCCCCTACAAAAATAAAGCTGAATATGAGCGATCAGAGGGACAGACACGCAAACAATCAATATCTGCAAACTGAAATACAGATTCAGAAATCAAGAGAAGCTGATGGATAGACATTCAGTCAAACTGAAAATAAAACATAATATTTTTAAAGGATGCTTTACTTAACATAAATGTTGTGGGAAACTTATAAATCTTCAATCTGAACTCAAAACGTGTGTTTGATAATCTTTGGCAGAAGTCAATTAGTGACAGAACTTTGTCTCATTTTGAAAACCTCACAAACTAAACCAAGCTCATCTTTTCCTTAAGTTGTTTGCCTATTGGAACAGTAATGCCATATGGAGATCTAAGAGATGTTTAAGGTCTATATATTCCCAGCTTCCTTCCTATTAGTTTATGAAAATGGGACTCCAGCAGGAAAAAGCAGATGTTATAGGATTTTGAGGTGAGAGCGATACACTTACCTTTAAAAATGTATATAGTATGTATAATTTAGGGGCAGTTTGAATACATAAAATGTTTTATTTATAGAAAGTAAAAAATGATACAGTTTTAGTTTATTTGGCCATGTCTCACTGAACTAATAAAAAACAAGCATTTGTCAATGCTGAATGTTTGCTTGCTGGCATTGGCATTGGTAGTGTAGAAGTTACAGAGCTGCATAACAGAAATGAAACATAGAAACATAGAAACATAGAAGTTGACGGCAGATAAGGACCGCAAGGCCCATCCAGTCTGCCCATTTTTTTTTCTACCTTATAAATGTGCCATCAGCCTTTGCTCTGTCAGTGACTTATCTATTCATAGTCATTTGTATTGCTCCCTTATGCCTATCCCATGCCTGTTTGAAGCCCTGCACTGTATTCATAGCCACCACTTCTTGTGGTAAGCTATTCCATGCATCTACCACCCTTTCTGTGAAAAAGAATTTCCTCACATTCCCCCGTAATCGGCCTCCCTCTTATCTCATGCTGTGTCCTCTTGTCCTGCTATTTTTCTTATATTTAAACATGTTAGACTCTTTCACCTTGTTTATGCCCTTAAGGTGTTTAAATGTCTCGATCATATCACCTCTCTCCCTCCTTTGCTCAAGGGTATACATATTAAGCTCCGTTAATCTGTCCTCATATGTCTTCTGATGCAGTCCCTGCACTATTTTGGTTGCCCTTCTCTGGACTGCCTCAATTTGGTTAATGTCCTTGTGAAGGTGTGGCCTCCAATACTGCCGCAGTACTCAGATGGGGCCTAACCAATGTCTTGTACAGAGGATTATTACCTCCTCTTACGACTTGTGATACCCCTACTAATACACCCTAACACCCCCTAGCCTTACCTACTGCTTTGGAGGTCTGCTTGGATGATTTTAGGTCATCAGTGATGATGATGCCCAAGTCTCTTTCTTCCTTTGTGACTGCTAGCAACTCCCTCCCAGCCTATAAGTGGCTTCAGGTTTCTCTTCCCTATGTGCATGATTTTGCACTTATTTGCATTAAATCCAGTTGCCACTCTTCTGACCATTTTGCTAGTTTATCCAGATTCTTCTCATTCTGCCCACCCCATCTGGATCATCTGCTCTGTTGCAGATCTTGGTGTCATCTGCAAACAGACAAGCCTTACCCTCTAGTCCATCTGCGAGGTCACTAATGAAGATGTTGAATAGGACTGGCCCCAGGACTGATCCCTGAGGTACCCCACTTGTGACTTGCATCTCTTCTGACTGTATACCATTTACCACCACTCTCTGTTTTCTGCCAGTCAACCAGTTTGCCACCCAGTTGACCAACTTCTGACCCACCCTGAGCCTACCTAGCTTATTTATCAATCTTCTATGTGGAACAGTGTCGAAAGCTTTGCTGAAGTCAAGGTAGGCGACATCAACTGCTCCCCTTGGTCCACCACTCTGGTTACCCAGTCAAAGAAATCTATGAGATTAGTTTGGCAGGACCTTCCTTTTGTAAACCCATGCTGTCTTGGATCCTGTGCCCTATGGATTCCAGGTGTTGCACTATCCTTTCCTTAAGGAGTGCCTCCATAATCTTGCCCACTACTGAGGTAAGACTGACTGGTCTGTAGTTCCCGCCTCCTCCCTGCTACCACTCTTGTGGAGGCGGGATCACATGAACCCTTCTCCAGTCTTCTGGGACCTCTCCTGTGCTCAGAGACTCACTAAACAATTCTGCTAATGGCTCTGCTAGTTCCTCCTTTAGCTCCTTAGTACCCTGGGATGTATGCCATCAGGTCCCATTGCCTTATCCACCCTGAGCTTATCAAGCTCTTGTAGGACCCTTTCTTTTGTGAAGGGAGTATGGCAGTGAAGTATTGAACTGAAGCCAAACCCACCACCACCCTGCAGAGAGTGACAGGCATTAGGGTGTGCCTTTGGGTTGTCAGGCATAATGGCTACGCCATTTCACCACACCCTATCCTACAGACACTGACAAGTGTCACGGTGTGCCTTGGGGTCTTTAGCCCTTATGCACAAACCATTCCATCAGGAAATACAGTGAGATGGGTGCGGTATAGGAGAATGGGGTGAACTTTGGGGCCGAAGAGTCCAAGGCATACCTCGATGCCTCTCACTGGCTGCAGGGTGTGGAATGGTATGAGCATTACAGGCAAGAATCCCAAGTCACACCCCTGATGCCTGTCATTCTCTACAGGGTGGGGTGTCATGGTTGGAAACCCTAACACCTCAGGCATTCGTTGGTATTTTCACTCCAAATTTTGAACATGGTTTTCTGTGACCCCCACCTCATGAACAATGGCAATATCAGTTTGTTAGCGGAAAGCTACTTATGCACAGTGACTACGGCATTTAGCACCACAGGTGCAAAAACACATTCCGAACAGGATGTAAAAAATGACAGCTATACTGTTCATGGGAAGGTGTAAAAAATGGCAATGTTGCAAATCTGCAGTAAAAATATTAAAAAAACTGGTGAAGTCATGAGCGTGCATAGAAAGTGTGCAACGTACACCCTTAATGTAATTAGTTTGGGGATTTTTTACAGCAGATTGTCAACACAGGCATTTTGGGACCTCCGATCATGAACAGTGTCACTGTGATTTTCTTTATCTGTCCCGAACAATGATTTCCCACAGTGACCATGCATCTCTGCACTGAAAGTGTGAAAACACATTTCAGCCATGTTGTGAAAAATGACAGCTGCACTGTTCATAAGGAAGTGTGGAAAAATGCCACTGGTGAAAATCTGGATTGAAAATATTACAAAGTCATGAACTTACGATGGTGCATGGAAACTGCGCAATGCTCACTCGAACACAGTCATTTTATGGACTTGTCACCAAATTTTCAACATAGCCATTTTAAGACCTCTGCTCTTGAACAGTGTAACTGTGATTTTCTTAATCTGTCCCAAACATTGCTTTCACATACCGACTGCACCATTGTGCGCTACATGTACGGAAACACATTTTGGGCTACATGTGAAAAATGGCAGCTTTAGTGCTTATAAGGAAGTGTAATAAAATGGCAATGTGGAAAATCTGGAGTGAAAATATTAGAAATTTCAAACTTAGCGATTAAGGTAGGAACTGCGCAACACGCTCCGTAAAAACAGTCATTTTTAGGACTTTTTCACCAAATTTTCAACATAGCCATTTAAGACCTCTGCTCATGAACAGTGTCACTGTGGTTTTCTTAATGTGTCCCATACGGTGATTTCACACTATTTCGCCATTGTGCTTTACATGAAGCGGAAACACGTTTTGGTAGATGTGAAAAATGACAGCTACACTGGTCATAAGGAAGTGTAATAAAATGGCAATGTTGAAAATCTGGAGTGAAAATATTGAAAATTCACAAACTTACGAGTGTGCGTAGGAACTGCGCAACGCGCGCTCGTAAAACAGTCATTTTTAGGAATTTTTTCACCAAATTTTCAACATAGCCATTTTAAGACCTCTGCTCATTAACAGTGTCACTGTGATTTTCTTAATGTGTCCCATACATTGATTTCGCACACTGACTGCACCATTGTGCACTACCTGGGCGGAAACATGTTTTGGGCAAGATGTGAAAAATGACAGCTGTACTGCTCATAAGGAGGTGTGGTAAAATGGCAATGTTGAAAATCTGGAGTGAAAATATTGAACATTCGTGAACTTACAAGCTTGTGTAAGAACTGCACAACGCACGTTCATAAAACAGTCATTTTTAGGAATTTTTCCACCAAATTTTCAATATAGGCTTTTTGAGAGCCCACCTTATGAACAGTGGCAGTGTCATTTCGTTACTCAGTCCTGAAAGGTGATTTTGTGCAGTGACTGCAAAATCACCCTTCAGGGCTGATTAATGCCATGACAGTGAAATCATTCATGAGAAGAGGTCCCAAAAACCCCATGTTGAAAATTTGGTGCAAAAATTCCAAAAAATGCCTGAGATATGCAGCAAAGTTGAAAAAACCCTATCTATCCCATTATACAGCTTACCGGCATTTCCTCAGTTTGCGGTCGGCTTTGAAGAGTGCAGAAGTGTTCCTGGTCCACCAAAGATCATCGCACCAGAGTCCAGAGGTAAGTATGGGGTGAGGGGGTGTGGGGAGGCAGGGTGCACAGTGGGTGGGCACAGGTGGGGACAGAGACACCGAGGGACCGTTTTTGAGATTCAGGGGTTATTTTTTAAATGACAACGACACGGGACATTTGCCACGTTGGGGTGGGCTCCCAGCATGGCAAAAGGTAAGCTGGTGGAGGGGGCGTGGAGCAGACGGGGGATTGGGCACCCCCGTCGGTGATAGCATGTGTTGCCATGCTGGGGTGGGCTCCCAGCATGGCATCCTGTACTCTGGGGGGGGTGGGAACCAGTGGAGCCAACAGGGGTTGGGCACCCTGCGTCGGCTATACTGATGTGTAGCCCGCGCTGGGATGGGCACCCAGCGTGGCATATAGAACTTTCTGTTTTGGAGGCGCACGGCCGGCGGGGATTGGGCACCCCAGTCGGCTACACAGTGTGTGGGCGAAACACGCGCGGTATGCGTGCGTGCGTGTGTGTGTGTGTTTGTGTGTAGGGAGACCGCGCATGAGCAGGCAATATCTTATCGCTGCTCACTGAAGCGTAGCTCCCCCTTTCAACTGTACGCCACTGCATTTTGGACTGGTCATAGACAGCTCGAGCAGGCATTGGAGAACTGCCGCCGTGCCTGCAAACACACTGCCTGAATTGGAAGAGGGCTGCCACACCTCTGAAAACTCAGATGATGGCACTATGTTTCTTGCACACGTGTGCAAGCAAACATAAAAAATAAGTTTAGTAAACTTTACATCAGTAGTAAGCTTTCTGAACTGATTGAAAAAAATAAATTGTTTTAAGTTTAGTAAACTTTAGGTCAGTAGTATGCTTTACTAAGGCATATCCTGTTTTTTTGGGGGGGGTTGCTTGTTTTATTTGTTTGTTTTTTAATATAGAACACTGTGTTTTGGATCTCCTTTTAAAATTAACCAATTTGGAGGGGGGGGCACTGTGGAGCCTGAGCTGGGTGGCAGAAAGATTCAGCAACTCCCATTGCTTTGGTGAAACTCTACAAACATCTTCTTTTTCCTCAACTTGGAACGAAGTGAACATAACATTAGAAAGTGCAAGCCTGATTTTATAAAAACATGGGCAATGCCAAATGAAATAAAGAAGGAACTAAGCAGGGCTGGGTGAAATGTGTCTTCCATCAGAAAAATTCTGGTGACATTCCAATTTCACTTCCATGAAATTCTGTGAAATGTATGTGAACATTTTGTGAAATTTCACTAAAATAGTATTTCAGCCATTTCTGCCAAAGTTAAAAAGTATTTGTTCAAACTGCACCACATTTGGTAAGATGGATTTACTGAAATCAGTATAGAAATGTACCAAGTGTCAGATCTGTATCTTTAGAGGTGACTACGTTATAAACCTCCAAACTTTCAGAAATTTTAAAATGACATTTTGCAGTTATGTCAACTGTAGAATTTTAAGCCCTTATAACTTTAAAATGAGAGAACAGAATATCACCGACTTGGTTAGGTTCATTGACCCTAAGTGTTAGTCTTTGAAGCCACCCCCATAACTCAGCAGCAGAGCATTGCACTGCCATGCTGATGACCTGGGTTTGGAAAAAAGCCCAGGAAGTGACGTCTGGAGGCAGGCTATGGCCAGGGCAGCTGCTGCTCAGCAGTGTTTCTTGGTCAGGGAGGGCTGGCAGTGGCTTCCACCAACACAGTGACCCCTGCATCTGAGCCAGGGAGCTTGCTCCTGCCGCAGAAGAAGCTGTGGCTGTGCAAGGCTGACAAAAGCATTGCCCCCACCAGGGGAGATGGGAGGGAAAAAATGCTGGAGAAACCTGGTAGCCAGCTGAGTGATGGCTGGGTTCAGCCTGATCTGGGCATATCTGTTTGAACAGAGTATATCTTTGAGAGACCAGCTGCCAGCCAGGAGGAAAAAAAAACAATATGGAAAAAAAGATGCTGTGTGTGTGTCAGCTCTCTAGCCTCTTGCTCAAAGGTTGTCAAAGCAGTCAAAAAATCCAACATAACATCAGAATTGTAGACTGCTGTGATACCTTTGTCAAAATCATGTCCATACATGTTGCCCAGTCATACACTTCAGTTGACATTGCAGAGAAAGTTAATGCTGGGTAAAGTGGCAATAAGATAGCAGTCATACGAGGCTCCATAGTAAAAGTATAGTGGTGCCAAGTGTCAGGTCACTATCTTGAGTGACAAACCACGAAGAGTAGTCATGGACATCACTGTGCACTAGCCTGAATTCTTGCAATATGCCAGATAACCACTAAAGCACATTGACTTAATGACTTGTGGAGGCACATGCATATGCAACCTTGTTCTGTACAAAGTCACCTGCTGACTTTTTAACAACCCTGTAGATAGTATATGTTTTTACTGTGTGAAAACAGTGGTACCAAGCCTCATGCCTTATAATTAGTTGCAGCGTAGGCCATTGTGACAGAAGTATCTAGATATCTTTAGTCATGATGGAGTATGATGCTGGGCATCACTGCCACAGGAATGTTGGAGGGGCATTGCAGGGCCATGATGCTAGTGCAGGTAAGGTGATTCAGGGGTGATAAGTACATTATGAAAGTTGAATTCCCCAAGTGGAATTTTAGAGGCCTTACCTATTATGTGTCCATGAATTTTTGAGCAAATTTTGTGAATTAGCAATTTCAAAAGTGTCCACAATAAATTCTAACCTGCTAAACTACATTTATCCACCTTAAAGGGACACTGTCAACCCCCTTAGGCCTCAAAGTGTCCCAAGTTTAAAAAAACACATTTTGTGATTGATCACATTCTGTAGAGACTGATTATATTATATATATAAATGTATATATATATATATGTAATAGATAACCTACTCTTAGGTGTGCAGTCGCACTGTGATATACACACGCCTTGGTGTGCATTGTATGCATGAGGCCGCAGGCTGAGTGCATCAACCACCCAAGGCATGCGTATATCAGAGCATGACAGCACACCGTAGAGTGGGTTATCTATCTTATAAAATGGCAAAATTGTTTTGTAGGGGGGGAAGTGGAGATGTGCAGTCGCGCTCTGATATACGCATGGTCATGTGATGTTTTTTATACAATCAGAATTTTGGATCTGGATATTGATTCTTTATCCATTTTATATATATATATATATATATATATATATATATATATATTACCATAGTTTAGTTCTGTTTCCTCTTTTCTTTTAAAAAATAAAAAACAGATTGCCCATCATGCTGGTGTTACCACACCAAAACACGTTTGTTTGCATTCCTTGATCAACTCCCACTGCATCTTTCCTGAAATTGGGAACACTCCAACACAGTCTAGCCACTCATTATACAAACAGAGGAGAGGAGAATATTGCATCTTGAATCATTGCACTGTTTGAGGGCGTTCCTAATACTCAGGAAGTATGCAGTGAGAGTAGATCAAGGATTTGAAACAAAACACGGCTGGGTATAAATACACTATTAGAATACATTTCAGTTCTACTAAGATAAGAAGCAGATAAAACAACCAGCATCATCTATGAAATTTAGACAGGGTAAGCGATCATAAAATGTGGGGTTTCAACTAAAAATAGTATGATGCAAAAATGGTTGACAGTGTCCCTTTAAGTCGATTCCAGGACATATTTACTTTGGTATGCATACCAATTCTTGAGTGTATACCTGCAACAGAGGTGGAGCTACTGTACAAACATCCAAATATTTTGAAAATACTCATACAATTTAACAAATAAATTGTGAAATTTTGAACTTCTGTAACTTACAATTTACACAACTAATGACCTATTTAGAAGTTTATATGACTGTTTCAAAAAACTATGCATATAAATGTTCAGTTATCCCACTCCAAAGGTAACTAAGTTGCAAGCATAGAAATATTTTCAGAAATGTTCACCTGACTAAGTTGCCATATTTTGAGCCATTATAAGTTCCCTGTCCTTCATTCAAATGTCATGGTCTCTGATAACTGCACAGGTAAAGGTTAAGTGACTTGTTTAGGATCACACCATACACAAGTGGGGGATGATGATATTCAAACCCAGGTCTTCATGCCTCCAAGTCTTCTGGCTTGTAGTTCAGTGCCTTTAACCACTAAGCTATACTGTCTGAACACACAAGGCTCACTTGTACTTCAATACACACTGCATTTGAATACATCTGTATGCAAGCAGCATGCTTGTAGCCACTGTTATATTTTTCAGTTTTCTTTTCTCCCTCATCTAATTTTCACAATTGAACTGTAGCACACATACCGATGAAAACACATGTGGGTTTTCCCACCCACAATACATAAACTTACCCACAAAACCACTTAATTACTTCTGTCTGGCCTGTACTCCTACTATTTTCTCTCCATAGTTTTGAATGCTTCCATGCAAACAGACTTTGAGGTGCAAACACAAAAGTAACAATAACTCCACACACACACTCACACACACACACACACACACCCATGGCCAGTCCCCCCCCATGCACACACATTGCAGCAGGTATGGCCATGCTGCTACAGACAACCTACCAAGTATAGCTATAAGTAAAAAGTCTCTTACTTGAGTACTAGGGAGCCAGAGGCAGGAGTCTTTAAAAGATGATGTCCATAGATCAGAGTGCTGGGCCGTACCACCTTGAAATGAATGGAGCTATTTTCTATTACTATTTTATATGTTATGATGGTGAGTTGGAGAATAATGAAGGCCACTGTTCTACTAATGAGGCCTTTGTTAGTTGAGTGGTGGCCTTCATTAATCTCCAACTCTCCATCAATAATGTATAAAATAGTAATAAAAAAATACTCCTATTCATTTCAATGGTGCACACCACTGCAGTCTCCTTTATCCTTTGTCATAATGTGCCTGAGCATGGGGATGTAGAGGTCAGCTTCACGGGGGGGGGCATAAGCCTGACTATAATGGGGCTCCAATAGTCTGTGCATACCATATGACTCAACTGTCTCTGAATGCAAAGGACAGCTCTAGCATGTCTGTAACATCTCTAAAAGGTATAACTTATTTGTTTTTACTGAAAAGTGATATGCAAATCAGGAAAAATTCAAATATATAAGATTCATCTGTATATACCCTGGATCTGTGCATTAGATTTTGGCTTAAACCCACCTGGTTACTAACCATTTTTTTTTCCTGGCAGAAGTTCTACCCCCCCCAAAAAAAAAGAACATTGTCCTGATTTTTCTCCCTAACTCCATTCCATTCAGTACCCATCTTCTTTAGGTCATGAAGCTGCCCAAAGGTGAAGAAATGTGAAAAAAAACATAAATATTTCAGTACTTCCCCAATCCCCCTGTAAAAAAAATTATTTATTTTTACTTACCTGGGTATTTGGCCAGAACCTGCAGCCTGGCATGGTTTGCCACCAGCCCAGTTTTCAGTCCATTCCCCCTCTCTCCTTCTGCTAGAAGCTGGATGCTAGAACTGACCATCACAGGTCCCCAACATAGTCCTCAACCAAGTCACCTGACCAACCTACCCCACCCAACCTGGGTTTCTTCCTTCTTGCTTGGTTGCTGCTGTGGCTGCTGAACTGCACTGATCAAGGCCTATGAAGGCCACCCACACTGCTGTCACCACTGCTGCTAAGCCTAACTTGCTGCCATGGGTGTCTGTGCTGTTTTGTTTGCAAGGCGAGCCTTGTAGAGTAAGTAGGTAGCCTAGTCTTGAGTTAGCTTCTAGCTCACCCTCTGCCCATTCAGCTACCAGGGGAGATGGAGACTCACTAAGAGTAGAACAACAACAATAAGCTGACACAACACTGCTATTGAGAGTTCAATACTCACTGACTCCTCCAAGCTGTAGTATGCAGTCTGTCTACTCTGTGGTGTGAAAGACAGTATTGCACTTGCAAGGCTCATGCACACTTTCTTGACTGGAGCTCATCCACATCACATGTGATTGTGTCACCGCTAATAGGTGGAGAAAGTGGACAACACAATACAGACACAGTCGAGTCTGGAGAGTACTTGCAGCCTGAGCACACACAGGCCAGGTGGGCACTTATTGTGCAAAAGATTAAATCCAAATTTAATGCCATTATTGCTACACCATAAGAACAACCTTGGCACAAATATGGGGGAGGGGGGGCAACTGCAAAATGGCACCCCTGCATAATGGTAGAAGTTCATTCTGAGGTGCTAATGCAATGGTTTCCACTGTGTTCTGAGGTACTGTATCTCCATGTTTCATGATGCACCCTGATCATCATGTGGGTTAGTGTCCCTCATTGTCCCTCATTTAGAGTGTCCATGCCCTTCATTTCAGTGACAAAATGTAAGGTATGGCATATGTTTCCAAGACTCTACTCAGCACAAAGAGTGCTGAGCATGGCCATAGTGTATGCTCAACACAGAATGACAAAGGGAAAGTAAGTGAGATAAAACAGTCATGGAGAAACACATTTGTAGCACTAAATATGCAAAAGGGATTTGCAAGGTCCATAACAAAAAGGATAGGCTTTGCAACACATAGGCCCCTTTTCATACACCTGGAGTAGGGGATGTTGACTGGCTGTATCATAAGCATTTAATGCAATAAGCAAACAATACTTTACAAATTAATGGTGAATTAATGACAAAAATCATAAGTCATTTAACACCTTGCAATAGGATCAGATTTAATTAGTTTACCTAATTTTTATTGGAATTAAAATAAAAATGTATTTTAATGACTCTTATTGCTAGCAGTAGTACAAGAACTAGAAAGTGATGTATTTTTTAGTTGAGATTTGCACCAGCTTAGCAGCTGCACACATGGCAAGCATGCAGCATGTGAACCTGATGTGATGTTTAAACGATGTTCACACCAGATAAACTGCTGCACTCATGTCAAGCATGCAACACACAAACTTGATATAATTTTTAGAAGATGTTCTCCCCAGCTTACCTGTGGTGCACATGTCAAGCTTGCAGCATGAGAACCTGATTTGCTTTTTAGACCTGGTTAGCTTAGGATCACTTTGTGTATGCGACCTGCATGCAAACATTGCACAGTTAAGCATGTGGCATGCACGCCTATATTTCTGTAAGGGTAGAGTCAACTGAAGATGTTTTAAAAATGGAAAAGTGTGACATCCATAAGCAAGCAGATGACTCTACAAGTGCAACTGCCATGATGATATGGGAGAACCAACATGTATGAGCAAGATTAGAAACATTTGAGAATCAGGGAATGCTGCCAATATTGGAATGATTGTACTTCAGAGGTGAATGAAGGAGATCACCCTGCTATGTCTCTAAATGACTGTCTCAAGGAAGAATGTTGTTCATACAGAGCAGAGGGCACATGGACTTTTCAGAAAGCTTACTGCATCACCCCTAGGGGCAGGCAACAGAACTCAGAGGAAAAATAATTTTATTGGTGGTGACAGATGGAGTCGGGAAGGGTGACTGAATTTTACAACAGACCAGGAAAGAGAGTCCACTAATGTAGGATAACTAGCTGGTACACTTTTTTTGAGGTGCTTGAGGCACTCCTAAAATTAAAATCTAGAAAAAGTGTGGGTCTAGATGAACTGACTCCATCTTTTCTTAAAATGTCTGCTCCCCTGTGTGTCCCCCCCCAACACACACACACACAGTGGTTAAACTGCAACTGCTTGCGTTAGAGAACTTTCACCTCTAGATTTGTAGGTGTGGAACTACTGTCATTCCCAGGTGGTGGTACTCTCCTAAAGTATTCAATGAATAAAGATGACAGTGGTTCAGAAACTCTCATGCAGTGTTACAAGTGGTGGGAACTGAATGTCTGCTCAACTGAACTTCAACACACAGTATGCTATTCTGACACCTTCATTCACCAGCAGTTGATGACAACCTAATTATGGCCTGAACAATTAATACTTTATCTCCTTTTGGCTTCAGCTAAAATAATCTGGTCAGTTTACCTTTTCCAAAAGACTTTTAAAATCTATTCTGTACTTCACTACAGGCATCATTAACTCACATTAGATATTAATATTATACCTTCAGGGTGTGGGTATACTTGGTGATTTACACGGCTGGTGTGGTTTTGGTCATAAGGCTGCAGGCCGAGTGACTTAACCGCACCAGCCGTGGTAAATCCACCAGTATACCCACACCCTGGAGGGGTATATTGCTATTATACAATGGTAGGAATAGTTTGTTTATTTGTTTTTAATTTTTATTATTTTTTTTTGTGAGTTATGTTGTGATAATGATGGATATATTTTTCTGCTGAGAAAAATAGTTCCTTTTTAGTACTTAATATAGAAACAGGTAAAATGCTTTTAAAAGGTTTTATTTGTGTAAATTATAATTTTACATAGTTTTGATATTTGGTTGGTGTTTCTTTAAAAGTTATGTTAGCATCACTTTGTGTGCATATGGTTGATGTCAGTAAAAACGCTATAAAAAATGAGTAGTAATTTCACTTGCTAGATTTGAAAAGCTAGAAAATATATTTAGCAGTGAATATATCCATTCGATCTCGAAAAAGCATTGTTAGGACTCGAAGCGTTAGGCCACGAAATCTGTAGTTATCTTTGCTTGGCTCGCGTAGTAGTCGAGACAACACCACCACTAATGCTCAACGGGCTATGGAGTAGCAGCCGCCCCTCTCCGTATTGCAGTTGAAGGAGAGGGACGGCCGTGCTCCATAGGCGGTTAAGTTACTGGTGTTGTGTCAGTACTTTTGCAGGCCAAGCCGGGAGATTTTACTACAGGTTTCGGTGAAGTTTTAACGCTCGGTTTCTTAACAATGATGCCGTTTTCTGGATCGGATGGCTTATTTTCGTCGGTAAATATATTTTCTAGCTCTTACAAATGTAGCAAGTGGAATTTGATGTTTGTATTTTTTTAGTACGTTTTTACTTTCCATGGTATGCGGCGATTAGAAATGGCGGCGGTTCGTTTGAAGTGTAACGGCGGTAGTGATATTTGTTATGTGGTAGTAGTGCTTGTTGGCTGACACCTTTTCCAGTGGGTATATTGGAGGATTTATAACTGCTGGAAGGTGCCAACCAACCAATCAAAGTGCAGGGATTTCTGCTTGTTTCTGGGTCCATGGTATAATTTGTAGTTTTGTGCGGGGGGTCAAGGAAAAGAAGAGACAAACCTTATTACCCATGTTCTCTGAACTGTGTGATTGTAGCATGGCTGTCAGTGTTATATGATCCATAAAGACAGTGTGCAGATGCATTACTGATAACTTCAAGGAACAAGGACTACATAATACCGATGCTGTGGAACTTTAAGAGTACATGGGAAAACAAGTGACATTAAATACAAATGCTAGTGTGTCAGACCTCTAACAGGGGCCCCAAAATCAAAGCATTTCTGACACAATTTGGCAATATGGCATGCTAAGCCTACAGTTAGGCACATTAGCACACAGAGCCATTACTGCTGGACAGTAAAGTATATCATGCAGTTTCACAACTCAGTGTTATATGCCCTGGTGCCTTAATGTTTTTAAAATCAGAAGTGAAGCTGCACACTGTCTGTATTGATGCACAGAGTCATGCTACAATTGCACAATTCAGAGAACATGGGTAGTAAAGTTTGTCTCTTTTTGTTGCTGCCTCCATACACAATTACAGACTAGCACATGTGAGGAAATGCTGCCCTCACTGAAGTACAGAATACATTTTGAAAGTCTTTTTAAAAGGTAAGCTAACCAGATTTTCTTGATTGAGACCAGGGAGAGAGACCGTTAATTGACCAGATGATATTTAGCTTGTCAGAAACAGCTGGTGAATGAAGGTATTAGAACAGCATATAGAGTACTTAAGTTCAACTGAGCAGACATTCAGTTCCCACCGCTTGTCATAATGCATGAGAGTTCCTGCACCTCTGTCATCTTTATTCATTGAATACCAGAATTCCACCACCAGGGGATGACAGTAGTTCCACACCAATAAATCTAGAGGAAGAAGTTCCCCACCTAAGCATTTCCAGTGTAACCAGTGTGTATGTGTATGTGTATGTGTGTGTGTATATCTGTGTATGTGTATATGTGTGTGTGTGTATGTGTATGTGTATGTGTATGTGTATGTGTATGTATGTGTGGTGGGGGTGGGGCACTAGCAGCAGCACATCAACCTGCAGACTTACATGATGAAACATCATCACTCTGAGTCAAACTGCACTTCCTTGTAGCAGAAGACAGGAATTAGGCTCAAAAGACTACATAAACAGCCATCTTTGGAATTACAGTGTACTCTGCAATTTGTATTCTTTGATACATGACAAATGAAATTGCTATGGTGATGATGCATAACAGCCCTAAATATACACTGACATGTACTGCTAAACTGCATAATCCCATTTTATGTTTGCTTGCACGCATGTGCAAGAAACATAGTGCCATCATCGGAGATTTCGGAGGTGTGTCACCTCCTCCTCCAATTCAGGCACTGTGCTGGCAGGCGCAGCCCCTGTAAGCCAATGCATTTTGGAGCTGTCTATGACACGCTCCAAAATGCAGTGGCATACAGTTGAAAGGGGGAGCTACGCTTGAGTGAGCAGCGATAAGAAGCTGCTCACGTGCAGCCTCCCCGCCGCAGAGATCGCAGCGCGCCCGCATGCAGCGTGATAGTCGACGGTGCCCAATCCCCGCTGGCTGAGCTGCACTGCCTGCTCCCCCCAGTAGTTGATGCCATGCTGGGAGCCCACCTCAGCGTGGCAATCAGTCATTTTGCCGACGGGGTGCCTAACTCTGTCGGCTGAACGGCCCCCAAAGTCCTTTAAGCACGCTGGGAGCCCACCCCAGTGTGGCGAACGTCCACAAGGTTTTTTTTTTGTATTGTTTTGCCAACAGGGTGCCCAATCCCCGTCGGCTGAACGCCTCCAAAGTCTTTGCCTGCTGGGAGCCTACCCCAGCGTGGCAAGCGTCCCATTAAGTCTTTTTTTTTTGTTTTAACCTGTAAACAAACGTCTCCATGCTGGCTTCCCTCGAACCCCTCCCACAACCTGCACCCACCCACTGCATGCACTCCAGTTTCCCCACACCCCCTCACCCCATACTTACCTCGGATTCGGGCGCGACGATCTCCGTGGACCGGAACACGCCTGCACTCTTCAAAGCCGACCGCGAACTGAGGAAATGCCGGTAAGCTGTATAATGGGCTAGATAGGAGGGGTTCAACTTTATTGCATATCTCAGGCATTTTGGGAATTTTGCACCAAATTTTCAACATGGGGTTTTTGGGACCCTTTCTCATGAATGATGTCACTATCATGGCGTTATTCGGGCTTGAAGGTTGATTTCGCGCAGTGACTGCGCAGTGACTGCAAAATCACCCTTTGGGACCGAATACCACCATGACAGTGACATCATTCATGAGAAGGGGGCCCAAAACCCCCATGTTGAAAATTTGGTGCCAAAATTCCAAAAAATGACTGTTTAACGAGCGTGTGTTGCTCAATTCCTACGCAGGCTCGTAAGTTCGCGAAATTTCAATATTTTCACTCTAGATTTTCAACTTGTCCATTTTATTAAACTTCCTTGTGAACAGTACAGCTGCAATTTTTCATATGTCACCCAAAATGTGTTATCGCACATGTAGCGTACAATGGTGCTGTTGGTGTGCGAAAGCAATGTTTAGGACAGATTAAGAAAATCACAGTTACACTGTTCATGAGCAGAGGTCTTAAAATAGCTATGTTGAAAATTTGGTGACAAAAGTCCATAAAATGACTGTGTTACAAGTGAGCATTGTGCAGTTTCCACGCATCCTCATTAGTTCATGACTTTGTAATATTTTCAGTCCAGATTTTCACTAGTGGCATTTTCAACACTTCCTTATGAACAGTACAGCTGCCATTTTTCACAACATGGCTGGCAAGTGCACACTTTCAGTGCAGAGATGTGGTCGCTGTGGGAAATCATTGTTCGGCACAGATAAAGAAAATCACAGTGACACTGTTCATGATCGGAGGCACCAAATGCCTGAGTTGACAATCTGCTATAAAATATCCCCAACCTACTTATATAACGGGTGTGCGTTGCACAGTTTCTATGTACGCTCATGAGTTCACCATTTTTTTAAATATTTTTACTACACATTTGCAACATAGCCATTTTTATACCTCCCCATGAAAGAGTACAGCTGTCATTTTTTACATCCTGTTCGGAATATTTTCGCACCTGTGGTGCTACATCCCGTAGTCACTGTGCATAAGCAGCTTGCGGCTACCAAACTGATATTCCCCCTGTTCATGAGGTGGGGTCACAAAACAAACATGTTGAAAATTTGGAGTTAAAATACCAACGAATGCCTGAGGTATTAGGCTTTTCAACTAAATCGCCCAACCCTATAGAGAATGACAGGAATCAGGGGTGTGACTTGGGATTCTTGCCTGTGATGCTCATACCATTCCACACCCTACAGTCACTGAGAGGCATCGAGGTATGCCTTGGACTCTTTGGCCCCAAACTTCACCCCATTCTCCTATATCGCACCCATCTCACCGTATTTCCTAATGAAATGGGGTGCGTAGAAGGGCCAAAGACCCCAAGGAACACGTGACACTTGTCAGTCTCTGCAGAGTGGGGTGTGGTGAAATGGCGTGGCCGTTATGCCTGACGACCCAAATGCACACCACAATGCCTGTCACTCTCTGCAGGGTGGTGGTGGGGTTGGCTTCAGTTCAATACTTCACTGCCATTCCTATTACGCAGCTCTGTAACTTCTACACTACCACTGCCAATGCCAGTAAGCAAACATTCGGCATTGACAAATGCTTGTTCCTTTCATGGCCCTGTGACAGGGTTGTGCAGGATCTTGTCCAATGTGTTATGCAGAAAGAGTTAAAATCAAGGATCTATTTTGTCTTCTCCTATTCTGCCACTTGTCTGTGTCTTACCTGTCTGACTGCGCAATCACATTTTTCTTGTGGCACCTAAGAATTTGCCACTTTGATGATCCCACAGTTTCCCCCTGTTATCTCATTTCCTTCAATTGTTGTTTCTGTTCTTTCTTTTCCCCCTTGTTTCTCTGTTGTTCATATACATGAATCTTGGCTGGTCCAGTGGCGCTGAGGGTTGAGGAGCTGGACGCCACACTTCGCGCCACACTGGCGACCTGGGTTCAGGAGTGAGCTCTGGCACCGGGAGTTAGCAGTGATGGGACTGGATTGAGGGCCCACAGGACTGCTCTTCTTTCCTGTGGGAGGGTTCTGGGGATGTCCGGCACTCTGGTGGCCTCTGGTGGAGACCAGGGGCACCACAGAGCATTGGACTGCATGTTCACAGCATGGCCCAATGCTGGCAGGGTTGCCGTGTGCCAGGAAGTCAGGGGCATGCACCACATACAGGGGAAGGGGGAAGAGGACACGTAACAGGGGAAAAAATCCCCCACCTTCTGGACAGGTGATGGCTCCTCCAGTGTCGCCACCACATGCCCAATGCTGGTTCCCCATCACTGCACCTTCGATCTTTCCTTGAAGATGATGGGGGACACAGCAGGCAGTAGAGTGGTCTGGTGAGTGCGGTAGTCAGAGAAAGTTCCAGATAGGTGGTAGAGAAAAAGAATCTACAAAATATATATATATGCATACGTGAATCTCTTTTTTTTAATTCTCTTTATCACTTGGGCAATGGGAAGGGGATGTACCCCCTCATTAGTACCTGGACCCAACCACCCAGTATCCCCTCCAAGCTGCCCAATCTGGGAGGCCCACAGCTTGCCTCCTGCGGCTGGTTTCCCCAAGTGAAGAGACCAAGAGCCACCTTAGGCCACAGCTGAGGCTTACACCTAGGGTGTCATTCAGTTGGAGGTCCAGGAGTTTAATGGAGTAACCAGCCAAAGGGTTTTTCACTTAGGTTCCCCCAGGAAGTGCAGACATGCAATGACATCATTGCAGGTTGTGCACACTCCTGGATCTGACTCACAGATGCCCACCATCACCTCCGCCCACAGCCTGGTAGTCCTGGTTGTTGCACATCCACTCTCCACTGGGTGTCGCTGGTATGCCTGGAAGCCACAGCCCTCCCCATGGAGAAGGAGAGTTATCCAAGGGATGCTCATCCTTTCTTCCTCTACCCAATTCTCTGATGCTCTGTGCTTGTTCCCAAGCTCGGGTCATTAGCACCATAGGTGGCAGCACTACTGCAGGCTGGCTCATATATGTGACTCAATATGAAACTAGGACCCCTTAGTTTGCAAATGCATGTAATTATATTGTTGAAATGATTGCAGAAATGTATTTGAGTTTCTTAAAAATATAACAGTCTGTAATATATGGAGATGACCTTAAGATATATTCTGACCTCCACAAGCTTCTTTACAGAATTCTCAACAGGAGACCAACTCTGGGACAGAATGTTCTATTTTGCTTCACTTGTTAATGTGGTCTTCAGGCTGGCCTCAGGAAAGAAACTGACATGCTGTGGTGCATTTTGTGAGCAACAGGAAATGCAACTTACAAAAATTAGGATGCAAAGTTTAAACTGCCAGAAAAAGACACTGCATACAAAGAGTGCAATGTTTGTTTGGAGAGAGACAGAGGGCTCAATTCTCAAAGAGCTCTTTGACTGATACAAGCTGTGGCAAATGGCAGCTTGTGTCAGACTCTGGTGTGCCAGGGATCCTGCGCCAGAGTTACTATTGGGCAGGGTCACAGCGGCAAAGTCCCATGGCTTGTGGCAACCTTGGTCATGGGTCAAAGAAGCGGCACAGCTGGAGGGTATGCCAAAAGCTGTGGGGTGGCTGTGCACCACTCTAGCATGTCTCTGGTGGTGAGTAGCACCCCATCATGCACCAGTCTCCTATTACCAGATGTAAGCACCACCCCTCCCTAGCCCAGATGTCCCCATTGTCATAATTATTTAGATACCCCTTCCTGGTGGTCTAGTGACCCCCACCCAGATCCCCAATGTCACCATAGACATAATTAATTAAATACTACTTCTTGGTAGTCTAGTAGCTCCCCTCCGATCCTTGATCTCACCCATTATCTGATATTTAATATAGCCCTCTTCCTTAGTGGTCTAGTGGCTCCCCTCCCTCCCTGGTTCCTGATCTCACCCTGTATCATAATAATTAATACAGCCCTCTTCCTAATGGTCTAGTGGCCCCCCACCATGATCCTCAATCTCACCCATTATCATATATTTAATACAGCCCTCTTCTCTAGTGATCTAGGAGCCCCTGATCCCCAATCTCACCCATTATCATATATGCAATACCACCCTCTTGTGTAGCTGTCTAGTAGCCCCATCCCTGTTCTCACCCATTATCAGATATTTAATACAGCCCTTTTCCATAGTGATCTAGTGGCCTCCCCTCCCTGATCCCTGATCTCACCTGTTATCATATATGTAAAACAGCCCTCTTCCTAGTGGTCTAGTGGCCCCCCTCCTTGATCCGTTATCTTGCCCATAATCATATATTTAATACAGCCCTTTTCCCTAGTGGTCTCATGGCCCCCTCTCCCCAATCCCTGATCTCAAACATTATCATAATAATTAATACATCCCTCTACCTTAGTGGTCTAGTGGCCCCACTCTCCAATCCCCAATCTCGCCTGCAATCATAATATTCAATACAGCCCCCTTCCCTGGTGATCTAGTGGCCCCCCAGCACTGTAGGTACTGCCCACCACCCCACTCCCTCCTCCATCCTTTTTTATCATGTAGGATTTTATTGAGGTTTTTCAGGTACCTTAAGCCGTAGAAACGGCCCTCATACACCAATCCTACAATACAGTCAAACAAACTAATACATAGGTAATTATTCTCAGGATACATTGTGTTATGTACATACTCTACTTTCAACAGGTATGTCCTAATGCAGGTGTCAATGTACACTCACTCTAGAATACAAAATGCAAATGTCATACAGCAGGGAAATTTATGTAACCCCTAGATGGCGCTATCCCAGGGGCTACTACCCCTGCCTGATTTGCCACTAACAGGTTGAGGGGCCTGGATCCAATGGCGGGTGCCTCCACCCAGAGGTCAGGGTTTGCAATAGTTAAACTAACTTGGTCACAGCCCTCTGGGACACTGCAACCCCCCTTTCTTCCCACTAGTGGCCCACACAATATATCAGAATTACCTTCACAGTATACACTTACCCCCAGGTCTGGTTCCGCACTGGGACCTCCTGTGAAATGAGATACAGTGCAACAATCACAGTACAGTACTTTAACATAGACAAATACCTCAGGCAGTATAACTTTGCTGAAACAAGCAGCTCTGATTTATTTAGGGGAATATAACAAGGACAGGGGAAATCAGGTTAATTAGCTTATCACTCTAATAATCCATTTATGGCTCTGTGCACAGGCCTATCCCTATCAGTTACTGTCCCTGGGTACCTAAGCCCTAGTGGCTAGTCCAAACCGTGGCAGCTGGTAGGGGCCTTTCACACAGAGAAAGGAGAATTAAACAGTCAGCAGTACAGTAATTCCATTTGATTTAATGTGGCAATTCAACAGGGAGCGACCCTGAATTAGTACTCACGACCTCCAAATAAGATAGGGTCCTTCAATGTCAGCAGGGCTCACTTGAGGTGCACAAACCTCTTCACACATCCATATAAAAGAAAGCACTATACCAGGCAGGCTGCATCTGTATCCCGATCGCAATTACTGCACAATACCCGGGAGAACACACAGCAGATTCAGTTCCTGACAGACCGAGTGTAATTTTCAGCAATTCCTCCAGTCTTCTACAGGGTGAGCCTGGTTTCTACTCTTCAGAGATCCTTTGATTCTTTTCACAGGACGGATTCAGTCCTAACAAGCTGCAGACCGGAACTCTGGGCCTTATACACGCTTTTTTGACTAAAACTGCACACTGAAAAGCACAGGGCCTTCCTTCTTCACTGCCAAAGCTCAACTCAAACTCCAACCGACAAAACCGGGCACTTCCTTTGAGTTCCTCCCAGTTCTTGACTGGATTGGCTGTCACTCACAATAGACTGCTGCTGTTGGTCCAAAAAGGCACTGAAGTCTAAACTACATCTCCCAGAGTCACTGCCCATACAATCCTCTTGTTGCTGGCTCAGATTATGAGTCCCAAGTTCTGATTCGTCCAAGGCACCATTTTAGAGCTAGCTTACCCCACACTGATTGGTCCAGTTCAGCAGTTCAAAACTAGAATGGGGAACTAGCAGACACAGTTCTGACTGCAAAGAAAGCAGGTTAGACAAACTGTAATTTCATTATTACTCTAAATAATTTCTGGCAAACAGTTACATCTTTCAGATAGGTTCCTTTGCACTCCTAGTGACTGCAAAAATGAAGTGAATTAGCAGCAGCTCGAGTGGTACTCAGAGAAGCACACAGTCCCCATACAAACTAATTATGTCTGCAAGCAGACAGCTCTTAAAGAGAACAGTACCAGAGGCTCTAAAACACTCACTGATAAATGGCTTAAATGCCAAACACCATTCAGGCTTGGAGCATTCAAGCAAGCTCCTGGAAGTCTTTGGGAACCTTTGCAGGGGGTTACACCTTCCTGGTTGGGAAAGCTTGCGTCCAGCTGCTAGCAATTTATAAGTTTCTAACTGCAACCATATACATTTGCATTAGGCTCGCATATGTAATCATCAGTCAATATATCATTTTACCAAGAACACATTTCTGAAACATTGCAGTACGTCACTTTACACAGTATTACATACACATTGTACCATAACTCAAGTTATTACCTCTTGTACATGAAACCTGAAGAGAGGGCCCTTCCCTATCAGTTACCTTGGGGCTGGGCGGGCAAAGGGCACCATCTAGAGGGCAACACAAGTAACTTGAGTTAGCACTGACGCTCAGTTTGGGCAATGAGCTCGGGAACATACACCTTTATGGACAACATTGAGAGGCAAATCCACAGGCCTCCCAAGGGAATCATAACTGAGGTGCACCACAGGCTTTACAGCTCGACCAGTCTTTCTAAGGGAACTGTTACAGTCTCTGCACTCTGAGCCTCATTTTCAGCATTGTCCACACTTGTCAGGGAGTCTCCATGGGGGAGAGGCTAGAACTTGGGGCACTTTCAGCTCCAGGAGTTACAGTTTCTGAGTCCACAACATTTGGCTCGCATGGAGATTTTGGACACTGGCAGTGGACTGTCAGGGCACTCAAAATACTCTTCTTGTTCGGTGTATCACCAGTCTGCCCCAATCTATCATTTTCCTCCCTGAAAGCTCAAACAGTTCAACCATGCACAATGATTCCATTTCATCTGATCTGATGCTTTGCACTTCACTTTCTGGGAGCATTGGCTCCAGGGATGAAGCTGGGGCTTAAACAGTCCAGAAGGCCCAGCTTTGTCTCCAGTATTGACTAGGGATTGCCCGAAACAATTGACTCAGTTCGTAAGAAGGATAGTATTCAAAGTCACTCTCACTTTCTTCCGATATGGACTGACAGTCATGCTCAACTGGGACTTGTGGAGTGGAACACTTTAACTTTGCTTCTGTAGGTGCAGACTTTCTTGATCTTTCTTAGCAGCAGCTCTAGTCACTGGTCCAGAGGGGCATCTTCTAGGGCTCAGACTCAATTAAGATTTGTCCAATGGGCAGTAAATGATTTCTATGCAATGTTTTTACATCTTTTGAATTATTCTCAGGCCTTACTTTTGTACACTGGCAGATCATCTAGTTTGCCCACTACAATGTGAGGGAGATGGTGCCATCTGTCAGCAATCTTGTGCTTGCCATGCAGTCCCAGATTTCTTAGCAATACCCGATCTCCCTCCTGGAGTTCCTGTGCTTTCACCTTTTATCATACCTTTCTTTGTTGGCCAGATTTCTTTTGGCCGCTGGTTTGAGCCAGTTGACGCATGAGTTAGCTGGGCCTTTAACTTTGCACATACTGTAAATAGTTGTCAGCTTGAACCCCATCAGAGAGACCCCAAAACACACATCTACTGGTAGTCGAGCTTCTCTTCCAAACATCAGGCGGTAGGGGAGAATCCAGTGGCATCACTTTTGGTGCAGTTATAAGCATGTACCAGGGTGCTAATTTGTTGGCTCCATCTAGGCTTGTCCTTTGGGTGCAGGGTGCCCTAGCATATCTAGCAAAGTGCGGTTGAAACGTTCAGGCTGTGGGTCCCCTGGGGTGGTAAGGAGTGGTTCTGGACTTTCGCGACTCCCACAGAGAAAGCATCTCTTTGATCAGACGACTCTCAAAGTCTCTCCCTTGATCAGAATGGATTCTTTGTGGAGCCCCATAGTGAACAAAAAAGTTTTCTACAAGTACTTTGGCCACAGTGGATGCTTTCTGGTCTTTGGTGGGGAAAGCTTGGGCATATCTCGTGAAATGGTCAGTGACCACCAGCACATTACTGATATTTCTTCGATCTGACTCCAAACTCAGAAAATCAATACAGACCAGCTCCATGGGTGCACTGGTGGTGATGTTAACAAGGGGGGCAGCCCTCTGCAGAAAGCTTTCCTCTGTAAGCAGCGATTACAAGTTCGAATGTGTTGCTCCACATCAGCCCCCATCTTAGGCCAATAGAATCTGGATCTCACCAAGTCAAGTGTTCTGTCTATACCAAGGTGCCCCATGTGGTTGTGCAAGGACCTCAGTACTGAGTCTCGAAGGCAGTGGGCAGCACTAGTTGTTGTTTGTCTACTTGTCCCTCTGTCTACTGTTTCTCTGTATAACAGTTTATTGATCAGTTTCAACTTAGGACCTTCTTTGTATAACAGTGCAGTTCTCAAATCAGTGGGCGTAATTTGGACATCTTTTCTGCATAGAGGGCTTCTAAGCTGCTTTGATCATGGGATCGCGGGTTGAGCCCGCGAATACTGTCATTGTCCAGCTGAGGCAGTGCACCAATGTCTATTTTAGAAAAGTGGCACAAGCAGCAGGTATGCAATTCTCAGAGGCTCCCAAGCAATCCACCATGCAGTCCACTGCGTCCGTGGACATTTGTTCCTCCCTGTCAAACTTTGGCACAGTGCCCGAATGTCAGGTTCTGCCAATCGACCCAATCATTCTGGGGAACAGGCCTCCGGAGAGAGCATCAGCATCTATGTGGTTCTAGACCTGCTCGGTATTCGAGAGCATAGTCATATGTAGATAATGCAGAAAGCCACCTATGGCCAGTGGCATCCAACTTAGCTGAGGTCTGCACATAGGTCAAAGGATTATTGTCAGTTTTACTAGTATTTTAGCCCCATACAAGTACTCATGGAATTGGTCAACAATAGCCCACTTCAAAGCTAGGAACTCTAACTTATGTACAGGATAGTTCTTTTCGGATGGGGTCAGGCTTCTACTGGCAAAGGCCACTGGTCTCAGGCCATCTCGTGCTCTTGGTACAACACAGCCCCCAACCCTTGCAAGCTAGCATCAGTGTGCAGGACGTAAGGTTTTCTTGGATCGGCATAGGCCAGCACTGGAGCATGGGTGTTGATATATGATCTCATGAAAAGCAGTCTCACAATCAGGAGTCCAGCGGGCCCCAAATACTTCACTCGGATGAAAATACACTCTTTCAGTCTTGAGGGACGCTGACTTTGGTATTTTTGTGGGTTGGGGATACCTTGAGTAAGGTTAAGTAAAGGGCGGATCACTCTTGAATAGTCCTTGATGAAGCGCCGATAATAACCACAGAATCCCAGGAATCTTTGCAGTTCTTTTAGATTTTGGGCTGTGGCCAGGTGGTCAAGGCCTCAACTTTACTTGGGTCGGTCTCTATTCCTCGTGGATACTATGTGTCCCACATACTTTACTGATGTTTGAAAGAATTGACACTTATCAATGGACAGTTTAAGGCCAAAGTCCTCCAGTCGGTCCAATACCTTAAATAATCTGCTCTCATGTTCCTCCAGTGAGCTGCCAAACACAATAACATCATCTAGGTATACCAGGCACTCTAGTAAGTTCATGTCCCCACTGCACGCTCCATCAATCGTTGAAAAGTGGCTGGGGCACCTGAAATCCCTTGAGGCATCCTCATGAATTCACTAGAAGCCAATGACAGATAAAGGCCGCCTTCTCACGGTCCCTCTGGGCCATCGGGATCTGTAGTACCCACTGCGGAGATCCAGCACAGAGAACCACTTGCTCCTGTTTAGGCAGTCCAAAGCATCCTGAATGCGGGCATTGTGTACTGATCAGGATAGTCCGCCGTTTAAGGTGCGATAATCCACACACATCCTTACTGTTCCATTCTTTTCCTCACTACCACAATGGGGGAAGCATAAGGGCTTCTGGATTCTTGTATTACACCAGCAGCTAACATCTCTTGCAGATGCCGCCTCACATCATCTATGTCAGCAGGTGCCAGGCGCCGAGACCTCTCACGAAATGGTCTTTCGTCATGCAGCCGGATATTGTGCTCAGCTCCTTGCACGCATCCTACATCCCATTCCTTTAAAGAAAACACCTGGTCTCTCTGGGCAAGCCTCTCACTGATCCTCACTTTCCATTCAGCTGGCAGCGGGGTCGCCAATCAAACAAGTCAGGCGTTACTCTGTCATTCTTCCTTGAACTCTTGCTGCTGGGTAGCACTGCAGTGTCTGCACAATGCACATTAGCCAGGATGCAACCTCTGTTTTACGAATGTCTCTTTCAGACACATTATGAACTTGGACCATTACCCTTCTGGCATAAGCATGGGCTCTAGCGGGCAAAATACTAAGGCTTGACCAGCAGTCCCTCTGGCAATTTTCCATCGCCTGGTGCATCCAACATTAATATTTTATTCTTAACATCCTTCTGATAATGGACCTCTCCTGTAAGGTACACTGGGCATTTGGTGCCAGGATCAGAGACTCAGGATCCTTCTTCCATACAATTCCGACCGGTTCCTCTGGTTCTGTTTTTCAGCATCTCTCTGTGCCTCATAGGCCTTCTTAATTAAAGCCGGAACTCTTAAAGCTCTACTAGTCTTTGACCCTGTTTTTCATAACACAACTGTGCCAGCCTTCGAACATATGAGCATTTGTTCCAATCAACAAAGGGACACCATCATACAGTCCAGTGGGGGGACACACTAAGGCTAGGGTCTCTACTTGTTCGGCCACTCCAGCCACGGAGGTGGGGAAAGACAGCCAAATTGGATATACCCGAATAGGGTAGGCTTCTCACTTAACCCCATACATGCAGTCCTTCTAATGGTTGTAAGGGTATGTCTGACAAATGCTTCTGATACCAATCCTGGAACATAATTGTCACTTGGGAGCCACTGTCTAATACAGCTCTTGTAGACACTCCATTCACCTTTACAGTGGTCTCCATGGAGGGACCCACTATTCTGGACCAGTCTGGAGAGGCGGTAGTGAGGACCTGGGCAACTGACCTTGCCACAAAAGGACGTGAATTAGCATTTTGGTGCCCTCACTGATCATGTCGTCCACCTCTTAACCACCACTGATTTGTTCTCCAAGCTCTCCTTGTAGCCTATATGCAACTTTGTCAGTGTCTTTTGGGACTGGCATTCCCTTT
Organism: Neoceratodus forsteri; assembly: GCA_016271365.2. Lineage (NCBI taxonomy): Eukaryota > Metazoa > Chordata > Ceratodontiformes > Ceratodontidae > Neoceratodus > Neoceratodus forsteri. The sequence goes on along the minus strand of CM057450.1, from coordinate 152,243,520 downwards.
CATGTGCCCATCTTTCCCACAATTATAGCAAAACATACTTTCTGGAGTTTGAGCTGGCCGAGGCGCCACACTGGGAGCCAGGGCGGGTATTAATAACTGGAAACCTGGGTGCCATCTCTGTCTCTCGTGATAAGCATTTGGAGACATCTCGTCAGTTTCTCCACTTCCATGGTCAAGGAATTGAGTTTGAGCTGTTATCAGCAGGAGATACATGGGTGGTACCCCCACCCCATAGCAGATGCAGTCGGATATAGGTCAGGGCCTGACTTGCAGTGGCCTTCATAAAGGACTGTTTTTGAATTCCCGGATCTCTCTCAACAGTTCAGCTCCATTGTGGCATATCTTTTCCTTGTCAGAGCACTCATTGACTGTCAACCTCTGCCCCTGAACTTCACTTGATGGGTCCCCCTCAGTCACCGGGTCGTAGCCACAGCTGTTGGTGCAGGTACCTCCCGAGGTCGCCTTTTCTCAACCTCGAATTTCTCTCATTAACTCATCATAGGAGGGTGGGATTCCAGTCGATTTGCCAGGCGTAACTGAAGCAAAAGCAGTTCTGAGAAGGGGCAGACTTAGGATTCTGTCCAGTCTGGTTCGGGTCCAGTTCAATCGCTGGCAAACTACCCTTTCTGAGGCATTCTTGCAAATAATTTTTCCAGCCGAGAGACATACACAGACAACAACTCCCTTGGTACTGTTGTGCATTTCTTACTCTCCACCATAGGTCCTCATCAGAATCTGGGCTCCTATACACATTCTCCAAGGCCTCAAGATAGGCCTGTGCAGTCGCTTCAGGGTTACCTGGCCCGCTTGCTCGGATGGTAGCCAGGGCAGGACCTCGGAGGCTCTCACTAACCCTCTTTGCGCTGGCTCCGAGTACTGCCATTCTAGCACTTGGGGGCAACATAGTCTATCCAGGTCTCCCAGTCATCCTCCCTTGGGGGGTGGGAGGTGCCAGAAGATCCTCAACCTTGGTAAGAGTCGTGACTAATGGCAGGTGCAGAAATAGGAGTCTGCATTGGTTCAGCCACCATTACGGGCACTGGAGCAGGAGAGGGTGTTGGGGAGGAACACCCCAGGTGGCAAGAATAGTTTTTCAAGTCCTCCACAGTTTTCCTCTCCCAGCAACCATTCAGCAAATTTCTCCTCAAAAGTTTCAGATAGTGGTGGGGGCTGATTCCCCAGGTCTTTACTGTCCTTAGTTATCACTCTCCAAGCAGTGAGGGCTCCTCTGGGTAATGGTCTGTGGCACTTTGAGCTATCTATGGGATCCTTAAACTCTACTAGGGCCAGGAAAGTGTGGGTGAGCAGATTAGCATGCCGACCCACCACCACAGGGTTTTGTAAACCTTCCACCTTGGAAAGTACTCCTGCACAGTGTCCGTATTGATACCAGGGATGTCCAGGATAAGCATAGCATTTTGGGGTCGATCTCCTCCCCAGTACACCACTCCACCAGCCGTGCACAGCCACTCTGTCGGGTACCCATTTTTTCTTAACAGTGGTTCAGTGAATATGGCCACTAGAGGACACACAATCCCAGCGGTGAGCCTCAAGATGTAACCCCAGATGGCGCTATCCCAGGGCTACTACCCTGCCTGATTTGCCACTAACAGGTTGAGGGGCCTGGATCCAATGGCGGTGCCTCCACCCAGAGGTCAGGGTTTGCAATAGTTAAACTAACTTGGTCACAGCCTCTGGGACACTGCAACTCTTTCTTCCCACTAGTGGCCACACAATATATCAGAATTACCTTCACAGTATACACTTACCCCCAGGTCTGGTTCCGCACTGGGACCTCCTGTGAAATGAGATACAGTGCAACAATCACAGTACAGTACTTTAACATAGACAAACACCTCTGGCAGTATAACTTTGCTGAAACAAGCAGCTCTGATTTATTTAGGGAATATAACAAGGACAGGGGAAATCAGGTTAATTAGCTTATCACTCTAATAATCTACCTATGGCTCTGTGCACAGGCCTATCCCTATCAGTTACTGTCCCTGGGTACCTAAGCCCTAGTGGCTAGTCCAAACCATGGCAGCTGGTAGGGCCCTTTCACACAGAGAAAAGGAGAATTAAACAGTCAGCAGTACAGTAATTCCATTTGGATTTAATGTGGCAATTCAACAGGAGCGACCCTGAATTAGTACTCACGACCTCCAAATAAGATAGGGTCCTTCAATGTCAGCAGGGCTCACTTGAGGTGCACAAACCTCTTCACACATCCATATAAAAGAAAGCACTATACCAGGCAGGCTGCATCTGTATCCCGATCGCAATTACTGCACAATACCCGGAGAACACACAGCAGATTCAGTTCCTGACAGACCGAGTGTAATTTTCAGCAATTCCTCCAGTCTTCTACAGGGTGAGCCTGGTTTCTACTCTTCAGAGATCCTTTGATTCTTTTCACAGGACGGATTCAGTCCTAACAAGCTGCAGACCGGAACTCTGGGCCTTACACACGTTTTTTGACTAAAACTGCACACTGAAAAAGCACAGGGCTCCTTCCTTCTTCACTGCCAAAGCTCAACTCAAACTCCAACCGACAAAACCGGGCACTTCCTTTGAGTTCCTCCCAGTTCTTGACTGGATTGGCTGTCACTCACAATAGACTGCTGTTGGTCCAAAAAGGCACTGAAGTCTAAACTACATCTCCCAGAGTCACTGCCATACAATCCTCTTGTTGCTGGCTCAGATTATGAGTCCCAAGTTCTGATTCTCCAAGCACCATTTTAGAGCTAGCTTACCCCACACTGATTGGTCCAGTTCAGCAGTTCAAAACTAGAATGGGAACTAGCAGACACAGTTCTGACTGCAAAGAAAGCAGGTTAGACAAACTGTAATTTCATTATTACTCTAAATAATTTCTGGCAAACAGTTACATCTTTCAGATAGGTTCCCTTTGCACTCCTAGTGACTGCAAAATGAAGTGAATTAGCAGCAGCTCTGAGTGGTACTCAGAGAAGCACACAGTCCCCCATACAATCTAATTATGTCTGCAAGCAGACAGCTCTTAAAGAGACAGTACCAGAGGCTCTAAAAACACTCACTGATAAATGGCTTAAATGCCAAACACCATTCAGGCTTGGAGCATTCAAGCAAGCTCCTGGAAGTCTTTTGGGAACCCCCATTTGCAGGGGGGTTACATTTACTACCATAGTCTTTCTACAATGACTAAGAGTTACCAAGATCTGATCTAGGAAACCAGATCAGAATATCCTACTGTCAACCAATTCAGGTATATATGAAACTGCAACTAGTTAATAGTGGTCTGTAAAGACCAAAGGAATTCTATCATTCAAAACTATAGGTAGTAAAAAAAAAGCCCAGAAGATCCAGAAACATAGGACAGTGTGAGCAGAGAGGGTGACAAGACCATACAGCAACAGCCAGCTATTGTAATGTTAGCAAATTATATTGCACTTTGTGGTACAGTTTTTTCTTGTAGTGGCAGGGGTACAACTGAACAGATATGGGAGTGTAAATAATCCCCCAATTTCTTGTAATATCTGTCAAGCCTTCCCTTGGCCACCGCCTAAAGCCTCTCGAAAGTAGCCAGTCTAGCCATAGCAGAACGACATTGCGAAATCACTGGGGGCGCAGATTGCCTCCAACACATCAAGATGGCCCTCTTTGCCTCCATAACAGCCACTAGGACCGGGGAGGAGGGAATGGATTTAGTTCTGAAGTATCCCCCAGTAAGAGGGAATAATGTTGCAGCCGGATTGGTTTACCTATTATTCTGGAGCAGTCCCCTAGGACTTGCATCCAGAAATTTTGTAGGGCGGGGCAGGTCCAGGTAATATGGAGTAAGTGAGCAGGGGAAGAGTGGCATCTCCAACACTGATCCTGAGGTATAATCCTAAGGCTATGTAGAACTGCCGTGGTTTTATACCACCTGAGGAGAATTTTTAATTGTATTAATTGACTCTTGGAGTCTTCATAGTCTGTATGGGCCTCTCTGATGCACTTCGACCATTGCTGCTGGGATAAGAGGTGGAGCAAATCCTTTTCCCAGGCAGCTCTACTGGTGAGAGTAGCATCTGGCTGAGCATCTCTAAGGATCTTATAAAGAATGCCCACCAGTCCCTGGCCCTTTCTGGGTAGGTGAAAGGACACTCAAGCAATCCCAGGTGTTTTGTGATGATGGGGCTTTAAGAAGGGAAGAGAGAGCACTTCTCAGCTGCAGAAATTTCCAGAAGTCAGAGGATCCCAACTCATATATATCACAAATCTGTTCAAAGGACATTAGTGAGCGAGAGTTTGGTAGTAGGAGATCAACTATAACTCGAATGCCCTTTGAGGCCCAATAGGGCCATGAAAGTGGCTTGTGATCAATCATGATGAGATGATTGTTCCGTAATGGGGCATATCTGAGTGGGGGAAGGTATTCTGATTTCGGGACCCCAGTGATTGCCATCGCTGTCTGCCACGATCTACATGTTTCTGACATAATGAGGGTGAGCCGATTTGCCACCTGTTTTGTACTGGAGAGCAGAGAAAAGAGGGGAGTAGCCATTGACAAAGTGGCCTCTAAAGATACCCATTGAGGAGGGGGGGAGTGAGATGAGGGATGAGCCAGGCTGTAGCCTGGGCCATTCTGTAAGCCAGGTGATAGCCCTCAAACCAATGGAGCCCCAACCCACCTATGGTCCAATATGTACGTTAACTTTATGCACCCCCATCTTGGGACTTTACCCTCCCACAGGAAGAAAGAGATTAGATTACCTAGCGCCTTGAAACGTTTTTGAGAAAGTAGGATGGAAAGATTATTTAGTAGGTATGAAACTCTGGAGAACACAAACTTTCTAATGGTTTCTACCTTACCTTTTAGAATGAGGTGGAGCCGTCTCCATTGCTGGACTTCAGCTGTTAAGGAGGTCAATAAAGGGGAAAAATTAGCAGATTCTAGATCCTTCCAAGCCATGGTAATATGTACGCCTAGGTATGGGAAGCCTTGTGGGGACCAGGTAATGTCAGTACCAACAAGACAATACCTGCTACATGCCCCATTCAGGGGGGACAGGATGGTTTTCTTTTGATTCACCGTTAGTCCCAAGAGACAAGCAAACTCATGTAGGACTGTTAGGAGAGCAGTAATGGAGGACTGGGGATTTGAGAGTGTAAGGAGCATATCGTCCGCATAAGCGTTAACCAGATAAGTCATCCCTTTTATAGGAATACCTGTGATGTTAGGGGAATTTATAAGTTTCCTAATTAGGGGGTCTAAAGCAATAAGAAAAAGAAGAGGGAAAAGAGGGCAACCCTGTCTGGTGCCTCTTTGCAACAAAAAGGAGGGGGAGGTATCTCTATTAGTGACAACTCTAGCTGTAGGGGAATGGTATAATGTGGAGATCCATGAGCAAAAGTCTGGACCAAATCCGTATAGCGTGAGGACTTTATGGAGGAACTCCCATTCTAGGGAATCAAATGCCTTGACAAAATCTATTGCCAAGGCAGCCATTGGGGTTTGGGATTGTAACGCCAACCACTTAAGGTTCAAAATTAATCGCAGATTATCTGCACTCGATTTCCCCTTTAAGAAGCCGGATTGTGACAGGTGAATTAGGTTGGGTAGGAGCAGGGATAGTCTATTCACTAGGATTTTAGCCAGCAGCTTGGTATCCACAGGGAGGGGCAAGATAGGATGGAAGTTCGCACAGAGGAGAACATTGGATGATTTTTTTGTGATAAGGGTTATTAGTGCCTCATGCATAGTCAGAGGGAGCATGGTATCTTTTTGGGCTTCTTACAGTGCTTGTAGAAGCGGGTCAGTGATGTGGTCTTGGAGTAGTTGGTAAAGCTCCACCGATACCCCATCCAGCCCAGGCACCTTTCCCTTCGCCATTTGGGATAAAGCACTGCAGAGCTCTTCGGAGGTGATGGAGCATCCAAGTCACACTGTTATGTCTTCGAAATTTGAGCACGAGGGGTCCCCTGACACACAGAGTGCTCAGCCGGTGGGAGAGCTCATCATCTGAGAGGGTACTTTGAGATTGATAGAGCTCCCGATAGAAGCTTTGCATCTCTGCATTAATGGCTTTGAGAGCTGTAAGGAGTTCCCCCTTTTTATTCTTGAGGGCCAATATTCTAGAGGAGGTCTGCTGCTTCCGCAAATAGTAGGCAAGCAGCTTCCCTCCCTTGTCCCCTCCTTCCCATACCCTATGTTTTGCTCGGGTCAGCTGACATTCAGCCTTTCTATTTAATAGAACGTTGATCTGATATTTTAAACCTGTGATAGGGGCCAGAAGTGAGGAGTTAAGCGGGTTACGGGGAGAGACTTTAAACTGCTTTTCCAATTTTGCTAACTCATCCTGCAGTTCCTGGAGATGTTTCACTCACTCCCTTATTTTTAGCGGCTGCATAAGAAATGATTCTCCCCTTATAACAGCCTTAAAGGCTTCCCATACCATGGTAACTCTCATCTCTCCAGGGGTGTTAAGATAGAAATACTGGCGCATTTCCTCCTTTATATACTCCTGGAAGGCTGCATCCTGTAGCAGTAGGGGACTGCATCTCCATCTGGTAGATGAAGGGCTTTGGCCTGGTGGGGGGAAAGTAACTGCGACAGGGGCATGATCAGATATCAAGATATTAACTATGGTTGCATCACTCACACCTGGCATTGCTGCCAACCAACCAAAAATCCAATCTACTGTGGGTGCCATGCACATTGAAGTAAAAGGTGTAATCATGCCCCTGTGGATGGCTGATTCTCCATGGATAACCTTGAGCCCACTCTAACATCAGAGTATTCAAGGTAGCTAGAACTTTGTGGTGAGATTGTGGTGTAGGGATGGACTTATCTATGAAAACATCCAATACCAAATTATGGTCTCCACCCTGTAGTATAGGGATCTCAGCCACATCTTCTGTAAGTTCTGCAAAGGCTTGATTCAGTTCAGAGTATAGATCCCCAGAATCTGTATTGGGGCCATACATGTTGACCACTATAACTTTGTCACCCAGGTAAGACAGCTTAGCCGCTAACCACCTCCCCTGGGAGTCCTGACGCTGGGTTTCGACTGACCATGGTCCAGACTTCTGAAGAAGGATAGCAACCCCCCTAGACTTTGTAGCTGCACAGATAGCCAGAACTGTTCCCACCCATAATTTAATTAACCACGGAACTGTTCGGCTGGTGAGGTGCGTCTCTTGGAGCAGGGCCACATCAGCCCCCATAGAGTTCAAGAATTGCAAAACCTTAGTGTGTTTCGATGGGTGCTTAAGTCCCCTGACATTCCTGGAGATGCACCTCCAACCTCATGGTCCTGAAGACGCCGCTGCCATGGTGGTTCACCCTCGAATACTTATAGAAGAATAGAGTACTCACCCTGCAGGTAGGAACAGGTAGACACAATATAGCAGAAAGGAGGTAACCTGTTACTGTAAGGTATGAGGGCAGACCTTAAAAAGGAAGAGTGGTGAGAGAAAGAGTAGATAGCAGCAGATATTCTTGTCTGTGCTGGTCAAACACCTAAACAGAGTGAGGACAGAGACAAGGAAAGTTATCTATCTTACCAATAATTAAAGTGTGATAAAAGATTAACAAACAGCAAGGTATATCAGTATTAATCACCTACACTACTAACACTGACTCAGTTGGTGGTGTCGAGGTGTACGTGTGAATAGAGGTAAAGGTCCCCTATAAGCCACACCACTTCAGGCACCACAAAGAGCAATGGGAAAGGTCACACCTAATAGAGATAACCTGACCCAGCCGGACTCCATAACGCCAGCTCTGGATAGTCTAGGCACGTCTGGTGATCGTAAGTCACCCACATAAGGGATGGGGAAGGGGGGCCTCTGCCAACCACATGCAAAGGGTTAATCTTCCTATCAAGTAATGGTGCCCTCTATTCTTGAGGTTGATGGGCTACCAATTGTAATTTTTCAGCCACATTATTACTATAGCATAAGGGTCATCCCCAGCAGCCCACCCTAATTACTAGGGTTCATCTAAGCAATAAATTCGCACCCTCCCCTTTCTGCAAATGTCATACCAAAGAGGGGGGTCTATTAATACTACTACGTGCTATCTGTCAGGGGAGGTGAGAACCTGCACCCCATAAAGAGGCTGAGTAGCCGACATGGCAGAACTTGCCCAGGCAGGAGTCTACCCATGGTATAGCAGTGCCAGTGCTTCATATTCTAGTGGGTGCAGAAGCTTTCACCCAACAGAGAAACACAAAAAGAGGGCTAATATGCCTTAAGTGTCAGAGCGCATCGTGGCATCCCCCGAGTTACAAGTTAGTCCAGAGTCAGCAGGGCTAGCATTTGAGGTGAGTGCCTCTGTGAATGTCTTCAGGCCTGGTTTCAGCAATCCATCAGCAGCTGCAGCTTCTTACTCATGTGCATCCATTTTGGTCACCCAGTCCAGTGGAGTCGGATCCTCCATGGGTATAGCGGCCTCTTCCTCCGGTTGGTCTTTCTGGTTGGCTTTACTCCATGCTGAGGTATTGGCCCTAGGCTGCTTGGCAGGTGGCAACGCCACCGCGCTACTGGACATCAAGAAGTGGGGACTTCTTTAGCATTGCCTTTGTCTAGCAGTTAGTAGGGTCATAGCATCACTCTGGTTTTTATTGTGTAAGTTATTGCTAGGCGCCTCCTGGTCTTTGGGGATATCAGCCACGGTTTTACTTAACTTATCCCCCATAGGTTGCGGGGCCCATAGCTGTCTGCTAGTGGGGGAATCCTTATTTGGCAGGCCATTCTGATGTGAATTTCTGTCCCCTGATACAACGCTCCCTTTTTTTATGATTCCCTGGGTCATTTGGTTCCTAGGCTCCCAGAGGCATCTGGGGGATGTAGTTCATGGTATCATACCCGGCCAGTGAGTCTGGGTCCAGGCCTCTGCATCTCCTGGGGATTCTGTGAGGAAATATTGACCATTTCTGTTCAGGTACAAAGCAGTAAGGCCCTTGAAGCGATATTGTACTGAGTTGGCTGCAAGAATTTTTTTTAAAGGATTACATGCTCTGAGTTTCACCACCAACTCTTGAGTAAAGTCCCTATAAAACGGTATGGTATTACCCTTCCATTCAATCTCCCCAAGGTCTCTAGTTGCCCGGAGTAAGCATTCCTTGACTGAGAAGCACAGCAACTAGGCAATAACAGTACGTGGGCCTTTAGTATTATTAGGGTTACCGAAGACACGGTGGGCCCTCTCCACCCCAACTGGTTCCTTCCATCGGTCACCAAGGAGTTGTGGTATCCAATCATTCGAGAACCTTTCCATATTAGGCCCCTCGACTCCCTCAAGCACTCCTAAAATCCGTATATTATTTCTTCTACTTTGGTTCTCCTGGTCTTCTGCTCTATACCATAGGTGGAATAACTTGGCCTCATGGTCCTGGAGCTTTTGTAGGACATGGAGATGCTGTCTCTCTAACTCTTCTGTCCGTTGTTCCAAGATGTTATGCTGGTCCTCTTATCGATGTACATCTGTCACATTAGTCATTAGGGAGGCACTGATTGTGTCCACTCTGCTCAATAATGTCTCCAGCATTTTTGTGATATTGGCTAGGGCTTCACCAACTTGTGTCTGATCAGGGGAGGCCGAGGCGGCCTGATGAGATGCTCCATCAGCACTGTGGTTCAGGGGATCCATCTCTACAATAGCTCCTGCAGCCAGTGGTCAGTAGGCTCAATATTTATCTCTCGTGGGGAACAGCAGACATCCCCACTACCTCCGAAGTCTCCATTGAACTTGCCCTGATTCTCACTTAGGGGAAGGGAGGGACAAATGCTGCAGCTCCGGTTGAATTGGGGGGGATACAGCAGCACTGAGATATTGAGCTCGTGCCTGTATGGCCTGCTAATACGCATCGGCTCTGGAGTAAACGTGGTCCGTTGGATACAAAACAAGAGTGTGGCACACCGAATTACATCTCGGCGGCGGTGGCAGAGGCGAGAGAAGGTACATGGAAATGCAAAAATCACTGTTAGTCCAGCATCTTAGTCATTTTTATTCACTTTTCCTGTCAGGCTGGGGCAGAGAGTAAGATTTAGGCTGCCATTTCCTTCGGGTCCAAGCCATGACCCCCCTCCTCCATCCTGAAACAGAGTGTACTACCAGCACAGTCCTCTTCTCACCTCTTCAGCCGGATGCTATCTGAACTGCCACTGAGAGCATACTGTGAAGTGTGCTTGCTCATTGATTAATTAATGATTACATACACTTTACAGTATGCGCTCAGTGACAGTTCAGTCAGTTGCCAGCCATGGAGCTAGAGTAGGGCTGTGTTAGTCACCAGCTCTGTTTAGGGATGGGGGAGTGGGGTGGTGGGCAGTACCTGCTGGATTGGGGGGGCACTAGACCACCAGGGAAGGGGCTGTACTGAGTATTATGATTGCTGGTGAGATAGGAGATCAGGAAGGAGGGCCACTACACCACTAGGCAAGAAGGCTGTATTAATTACTATGCTACCAGATATGATTGGGGAGGAAGCCACTAGACCACTTGGGAAGAGGGCTGTATTAAATATTATATCAGGGAAGATCAGGGATTGGGGAGGAAGGTCACTAGAGCACTAGGAAAGAGAGCTGTATTACATATATGATGGTGGGTGAGATTAGGGATTGGGCCACTAGACCACTGGGAAAGAGGTCTGTATTAAATATTATGATACCAGGTGAGATGGGGGACTGGGGGGCACTAGACCACCAGGAAGGGGTATCTACATAATTATGACTATGGGGACATTGGGGCTGGGGAGGAGGTCCTTAGGCACATTGCTGCAAACAGGTCAACTCTCCCAGAGGAGAATTTTCTAAGTACCCTTAGACCAGCCTTCTCACTTTCAGGTATGTGGCAGCTTGCATCTACCACATGTCCCCTTGTGCCATGTTGCAGCCCATTTTTCAGTGCATGGGTGGCAAAAGCCCCATTTGGGGCAGGCAGCCTGCAGTTAACACAGGCTGCCATTGAGAAATGCTCCCAGTACAATGTTTGGCACAAGAGGCACAGTACATCATTCACTGTGGTGCAATTCCCTTGTGCTGTGCCAAGACCTTTGAGAATTGAGCCCTGAGAGACTGAGATTTCAACTGAAAGAGAGAGAGACTCTCAGATGTAGGACTTTGTTGGACTGCCTAATTGAAGAGCTATCCTATACAATTTATTATTTTTTTATTTTATTGTTGATGATAAAAATAAAATGCTACTTGTGAATTGTATATTTTCTGGTCTGACTATGTTTCCTGATCTATGCCTCTATGACAGTTGGTGTTCGCAGTGGGATTTACACTGTGCATACTCTACACCAGGGGTTTTGTGTGTGGACTTTAGACCTGGTACCAGAGAAGCATAGAAGGAGAGTATAGATCCTGCAACAGCATGCCCAGGAGTAACTGCCAGAAGAATGGCAGCCAATCTAGAAGCAGAAACAAAAGTCCAAAGTGGGACTATACGGCCAGCACTAGTAATGAAAAAAGAAGAAGCAGGAACAGAGACTGAAACAATGTTTATCATCTTCAGATGGTGTACTATACAACAAAGAGATTGAGGAGAGGAGAGGAGAGAAGAGAAGAGAAGAGAAGAGAAGAGAAGAGAAGAGAAGAGAAGAGAAGAGAAGAGAAGAGAAGAGAAGAGAAGAGAAGAGATGAGATGAGATGCAGTGACATTGGCAGTGATGGCTGGATGTCTTGCTATCAAAGCTGGAGGATTTGGTAGAGATCTAGCAGATCAAAAAAATACAAACAACTTAAAAGACATAAACTTACAAAGCTGTGTTCCTTGAATGATATCAAAGCATACCTGACAACTTTTGAAAGAGCTGCAGGAGCCTGAAAATGGTAAACACAGCAATGGGCAATCAGGCTGGTACTATATCTGACAGGTAAAGCCAAACTTGCTTACAGCAATATGGGCACTGCACAGTCAGAAAACTATGACTATGACCATGTGAAAAGAGAAATCCTTAATAGATATGACATCTCAGGAGAGACCAACAGGCAGAGATTCCAGTCCCTGAAGTACCGCTCAGTCAACAATCCTCAAGAAACTCCTTATTAAATGTTTGCAAGAAGAGGTAAAAACTGTCTCACAGATCAGTAACACATCTGCAACAGAGCAATTCATCAATATCCTTCCTACAGATGTATAGCTTTGCATAAAAGAACACTGACCAGAAAGTGGGAAAAGGCCAGTCTGTTTGGCTGAGGACTATCAGATAGCCAGACAGATACCACAGCAGTGAAGTAACAGCCAACGAATGGTAAGACAATCTTTTTTCCCATTTAAACTTGAGATCAGATAACAACACTGATGGTGATGGTGGTGGTATATGTGTGTGTGTGTGTGGGGGGGGGTAACAAATCTGCACCCAAAGAAAATTTGTTATAGCTGTAATAAACCAGGTCATATTGCAGAAACAGTGTCCTAAAAATGAGCCTTTAACACTGGAGCAAATTTGGCCTTAGCAAATTGGAGGCAGGTATTTAACATATGTCAAGGTGGGATCTAAGACTGTGAAGGGATTTATAGAGTCAAGAAGCAGACAGACATTGGTACATGTTAAAGTTCTGGAAAAAGACTGTGTGAAAGGACCAGGTACTGGGGTCATCTGCATCCATGGGGACATGCAATACTACTTTAACACCAAAGTGGCTCTGAGCATTAATGGGGTGTCATACTAAATGAAAGTGTGGGTAGCATGAAAGTTACCTGTACCTGTGATTATTGGAAATTACAGTACTCTCCAGGATTTGCTAAGTTAATCACACAGGAAGTAAACTCTGCTGTTTCAGCAGCTGTGCTAACAAGAGCACAAGGCACAATCTTCAATACTGGGGACTCTTTTCCTTTTGGTGACTTTGACTTAGACTTGTTTGAGCCCAGCTCCAAAGTCCTGAAGTCCAGGAAAGAAATAAGATGCCTGAAAAAACAGTGGCAACAAAAGACTGATGGATATAAGGGGTTGATTTAAGAAAATGCTGAAACTAAATTGATAACTGACTGTGATCTTGTTTCTAAACAAACTAACATTGCTTCTCTCCAAGGTTATTTTAAGCAGCTGGGCGTGAAGCAAAAACAGGGTGAACCAATGTTTAAAAAAATTTAATGGGCTACAGTACAGAGTTTGGGTTAATCCTGACACAGGAAGAGATAGGACAATTGGTTATACCAAAGATGTATATAACTGAGTTGTTATAGATAGCACATGACAATCCTATGGCTGGTTACTCAGCAAGGGACCACACCCTTGCCAATTTTTTTTTACAGATATTCCTGGCTTGGAATTCATGAGGATGTTGCTACCTATTGTAGTTCTTGTGCTGAATGTTAGAAAGTAAAGCAGTGACTAAAAACAAACAATGTGTAATCAATTAGTTTTGGTAATATGTGACTATTCTACTCAATACCCTTGGGCAAAATATTCTGTTTTTCTGACCCCTTAGAAGTGGATAAGTTGGAATCTAGAACACAAGCAGAGAGTAAATGAGTAAATGCCAACTGGAGGAGCAGAACAAGACTTTGAGTTGGAAAGTACTTCATTTTCCTTTGCAGGTCCTGCTAATGACTTACAGTATCGCTAACTCTTTTTTGCCAACTACCTAACTTAATTCTGTTATTGCTTGCCTTCTGTGGTGGTTTAACCACTATACCAAGGAGTCTAAAAAAACAATATTAAGATGTTTGGTATGCTTTAATATTTCATATGTTGCCCTATGTGTTGGTAGGCAGTACTCTTATGCAACCAGTTTAGTGCTGTAGCTGAGTTAACATTTGTGTTAAATAAAAATGCAATGTTTATATTGCAGTCTGGAGGAGATAGCTTCTTTTTCTCTCCCTCCAATTTACAAGTTACTCTTTTTACATTTGTAGGTGTAGGACAAAGGAATATATGTTTGTATTGTGGTTGACATTTTAGTTATATACATTGGATCTCGTTATATGCAGGGGATATGTCGGTAAATCGAATGGTACCTGTGTGTATCACTTAATAATGCTGCCAACTCACACAGTGTGAGTTTTAATTTATTTGAGGGATAATGCATGGCACCATAAATCCCATATTGGATGTTCTATACTGGACTATAATTGCTGGATAATTTAATACTTCAAAATAGCCATGCTTCTCATGGTCTCAAAATGACAGTATAAACTGACTAATTCTTGCAGGTGCAATAATAACTCTACTACTACTAGAAAGCCTTCCAGTGTTGCTCCATACTATACTGAATGCTACTCATATTCTGTGAATAAGGGGTTATGCCTCAAAAGGTTTTTTTAATCAGTAGATTGTTATGTGTAATATAAGTTGTCATGCAATTGGAAAATAATAAAACTGAAGTTTTAAAAAAAGAAAAAGAATAAGCAATACCAGGATAAAAGGTATCCCATAAAAATCACATTGGTAATATCAAAACTTACTAGTGTGTGCAACTGTAGTTTTAATTAAATGAATAATATTATTTTAATTCTGGTGAGCAAATCTTAATGACCATAGCTGCCACCTGCATAAGGTAATGATAAAGCTTATTGGTACTGAAACTAGCTAAATTAATTACTACATATGCTATTACATTACAAAATAATGTATCTGTGGCTTGGGCTGTGATTTCTGACTCTAGAGTGGAGTTAGTCAAACAACGTCACACCAGAGAAAACACTTATTTTTATGTTGATTGCGCGCAGCGCAAGAAACATATTGGGTCAGCTTTCTCAGAAGCAGGTTGTGGAGGCACGGCAGTGTTGTGGCCAATGCTCCCACAGCCTGCAAAGGTTTGTCCCACTTCCCCCAATGTCATGGCATGCTGCTGCTGACACTAGTTTGGAACCTTGCCACCAACTTGTGAGAAATTAGCCGCTGCAATCAGGGGCCACCTCGTCATTGCAGCGTTAGCCATCGGCTGCAATGAGGGAGCAACCTGTCATTTCAGGGCGGGATCTAGAAACAGTGCTATTGTTTGTGAACATGGTGGCAACTTGCTGCCATGTTCACAATCAATATAACCCCCCCTGTTTATTTGCTGACAGAGGCCCCAATCCCCGTCAACTTCAGTGCCCCAATGTTGATTTTGCCAAGAAGGAGCCCACTCCCCATCAGCATTCTGTAAACAACCCCCCCCTACTTTTGTTGTCTGCTGATGGTGTGCCCAATCCCCATCGGCAAATTCTAAGCCCCCCCCTTTTGTTGTGTGCCGACGGGGGTGCCTAACTCTGCCGGCTACTGCTGCCCCCCAAAGAAAGAGTCTGGTGGCATGCTGGGAGCCCACCCCACATGCCCCTGTGAAATAAAAAATGTCCCACAATGTGTTTTTTTTTGTTTTAACCCTTTAAAAAAGGAAACTGTCCCTCAGAGGTCTCCCTGCTCCCCTCCCACAACCTGTGCCCACTCACTGCTCACCCTGTTTCCCCACACACACCCTCACCCCATACTTACCTCCGGAGCTCGGCGTGATGATCTTCGGTGGACCGGGAACACATCTGCACTCTTCAAAGCTGACCGCGGACTGAGGAAATACCGGTAAGCTGTATAATGGAATAAATAGGGGTTTTTCCAACTTTAATGCATATCTCAGTCATTTTTGGGAATTTTTGGCACTAAATTTTCAACATGGGAGTTTTGGGACCCCCTCCTCATGAATTCTTAAATTGTCTTGGCATTAATCAGCCCTGAAAGGTGATTTCGTAGTCACTCGATGAATCATCTTTCAGGGCTGATTAACAAAACAACAGTGCCAGTGTTCATGAGGTGGGCTCTCAAAAGCCTATGTTGCAAATTTGGTGGAAAAATCCAAAAAATTACTGTTCTACGAGTGTGCGCTGCACAGTTGCTACGCACGCTCGTAACTTCGTGAATTTGCAATATTTTCATGCCAGATTTCCAACATTGGCATTTTTTCACACCTCCTTGTGAATGGTATAGCTGTCATTTTTCACATCCTGACTCAAATATGTTTTTGCACTCCTGCCGGAGAATAGCATGGTCACTATGGGAAATCAGTGTTTGGGACAGATTAAGATCGAACGAGTGAGAGGGGGGAGTGACCGAGCTCAACTGAGGTCTGTCAGGACTGCTGCAGATTTGTTTGTGGGCAGAAAAAGGCCCCAATGCAAGAAGCCAGTACAAAAGGGCAGCCTGTGGCACTGGGAGCAACAGAACGAGAGAGCGCGAGTGAGGGAGGGTGAGTGAGCAAACTCATCGGAGTGCTGTCAGGATTGCTGCAGATTTCTTTGTGTGCAGTAAAGGACGTCAGTGCAGGCAGGGGCCCAGTAGAAAAGGCCAGCCTGCAGCTGTGGGAGAAAGAGTAGGAGTGAGTGAGTGAGACAAGGGACTGAGTGAGCTCAAAGAAGCTCTATCAGGACAGCTGTGGATTTCTTTGTGGACAGAAAAAGGTGCCAATGCAGGCAGGAGCCCCATACAAAAGGGCCTCTTGCAGCGCCAGGACAAACAGAATGAGTGCATGACAGAGGGAGACTGAGTAACCTCAACGGAGCTCTGTCTGGACAGCTGTGGATTTCTTTGTAGACATACAAAGGTGCCAATGCAGTCAGAAGCCCCATACACAAGCGCAGCCTGCAGCACCAAGAGAAACAGAATGAGTGAGTGACAGAGCAGTAGTGAGTGAGCTCAACGGAGCTCTATTGTGACTGCTGTGGATTTCTTTGTGGTCAGAAAATGCGGCAATGCAGGCAGGAGCCCAGTACAAAAGGTCAGCTTGCAGCACCAGCTGAAACGGAATGAGTGAGTGAGAGCGGGGGAGTGAGCGAGCTCAGTGGAGCTGGTCGGGACTGCTTCAGATTTCTTTCTGGCCAGAACAAGACGCCAATGTAGGCAGGAGCCCAGTACAAAAGGGCAGCCTGCAGCGGCAGGAGACACAGAATGAGTGAGTGAGGGAGGGTGAGTGAGTGAGCTCAACGGAGCTCTGTTGGGACTGCTGCAGATTTGTTTGTGGGCAGAAAAAGCTAGCAATGCAGGCAGGAACCCAATAGAAAAAGGCAGCCTGCAGCGCCAGCAGAAATGGAGTGAACAAGTGAGAGAAGGGGAGTGAGCAAGCTCAACGGAGCTTTGTCGGGACTGCTGTAGATTACTTTGTGGGCAGAAAAAGGCACCAACAGAGGCAGGAGCCCAGTACAAAAGGGCAAGCTGCAGCACCAGGAGAAACAGAATGAGTGAGTGACACGGGGGAGTGAGCCGACCTCAATGGAGCTCTGTCGGGACAGCTGTGGATTTCTTTGTGGGCAGAAAAAGGTGCCGACGCACGCAGGAGCCCAGTACAAAAGGCAGCCTGCAGCAGTGGGAGAAACACAACTAGTGAGTGAGAGAGGGGGAGTGAGTGAGCTCAATGGAGCTCTATCGTGATTGTTGTGGATTTCTTTGTTGGCAGAAAAAGGTGGCAATGCAGGCAGGTGCCGAGTACAAAAGGCCAGCCTGCAGCGCCAGGAGAAACAGAATGAGTAAGTGAGAGAGGGGGAGTGAGCCACCTCAACGGAGCTCTGTCGGGACTGCTGCAGATTTCTTAGTGGGCAGAACAAGGTGCCAACATAGGCAGGAGCCAAGTACAAAAGAGCAGCCTGCAGCACTGGGAGAAACAGACTGAGTGAGTCACAGAGGGGCAGTGATCGACCTCAACACACCAACGCAATCAACATTCGGCATTGACAAATGCTTGTTTATAATACGGGTTAACATAAATACAGTATACAAAATTATTTTACACCCACAAGTCACTGCACAACCCAATAAAGAGGTAGCCTCTGAAAATGTTGGTGGTCCCAGCAGTTCTGTTATTATGGCTTGTGAATCTTACTTCTTTTTTTTCTGCTCCTCCCTGCCCCCCTGGCTGGCCACTCCTTCAGGTCACCAAGGACCCTGCCGAGGTTCAGTCCCCACCGCCAACCAACAACCCACATTGCAGCCTTCCCTGGGTAGTCTGGAGTAACCCCTCATTGGATGGATCCCCCCGGGGGGAAGGTGCCAGTTGGGGCTGGCTAGCACAATCTTACCTCAGCCCACGGTGCTGCTGAGGTGGTCCAGTCTGTCTGAGACTTTGTGGTGGCAGTGGCTGGCAACCATCATCCGGCCTGCCAGGGAGATCCATTTCCTGCTTTTTCTCCCCTAGGAGCGTGGCATGCCACTGACATCAAGGTGCAAGCTGATGTCCACCACGCTCCCTACATGGCTGGGTCCCCACTGCATTGCCATTCCCCTGGCCTCTGCCAGAAGTCAAAAAGTGCTGGGCAGCAGACCCTCTCTGCTCCCGGGAGAAGGTGAGTAGTCATCAGACACTCAAGCCTTTTCCCCCCAGCTGGCCCTCAAGCACCTGAGTCCATTCCCGAACCCGAGTCACCAGCGTCACAAGTGGAAATCCAACTGCTGTGCTGATGGGCCAGCCCTATTTCTTAAAATTGTAGCAATTGAGTCTTCTTTTTAAAAACATTGTATTTATAGTTATACAATATAACATAATTATATATACATCACTCAGTCAAGTTATTGCACCATGTTATTCTTATAAAAAGAAATACAAAAAGGGAGATAAAAAAGCAGTCTTAATAATACATTTGTGTGTTATTTCTTAGATAAATTTTTATCTTAAATAGCAATTTTACAATTTGTAGTAGTAATGATTTTATACATGTTATAAAATGAACATAGTAAGAAATCCCATTGAGTACAAAAATACATTTATTTACAAGGGACACCATAGTAGAAAGCATTTTCTGGTTACAATCAAGGGAGAAAAAATAAAACACAGATTTACAAATATTACAAAGAACATATAAATATATAAGCACAATAGACACATTAGACCAAATTCATTCTTCGAAAGCAGCATTACCAACTGTAATGCTTACCCAACCTCTGTTACAGTACAACATTCTCTCAATTTACCAAATTGTGTTTGATACAATTTCTTAATTTGGTACCAAGTTACATGGGTGCCATAAAGTCTCAAACATATAGGTAAATTGTTCCATACTTTAGGTCCTAAATAACAAATAGTGGCACACTGAATTTTTGTTCTCTTTTTTTGGTACTTCAAATTCTATATAATGGGAAAGAAACACAGAAACATAGAATAAGATACCAGATCAGGACCACCTGGTCCACCCAGTGTGCCCATTTCTATACTTGGTTTGGCAATCCCTACTGTTATTTGGACTGCTTAACCCCATATTCATCTGCTTTATTATTAATTCTTTTATAATATATTCTGGCATTTTTTTTGATAGTATTATACATCGTTTTAGTTATAGGTTGATTTTATCTAGTGTCCAGGTGTGCCCAGTTTAGTTCTCTATATAATCCACAATGATGCATATGTCTGTCTGAGTCTTGGACATATCTGGCCATTTTATTGTATATAATGTCAACATTTTTCAAGTCTGTCTTTGTTGCCCCTCCGTAGACCACATCAGTGTAGTCTATCACTGGTACCAACATAGTATTAATAAAATGAACCTAGTCTTCCTAGAAAACTGTTTTTTTATCCTATATAACATTCCCAATTGTTGCCCCAACCTTTTCACCATTTTATTTACATGTGTTGACCATTTGCAATAGACATCCATTCAAAGCCCTAGGTATTTATATTCATCCACCTGCTGTAAGATGGTTCTATCATTCATGATTATATCTAACATCTTATTAATATTGTATGTGGATCTTTACTTTTATGCCAGAATAGAATTACCTTGGTTTTGCCACTATTTAAAACTAATTTATTTTTAATGTAATAGTCCGGTATATCATCAAAGGCGGTACAAACATTGTTGTATGCAAAAAGTTTCAGTCCCTGATGCGTACAAAACCATATCATCAGCATACTGGTGATATGTTAAATTTTGTTGCTTAAATTCCATATCATTTGTATAAAAATTGAAAAGGAGAGGCCCCAGTATTGATCCCCGGGTATTCCCTGTTTTATTTCTCTGAAGTCTGAGTAATACGACTTTAAATATAACTCCTTGATTCCTTCCCTTTAAATAATTTGTTAAACCAGAGTGCAACACTATCCAAAAATCCCAAATGTTTTAATTTATTTATTAATATATTATAATTTAGAGTATCAAATGCCTTTGATGAATCAATCAGTGTGGCTCCTGTCTGTAACACGTTGTCCATAGCAGTCTGTATATCCCCAGATACTTTTATTAATGCAGTCTTTGTACTATATTTTTCTCTAAATCCAGACTGGTTACTATTCAAAATGTTGTGTACACTCAGGTATTCCTTAACCTTCTTCGTTACCACTTTTTCACAGACCTTCGCCACCACTGGGATTAAAGATATTGGTCTGTAATTAATAAACTCTCCCTTTAAATCAGATTTAAAAATAGGGATTACCTTTGCAGAGTTCCGTTCCTCAGGCAGTTCCACAGTGTTTAATGACAGATTAAAAGTCTGCGTCAAAGGATAAGCAATCACTGGTGCAGCATATTTCAATAGTTTACTACAGATTTCATCCAAGCCAATTTCTTTCCATTCATTAATATTTAATAATTCTAACACTACCTCATCTGTATTTAATTTTTCCAAAACTAAAGAACTGCCCTACATCCCATTTTTGATGTTTCTATTATCCTGTTCTACTTGTGTAGTACCAACTGTGTCCTCAGTTATAGCACCCATGTTCACCAAAAAATAATTAAAACAATTTGTTGCTTCAGGTCCCTGTTCTATATCTTTACCATTAATGTTAAAAGTTTTTGGATAACCATTGTTACCTGGGTTTTGTAACTTATGAATTAGGTTCCAAAACTTATCGGGATGAGAAAATTGAGTGCCCTCAAGTACATACTTATAATAACCTGTCTTAGTCTTTCTCACATTTTTTAAATATGTATTTCTTAAGGCCCTATATCTATCCTAGTCAGACTGGATCATAAGCCTCTTAGCCTTTTGCCATTTACCTTTAGCAAAGTTGAGTCCCATTAATTGTGGGCAAGAACTGTATCAGTTATCAAAAAAATATAAAATGAAACTTTGAAATAAATTTTACAATTCAAAATAATTCAACTGCAGTGCAATTAGTTGTTATCTATTGAACAAATAATAATTAAACTGTATGGCATCTTGGCCAAATTACCTGAAAGACACTATTTTTTTTTTGCTTACTTTTTCTTCCTTTGTGGCCCCGGTTGGCTACTCGTCCTTCTCCTCCTTCCTATGGCCACTGTCTACTTGCACCAATCTCTCACAGGCCACCACCTTGAACTCCCCCATGGCTTACTCCTGTGGTGGGGAGGTGAGGAACCCCCTAATCCCCCAACAAACATGGATCTGGATCAGGTGGTGCCTGAGGAGACGGCATGCGCCAGCAGATGGCCATTAAGCCGCACAACCTACTGCCACAATTTTTGCTTTTTTCTCCTCTTGCAGGAGCACAGTGTGCAATGATGCCTGTGATGGGGTTCACACATTCTCCCATGTGCATCCACACCAAGTGTCTGCTGCATCCCCACCCCAAGTTCTTGCAGCTTTGTGCCATCGAGCCCCAGCCTCCACTATGGGTCAGGCATGCACCGGCCACAGGTCACCCCCCCAAGAGATGGAGAGCAGTCTGTCAGACACTCAACCCATCTCCTCCCTGCTGATCTACAGCAACCCATGCTCATTCCCAAACATGGGTCGCCGGGGCAGTGCGAGGTGTGGCATCCACGCCTCCACCTTCAGCATCACTGGGCCAGCATGGAAGACACTATTTAACAAAAACAATAACTACAAGGATCTAAATTTATAATAATTACCTTCTATCAGGACTAAATTAGAGTATTCTAAACATATTTGTTCCACTAATTCTTCATAGTTCATTCCTAAATAACAAAAAAGTTTTATACTACTGTATGTGCATTTATTCGTGCCAAATAATAATGAGTATGTCAATTATTAAAAAAAAACATTGTTTTAGTAACAGCTTTCAAACATAGATTCTATTATTCATAGTTCTTCTTTAATCCTTATTTAAGAAGTATGAATTCTTATATACCAATACATTTCTCAGAACTTAAAGGGAAGCTCAGAAAAAGAGGCAAACAAACTACTAACTCCATTTAAAGTGCATAATTAAATGTTTTCAAATCCATTTAGTCCATTAAGCATAATCAATAATCACACATTTCAGTGATATTTTATTTTGGGGTAAATGACACACTTCCAGTTGAATCATTTAAGAAATCCTTGGAAACACTTCTGTCATAAACCAAAGGATCACTGGCTTTTCACCCAATGTTACACCTGTTTTCACAGTAACAATAGATAAATCTGAAGGATCGGGAATATTCGAAGAATCCATAGTCCTCATCTCAGAGACCACATCTGAATTTCATTCACTTTCATCATTTACTCCGGTACTGGTTGGCTCAATTTTGATGGGAGTCTGAAGTACCAGACCTGTCTCTTTGCTAAAAAAAATCAAGGCTGGCCTCACCTCTACAGGTCTCACATCACTACTGCAACCTGCTTGATTTGTCAAACACACACGCAACTCTGAGAAATCCCCCTTCCATGTCTCTCACTGCAAAAGCATGATGGGGCAAAGAACTTTTTGCTTCCGGGCTCCTCTCTGGTCTAATGTACTCCCCAAGACCTTATTCACTGAATCCAAACTAGGCCAATTCAAATCTCTCCTTCAGGAACATACCCAGCTGGAGACTAGCTGGGACTGTTTCTGACCCCCCTGCTATCATGTTAGGCCAAATCATGAGAAAAGACCTACTACTATTTTGGTCCTGCTTCAGAGACCCACTGTTAGAACCATGTCTCACCTAGGCCCTACTGTTTGCACCAATGGCCTATGTTTATATAACTTTGTTTAGAGCTAGTAATATTCTATGCAATATCATGTTGCCTAGTATCTATGTGCTATATACTGTATACTGATAGTTTTACTTAAGTATGCCTTTCTGTGCGCTGTTTACCATTTGATGATCTGTTGTCTAGTCTGTAGGCAGGAAGGAGGGGTGGAAGAACAATGGAGAATAATAAAAACTGCCATCACAGAGGTAACGAGCCTTTGTGTAAAGCAAATAAACAAAACAAAATGATGTAAGAAACCACTATGGTTCTCAAAAGAACTGGCGGTTAAGGTTCAAGAGAAAAAGGAAGCATTCAGGAAGTACAAGGAATCGCAGAAGGAGCAGGACAGAGAACTGTTTCAGTTAAAGCAAAAGGAAGCTGGGAAGGCAGTCAGAACAGCAAAGGCCCAAACTGAGGAAAAGATAGCCAACTCAGTTAAGAAGGGGGATAAAACCTTTTATAGGTACATCAGGGAGCGAAGGAAGCCCAAGGGAGGGATAGTGAGGCTTAATAAAGGGGAGGGAAGGTGGGCAGAGGGAGACTGTGAAAAGGCAGAGATACTAAACAAATATTTTTGCTCAGTATTTACAAAAGAAGAGGGGGAGGTACCTAAAACAAACAGTAGAAACACTCTGGATACAGAAGTTGATACCAGCCCATTTACAGAAGAAAGGGTTATGAAATAACTCTTAAAACTGAACATGGACAAAGCAATGGGGCCTGATGGTATTCATCCGAGAATTCTAAAAGAACTAAGGGTAGAACTAGTGACACCACTGACTATCCTCTTTAACAAATCATGGGAGGATGGGGTGGTACCCGAGGACTGGAGGAGGGCAGATGTGATTCCCCTTCACAAAAGTGGGAGCAAGGCAGAAGCAGGAAACTACAGACCTGTTAGTTTAACCTCAGTGATAGGGAAAATGATGGAATCACTTCTGAAGGAAAGAATTGTCGAGTATCTAGAGGCCAGAGGGGCACAGGATCCTAGGCAGCATGGATTCACAGTGGAAGGTCATGCCAGACGAATCTGATAGATTTCTTTGACTGGGTGACCAAAGTAGTAGATCAGGGAGGGGTTGTGGACATGGCCTACCTAGACTTTAGCAAGGCATTTGACACAGTCCCACACAAAAGATTAATGTGCAAGTCAGCCAGCCTGGGAGTGGTTCCCAAGATGACAGCCTGGGTAAAGAATTGGCTGGAGAATAGGACACAGAAAGTAATAGTAAATGGAGTCCACGCAGAAGAAAGGGGGGTTACTAGTGGGGTACCACCGGATTCATCTTTATAAGTGACATTGCAGAGGGACTGGAAGGAAAAGTATGTCTCTTTGCAGATGACACAAAGATCTGCAACAGAGTTGATGCACAGGGTGGGGTGAAAAGGATGAGAAGGGACTTGGCAAGGTTAGAGGAATGGTCAAATGTATGGCAGCTTAGATTCAATGCTAAGAAGTGCAAGGTAATGCACCTGGGAAACAAAACCCAGGGAAGCATACACAATGGGGGTGAGATACTAACAACAACAAAAATGGAAAGGGACCTGGGGGTAGTCATATCAGATGACCTAAAGGTGGGCAAGCAATGTGAGAGGGCAGCAAGGAGGGCTGGGGGGAGACTGGGATGCATAGGGAGAGGCATCACCAGTAGAAAACAGGAAGTTATTATCCCTCTGTACAGACAGCTGGTGAGACCCCATCTGGAGTACTGTGTGCAGTTCTGGAGATCCAATCTCCGCAAAGATATAGACAGGATGGAAGCTGTCCAGAGGAGGGCAACTAAAATGGTAAAGGGTCTGCACCAGAAGACATATGAAGAGAGACTAAAGGAGCTTAATATGTATAGCCTCGAGGAAAGGAGGGAGAGGGGGGACATGATAGAAACGTTCAAGTACCTCAAGGGAATCAACAAAGTCCAAGAGGGTAGTCTCTTTCAAAAAAAGAGGTGTGCAAGAACAAGGGAGCACAATTTGAAGATGGGGGGGACGGCTCAGAGGTAATTTAAGGAAGTATTTTTCTCACAGAGAGGGTTGTGGATGCATGGAACGGCCTTCCGGAGGAGGTTGTGGAGTCAAAAACAGTGGTGGAATTCAAGCATGCATGAGACAGTCATAAGGCCATTCTAGGGGGTGGGGGTAGGAAGAAGTAGGCTGCTGGTTAACTAGGATCTGCAGCTGATCCAGTAGGTAGGGAAATGGGCAGACTGGGTGGGCCAAGCGGTCCTTATCTGCCGTCAAATTCTGTGTTTCTATGAATCTGTTTTCTGCAATACTCTGACATGGAGCCTTTGTAAAGGAGGCTCTGACTCAAAGGTTGTAAATTCCAATATGTTCAAATAAATAAATAAAATAAATGCTGGCTTGTACTAGACCAAGTTTTCATATATTCAGCTATTCGGTCTGGGTAAAAAAAAAAATCAGTTTTACCCCATCAACAATGTGTCTATCTTTTCAGGGGTATAACACTGTGACTTTCCCTCAAAGTTCCACAATCTCGTCTTGATATGGCAGTAAACACTTTCTTCCCATCTGGGCTTGTACAGAAACATGCATATAGACATAGATGTTAATGTTTGCAAAACATATAGCACCTTTCAATCACCTGTTTAATCATGATCTCGCTCTCTGACTCCATTTTAAAAACAGCCAATATTGTAGGAACATTGTTATGATTTAATGATAGAGTTTGGGTCAGATTACTATTGTTAGGGATTCTAAAGGCCTTTACCAACCTTGGCAGTAGGTCAAATGTTTGATATTATCTATTTGCTAATGTCCTCTGTTGGGAGCTTACTTTCAGATTCAAGAAGTGGTACCCCATTACATCACAAAGTATTTCTTTTGGTATTATTTTTAAATTTCTTTGAACAGAAACAGAGTATCAAGCAGTAATGGTTAATTGTTGCTTTATTTCTTGGTTCTCTTTGATAATTCTTTCAATATTTTTTGGCTCCATGTCAAGTCATTGAGAGGAAATCCAGTAAGGCAAAAGCAGTGCAGACAAATCACGGAAACTCAAAACAGTGCATCAAGAATACTGGAGTGGATTTTAGGGAAAGTGAGATTTCCTATTACAACATGGACCACTATTCCAGTGGAATTTTGTGACTTACTTTTTTTTCCCTGGCAGTAGATGTTTTAAAATGTTATCTATTTTATTATCTCGTGATGCATTAACAGATAAAATCTGTGAAAGAAATGAAAAAAATAATGGAGTGGTCCAAAAGGAAATGGATTTTATGTGTAATGGCTGCATCACTTTGAAATGTGCTGACTCCAAGCTTTCATTAACAAAAAAAAAGTTCCTAGACATAATGGTTTGTATTGATACATGTAGTGACATGTTTTGAAGTATACAAATTGAACAGTTATGTAAGAACTTACCATAACAGTAGATCTTTGAGGGAACCTCTGTGATCAGGTCACACCTATGGAACTTAGCCATCAGGCGCTAGGATCACATGGAAGCTTTTCTGCAGCACTCTACTAGGGGCCACCCTCACCGATGTCAGGCTCCGATGTCACAGCCCTATATAAGTGTGGGCGGCCTCACTCCCTCCTTATTTCTTTTCCTAGCTGGAGGCCATAGGAGACAGAAGTCCCACAAGGGAACAGAGGGGAGAGATTAAAGGTGCCCAGACAGCAAAAAGACTGCAGCAACAGGACAGCTAAGCTTGAGAGAAAGAGAGAAAGGGGGATGGAGTGAGGGACAGCATTACCTGATGACAAAGATTCCTTCGAAGATCTGCTGTTATGGTTATTTCTTACATAACTGATTTATCTTCTTCAGGGATATCTCTATCATCAAGGCACACCTATGGAAAGAGTCCCAAGCAGTTCTGACAGCTAAACAATCTGGGTGGCAGTAGACTAAAAGCCTAAGAATAAAGGCCTTGTAGCACAGTTATGCCCAAACCACCCCTCCTTCTCGAGACAATATCCAGACTGTACTGCTTGGTGAATGTGTGTACAGTATTCCAAGTGGCAGCAGCACAAATTTCCATAGCTGATACATTCCTGAAACAGGCAGCAGAACTGGCCATGCCTCTGGTTGAATGGCCATGAACCACACCAAAAAGCTCCTTACTACACTTCTTATAACAAAAAGTAATAGAGTTGGCCAACCATTTGGACAAGCACTGTTTAGATACTAGAACACCCTCTTTGCCAGGGGTGAAAGAAATAAACAACTGAGAGGACTTTCTGCAGTCCTGCATATGATGTCTATAGTACCTAAGAATTCTATGTGCATTCAAAGGGTTCACTCATAGCACTGCAACAGGAAACACTGTGACCATCATTAAGGAGCAAGCACAATGCCAACAGCGAACATCACACCCGGCAATTGTGCTGCCTGACTCCCAGCACACCCAATGCTCTTGGGCACATTCTACCTGTTTGTGGGGTGCTGCACCCCCCACACCCCCCAATGCAGGGGTCTTCAACCCTACACCGCCGATACTAATATATAATCACCTCCAGGTCAGAGGTGTGTGGAGCAAGGCACAACACTGGACAGGGCTTCTCCTCAAGACAGTGTGCACAAAATCCAGTTCACCCGCATAATGAGTGAACTGATTGTGGTGCCCTAATTGTGGCACATTAATTGCAGTATCCCTATATGGTATACCCATCCAAAGTATGGAGCAATGCTTCCCCTGGACTGGCATGCTGTGGAAAATAAACAGGGAGGTGGATAGATTGATTTAAAGTAAACTCAAACACCACTTTAGGATGAAAATTAGGATTAGTATCAAAAGAGACCCTGGTCAGGATATTCAAATATATTAGATCACTGCAAGCCCCAGTGCACCAACAATACACTGTGTGTGGCTTGCAACAATGTAATGGGATTGCCTATCCCATGCAGTAATTGCTGCAAGGTAGATCAACTTTCTCTGGTGTACCTTACAACAATCCTGAGGCCCTTCTTATGGAGCTTGTGCCACTTATTTGGCACAAGGCTGCCGCAGCAACTTCAGAGTCCGACTGCAACTGCACCTAAAAATTGGAAAATCAGGGTAGTTGTGATGAAGAGTTCTGCACATGGCCAGATCCTTAGGGTAGTAGCACAGGTCTGGATGCAAGCCCTGTGCATCCTTCAAAAATCAGGCCCCCTGTCTTTGTTAAAAAATAAATAAGACTGCTCACACATGAGAGCCTGTAGCTCTGAAATTCTTTGAGCAGAAGTAATAGCAATTAAAAATAACGCTTTCCATAACAGAAAGTATAACTTGCAAGATGCAGTTGGCTCAAAAGGAGGCAGGGGTCAGCTTCTCAAGCACAAAATTGCAGTCCCAAGCTGGGGCCAGATTACAGATAGGAGGCTTCAAGTGGAGAATGCCTCTCATAAAAGTGTGGTCCACATCCAATTGTGCCACAGTATGGCAACCAACCGACACATGAAAGGCTGAAATAGCAGACAGGCACACCTTAATAAAGGAATGTTGGAGTCTTGCATTCGACAAGGACAGGAGATGCTCTAGAACTTGGTTGACTGGACAAGTGAAAGGATCCAGGTGATGGGAAGTAGCCCATATAGCAAACCACTTCCACTTCAAGTAAGTGGTTCTGGTGGTGGGTTTCCTGGCAGTCACCAGAACATTGTTCACCTTCTGGGAGACTCCAAAGCAAGCAATGACCACATCTTCAGGAGCCAGGCATGCAGCCGGAGGCACTTGAGGTCTGGATGGACCAAAGTCTCCTGAGCCTGGGTCAAAAGGCTTCTACAAAGGGGTAAGGGTACCGGAGGTTACACAGCCTATTGTTGCAGTAATGGGAACCATATCTGATGAGGCCAGAATGGAGCCACCAGAATTCAGAATGACAGGACTCAGCGAGTGTGCATCAATTGATATTATTCAGGCCCACGTATTGTGACTAGTGGGGTGCCACAGGACTCTGTTATGAGCCCTGTGTTGTTTCAGATATTCACAGCAGGTATGGGGGAGCACATAACCAGCTGGTTTAGCAAATACACTGACGACATCAAACTCACTGGTGTTGTTAGCACTGATGGAGATACAGCAGATATGCAAAGTAACCTAAACAACATCCTAGCATGGGCCAAGACATGGGGGATTTTTCACAAGGAAAAGTGTTGAGTCGTACTTAAGTAACCAGTACACAAAGGCAACATACTTTTTATATGAATCCCCTCTCAGAGAATTGTTAGAGGAGAAATATTTGGGCATAATAATAATAAATCAAAACTTGACATGCTCATCTCACTGTGAGACTCTGATAACAAAGACTAAAAGGTTGGTTTGGACAATAAAAAGATACTTCAAGAGTAGAGAGAAGCAAGTCATAATGCCTCTGTATAGGTCGTTTATTAGACCAATACTAGACTATGGTAGCCCTGTATGGGGATCAGTCACCAGAGGGACTATTGACAGGATCAAACAAGTCCAGAAACAGGCTACAAAAGCATAACATTAAAACATTACCATACAGAGAACGATCACTAAATCTGGACGTGATGATATTAGAGACTAGAAAAATCCAGGGAGACTGCTTTTGTGTTATGGTATCATAAAAGATGAGTATTTGTTTAGTGACTGAATTTTGAATTCAAAAACAATCAAAAGGGCAGTAGGGGTCACCCATTATAACTAAGACCCAGAAAATCTTAAACAAACAAAAGGAAAGCATTTTTTACCCAAAGAATAATTAATCCTTGGAATAAACCAGGCTGGGGGTATACTGGGATGTATAGGGAGAGGCATCAGCAGCAGAAAACAGGAAGTTGTTATCCCTCTGTACAGACAGTTGGTAAGACCCCATCTGGAGTACTGTGTCCAGTTCTGGAGACCCCATCTCCGCAAGGACATAGACAGGATAGAGGTAGTCTAGAGGAGGGCAACTAAAATGTTGCAGGGTCTGCAGAGAAGCCTTATGAGGATAGACTAAAGGAGCTTAATATGTATACCCTTGAGGAAAGAAGGAGAGGGGACATGATAGAAACTTTTAAGTACCTCAGTGGAATCAACAAAGTCCAAGAGGGTAGCATCTTTCAGAAAAAGAAACTTGCAAGAACAAGGGGACACAATTTAAAGACAGAAGGAGGTTGTTCCGGGGCAATGTGAGGAAGTATTATTTCACAGAGAGGGTAGTGGATGCATGGAACAGCCTTTCTGAGGAGGCTGTGAGGTCTAAAACTGTGGGAGAATTCAAGAATGCATGGGACAGACATAAGGCAATTCTTGTGGGGGGGGGTAGGAAGAAATAGGCTGTTGGTTAACTAGGATCTGTGGCCTATCCTGTAGGTAGGGAAATGGGCAGACTAGATGGGCCAAGCGGTCCTTATCTGCCGTCAAAGTCTATGTTTCTATGTTAAACTTCCTCTGGAAATCCTAATAAGTAAAGACAAACAGCAATTCAAAAGCAGGTTCTACTCATATATCCTAATCAGAAACAAACTGTCTTATTATGGGTAGATTGGATAGGAGCATCAATGGGCCAATCGCCTTCTTGGCTCCTTACACCTTAGTATGAACCTTAGTAATTTGGGTGGCACCCTCCATCTGTAGCTTCATATGCACCTTCTGAATCAGAGGAAAAGGTGGGAAGGTATACAGAAACCTCCCTTTCCTGGAGAGGGACAACATGCCTCACCAGATTACTCCTGACCCTGGAACTAGCAAGCAGAAACATGGCACTTTTGTACTGAGGGAAAATACAAAAAGGTCCAACTCTGGACAACCCCACCTGTCAAATAGGTCTTCTACAACTGAGGTCAGCAGTTCCCACTCATGCATCCTGGACTGTGACCATCTGAGGCTGTCCACTAAGGTGTTTTGGGCACCTGGCACATGGATGGCTAAAAGTTCTAGACCATGATCTAAAGCACAGTACCAGATCTGCATCACCCCCCCCCCCGGCACAGGGAGTAGTAATTGGTTACTTGTTGATTTAATAGACCACACTGAAGTTGTCTGACTGCACCAACAGCAGGCCTGGAGACAGTTAGTTCTGGAACACCTGGAAGGCATATAGAACTGACCATATTTCTAGAATGTTTATGTGGAGGCATGTTTCACACTGGAACCAGATCCCCTGGGTCTGATAAGGGCCTAGGTGTGCTCCCCAACCCAGACCCAAAGCATCTGTGGTGAGGATTTGGTGAGGGGTGGGGATAAGAAAGGGGACCTCTTTTAAGAGATTGTCTGTGTCCATCTACCACTGAAGCACCTTGTGTACTGGGGAGGAGACAAGGACAAACTGATCTAGATCATTGTAGAGTTGATCCCACTGGACCCTGAGGGTCCACTGTGGGATTGTCATATGTAACCTGGCCAAAGGGACTGTAACAATGGTCATGGCCATTAGGCCTAGCAGACTCAAGAACTCCCTGTCTGGGACGTACCAGCACTGAGCCACAGCCTGGGCCTGAGCTATGAGGCTGTCTGCCCTGTCTTGAGCTAGGAAGGCCTTGCCCTGAGTAGTTCAGAACTGCCCCATATACTGCATCCATTGGGATGGGGTCAGCACAGACTTGGGCAGATTGACAATGATGCCCAAAGACTGGAACAGTTGCAGGGTGTGTTCTAGGGTCAGCAGTAGTTCCCTGAAATGGGCTTTCAGTAACTAGTCATCCGAATATAAAACTGACCCTTTTTTTTGCTAGATCTGCTAAACATTATTTCTATCTGGCAAACAATATTCAAGTCACATGATTTCAGCATACAGCTCTTCTTTTGAGCACTTACTGCACTGAAGTACTTACATTTTTGCACATAACTTGTCTCCAAACTGTATTACTGCTTTCAGTTCTCAAAAAGATGTGATGGAGCTCATGAAGTGTGAGTGAAACATTGTAAGACAAAACTGTTCTTGAAAGAATTGTTTCTATAATGTTACAAAGTGCATATTATATCTAGTATCTGACTTTTAATCTCTTGAGATCATATTTCCGTTTTGAATTTGCAGTAACAAGAATTCACAGATGCAGGAAAGATGCGATGTACTCTGCGACACGTGATCTTGGAATACTGACAGAAAGAACATTGGTTTTGATCAAACTGTCTCATATATCTTTCCATATTATTTTTGAGCTGCATTAAGTTTTAGTATTTTAAAAAATTATGGTCAAGTGTTGAATCATATTTATCGAAGATTTGGATAAGCTGACTGATTCTTCTGCAAACTGTTTTTTTTTCTATGAAAATCTGTTATGAGCCTGTTGGCCTTTTTTATATTAATACATTTTTCTATGTGGACTTTTCCTGAATGCTGTGTTTGAGAGTCTGGTATGCCCATGTCTTAACCTGGCCAAGTATTTAGACAGACCTAAGTGCTGGATTCCTCCGTTAGTGAAGGAGTGGAGATTTTTGTTTTCCAGGGCTTTTGGAAACGTAGCCATCCTTGACCTATCACAGCTTCAAATGTCCTCATGTCTGCCCCAGTTCCACACAGTCTCCATCTTTCTGCTGCTTTTCCCATTGAAATATTTGGCCAATAAGAAGACTGCAAAATCCAAGCTGGCAGCAGGTTTTCTTGTGTAACATGTTCTACTAGCAATATTTCCAGTGCAGTGTGTTCTGCATATCTGATTTGTTTCTTTGCCTCATGAGGTGTTGCGCAAAAGCTACAGCTGTGCCCTCTCTGTGGCCACCATGTCAGCTATGCTGTTCAGTGGCACTTGTTTTGTCTCCAACCCCACCCAAACTAGCAGGGCCAGTTCTGTGATGTTGCCTCTCAGTGGCAATTTTTTGCTCTGTCACTCACCAGCACTGGAGAAGGAGGGAGACAGCACAGTCATTCCTTTGCCATGCTTCAAGGACTGGAGCATGGCAGTTCAAACTTCTCCTGAGCTTTTGCCTGACACCAGAACCAAATGGCTGCATCAGGAGAATGGGCAACTAAGTGCTCCGATGGAACACCCCCCGCCACACTCTGAAACGGGGGTACCCTACCCCCATGCCACCAAACACCCCTTTGCCACAGTCCATGACACCTGTTTCCCCAGTCCCTGGTGCCTCCAAACAACAACCACTGCCACACTCCCCAGTGACAACAAAGAACACACTGACACTGGTGTGCTCAATCCCTAGCATCAGGTCCCTGAAAAAGTAAGCTGTCCATCATCAATTTCCTTTTTTAACCTGAAAAAAAGAAAATCCTTCTGCAATGTCTTCCCAGCTAGCCCTCCTGACCCCCCCCAGCACTGACCACTCTATACACCCTTAATCTCTCACTTACCTCATCAGAGTCCCACAAAGTAAGCTTCTTTGGTTTTACCTACTGTGCCTGCCCACAAGCTGTCTGGATATTGGCTTCTAAATGTGTTTTGAACTTTTACTCATAACTTTCTATGCTTTTTTAACAGTTTTGCCACAAATTCTCAACATTGCTTCTTTTTACTGCACCTCATGAACAAGAAAGATGTTATTTTTCAAATCCCCTCTGAAACGTTTTTGCACAGTGGCTCCACAAAATCAGCTTTCATTCAGGTTTTAAAAAATGACATCTGTCTTGATCATAAGTCAGAGTCAAAAGGCTACGTTGAAACTTTAGGGTTAAAATCTCAGAAACAACAAAGTTATAAAGAAACATTACATTTTTCAAATGCTTACTTATAACTTTACCATTTTGAGATCTTGTACTCCAGAGTTTCACCAAAGCCATTTTTCACCACACCTCATGAACATAACAGATGTAATTTTTCAAATTCCACCCAACATGTTTTTTCACAGTCAAGCTACAAAATCATGTTTTGGGCAGGAAAACCCTGCTTGCATCACAGCATCAGAAGCATTAGTGAGGGTGATGGGTGGAAGCAGTAATCAGACCCTGGTCTATTCCCTTCAGGATAGAATCAGTTATTCACAGAAAAAAACATGCATTTGTCAATGCTGAATGTTTGCTTGCTGGCATTGGCAGTGGAAGTGCAGGAGTTAGATAGATGCAATACAGGAATGGCAGTGAAGTACTGAACTGATGCCAACTCCACCCCCACCCTGCAGAGATGGACAGGCATTGGGGTGTGCATTTGGGTCATCGCCCATGACGGTCATGACATTTCACCTCACCCTACTCTTCAGACACTGACAAGTGTCAAGATGTGCCTTGGAGTGTTTGGGCTTTACAGTCACCTCATTCCATAAGGAAATGTGCTGAAATAGGTGCAGTATAGGAGAATGGAGTGAACTCTGGGGGCAAAGGGTCCCAGGCACACCTCAATGCCTGTCACTGGCTGCAGGGTGGGGTTGGGGGTGGACTGGCATGAGCATGAGCATTACTGTCACCAATCCCAAGTCACTCCCCTGATGCCTGTCAGTCCCTACAGGGAAGGGCATTATCATTGAAAACCCTAATGCCCTCTGCATTTCTTGGTATTTTTACTCCAAGTTTTCCACATGGGCTGTTTGTGACCCCACCGCATGAACAGTGACACTATCAGTTCGTTAGGTAAAAGGTGATTTTACACAGCAGCCGCTCCTTTTGGCTCCACAGATGCAAAAACACATTTTGGACAGGGTGTGAAAAGTGACAGGCGTACTGTTCATGAGGAGGTGTAAAAAATGGCATTGTTGAAAATCTGGAGTGAAAATATACAAAAACTGGTGAAGTCATGAGCTTACATAGAAACTGTGCAACATACACCTGTAATGTAATTAGTATGGCAATTTTTTACAGCAGATTTTCAACATGGGCATATTGAGACCTCCGCTCATGAACAGTGTCGCTATGATTTTCGTAATCTGTCCCGAACACTAATTTCCCACAGTGACCGCTAGTCTGCACCGGAAGTGGGAAAACACATTTCAGACAGGGTGTGAAAAAT
The DNA here is from genome assembly GCA_016271365.2 of Neoceratodus forsteri. Lineage (NCBI taxonomy): Eukaryota > Metazoa > Chordata > Ceratodontiformes > Ceratodontidae > Neoceratodus > Neoceratodus forsteri. Next base: position 152,208,975 of record CM057450.1, on the reverse strand, counting down.
GACAGCTGTACTGTTCATAAGGAGGTGTGGAAAATGTCAATGTTGAAAATCTGGACTGCAAATATTAAAAATTTGTGAACTTACGAGGGTGCATGGAAATTGCGCAATGCACACTTGTAACAGAGTAATTTTATGGACTTTTGTCACCAAATTTTCAATCTACCCATTTTAACACCTCTGCTCATGAACAGTGTCACTATGATTTTGTTAATGTGTCCCAAACATTGATTTCACATACCGACCACACCAATGTGCGCCACATGTGCAAAAACACATTTTGGGTGAGATAAGAAAAATGACAGCTGTATTGTTCATAAGAAGGTGTGGTAAAATGGCAATGTTGAAAATCTGGATTGAAAATATTGAAAATTCTCAAATTTACAAGCATGCGTAGGAACTGCGCAATGCATGCTCGTGAAACAGTCATTTTTGGGAATTTTTTCACCAGATTTTCAACATAGGGTTTTGGGGTCCTACCTCATGAACTCTGACACTGTCATTTCATTACTCTGTCCCAAAAGATGATTCTGTGCAGTGACTGAGAAATCACCTTTTGGGACCGAATAACAAAATTACAGTGACTGAGTTTATGAGATGGTGCCCCAGGAACTCCATGTTGAAAATTTGGTGAAAAAAATTCCAAAAATGGCCGAGATATGCACCAAAGTTGAAAAAAATCCATTTATGCCATTATGCAGCTTACCGACATTTCTTCAGTACGCGGTCAGTTTTGAAGAGTGCAGATGTGTTCCGGTCCACAGAAGATTGTTGCTGGGCTCCGGAAGGTAAGTATGGGGTCAGGAGGGTTTGGGGAGGTGGAGTGCGAGGGTGGGCGAGGTGGAGAGGGGCAAGACAGTCAATGAGAGACCGTTTTTTGTTTTCAGGTGTTTTTTTTTTTTCCTTTTTAGAAGATGACGTGGGATTTTTGCCATGCTGGGGTGGGCTCCCAGTATGGCAGCTGGAAGTTTTTTGGGAGAGCAGTGAAGCCAACGGGGGATTGGGCACCCCCTTTGGCCATATGTATGTTTGCCACTCTGGGGTGGGCTCCCAGCATGGCAACTGGAAGTCTGATTTTTTGGGGGGGTACAGTGAAGCTGACGGGGGATTGGGCACCCCTTTGGCCATGTGTATGTTTGCCACGCTGGGGTGGGCTCCCAGCGTGGCAACTGGAAGTCTGATTTTTTTTGGGGGTACAGTGAAGCCGACGGAGGATTGGGCACCCCTGTCACCATATGGATTTTTGCCACGCTGGGGTGGGCTCCCAGCATGGTACCTGGAAGTCTGTTTGGAGGGGCAGCAGAGCCAACAGGGAATTGGGCACCACCGTCATCCATATGGTGTGTGGGGGGGGGAGAGCATGAGCACGCTGGGGTGGGCTCCCAGCATGCTACTTGGGTGTTTGGGGCAGGGAGAACTAGAAAATAAGGGAGATGTCTATGACAGCTGTGTTCAGATGCAGTGCTGGTTGTAGGCACTTTGCATACTGCCTACAGCAGTAGGTAAATTGCCTATGGATGGCAGTATGCAAATTGTCTACATGTTACCACCGCTGATTGTAGCGGTCTTTTGCTTTCAGCTGTACGTCACTGCATCTGAACTGCTGTCATAGACAGCTCAGGCATTTATTGGTGTGGTGAGGCAGTGCCTGCAAGAAGAAGCAGGGCATTGGAAGCTGAGTGGCACACCTACGAAAATTCATATGGTAGCACAATGTTTCTTGCACAGTTATTGGTGTGGTGAGGCAGCGCCTGCAAGAAGAAGCAGGTCATTGGAAGCTGAGTGGCACACCTATGAAAATTCATATGGTAGCACAATGTTTCTTGCACAGTGGAGTAAGAGTTATGGAAGACAGACTGCAAGAAGAAAGAAGACAGAAAAAGGACAAGTCAAGGAAGGAGGAGAACTGAGAGAGAATAAATGTTTTTGGAATATATGCTAGAGCTGGGGAAGAGACAGTAGTTACATGAGCTGACTTTGTATTGGGCCATTGATTAATCAAGAGTCACATTTTTGACCTTCAAGCAACTGGACTCTACATGCCCTAGCTCCTCGAGTTAACACCTGCCCGCCAATACTGGTACATTTGTGTATGGTCCACTAACACCTGAACTGAAATTGGAGCAAACCTCCATGTTGCAACCTAGGGCTTACAATACAGCCCTTCCAGAGCAAGCACTGTAGGTGTAAAGCACCCAGCTGCGGTGCCTGGGGCCCAAGGGTACGAATATGGGACCCAGGATGTGTTAATTAGACTATCAATTCATGATGTGAATAATGTATAAATGACTGTTGAATAAAATGCACAATGGTTGTAAGCTATGCAGTTGGGTTATGATGACTGCTTAGATGAGCACTGACCTAAGGGTAATTTGACCCAGGGGCAACATGAACCTAGGGGTAGTTCATCAGCTACAGTAGACCAGGGCAGTGCTTTTCTCTCAAAATGTGGTAGCTACAGAACTGACCAACTCAGCAGCCAGCATTGCTTAGTGGTTAGGACACAGGACTGCAAAGCAAGGGATCTGAGTTTGAATCCCAATTCCCCAATTTTACTATACATAACCTTTAATTTTTTAAATAACAATCCATGGTGGTGTGGTTTTCTAATAGCAATCTATACCAAACTTGACTTAGTGAAGGATAGAATATGTTTTGGGCAGTAAAATGTCCTTGGATCCGACCTTCTCTGGATCACTCCTCAGGGAAACTATCAGGCCATTACATAGAGTGGTTACTGTGAATATGGCATCTTTAATGCAAGATTTGAATTACAGAGCAGTTACTGCAAAGTCTCTGTGGTTTGCCCATGTGAGTGAACTATTCAACAAGAACCAATTGGAATGAGGTATAACTAGACTTTTATGCTGGTATTTTGTACTGCCTGCATGCGTGCTAGAGAGGCCACTTATTTCTTAAACTTTGAAAGCTGCCTGATGTAAGTTCTGAAAAGCCAGATGCCCATATAAGGAAAAAAGTGGATGTTATCAGAGATTTACCCTCAGCATGCTGAAGCAAGACCAAACCACAGCATCCTGTACAGGAAGGCAGCTCCCCTTTTCACCAAACAGGCTGCCATTATGAATGCATTGGTTTGTAGTTTTGTACATATTCTGCTGTGTTAGGACTTCTTGCTTGCTTACTTACTTCAGAAGCTGAATCAATTAAAGGGCAGGGATCTCAAACAAGGCTAGCAAAAGTTTATTCCTAGGGAGAAATTACTCTGAAATGTAACAAAGTAGAATGAGAAAGAAATGAGACAGTCTCTTTTTTTAAACTACAAAAACAAAATAGAACTAACAAAATAATGAGTGCCCACAAACCCAAAAGCAATTTCAGGAGCTATTGTATTGATCTTGTGTATTACAACTGAAATTAAAGGATACAGTGTAACTCCCCTTTGCAGCAATGTCAACAGCTGAAAACTGACTTACAAAAAAGTTCCAGTAAATGAAATACAACCTCACAGGTATCCACAAATATTTGTTTCAAATCCCCCTCCCATCTCTTGACCCCCTTCCCCTCTTCTTAGCTTCCTGTTCTCTTCACTCCTCCCTATCAAGCCTAATTCTTTTCTGACCCCACTTTACTCTTTAGTTGCCTGCCTCCCTCTTTCTACTCCCCATGTATAAGCAAGTTGTTCCGTTCCTTTTTGAGGCTACAAACTGTCAACTTTCATGTAATGTTACTACACCCTAAGGAATCTGCAGTTTGTATTTGTAGTTCTGCATATATAATTGCACCTAATTTTGCATTCACTGATTGCATATTAAAGTTATTGTATATGTTCTTTGTTTTGTTTAATATGTATGACTACTGTAGTTCATTTAATTTGTCTGCTCCTCCACACATTTTGCAAATGTAGCCTCATTTTGAAACTACTGTAGTTGTTCTAGCCCTTTTGCATCAATGTTTTCAACAGTACTGTTGGAGTTTGGTCAACTGCCTCTGTAACCCAGTACCCTGGGTCACACCTGGAAATTAGCCTTGGATCAGTGTACCTCTCCTGGTCACTAAATTACTAAAAAATAAACATTAACTGCTAATAAGAACCCTGGACCCTTCCCAGATGTTAACAGTACTAGACAGCAGTTGCAAAAGCCATTTTAAACTGGGTATAACAGGCAGCCATCTAAACTATGTCATCGGTTACACTGTACAGAGTCTCTCAAGTGTTAAACAAATAACATAAGCAAGTACACAGAAATATTAAAATATACTCACCAGTGAGGTCCATTGTTATTAGTTCTGGGGCTTGATCACAGACAAGGGTTAGACGGGTCACTGTTACATTCGGGACACTGGGATCTGGTGGAGAAAATAGTAACTGTTGTGAGACAAAGTAGTATGGCAAATGTAAATTGTAGAATATTTGTACCATAACATTTGTATATTTGTATTTATGCCAGCAGCTTGAGAAATAAGTCTTGTTACCTACAGGCATTGGTGGCTGAAGCTCAGCTGGACCTGGTGGTGGTCACAGACATGTGGGCAACACAGTACCATGCCTGGGACTTGATCATTCCAGGGTATGCATTATTCAGGATGAATAGGCAGCAGGGGAGAGGAAAGGGTGGAATTATATGTAAGGGAGGGAATAAAAGCTACAGAAACCAAGGACATAGAGGTGGGCACTGGTATGAAAATAGTGTGGGTGCACTTAGGCATGGTTGGGGGAGGAGCATTAGGATAAGAATAGTATTAAGATCACTATCTCAGAAGGATGCAGTTAATGGGGATTGGTGGGTTGACATCATAATGGCAACAGGGCATGGGGAGGTACTGATAATGTTAGAGTTTTGGCTGGGAGATGTGGACTCGAGCATACCAGTGGTAGCAAGTGCTAGAAATCACTTTCTGCTAGAGGCATTTCAGAGACATTTCTGATGTAGACAGTATGGGATCTTGCAAAAGAAGGTGCCATACTTCACTTGGTCCTTACAAAGAGGCACAGGTATAGGGAAGGTCATAGTTAAGATCTGTTGGGGTCCAGTGATCACTGGGTCACATGGTTCAATATTAAACTAAATCCAGATATTACACATATTCAGTCCAAGTTTATGTATTTCATAAGGGCTTATTTTGGGAGAATGCAAGATATTCTGAGGGAGAAACTGAAGGGGTAATGCAGCACTGGAGTGGGTTTGGAATCACTAGTAAGTCCCCACATCGAGTACTGTGTCCAGTTCTGGAGACCAGTTCTCCCGAGAGACATCGGCATAGTGGAGACAGTCCAGAGGAGGACAACTAAAATGGTACAAGAGCTGCATCAAAAGCCCTATGAGGACAGACTAAAGGACTTCAATAAGCACAAGAGAATGGCAGTGGAAAGAAAGGGGGTAGGAAGAAAGAGCTGTAGATCAAGTAGGGTCTGCAGTGAGAATGTAGGTAGGAAAAAATAGACAGACTGAGTCAGTCAACTGGCCCTTATTTGGCATCAGTTTCTATGTTTCTGTGTACCTATGGAAAAAAAAAAGGTTATTACAGACTACAAGTCTCTTTGTAAGGATGGCTGGTAAGAGAAAATGAGGGAAGAAACCACTGTGGTACACAAGGAAAATGGAAGAGACAGTGAAGGAAAAAGGATGGAGTGAAGAAGTGGGATACAACATGCTTCTGATACATATAGGTGAAATGCATAGTAGAAAGGAAAAGGTAGCAGGGTTCAACATGATAATAGCAACTGCACAAAGGTGATCGTTGTTATCGTGATCTGCATTATCGCCAAAATAATTTTCAGCGACATGCAGAAAAAGGCTACAAGGAATTGTGCATGCAGAGGGGAGGCTGCACCCCCCCGCACCCACCTAAATAAAGATTCTCAACTCCAGGGGGTGCATGTCGGTGAGGGGGGCATGTCCCATTTAAAAAAAAAAAATGTAAGTCCCACAGCTGCGGGAAGTGCAAAAGGAACACCTGCCCCCCAGTTCCAAACCCAGGATCTGCTCCATCAGAGCCAACCACCCTACCCACCACGCCACACCACATGGTTGGCGCAGCAGAAGCAGGCTCACCACAGGGTCACATCCCTGTTCCCCATCCCTTCACATCCTGTCTTCCACCCTACCCTCATGGTCGCAATGTTTGCCGTCCCCCTACAGTCTCCCACGATGATAGCGCCGTCATATGGGTCACCATTATGACAGTCACCCATATGCGGTTGCTGTCATCATGGCATACCAGCAAGAGCCAGGATAGTGTGGGTGCACCACTACAAACTAGTCATCAGCAGCAGGAAAAGCTATGCACTCAATAACTCCACTATAAGACATGTGAGAAAATTGTAACTGGACAGCTAAATAAAAGACAAAGGCCCCATTTTCAAAGCCTGGGAACTTTCCGGTGCATCTAGATGTACTGCCCAAAGAAATGGGCCAGCACAAATAAATGCTATATTCAAATGAGATACATGACCATGCATCTTGTCTGAATATAGCATCGCTTGCACATGGTGTTAATGGGAGCCACTGAAAATGTGCCAGCGCATCCCACTGGACAGCCTCAATACTTGGAATGGGGATGCATGGTGCAACTGCATATACGCTGGGCCCAAATTCTAGATATTCAGCCAGAAAAATGCAAACAAGGCCATTAAGCATGCAAGGCACAAACGTGTCATTTACATGTTATTATGGCCTCATTTGCATGCCATTAGCAGGGATGTGCCAGGCAGGATGCACCAGCTAGCCTGGTCCCCCACCCAGTCCTGTATCAAGCATACCCAGCCCCGTTCATCCTGATCCCCACTCAAAATGAAAATATATTAATCCCAACCCTCTTTTCCATAGTGTGGTGTCCCCCCTTCCCATAATAATTTCTGTTAGAATAAAAAAAGATTACCCCAGTCCTCTTTTCCACAGTGCAGTGTCCCTACCCTTCCTGTCACAATCCCTGTTCAGAATACTGACATTAATATCTCCTGCCTGTTTCCATACTGTTGTGGCCCCCCCATCCCCCTACCCTGATCACAGTATACTCCTGAATTCAAATTACCCCATTCCCTAGTAGTCTAGTGGACCTCTCCACCCACTCAAAAACCCACATCCCACCCTGCTCCCCTGTTCCAGCATGGTCAGTCAGCCAGTCAACCAGCAAGCAGCACAGCCCACCTCAAACCTCAGTGGCTGCCCACCGACTGAGCTGTCAATGAATGACAGCTTGCTGTATGCACTATATCCCATTGGTTGACACTGTCAACCAATGGGCTTGCAGTTTGTACTGTAAGCTGTCATTCGCAACTTTGTGTCATTCACAAGGCTGTGAATGACAGCTTACAGTACACACTGCAAGACCATTGCTCGACAGTGTCAACCAATGGGCCTGTAGTGCATAGAGTAAGTTGTCATTCATTGACAGCTCAGTAGATGGGCTGCTGTGGAGGTGTGTGGTGGGCTGCACTGCTCGCCGGCTAACTGGCCACGTTGGGATGGGGATGAGGGGTGGGATGTGGGTACCTGAGTGGGTGGGAGGGTCCAGTAGACTACCAGGGAATGGGGCAATTTGAATTCAGGAGTATAACACTATCAGGATATGGGGATGGGAGAGGGGCCACTACAATATAGAAATGGGCAGGGGATATTAATTTCAGTATTTTGAATGAGGAAAAGGGACTGGGAGGGAGTACCCTACGCTGTGGAAAAGAGGGCCGGGGTACTCTTTTTTTTTTTTTTAATCTAATAACTTCCTTAATGTGGTGAACAGTCATGTACCTCTGGTCCAGGTACTCTGCTCTAAGTGGCTTACCCCTGTCCCACGACAGCAGATAAAACAGAAGGAGCTAGCAGAGGGCATATATGGAGTCTCTAGTCTGGTACAGGACTAGCAGCAGTATTGCACACTCAGATACACTGGCAAAGGCAGCCTCAAAAGTAGTAAGGTGAAATACATCAAACATTTGCAGTCTGACAACCTACATGACCCCAAGAGGTTCTGGTCACAAGTCATTTGCCTCCCCAAAGGTATAATTGTGCCCCCATCAGGCCAGTCTAGCCACTGGCAAAACCCTAAGTGACCCTACCCTAGCTGCTGAAGCTTTCAACAAGTTCTTCGTGGACTTGGATAGCCTCATCAACCCTGAGTTTCCTCTCTCAGTGGTTTCCCCCCACTGCCCCTCAGCCCCCACCACCTAGTTGCCTTGAGTTCTATTTCAGATTGGTTACAAGAAAGGAGGCCCTGGATCTCATATTGGGTATAAAAACTGATAGTCTGGGCATGATAACCTTGCACCCAGGCTCCGCTGACTTAGTGCCTGAGTCCTTGCTGAACCAATAGCACTTCTTTATAATCTGTCCCTCCTTCATGGAGACATATCTAACATGTGGAAAAAATGCATGTGTTGTCCCAGTGTATTAGGGGAAGGGGGACAAGGAGCTGGTTGAACACTATTGGCCTATTTCACTGCTGTGTACCCTTGCTAAGATACAGGAAGACTGATCTATAATCAGATTTAGTCTAATCCAGAGTTGCATTCTATTTTAACTGAAGTTCAACATGGCTTCAGAAAACAATATGGTAATGATGATGCCATTGTACATCTCACAACTGACCTACTCAATGCTAGGGATGCCAGACTGGCCACAGAAGCAATCTTCATGGACCTAACCAAGGTCTTTGACCATTTTAATCATGATCTGCTGGTGAACAAATTAAGGGGTCTGGGCTTCATTCACCAGTCATGCATGTGGTTGTGCAATTGCAGTACCTCTTGGTGGGAAAGTAACTTGTTAACTGGGTGGTTGCCAGTCCCCCCTGCTGGCAATCACTGATGATGTCCCCAGAGTTCAATCCTGGGCCCCATTTTATTTCCATTTTTCATAAATGGTTTGCCTAGTAACTGTGGTGATACAAAAATACCGCTATATGCTGATGATATGGTTCTGTACAGCTCTCACAACTGTTGCAGATTCAGTGTGGCTTCTGGGCAGATTTCCGCTTACTAGAGTCTTGGTTTCAGTCAAATCTGCTAATATTGAATGTCAAAAAAAGAAGACCATGCTATTTGATACCCATAGGCTGGGTCATGACAGACAAAATCTACTCAGCATTAGCATCCTGTCGGGGCACATGTAGGCACTGTGGGGTGTCTGTGGGGTATCTGTGGGGTATCGTGGGGTATCTGTGGGGTATCTGTGGGATATCGTGGGGTATCTGTGGGGTATCTGTGGGGTATCATGGGGTATCTGTGGGGTATCTGTGAATCCAGTTGGACCAAGAACTTTCCCTTAGACCTCATATAACCTCATAGGAGAGGTTGAGGGCACTGAACATGTACTCCTTGGAGGACAGGAAAGAGACAGAGAGAGAGAGAGAAGAAAGACATGATTGGGACCTTCAAGTACTTGAAAGGGATAAATAAGGTGGATCAGGTGGGTCTCTTTAAGTTGAGTGGCAGCCATGACATGAGGTGGCACAGTCTAAAGCTGGAAGAGGTTTAAGAGGTAGGGAGGTCAGGAAGCAGTTCTTCATGGAGAGGGCGGTTGACACTTACAATGCTCTACCAGTAGAGGTGGTCTTGTTGAAGACAATGGGCAGCTTCAAGAGAGGTTGAGACAGACAGAGGGGGAAGGCAAAGTTCATGGGAAGGGAGGACGGAAGGAGTGGGGAGGGGGCAGGGACAGTAGCTCAAGCCTTCAAGCTGTGGACCCTGCAATATGAGCAGACTAAATAGACCAAATGGCCTTCTTCTGCTGACTTCTTCATATGTCTGTTTGTATTTTCATATATTGAATTGGTGGTCAAAACTCTGAAACAGAAACTGGGCCTGCTGTATAGGCTGTACCCTTACTTTACTAGGAAGGCTAGGCTGTCGATTGCCAACAGTGTCTTTCTACCCGCTGTCACCTATGGCGCTCCTCTTCTGTCATCTCTTAAAGAGGCTGAACCTCCAAACTTCAGTTCGTCTGCCGTAGTACGGTGCATTTTGCTGCCGGAGTCTGCAGCTGTGAACATCATTGCGGGCTCGCTCCACACTAAACTGCCCCCCAGCCCCAAATGGGAGGGTTCATTTCACTACACTTTCTATGGTGCACAAACTCCTTTTCTTTCTCTGAGAAATCTATCTGGCATCATGGACTTAAAACTGATAAGAAGGACACTTCGATCTACTGGACAGAAACTAGTCAGAGGGTCAAGGGCACTCTCTGATGCTGGTCAGCAATCCTTTTCAGCTACTGCACCAAGGGTATGGAACAATCTCCTCCCTCCCTCCCCAAGTCATGGAATGCTGATGCTTGTATATATTAAATCTGCCATAAAGAAGTATGTGTTTTGTTAACAGACCATGTGCCTGCCTCCACTAGCTAATCTGTTAATCTGACTCATTGAATTTGTCTATGTATGGTGTCTTTGTTCTTATAGTAGTAAGTGCCACAAAGTACCTGTCTGTATCCTGTATCTAATAACCAGATCCACTGCACAAAGTTTTCTTTTGCAATGCAAATCCTTTGTAGTCACTGTTTTTGTCATTTACTTATGCACTGTATGTAATTAGTATCTGTATTTATTTATTTATTTAGTTAGTTTTTGTTGACCGGGTAAGTGCACTAGACAAATCCTGCCTATTTTCAGGCATGACCCAGAGGAGGGGGATTCAGATGAATGCCAACTGACCTTAAACCAGATAAAGCTGTTGGTGGTATTTTTAGTGAAAGAGGAAAATTTGGCCAGGACACCGGGGAAATTCCCCTACTCTTGTCAGTGGGAGCCAAGCTGTGCTGATGGCAGAGCAGACTGAGCTAGTGATGGAGGTGGATGTGTCTGAAGAGCTGACTGAGATTTTGGATGTGGAATAAATTGTGGTAGCAACAGAGCAATCTTGTGAAACCACTAGATTTATGCAGGATAATTCTTCAACTCATCTGGATAATCACGATATGGTGGAGGATGTTACCAGAGAAAACCTACAGCCTGCTGTTACTGGCAATCCACAGCCAAAAATGATTTGGGCCTCTGCAGAGCCCCCCAATAGTAGTTTGGATGATCCAGGGAAAAGTTGTTCTACTGAGAGTGCTGCAAGTCACGTGCAGCAACCGGGAGATGCTAGCACCATGTCTGAACAGGAGAAAGACATTTCAGTGACACAAAAAGTCCGAAAACAATTTGGATTAAAAAAACACACTGTGCAGTATTTTGGGAGTGACTGGTCAGCCTATGATGCCTTGAATTCATCTGGTTGGAAACGGGACAAAAAAGGAAAATGGGTTTCTGACCCCAATTAGAATGAGGACGTTTTGTTTGGGCGTACAACAGGACATGAAAGGGCTGCAGCACAAACCCTGACCTCAGGTAAATCTGTTTCTGATAAAAAGGATCCTATAAAAGTTACTGTGCAGATTTTAGATGATGACATCCAGGCCTCTACAGTGCCTGGCCCATCAGGGGTGGGGGGAATGTGAAGTCAAGTTGCAGTAATATTGCATGTTTTACTGCTGAGCAAGAACAATCTAAATCTCAAGATAATAATAATGATATGCCAAAGAAAACTCCCATGTCAGAACTTTTTAGGAATAAGCTCAAGCAGGCCCCAAAAAGAAATGCTGTCAGGTTAAGGTATAGGGGAGGGCTACCAGAGCACCCGGACAGGTACTATGTTGCAAAACATCTATTGATGGGATCCATGAAATTCATGTCAGCAGATGTTTATGCTCTAATTCATATATCAAGGGAAGATAATTTTGATGTTAGCTTTAAAACTAATATCAGCCTTGAGAGATTCTGGGAAAAGTATAATAACCTTAAGCAGACACCTCTTTGGACACCCTTTTATGCTATCCCCCTTACTAAACCCCAGATAAGATATATTTCCATCATGTTCAGAAATGAAGGAGTGAATGTTAGTGATATATATCACTGGTTGCAGAAACAATGTGATATTCTGGGACCTCCAGAAGCAATTATGGATACGGAGGGATTTTGGATGGGAGGGTGGAGATTTAAAATAAAATTATTCCAAGTCAATTCAGAAATTATCCACCTCCCCAATAGCTTCTTCTTAGGCAAGGACAGGGTGTTTGTTTTTATGAGGGACAGCCTACGGCCTGTTATAAATGTGGGGCTAAGACTCATCTGAGCAGTGCCTGTGATATGCTCAAATGCTCCTTATGTGGGGGGTATGGCCACTCCACTGATCTATGTGACAATATATTCCAGTGCAACCTTTGTGATGATAAAGGTCATGCCTTTCACCAGTGTCCTTGGGCTAAAAGAAACAGAACTGAGGGGTGGGACCAAGATGACCTGATCAATAGAGCCCAGGAGAAAAGAAGCCACTTCTTTCATGAAACTGCTGGCAGGGATAAATCTCAGAATACTGCACCTCAAGAAAATACCCCTGGGGAGGCTGTTACTGACACCCTGACAACTGCTGACCCCTTCCCTAGGAATTTAAAAAATTGGGGAGACCTATGATAATCAAGAATGTAGAGAGATGTCCCAGTTCTCTAGGGATGGGAAAGCAAGTATTAGTATGCCATCCCCCTCTGAAGTTGCTAAACCCAGGAGATTTACTAGGGCGTCTGCTAGACAGCATCCCCCCTCCCCTGCCCCTACCCCTCTCAGGATGGAAAATCCTTTTTCTCCTTTACAAGTAGACATGGGAGAATCTGAGCTAGAGTCTGATGCATCACATAGGTCTGATATAATCACTGAAGAGGAGGAAAGTAAGACTACGGAACTGGCTAAGGAAAGGAAAGGTAAAAAAGGTAAAAAAAGGAAAGCTAAAGCTAGTCACGAAGAAGGCCCCTGAATATAAAGAGTTTGTACCAAACATGCTTTTTATGTACATAATGCATGGCCTCTATTCATGTTGCTTCACTTAATATCTGTAGTTTTAAACACTACTAAAAGCAATTATCTGTATTAGCCTATTTGGGACAACTTGCTGTAGACATCATCTTCGTCCAAGAAACTAGGCTATCCTCCATTGCTGATGTAAATCAGGTTAAGAGGAACTGGACATGGGGTCCTTCCTTTTGGACCTTTGGCACAGATACTGCTGATGGAATAGGAATTTTATTTAAAACCCCTAATTTCAGAGTATCTAGACTTATTGATATACATCCTGGGAGGGCCCTGGCCATAGACTACATGTACAAAGAAGTTGCTTTTTTGCCTTATTAATCTTTATGCCCCCCCCAGACCAAATCTGCTAGAATTGATCTTTTTGAGGAAATAAAACCTTATTTATACACACAGAAGAACATTATATGGGGAGGGGACTTTAATTGCAGTTTGGATCTGAAATATGCAGGTGACATAATCAAAAAGGTATATTGTGACACGCATGCCTTAAAACAAATCATGCTGGATACAGAATTATCAGATACATACAGAACTCTGAAGAAAAAATGATGTTGGGGCAACCTATTTCAGACACATCTATGCTACATGCATTGATTACGTTCTAGTGTCTAAATATGTAAAACCCTATAAGAAAGAAGTTAAGTCCACAGAATTCTCTGATCATTGTATATTATTAGGCTCTCTAAGTCTAGCAACAGTACCCCCAAAGATTTACACAGATGGAGGCTGAACATCTCCTTAGTGGAATCAACTGAATGTCAGAAACAGGTGGAAGTTCTTTTTGGTGCCAGAATCTCGACCCTGTGTCTTTATGATAATCTTTGGGACTGGTGGACAGATACAAAAAAATATTTAAAATCTCTATTTTTATCATTCGGTAAACATTCTGCAAACTCAAGCTATATTAAATATTTAGACTATAAAAATCATTTATACAGACTTATGTCGTTCCCACCAAAGGACCACATGAAATATAAAATGCAAATTTTGGAAATAAAAAAGCAAATGAAAATCTATCAATATGATAGAGCAAAATCACTGGACATGGAAATGAGATTTTGCACAAATAATCAACCAGCTTCAGATCCCTACAAGGCGTGCAAACAACGGCTGGATAAAACTATTATGGAAGGTTTACTTACATCGGACAATCGGCTGATAGACACCAGTCTAGAAATGCTTTCATTAGTGCAACAAAACTTATATGAAATTTTTTTCCAAAACCCCTTAAAAAAGGGTAGTGTACAGAATTATTTAAATGCACCAATACCCCATTTGAGCCATTATGCTAGTGAGGCATTGGTAGATCCAATTACCTCTGAAGAAGTTTGTGGGATAGTTAAATAGTTAAAGACAGGAACCTCACCAGGAATAGATGGTCTCTCTAATGACTTCTATAAAAAATATGAACCTTTTTTGAGTTCTGTACTGGCAAATATTTTTAATTTCATGTTACAGTCAGAATTTAAGTGTACAGATTTTGTACAGCTCTCATATGCTACATATTTAAAAAATGGGGATAAGAAGAAACCATCTAACTGGAGACCCATCAGCATCCTTAATAGCGACTATAAGATTTTGGCAAAAATTCTGAACAATAGATTAATAACAGTAGCTGAAACTTTAATTGATATGGCCCAGACATGCGCTATCCCTGAACGTAAGATCCACCATAATCTCTTTATTTTATGAGAGCTCTGTGAAGCCTGTACATCTTAAAATCTTAAAGGCTTTATAGTTGCAGTAGATCAGACTAAAGCATTTGATCATGTTGAGCACCATTTTCTATTTAATGTACTAGAGACATATGGGATCCCAAAAACATTTGTGGATTGGATAAAAATATTATTTTCAAATGCTAATATTATTCCAACAGTTAATGGTTTATTTGGTGGGGATGTTCCTCTTTTAAAAAGAGTATGGCAGGGCTGTCCGCTAAGCCCCTTACTTTATACCTTTGCTCTAGACCCAGTCATCCGACAGATAAAGTGGGATAAATGAATTATAGGTCTGGTGCATCATCAGACTTTAACTCCAGGGAAAGTAACTGCATATGCAGACGATGTTACTCTCGTTGTTCAAACCATCAGCTCCATAGAAAAGGTGATCAGCACCTTTGATGCCTGTGCACAATTCTCTGGTGTTAAATTGAATAATGACAAAAACACTATTATAGCCCTGAATAAGCCAACCACTATGATCAGAGATGTAAGTGGAATCAGCATCTCCACTATGCCACAAAAAAGTTTAGTTATATGGGTAGGTCCCGGTGATATGGCCACCTGTAATTGGGAAAAACAAATCAACATAGGTGAAAGAAAAGTTTGCCTTTGGAAAACATGGAAGTTTGGAAAGAAAAAGCATGTACAAATTATGATAAAATTTATTATTCCTATTTTTCTGTATGTCAGTTATATTTATGCCCTCCCAGTACACTTGGAGACTAGATTTTTTAGTATTTTCTTCCAGATGCTCTGGGGCAGCAGACTCAATCCAGTTAAGAGGGACATTACTTACCTCCCACAGAGGAAAGGGAGGCTTAATATGATAAACCCAGTGGTATTTTTTCATTCCATTTATTTATACAGTACCTTTAAATGTGCTTGGGAGACAAACGGGTCACTTTGGCAATCTTGGATACAGTGGGCCCTACAGAAATATTTTATAAAATGGGTTGATACCCCCCCAAACTGTTGTCACAATTTGCAGTTCCAACCTATGCTGGTCCTTCAGTTAAAAAATTACACCAATGGAAAATAGAGAAACAGACATTGATAGCCTTAAATAGGAAAGGTTTCTATTCACACATAGTTCACAAAGTACAGCAAGTGGCTTTAATTTTCCCTGAATGTACCCCTGCCAAAATGAATTGGGCCTTAAATAAACTTAATGACAGCAGAATCCCTGTTAAGGTATGGACAATGTCTGGTTATGCTCACAGGAAAAGTTAGGTGAGAGGTAATCTAAAACACAAACCCATAGCTGAACATTGTCCTAAATTAACGTGTGTGAACATAGAAGAAAGTATTTTTAATTTTTTCTTTGATTGTCCTTCTAGCAATCAGGTGTGGGCAGAACTGGCCAAGAGGTGGAAACTGCCCTTTTTTACAAGAGTCTTGTATGCTACTTTAATACTTGGAGATTACTTTGGTGTTTGGAGAATCTTTCACAAAAGTACTCTGCATGTACTTTTCGCTGCCATTCAATACTTTTTATGGCAAGCACGCTGTCAGTATGTTCTGCAACAGCAACAAGCTTCAAACAGTGTGTTAATTACGCAGATAGAAGCTGAAATAATTAGAGTAAAAGAACTTGATACACAAAGATTTACACCAGATAAAGTGGCCCACTTATGGAGACACTTCAAAATGTTCACTTAACGGAATATTTAGCCTTAGTTTTAGCATGCTAGTTTAAATACAGAGTAATGTGCGGGGATCCCCTTTGTTAGGTTTTTTTTCTTTTTTTCTCTCTGATATGAAATGTTTAATACCTTTTAAGATCATGATGTATACCTTCTATGCAATGTTTCTTATTTTTTTGTGTTTTCTTCCTTTGTACAATTTCTGGTATGATATATGAATACTGTGATGTAATGTTTATGTTTCTTAATAAAAATTTCCCTACTCTTTTTGATAAGTGCCATGGGATCTTTGACGTCCACCTGAACTACCACCAATCCAGGCAGATGGGACCTCGGTTTAATGTCTTATCCAAAAGACAGCACCTCAGAAGTGCAACACCCATCTCATGCTGCATTACAGTGCCAGTACTAGGATATTAACCCAAGTTCCAGATGTGGGAACTGAACCCACAGCCCTCTGATCTCCTGGCCTCAGAGGTAAGTGTGCTACCTACTGAGCCACTGACACTGCAGTGTATATAATTGGTATCTGTATGTAATTAGTAGATGTATGTTTATTGTCTGTACTCTGTATCTCATCAATTCCAGGTCACTCCTGAAAAAGGGACAGTTTGTCCCAGTGAGCCTACCTCGTTAACAAAATCCAATGAAAGTAAAAGAAAATGTTCCTGTCTTCCTACTTGGTGATACCTCTGCTCCATTGTGCAATTGAGCAGACAGCATGCCATCTTGTTGAAGACAGAAAAATAATTCATGTGACATGGCAACCTGAAACAATTAGCCTAAACCATGGGTGAGCTGCAATAAGTGCTCAAAATCTCAATTGCTGCCAGCTAGTAGCTCATTTGGCATACAAGATGCCAGTAACAGCAAACACCCAGGACTCCTATGCAATTAAGGCACAGGTCACTAGGTAAGCATGCCAAAAGTGCCCAGATAAGCACTGGAAGTTTGTTTTCTCTCCCCCCTTCATTACTCCACCTAACTCTTAGATCACTGAATGCAATTACTAGAGGTCCTCAAATAGCTAGCAGTGTGAAGTTAGACAAGCCCTTTCTGAGCACATTAACTAAAAGGTTTACATCTTGCTCAGGATATCCTTCATGGCTAAAGGGAAGGGAGTCTCTAGCAAATGGAGCCAGTCTATTGTGTGATCAATTGGTAGCTCAAGGGTGAGCAGTTCAGTGGTTTGAAAGTCAAGGCATGAAGATTAAGTGGGTGTGAAAACAGGGCTGGTGGGGACCAGGGACCCTATCTGTACTCAGTGTTGGAGATCTAGATAGCCCCTCAATGATCTGTCTGTGGTCTGATTCTGGTTGCGTCCCTCCATTGAGGCATCTTCAGGCTCCACAAACCTATCAGATTCAAGCAGGTCACTGAACAATCTTGGGGGTCTGCCTAGCCTGGTGATGTGGAGCCTGAATGGGGAGAGGTATTAGAAATACCATCCTCTGTCTTCTGATTTCTAAATTTCAATGTGGCGTTAGGAAAAAGTTTAATACATTAGACCTGATTTTTACATTAAATTATGTGTTGGAACTATATGTGGTTAGGAAGAAAAGCATTCTTTATGTCTGTTTTATAGACATAAAGGCCGCATTTGATTCCGTGGATAGGAATAAACTATGGGAGATACTGGCATCTTTAAATATAGATAATCAACTGCTGAGGATGTTACAGTTGTTATATTATAACACAAGTGCTCTGGTACGTTATTCCAGGGATGGTGCACTCTCCAGAGAAATAAAAATTGGCAAGGGGGTTAAACAAGGGTGTTTGTTGGCCCCCTCACTGTTTAATTTATACATGGAAACTATAATGAAAGATATTGCACAAATATACATATTCGCCCCATCAAAAAATAAGGAAAAACACCAAGTATTATTGTATGTTGATGATGCTATAGTCATCTCACAAACTCCTCTGGGTTTAAAACAAGGGATAACAAGTCTTATGAACTCATTCTCTAAATTAAATTTGGAAATGAATGCAGAAAAAACAAAGATAATATCATTTGATAAGAAAAGATTAGCAAATAAGTTCTGGGAAATTGACAGTAAGAAAACAGAAGTAAAGACATTTAGATATCTTGGGGTTATATTTGAAAATAATTTGACATGGGATGACTATATGTCTGAGATAAAAAATAAATTATACAGCTCAGTGTCAGCTGCAAATGCCTTTGCAAACAGGTTGCAAATAATTCCTTTGTGGCTCTTAAAAGGACCTTTGAAGGTAAAACTATCAGCCAAACTTTGTATGGCTGTGAAGTATGGGGATTGTTGTCTGCCGATTCAAAAACGGAACCTATCCAGAATGCTTTTTTAAGAAATATGCTGGAGCTCTCAAGAGATTGCCTATCAGCTTTTATGCCATTGGAAGCAGGCATGTGTCCATTTAGTGTAAAGATTAAAATTAGAACTCTCAATTATTGGGAGAAGTTGGTAATGATGTCTGTTGATAGATTACCAAATTTATGCTGGGTGGACTTCCTGGCTAGATTACAGGAGGGATCAGTTATAAATGGATGGTTCCAAATATTGAATGCAGTAAAAAAAAATTGGTCTGAAAGATTTATGGTCTAATAAGGCCATATTAAATACGAACCTGTTTGTAAAGGAAGCTATACAACGAATTACTGACATTTTGGTGCAAACCGATTTGGCGTGACTTCATGAAATTGATATATATGGTCTCTATTCCAGTATAAAATCAAATGGGGAGATGGAGTCTTATTTAATCCAATATGAAAATAAGAGGCATAGAAATAGCCTATGTAACCTGAGGCTTGAAAGTCTGGGAATTGTGAACGTACAATATAATAAATGGTGGGGACAGTTTGGTAATAAAAAGACCTGTAATTGTAACAGTGGAAATATAGAAGTTTGTCCAAAAAGTTATTGGCTTGTGATGATTTAAATACTGAAAGAGAGAATTGGATTACACCTTTGATTGATGCAGAGAATTTAAAGAATATGGATAATTGTTCGAAGTGTTAAGTTTGAAAAATATCAAGATGATGTATGGCATGGCAAAGTTTGCTAATAAGATGAAAAAAATGAACAGTTGGCATGAGGGTTTTAGTTTATTTATGTAATATAATGTTTATTG
The DNA here is from genome assembly GCA_016271365.2 of Neoceratodus forsteri. Lineage (NCBI taxonomy): Eukaryota > Metazoa > Chordata > Ceratodontiformes > Ceratodontidae > Neoceratodus > Neoceratodus forsteri. The sequence continues at coordinate 152,189,705 of CM057450.1, read as the reverse complement.
TCAAGTGTGCAATATGTATTTACTATTTATATTGTCATGAATGGATGTGGCAAACTGTGTTTTTATACATCTTTTGTAATAATAAACTTTGAACCACCCTCTGTTGTGCAGTTTATTTTTAACTTCATTAAGCAGTTCTGTCCGAGACAACAGTTCCCTCATGAAATCCTGGAACACCAGGGGCTGGATTTTCAAAGGTTGGTGCTGGGCCTGTGTCAAAACCAGTGTCAAACTCCTGCACTGCCACAGCTGCAGCACTCCCAATGGCAGCACTTACACCGGATTTTACAATCTCAAGTTCAGCTGCGAACATTTACCTGTTTTTCGGCAGCTTGCACCAAATCTCTGGCACAAGCTCTTTTACACTGATCCCCATTACTGATGCAAGTTAGACCACAGACAGATGGTCTATCAAGCATCAGTTGCCACAAGGGACAGAGAATCCCTTTAGATTGCCGCAAGCCTGAAGCACCACATCCTTGGTGCACCCAGGACTTGCAACAATCACAGTCATTAACAAATCTGGTCCCAGGACTCTGCCTCCTTCCACTAGGATTGGTCTGTGAGATCTTATTGCCTTGAGCATTGTTTCTTTATCTGTGTACCACAGGTATACCCTGGAGAGGACATTCCCTGGGCTTTGGTTTGGGGCCGGTGCAGTGCATCTTCTTGACCTTGAATGTCACTGCTTCCTGTCCCATTTTGAGCTGCTTCACCACCCATTTATGCACCGCTGCCCTAGGGTTTCATCCATCCCAACCTTTGGAGCGATCTATTAGCCAGAGGTCGGAGCAGCTCACTCCGATGTCTTGTTCAGCGTTTCTCATTATCAGTTCCTCCAGCACCACTTTGAACAAATGCTGCTCCCACCCTGGTCAGAGGCAATGTCTTCCAACACATGGAGGGTAGTTTCTTAATTATGAATGTGTTCAGACTACACAGTCAAGTGAAAACTGATTCCATATCAACTGTAGATGCTCAAGCCTGCAGCAAAAGTGAAAAAGATACTCTGACGGCTGTAGCCTTTTTGGCTACAGTGGAGCAGAAACTACAGCTGATTTCAAAAGCAAGAACTGACAAGAAGATTTAGGGTGTTGTTAAGAAAATAATTGTCTTCATGGACATTGCAAGGGGAAACAGAACGCAGAAGGAAACACTTTCTCAATTTACATTACAGAGTAGTTGGATGCACACTGGGACACAGTTTGTACTACAAAAGCCGTCATGGCTTAAAATAACTTCAGCTGGGCATGTTTACTTCTTCATGGATGAAATTGCAGTACAGGCTTTTATTGCAACTAAACTGAGATCTGTGACTACAGAAGGAAACAAATAAAATGCAGGATCCTATTAGGTGGGCATATTTACTTCTTCATGGATGAGACAGCAGTACAGGCTTTTATTGCAATTATTCTTGGATCTGTAATTGCAGAAGGAAACAAATAAAATTCAGGACCCAGGTATTTCAGATATTTCTTCTCACACCCATTTTCACCCTGGGACATCTGCTAGACTAGTACAAAATTAACCGATTTGAAGGCTTTGACTAAGTTCCAACAGTTGAAGTTGCTAATCTAATGTGTTCTATGCATGGGTTCCTAAATACACCAGGGCCCCCATTTTCAAAAGGTTAGCATGGCACAAACTGGGTTTGTGCCCCACTAACCAGGAATAGCACTGGTCATTTGGGGTGTGGCCATATTCAAGGGCCACCTATGTGTGAGGCACACCTGACAGTGCTGTGGCGCAGAATATCGTGCTGCACATATACAAATGAGAGAGCCCCAGTGCATACACAGCACAATATTGGAATGTTTTCAGAAGCGCTAAATGTCTACATGAGTGGCGCTTTTTAACATTTCTGAAACCCAACCCTTAGTGCATGAGGGGGGTGCTCCACACACACTGTCAAGGGCTGGTTCCCCTGGTGGTCCAGTGGTCCCTCCATAGCACCGATCCCCATCCAACAATGTAAATAAAAAAATAACCATGGTAGTCTGGCGGGTTCCCTCCTCAGTCCCAATCTGTGTCCAATGTAAACAAAAAATAACTCTGGTGGTCCAGCAGTTCCCCCGCCTAACCCCGACCAACCCATATCTGACAAACCCAGTCCCTGGTGTTGTAGTGATCCCCCCACCCCAGCAGGTAGTATCCTATCACCTCACTCCCCCTAACCCTACACCGAGAGCCATTGACCATCACAGCTATCTGCTCATCTCCATGGCTTGATGTAGACTGCACTTCTCTGGTGCGCATACTGTACAATATTGTACCGTATGAACACAAGGAGATCTCAGTCTGTGCCAGTCATGGAGGTGAATGGGAAGCTGTGCCTGTTGCTGGCTCTTGTTGCTGGGTTGGGGTAGCAGGGCAGTAGGACACCATCTGCCAGAGTGGAGGGGTCCATACAGGACCACCATGGATGGATTTGTCAGACACAGGCTGGTGGGGTTATGAGGGAACTTGGAACCTCCAGGTTATTTGTACATTGATGGGGATCGGGTCTGGGGAGACAACTGCTGGACCACCATGGTTATCTTTTATTAATTTTTTTTACATTGGATGGGGATCAGGGATAGGAAGGGAATCACTGGACTGCCAGGATAATTTTTGCTTTGTACATTGGATAGGGATTGGGGCTGTGTTGGGAACCGCTGGACCACCAGGGTACTGTTTTCTTACCATGGACAGGGATCAGGGCTGGGGAGGGAGGACCTGGCCCAGTGCATATGACCACTGTGGTAGCATGCAGATGAGCCCTTAATGGGCATGCAAATGTCCTGCTATTGCCATACATGTCCAATAGGCTCATCTGCATGTTTGGGCTGAATAGCTCCCATAGGAGTCATGGCGCTAACCAGTGTGTGCTGTGCTTTACCCCTATGGGCAGTCTTCAGCCCGGCACCCTGGTACAGTGGCACAAAGCATGGCAACCACTGGCTGTGTGCCGTGCTACCATAGCCCGATAGTCACACAGATAGCATGGTCAGCTCAGATTGCTCTGTCCATTTAAATATGGCACCACAGCTGGCTGGCCCTATTTTTTTGCACGGTGCCCCCATGAGCATGCACAGGTGGCCAGCTCTGCATATGGGGCCCTATGAGTCATTCACCTTTATTTCTCTACCTGATCTGCCTTTCCCTTCTTGTTCCTTAGTTCATGCCCCCTCCCATGGACCGGTTTTATTCCTCCCATTTCTCCTCACTGTAGTCTTCTATCAGTTGCTACATTTTGTTTTAGAATGTAGAGTGTGTCTTGTTCCAGATACTCATGTCTTGAAATTTTGCACTTTTGTCACGTTGCACTACTGTTGTTTGCAACTTTTTGTATGGAAACATCTAATCCATTAGTTTTCAAACAATGTCACAGTGAGCCTCCTCAAAGATATGAAAACAAATCTCAGGCCTCCCATATTTCACTGAAAAACATCAGGCCTTCCGACGGAAAAAATTCCATACATTACTTTACCCTGTACAGTGGTAAGACAGACCTTGAAATCACAGCAACTAAATGACTGAGTTTATTCACCTGGGACTATTCACATTTAGTTTCCCAGTCTCTTCATACTGTAGCAAACATCAGCTACTCAAAATGTAAAGCAGCAGTGCAAGTTATTATTTTTGAACCTATTCCTTTTTGTTTCAATTTAGAGCATCCTTTTCTCCAATCATGTAAGAACCATTCTTTATTTCCTAGCTTCAGAATGTTTCAGATTAGTGATAATAAAATGGTAACTCTTTTTAAAATGACTATCCATATTGTAGGCTTTCGGCACTAATTTCAGCTTTGAACACACATCATTCAGTGTCGCTTTTCTTGTGACTTTGGTAAACTAGCATTCAACAGACTTTGCTCCCTGATGTTAAGGAAGAAGGGGTGTTCAATGATAGCTGTGAATACTGATAAAAACCTGGTGTTAGCTGTGTAAAAAGGAACATTCCTTTTTAATTACTTCAAATCTTAAATGCAGTAGCAGATTCTACCTATGGAACAAACAGCATTTTACAAGATAGGAGACAAACTCTGAACAGAGCCGATACAGCTGCTCATTGTGGCAAAAGTGTGATATGAACATACGAACATACAAAAATGCCAGCAGAAATAGGCCTTACGGTCTGTTGAGTCTGCTCGATTGTGCAGCTAGCTCCTCATCTCGCAGCTGCCCTCCCACTCCTCCCCTCCTCAGATTTACCCTGCCCCTCACCTTGTTCCATCTCCTCTTGAAACTGTCCACCATCTTACAGGCCACCACCTCCTGTGGTAAAGTCTTCCACTTGCCCACCACCCTTTCCATGAAGAACTGTCTCCTTACTTCCCTCCTGAATCTTTCCACCTCCAGTCTGAGACTGTGCCCTCTTGTGTCCCTTCCTTTTCTTAATTGGAAGATCCCCTCTGTTCGAGTCTTGTTCATCCCTTTCAAGTACTTAAAGGTCTCAATCATGTCCCCCCTATCGCTCCTCTCCTCCAATGAATACATATCTAGCTCGCTCAGCCTTTGCTCATAGGGCTTGTCCTCCAATCCTTGGATCATCTCTGTCACTCTACGCTGCACCCCCTCCAACAATCTGACATCATTACTCAGGTATGGGCACCAGAACTGCATGCAGTACTCCAGGTGCAGCCTGATCAGTAACCTGTACAGGGGGAGGATTACCTTCCTACTTCTGGAGGAGATTCCCCTCACTATGTACCCCAGCATCTTGTTGGCCTTTGCTGTTGCCTTCCTACACTAAGCAGAGTTGTTCATGCTCCCCATTATAAGTACGCCAGGTTCTTTTCCTCCACAGTGCTACCCAACTGTACCCCTCCAAGATGATAGCACCCCCCAGTTCTTTGCTCCGAAGTGTATTACCTTGCACTTCTTAGCATTGAACCCCAGCTGCCATGTTTCTGACCATTCCTGCAGTTTAGTTAGGTCATCCTGTAGCCCCTTCCATCCCTCAATGTTATCAACCACCATCCCCATTTTGGTGTTATCTGCAAACAGGCTGATATTACTTCTGATCCCATGTGAGATATCAGCTATGAATAACCTGAAAAACACCGGCCCCAGGACCAATCCCTGTAGCACCCTGCTTGTCACTGCTCTCAGTGCTGAGAGTTCCCCTCCCACTACCACCCTCTGATAGCTACTGCTTAGCCAATTCTTTATCCAGTTCACCATCTTCACTCCCATCCCCACAGCTTCCAGCTTTCCCCCCAGCATCCCATGCAGCACAGAGTCAAAGGCCTTGCTGAAATCCAAATACAGGAAATACACTGCATGGCCCTGTCTAGTCCCCTTGTCACCCAATCATGGTGCTTAATGAGGTTGGTCTGGCAGGATCTGCCCAAGATAAATCCGTGCTGATGCCCATCCTGGAGTCCACTGTTCTCCAAAAAGGTCACCAGACTCTCTTTCAGGATTGTCTCCATGAGCTTCCCCATGATTGATGTGAGGCTCACTTACCTGTAGTTTCCTGGTTCATCCCTTGGGCCACCTTTGTGGATGGGCACCGCATGGGCCATCCTCCAGTTCTGTGGTACACATCCCATGTCCATGGAGGTATTGAATAGGTCCACCACTGGCCCTGTCAGAACCTCAGCCAGCTCCTTGAGTACCTTAGGGTGAATGCCATCTGGTCCAGGTGCCTTGTCCACCCGCAGTGCCCTCAATCTTTCCAGTACCCTGTCCTCAGTAATCCTCGCATCTGTCACCTCTTCTCCCCTCTTGCCTACCCCAACCCTCCCCAGTGGTACCTGTCCCGCCTTCTCTTGCATGTATACATAACTGAAATATTTATTTAATGCCTCTGGTTGATCCTCCTGTCTCTCCACCCACTCACCCACTGTCCTTTCTATCCTGACTGTTTGGTCCTTGTTGTTCCTTCTTTCCCTTATGTAGATGAATAAATCCTTTTCTCTGTTTTTAATACCCTGTGCCAGCCTCAGCTCCCTGGAAGCCTTGTCTGCTCTGACTAGTTTGGTGGTCTCTTTGGATTTCTTCATGTACATATCCTTGTCTTCTTCCCTCCCTGGCTTTTTGAACCTCGGGCATGCCTCTTTCTTGGACATCACCCCTTCCCTGACCTCCTGAGTCATCCAACTGGACTTCTTTGCCTTCCCTTTCTTGCTCTGTGTTCTAGTACGTGCCCCCATAGCCTCCACTAGCCTTTTTATTTTAATAACATCCCGATGACAGTGAGTAAAGAATACTCTGAGCTTTCACTGTGCCCTTGCTGCACAGGAATCTGCTGTTCCCAAGATGGCAGCACTGACAGAACTGTGTATGCATGATACCCGTGCATGAACAGTTTGAGTCCATGCAGCCATCTTGGGAACAGCAGCCCTCACTTCTGAGCTGCAGAAGAAAATGTAGTGCCCAGTGAAAGGGGTGTATTTATGCAGCTCACAGACGGGAAGGGCCACATAAACAGCACCAGTGGACATTTGCCAGAGCACTGTGGAAGCACACCGAACAGCGGTCCAGTCACATGCTTCCACAGTACTGTTCTAAAGATACTAAGATGGCATAATGTCTTTGGCACTCCGTCCATGGAGCTGTAGAAATGGATGATTTAAAATAGAATAAAAGTTATAGGTTCAACATATCCACTGTAACTTGTGCTGATGCTTTTGCTATAGTACATTGCCAGGCTTCACTGGGCCTCCCCTGGAACTGGTTGGGGCCTCCCCAGGAAGGCTAGCTTCACCATTTGAGAAACTGTGATCTATTCTATTGTATTTGCTTGATCCCCCCGGTGGTGGAAATAATTCTTGGCCTAGTATGCTTTTTCCAGTTACCAATTGTTTAAAATAAATAAATACATAATTTTACACTGTTTAAGTTTGGCTTATGGTATTCTTTGTTGTATATTATTATTCTGAGAAGCATCTGATCTCTTATGAGCTTAGAACTTGCACCAATTTATTTTACTATTAATTGATCTTTTATTTCCTTATCAACCTACTGTAGAAATGCACAAAAGTGAGTGTGAAGTATTTATTGTATGCGTGTACTATTTCTCTTCTCCCCTCAATTAGTGACTATTTATGTCACTTTAACAGTTTAGAAGATATTCATAACTTGTGTTTTAATCTTTGTACACTGAGTATTCTTCTTCTTCTAAATAGCAGGGGTAGCAAGCTTAATGTGCATAACAATTCAGCGGAAAGCTTTTACATATATGGGTTTACAACTATCTGAGCAGCAGGCAATATATCAAGTATATCAGAAGGATTTGTTTACCTTTTCTGCTGTCCACTCCAACACACTGTAGCATGAAATTCCTCCTGATGTTTATATATGGAATATGACACGGGTAAGAATGAGATACTAGAAATATTTCCATGAACTGCCATTGAACTCTTGATATCCCACAGCAATGTTTCCTCTAATTGTTTACTTTGTGGGTGGAAGTCTCATGTGTGTGTGCAACACTGGGTACCGGGAAAGAGATTTACATGCACAGAGCAAACTGAGTCTATAATAGGGATGACATTTATTGTCACTAAAAAGTGTAGGTTTTCTTTTTCTTTTTTTTTTGCAACTAAATAAGCCTTATTGCTATTTCAATACAATAATAATAACACTCCACATAGAAACACCATGTAAGGAAGGGAATAAAATAATGAAAAAAGACAAACACAGGGACTCAGCACAATTCTCCCTCCCCAAAAACCCCTCCTCCCTCCCACCCATAGCCCTGGTGCATGCCCAAAGCCACTGACATATATAAGAAAACAAGAGTCTACAAAATCAATGTGCAAGGTAAGAATAAAGCTCTGTCCAACATGACCTAGCCCTGCTGGAAGCTGGGAAGAAATTTCCAATGGCTTTCTCAGTTGAAATAGCCATCAAATACTCTTGCACCCATTCTGAAAGGGAGGGAGATCAATTGCCTAGCCAATGTCATACTATAATAAGCTCAGTGACCAAAGAGGATAGGGCCATATAATATCTATGTGCAGTTATGCTAATACCAGAATAGTCCCCTATCAAGCAAACCTCTGGCATGAAGTAGTTATGGGAACCAAACAAGGGGGACATTTTAGCCCGAACCTTGGACCAGAGTGATTTAACTATGGGACATTCCCATAATTTGTGAAATAATGTACCCTCATGCAATTCACAATTAGGACAAATGGGTGAGGGCAATATGTGCATACAGAATAGAACATATGAAGTTCAATATAAGCTGTGCAAAATGTTAAATTGTAACAATCAGAGCCTGTCTTGCTTCACATAACAATAAGTAGAGTTCCAGATCATATGTCAATGGGAATTGGACCAAGTGAGTCCAAGAAGATTATGCCAGTACTAAGCCACTGGAGAAACCAGGGTGCAGTCGTGCCTGACCAGAGCTTTATATACACTGGAGATTGCCTTCCTTTTACTAACTAACTGGGTGTATTCTTGAGTGGAAGAAATTGAGTCATGTGACCAGGGGTAGGCCCCAAAAACTGTTTAATACATTAGCTAAGTTGAATATATTTAAACACACAGGTGGGAGAAGCTGAAAATGTCCTCATTAAGTGTTGAAAGTGTATGACCTTGTTGTTAGAGGTCAGATCCCCCAATGTAATAGAAGATAGGGCAGGCCAAAAAGCTGGTGGAATAGGCTTACCAGCTATACAAAAATTAAGATTATTAAAGAGCGAATGTATAAAGGACTTAACATAAATTACTTTCATATATTGACACAGTTGGGAATGTGCTTGCATACTCCAACCTATGGGGGAAGAACGTAGTGAATTAGGAAGTTTAGAAAAGGGGGTATACAGCAAAAATTCTAAGGAGAAACCATAAGAATGGGCTAAGGAATTTTCAATAGTTAGCCAAATCGGACAGGGGGACACTGGGGGGAGTTTAGTACCCTGTTAAGATATTTAGACCCATGTAAAGCTAAACAATATTTGTAAAAGTCTGGCAGTTGCAATCCACCACACCTATAGGGCCTGCATAATTTGCCATAAGCCCCTTGAGGAATTTTGTCTAACCATAAAAAGGCTGAGCAGATAGAGTGAAGTGTCTGGAACTACTTATTTGGAAGGTAGATCTTCAACATACCAAAGGGATTGAGCAATTTGGGAAGGACACACATCTTAATCAGACTAGCACTCCCCAAGTGAGAAATTGGAAAATGCCGCCACCTGGATAAGTTCTTTTTAGTTTGTTGAAGGATTGGATCTAAGTTCAAGGTCTTGAGTCGAGAAATGTTTTTAGTGAGTTTAATACCTAGGTAGTTCAACGCCATGATTTCACACTGAAAGCCCAATTGCTGATGAAGAGGTTTGAGGTTCAAAGCAGAAACAGGATCAACAACCATTTTGGAAAGATTTAATTTATATCCAGAAAAGATTCTAAAGGTGGATGTAATATCCAATGCCGCGGGTAGAGACTCGGACCAGTCAGCGAGATGTAACAAGATATCATCCGCAAAGGACGAAAGCTTGTAGCAGCTTCCACCAACATCTATACCCTTAACTAGAGGAGATGAGGTCATAGTTCTGGTCAGGGGTTCAAGGTACAAGTTAAATAAATAGGGAGAAAGAGGGCATCCTTGAAGGGTACCGCTGGTTAGGAAGAAGGGAGTGAAGAGCTTGTTATTACACACAATACAAGCAGTGGGTGAAAAATAGAGGACTTTAATGCAGTTTATGAACTACAGAGGGAAATGGTAATGTTATAAAGTCCAGAACAGGTACGACCAAGAAACTCAGTCAAACATTTTCTCAGTATCCAGGGAAACCAGCACAGACTCTGTGGATGTTGCCCCGGATGCAGAGAGGAGATGAACAATTTTTCAGAAGTGCTTGCTTGAATTTCTACCTGCAACAAAACCCACTTGTTCAGGTCCCAGTAAGGATTCCCAAACTGATGAGAGCCTGGTAGCTAATATTTTAACATATAACTTGACATCATTATTTATTAATGATATAGGGTGATAGCTCTCTAGTTTTGACAGATCCATCCCCAGGTCTGTGCAATAGAACAATCCGTGCCTCAAAGTGTGATTTATTAGAGGGAGTAGTGGTGTTCCAAAAATTGCAAAGATCAGTCAAAACAAGGATTAATATGTCTTTATAGGATTTGTAAAAAAAGGGCCGTAAACCCATCAGGGCCAGGAGCTTTGTCAGGGGGTAAGGAATCAATAGCGGAGAGCACCTCTGAAGTCATAATAGGGCCGAGCAGGGATTGAGCTTGGGCTTCAGTAAGGTGTGGAATTTGGGCTGAGGTCAGGAAGGCTTCCTGAATGGTCACACCAGTCAGGTCCAGTGTAGGGGCGGCATACAAAGATTGGTAAAACTGTGAAAAAATGTGCACCATTTGTTTAGGATCTGTAGTGGGCATCCCAGTAAAAGCATTCGCTAAGGAACATATCCGCTTAGAACTAGATTGCTGTTTTATATTAAGAGCTAAGAGTTTGGTGGCTTTATTTCCCTGACCAGTATAAGTAGCTTTCAATCTGACGGCCACTCTGTCTACCTATTCTAAAAGATGTTCGGCATATTGGGCCTGCAGTTAGCTCAGATTTTTTCTGACCAAATCTGGGGAAGAAGGGGTGAGAGTTTGCTCCAAGACTCTGATTTGTTTATGCCTCTCATCCAGCTGTGTCTGTTTTTTCCTTTTTTTTTGAGGGAAGTTTGTCTAATAAGTTCTCCTAACCAAGTCACCTTTAGACCACCCCACACCACATCAAGGGGTAGAGAAGTGCCTTGATTACACTGTATAATGATTTTCATGTATAGCATGAAGTGAGCATGCATCTCTGAATCCCTCAGCAACTGATTATTTAAGGTCCAGGTATGACGACGTTGGGGAGCAGTGGGGAGGTCTAACGTTAGAACAACTGGTGAGTGATCAGAAACCATCCTGGCCTGTATACGAGTGTATATAGTACCAGATAGCAAGTGTTTGCTAACCAAAATAAAATTTATTCTAGAAAGTACATTGTGGGGGACTGACAAAAAGGTATACTCATGAGTAATGGGGTAGAGAACTCTCCAGGGATCAGCCAGGCCTAAGAGTTCTGTGAGCTAGTTCAGGGCACATTGTCCTGGGAAATACCAGCCTTCCTTCTTTAGGTACAATCTATCTCAGTAACTTGAACAAGGTTCTAGTCACCTCCCAAACTTACGGGCAAATGACTGAAAGGTGCCAGAAGGGTAGCTAATGCTGGGAAAAAACTAGGTGTGTCGAGGTTAGGACCATAGACTGAACCCAGCACTAGCTCCATACTTCCTAACAGCCCATATAACAAAATATAACGACCATCAGGGTCCTTAATTTCTGCCATTAGTGTAAAGGGGACTGATCTGGACATGAGCGTGGCCACCCCTTTTTGGCATGAGCTGTTGCCAGCACCAAAGGCCTTACTCACCCAGGATTTAGTTAGAAGGGACATTTGACTGTCCAGTAAATGAGTTTCTTGGAGAAACACCATGTGTGGGGAAAATTGATGAAGGTGTCTTAGTACTGTATATTTTTTTCTGTTATATTTGCCCCCTTTTATGTTCCATGTGATAAAGTTTTATTTTACAATATAACATCAGGGGTGTCATTTCACTAAAACCATAGAGGTTGCAAGACCATCTATAAAAGGGTTGAAAATATAAACTATAAGGCCAAGGGTCTTGGGGCTGTCAAGGCCCCCAGAAAATATTTTAAATTTGGTGAATTCTGGTGCATTTCGAGGGTCATTTGAAGCAGAATTTGTTACCCTGTTAATCCCTCCCCATGCCCTGTGAGTCACACCTTAGCCCCCTCACCAGAGTTCCCATATTCTGTATGTTGTCTGAACCACCATCCCATAGCCTAGCCACCTGCTCCAGTGCATGGCCCCCAGCCCTCCTCAAGCAGGCGAGCTGCACCCTAACTCCCTTTTATGGACTTCTCAACCTGCCCCACGACCACCCAACACAGCCCCTCATTTCAATCAACAATACGAAGTAAGTCAATGTCATTATGTTGAAAATCATTTTATCTGTACTGTATAACAGACACACATCAATCCAATGGAAGTTGTCTGGCTTTTAGTTACAATGTTTAGGTTACATTGTGATAAGCCTCTGTACAATACAGTAACCAGTCATACAGAGGTCCATTTACACCAGCACTCATGCGTGCGTACTGGTACAAACACTGGCTCTAGGTTTAGCACCCAGACATCTTCCAAAGATCACTCACATACTCAGATGAAAGCATTCACTTAGCCAAAAATCACACATACAGACACACCCCTCTAGCTGCCTTTTCCTGAGGAAAGGGAGGTGCTGCCCAAACAAGTTTACTTAACAAAATGTAGGCGAGGCATCATGAAAGAGGTGAAATTGCTAAGGGATGCCTGAATGCATTCTTACACATCTTAGCAGGTCCCACTGCCTGAGCACTGCTTTAAGTGTCCAGTATGCAAAACTCCACATTGTTTTCCTCTGTAGAAATGCAAACAATCTTATAAATGCTATTCACTTTTAATAAAACATTTACTATTGCATTGCCAGTGCCTCCTGAGATTAACTGCAATTAAATCTTATGGTCCAGACTCTGAAGTGACTTGCCCGATGTTAGATCGTATATTAAATGGTATAGCTGCAGCCACAGTTGCAGCCAAACAAAATAAGGCAAACTTTGATTTTAGACTCCTGCCAAGTTGTGAGCTCATTTCTGGGAAGTCACTTAAAATCATTCTCATACAGGAACCTTAATTTCACCTATTGTCAATGAGTTTTCTGTACTGTACCCAGGCCCCCATCTTCTTAGAGCACTTCTGTAATCCTCACAAACCATCAGAATAAAAAATAAAAGTAAGGGATCAAGCACTGCATTTATGCTATCTTATACTCTGTTTTGTCAGACTGGAAGAAGTTTAGCCTAAATGAGGCAGTATAGCTTATTGGTTTAGAGTACCAAGCTGTGAGGTTGGAGACACAGTGGACCTAAGTTTGAATCCCACAACCACCACTTGCAATTCTGTGACCCTGAGCAAGTCATTTAACCTTTTTTCTGCTCCCAGTTCACATCTGGAAATGAGCATCAGCTCAGTCTCCATATCCAGCATGCCTGTCCTGGCCAAAAAGTCTAAAAACATTGAGATCCTATGGCAATTGAAAGGCTTTGCCTGCAGTTCAATGGGTGAGTAACTATCCATGCCTGCTACTTGAACTATATAAACAGTTCCTCACAGCCTCCATCTGAAGCACTTTCTCTTTGTCAGTCAGAGGCTCTGTTGGTCCTTCTTCTCTTCTGGGCCTGCTAGGCCTTGTCTGGAGCCAGCTGGAGCTTTGCCCCCCAGTTTATTTGTGCCCTGAACTCTGCTTGGTTTCTATTGGTTGTGTTCCTTTGTCTCTCCTGTTTTGGTTAGTATTTGTTTTGCTTCCAGCTGCTGTGTGCTTGTTTTTCTGTTCTCTTCTGTTTGGGCTTTGGTTTTATGTTTTTTATTTGGGCTTTCTAGTTGCCCTTTATGTGTTCTGTTTTACTTCTTTACAGTGCTCTAGGTCCCTTTCCTCCCCAGCTACCTGGCACTCAGTTTTCCTGCATTTGTTGTATGTTTCTGTTCCAATTCCAGCCCTCTGCTGCTACTTCCCCTTAATTAACTGCACCTGGTCTAAGCTCTTGCTCTCAGCTAGCAGAAGTAGTATGTGGCAACAGGTACTGCTGTATTTCTGTTGCAACTCCTGGTAATTTGTGCTGCTTTTGCTCCTTCCTTCATTCTTTGGGGATTTTTTGCTACAGTCTTCATTACATTTAAAAGTTTATTTTGCCTTAACAAACATACCAGCTCCCTTTCTTTATCAATATGGTCACCCAGCTGCTACTGTATTTAATCAGCATATAATCACACTTCATTATGTTCATGCAAACAAACCTGTTTCAATTTGCTTGGCTATTCTGTGCTGCTAGCTATGCAACATGTTTATTTTGAACTCAGTGGGAATGCAGCCTGAGTCTACTCCAGTTCTATATTACTTCTCCGTAGAATTCCATACCTGCTTCAATGCAGTTTACCAGTAGTTCCTTGGAATCAGCTCCAGCCGCAGGTCTTTTAGCAGAATGTTTCTAATTTTACATGGTTTAGCCTTTGAATTCATATGTTGCTTCACTGTCTCATTTGCTTTGTCTCACAGAGATCTGTTTGTGTATAGCCCTTTTGGGGTCTTTAATCTGTTCAAACAGGTTTATATGCATTCAGTGGGACTCAAAGCAGAGTCTAATGTAATTCTATATTACTTTCACCATAAGAGTCAACCCTACTTAAGTGCATTCATACCAAACACTTATTCTCATTGTTTCAGTGCAGTACTGCCTATGCCTACAAAGTCCCATGGTTGTTAAGCTCAACTACTGCTGAACACTATTCACTATTTGTACTCTGCTTAATTATACTCTGGAGATCAGCTCAGTTACAGCTGTTGCTGTAAACTAGTTTTAAAATCTGCATGTGGGACACAGCACTTTACCATGGCTTCTTTGTTTTTCCTATGGCAGAGGACTGGAGAGTTATAATAGAGAGTCGTGGCCCCATGTAGTTAATTTACCCCATGTTCTTATACTGCCTTCACTACTAAAATACTCTAGATTTTTGTCACTTTAATTGGCACTTATTGGTGGACTGGTTGGTTAGTCTTGCACTGATGAAAGGCCCAGGCATCATGAGCTGGGTGTGCAGTTCCTACGCTATCATGCTTCTGTGTCCTAGTTGTTTACCAGGCCCATTGCTATAGGTATTTACCATGCTACTCCTCGTCTGTTGCTCCCTGCTTTACCATGTATGGCATATACCATTACCAAAGGTGTCTACTCTGCTGCATAGTACCTGGTATTCTTTGCATTACCATGTATAGCCTGCTCCATTGCTTGAAGAGATTAGCTACCATGCTCATCAATTTATTGGCTCTGAGCTTGCTGTCAGCCGACGGTCTTGCTCTATACCCTAGTCTGCATCCTGAGCGTGTAACGCCTGATGTACAGTCCTTCCTTTCTGGCCCATAGTGGGAACGTCCTTATTCCAGGTGGAGCTTTAGCTGTTTGTGCGCAGTGATGCCTCTTGATGTAGAATGTATGACTAGCTGTGAAAGGGAGGATATATTGTTATCCTTTAGCTGCAGTACCAGCTGCCTAGGCACCTTCAAAACATTCTCTCTACAACCAATCTTGGTTCACTTGATTTAAATAGAAGATTGCAGGTCAAGCAAGTGCCTCAGTGATCATTCTCTCCTCCTCTCACCTTCAAGGTCGTTTGTTGCAGAGGCCAGAACTCGCAACCCTCCGTGGTGCTTCAGTTAGAAGGAAGGAGTCAGAGTTTCCTCTAAATTGGAATATTTTCCAGTCCCTTGTTTGGATTTCTAAATGGCAGTAGCAGAGCCATTATTAAATGCAACATCCCAAGCCTGGAGGGAAGGCAATCTCGGCCATGGATCCCCAGAGATTTCCTCTTTAAAGGGTTTTTTCTCTCCTCCATGCCGCAGATCATAATACTAGTTAGTTTAGCTATATTCCCTAGCTCACTTTTGTAGGTTCCACTGTTGGATGGAGAGAGATGGTGGCCCTACTAGCCATTCTCTCTCTCTCTCTCTCTCCTTAGGAAGCTCCTTGCTGTCATCAGTGCAAGCCAAATTACTGGAGTTATCCAGTTAAATTGTGCATCTCATTTATGTTTCATTAAGTTGCCTGTTGCTGTCAGTCTTCTTCTCTACTCCCTAGTCATCAATCACTGCTACAATTCTTTTGGGGTTCCTTCCTAAGGTACCTTTAGCCAAGGGACCATTCCCATGGCACCTCTAGGGGTGGAACCCTCTTACAGGGTTCCTTGCCTTCAGTACCCCTACAAGGTGGTAATTCCTAATGGAATAGAGAGTGCGAACAGCCACAAACATTTTTATACAGTTGCAGAAGCATAACATTATTGTGGTTGACAAAGCCATTGAATTGAAAGGCTCTGCCTGTAGTTCAATGGGTGAGCAACCAGCCATGCCTACTTACTGAACTATATAAGCAGTTCCTCCCAGCATCCACCTGAAGCACTCTCTCTTTGCCCCACCATCTCCCCCTATTCCTCCTCCAGCAGCTCACCTCTTTACTCTCAGGGGGTTCCTTTCTAAGATATCTTTAGCCAAGGGACCCTTCCTGTGGCCTCTCTAGGAGATGAACCCTCTTGCAGTATTCCTTGACTTTGGTATCCCTACAGGGTGGTAATTCCTAATGGAATAGAGAATGCTAACAGCCAAAAATGTTGTTATACAGTTGCACAAGCATAACATTATTCTGGTCAAGAAAGCCATTGAATCAAAATAATTCTAATGGTCAAAAACAGATCTCCCTCATATGATGAGTGTATTTGGAACCTAAACCATTGTAACTGCAGTAGTAAAGCCAGTCTGCTGCATCACGGCTGTGTCAAATTGTATTTTCTTGTCAAAAAAAATAGCAAAATGTTCAGAGATGGGTGACAAAGGTAGCAATCACCTCAAGGGCCAAAGTTCAGTGTACACCAGTAGAAAAATATTACTCCATCGGAGCCAAAACCAGCAGTAGAGAAAGGACATTTCCAAACAACAAGAACCTTATTTATTTCATTGATATCCATTGCACCCTTCCTTTCACCCCATCAAAGTTAAAGAACACTGTCAGAAAAGGACCTTCTAAAAACAACGAGAAGGTTGCATTTTTTAATATTAATTTACTGAAATTCTCCAAACATCAACACACTGTTGCAACTACCTGGCTGGGACATAACATACAATTGCAGTTTACAGTAGTGTACTTGGACTTGTTCTATAGTACCTTTGGTTCTTGTTAAAGAGCATTCAGATCTCAGTTTCCCCCTAGTAAATGGCAATCTCCCAGTCTGAATATTATGTTGTCTACTCTGTGAAAAGGTCAGCCAGGTTTTACCAGGTTTACTAGGTTCACTGTCTGTCTGTATATACTATTAGTGAGGAGAGTCAGGGAAATCAAATGAGCATGCTATGCAGTGTTTCTTTTTAAGTTTTTCATTCTCTCATTACATCAGAATGCGTGTCCTTGTGAAATTTATGATCTAGGAGGAGATAGCAGACTGCAGAGTCAAGTAATGAAATGTAAAGGGATTCTGGACTGGTATGTCAGTCTGTGGCAAAGCCAGGGTTAAGAGCAATGGGGAGGGGTTGGGTGTAGTCTGAAGGCAATAAAGATGATACACTGTAGCCTAGTTAAAAGCACTATGTTATCAGCACATCATCTGCATGCCACTGCTTTTGTAGTGTGCGTCTCTTTCTTTTTTGTTGGTCAGCCACACACACAAGCACCATAGAGGGGAACAGTGCACATGAGTAGTGAAGCTGTGAGCAGGATATCTAGAGTTCCATGGCAGCGAGTGCAGATATTTCTACCATCTAACTCTCACCGATGTTGTATTGGATTTATACAACAAGTGTGGATCTTTCTTTTTTATGTTTCAAAGTAATTTGCATTTGTTTGTGTCAAAAAGCAAAAAAAATAAATGTTCTGCTGTTTTTTTCTAAATATAAAAAACTAAATGGTATCTGTAAATGAAGAGCCACTCATTTTGTAGATATTTTTGTGCTGAACCAATTTTGTGCTTACAGTACCACGTTATCGTTTTGACAGTTTTCACATTTGTTTGTCAAAAAAGTGAAAATAAATGAATTTTCTGCTGTTTCTTTGCCAGTTATAAAAAAAAGAAAAATAAAAGATGTATGTAAATGAAACACCACTCATTTTGTAGATATTTTTGCACTGAAAAAATTTTGGGCTCACAGTACTATGCTGCTGTTTTTTCCTAATTATAAAAATGGGTATCTGTAAATGAAACTCCACTCATTTTGTAGATATGATTATGCTGAAATATTTTGTTCACAGTACCATGCTATCATTTTTCATTTTAAAGTTATTCACATTTTTTTGTACAAAAAGTGAAAAAAAATCGAATTCTCTGCTGTTGTTTGCTGATTAGAAGAAAAGAATCTGTAAATGAAACACCACCCATTTTCTGGATATTTTTGTGCTGAACAAATTTTGTGTTCATAGTACCATGCTATCATTTTTTTGTTTAAAGTTGTTCACATTTGTATGTCGAAAAAGTGAAACTAAATTAAATTTTCTGCTGTTTTTTTGTTTATTATAAAAAATAAAAGATAGCTATAAATGAAATAAATAAATGAATTTTGTAGATATTTTTGTGCTGAACAGTCTTCACTTTCTCAGTACCATGCAGTCATTTTTTGTTTTAAAGCTATTTGCTTTTGAATATGGTTAGTACGGCTACTGAGGCCGAACATTCTAAATGAGTTCTGAACCTTTTGTGACATACCCAGCATAAAGATATCACTGTTGTCCATGAGGTATCAGTGATATCTTCATTGATACAGACCCACACCTGTTGTATAAATAAGGGATAGGCAACCCTCCTACTGGAAATATTGTCAATATTTTTTTGTTCTAGTGACAATTAACTAGATAACATAAAGAGTGGCAAAGCCATGAGAGATGTCATTGGGTCAATTGGCACAAGAACAAAAAATAATCAACACTATTTCCAGTAGGGAGGTAGCATATTCCATTTATGTCATACCTCCAAAAAAGTGAAACAAAATGCAATGTCTTGGGAGATCACGTGATGCTGCTGTGAGATTAGCTGCTCTGGAGATCTATTCCCGCTTCGATCCTCCTACAAGCATCTAAATTACGTGGATATTGGAGTACTGGTGTTAATTTAGAAGGGGGCTCTATCGCGAATCACCGTGTGCAGCATATCTGGTGGCTTTGGAGATCTCTTTTGTTTACCTATAAGCAAGCGCCGATCCAAAGAAACTCGGGGCCTAATTGAGACATGGAGGCTGAAATGCGCCAGGTGCCTCCGCGCCACACGCCCCTGCAGACCCCTGAGAAAGGATCAAAAAGATCCAAAGGCCAGACCAGAGGCTCTGCTAAAGCCCTCACCTCCATGGCACCTCAATCAGTTGCGACCCCACTATCGGAACAGAAATTCCTCGAGGAACTGCAACCTTTCAAGTCTGCTTTGCAGGATATAACTAGAGAAATCAAGTCACTCAGAAGTGAATTGGCTGATACAAATCGAGCTATCTCGGATGTTTTGGCTCGTACAGCTTCACTGGAGAATTGGAAAAATAGGATGGATCCAGAGGTGGTATCTTTAAGGCAAAGACTGCACAAGGCTGAATCCAAGTTAGAGGACTTGGAGGGCCATAGTAGGAGGAATAACATTGTCATTTTTGGTCTTGCCGAGGAAGCAGAAGGAACAGCCCCCATCTTATTTTGTCAGAAGTTGCTAGCCAAGATAGCTGGTCCTTCCCCGAACAACCCCTCATACATAATAGAGAGGGCTCACCGGTCACTGCGACCTAAGCCCACGAATGGAAAACCTCCAAGACCAATTATCATCAAGTTACTAAACTATCTGGATAAATCTCAAATTCTGGAACAGGTTAGGAAACTACAACAGATCACCTGGGAGGGCCAGCAGCTTCGCTTGGCTCAAGATATTCCTGCCACAGTGAGACAACGCCACGTAGAGTATCACCCCATAGTGTCAAAATTAATCGCTGCAAGTATTAAATATAAAGTTCAATACCCTCCAGACTGATGGTTATGCATGCAGATTCGTGGCACACCTTTGATAATGCACAGTTAGCAATCACCGCACTACACCAGATGTACCCTGATCTGTTCCCTTCACGCTGAAGTGCCATGAGGCTATTCACTAACTCACGCTCCTTCAAGTGATGGTGTGTCTTAATAAGGCTGAATAATGTGGGGTTCTGTATTCTAAGTGGATACCTGTTGAACTGTCATTTAATATATCACTAGGATCATTAGTGATAGCTTGAAAAGAAACCTCTGACCTCCTGGTATTATTTAAAAGCACCACACGAGGGCAATAGAACTCCATGTTTAATAATGAGAGCACCTGCAACTATTTCAACTGGATCCTACTTCATTTCTGCCGTGCTGAAAACTGAAGCCCTTTTTTTGGTTACTACTTTGGAAGCTCCTGTTGAAGTGATCTGAAGACGTTTTACATATGGACATGTGTTGAATACCTGCGACTAATGTGGTGCAGAAGGGCTTAGATCCCTTTTTTTTTTTTTTTCTTGGAGGACACCTAACAGATGGATGTAAATAGTACTATATTCACGTCACTGATTTGGAGGGCCGGGATGGGAAGCGGGAAGCTCTGGATAGTCTAGCAGTCTACTCAGTGCATCACGATCTGGCACAGGGTGGGACGTATGCCCACTGGGTTGTTGGGAATTAGAAATTGTAGTTTATCATTAATAATACTTCTTACTTTTGAAGGGCAAAATATGCTGGCCTATAATCTTGTTTCTCGTATCTGGCATAATTCTTACCCTGAAGTGGGTAGAGGGATTAAATGGGGGGAGGGACAATATAGGGGAAAGGAAATATTAGTTTATTAAGAACGGGCGCGGGGATGGATAGCAATTCTATACTCCAACCTCCCACATTTACTAACTTTTATGAGATGGAGTACAGGCTTAAGGGTGGGGAGTCGAGAGTGAATAAATGGGGTGGTGTGGTAGGAAGGGGGGACTTGTGAATAAATGGGGTGCTGTTGTAGGGAGGGGGGAATTGTCTGGGGTTCGCCACTAAGTAAGTATGGAATAGTACACTGGATACGACTCCTTCTTGAGGAAGAGTCAGATGATATTGGGCTCTTATTGATTATTGTTTGGTCATGACAAGTGTGTTAAAGTTTTGCTCTTGGAATGTTAAAGGTGCTCAATCCCCTACCAAAAGGGCCAAGGTATTGTTGCATCTCCACAAACTTAATACAGATGTAGCCTTTATTCCGGAGATGCATTTACCCGGCTCACAAATCAATAATTTAAGGAGAACGTGGGTGGGACATGTGCTTGGCACTGGGTTAGACTCTCGCAGAAATGGAGTTGTGGTATTAATTGCACCGGCGTATATCTTTTCGACTGTTGCAATCGATAGGTGACTCACAAGGTAGATATATACTCTTGAGAGCCATATTAGGCCATACTGAAATGGTAATAGGATCCGTTTATGGACCAGTTGGTGATGATCCCCAATTCTTTACAAGTCTCATGTCCAATCTGGCATCATGGTCCTCCCCATCTTACTTGGTGGAGACTGGAACTTGGTCCTCAGTAACAGCCTTGATAGGTCAAAAACAAGGCACGCCCCATACACCTCAGCTCAGCTGGCCCTCAAAGATCTTATGAATACCCTGGGCCTTGTGGACCCATGGAGGACTCTTTTTCCTTCTACTCGAGACTATTCATTTCACTCCCTCCCCCATAACACACTCTCAAGAATTGACTTCTTTTTGTTGGGGATTGAGCACCTTGCGAGGGTTCAGAGTTGTGTCTATCTTTCCAAAGTGATTTCTGACCACCACCCAACTATTTTGCAATGGTCTATACCTTCCCCTACTAACCAAATTAAGGTCTGGAGATTTAATCCCCAATTACTCAAATCCCAGAATATAGTCGATCTTTTACAAAGATACATAACAAACTTCCAGGAATCTAACACCGGGTCCATGCCGAAGTTAGATGTGCTTTGGGGGGCTTTGAAATGCTTGTTAAGAGGCGAGATTATCCAGTTGGCCTCTATTAGGAAAAAGAAAATTTCATCAGAATCCTCCTCACTCTTACAGCAAATTAGAGATTTGGAGCAAACCCTATCTCCCCAGTCATACCCTACGGAATTCGAAAAGTTGGAAAGCCTTCGATTCCAATACAATACTCTCCTCGGCGATAAGGTGGAATATCTCCATTTTAAAACAAAAGCTACTTATTTCGATCAGGGGGACAAGGCGGGGAAACTACTGGCCCTAAGGCTCAGATCGCAGGTGATGGATAGGATGGTAGTTACTATACAGGAGCCGAGGGGCACGTACCATACTACTCCTGAGGAGATAGTCTCATGCTTCAAAGCATATTATCAATCTTTATATTCCTGCCCCCCTCAATCTTCTAAGAATACCACACTGGACCGTTTTCTAAAGGATATAGATCTTCCAAATCTATCCCAGCATCAAATAGCCCTTTTACAAGCTCCCTTAAATATAAGCAAAGTACATGAGGCTATTGAGGCTCTTCCTGCTGATAAAGCCCCAGGCCCGGATGGCTACACATCCAATTTTTATAAGGCATTCAAATCTCAGCTGAGTACTGTCTTGCTTGACACATATAACTATATTTACTATCACGGTCTCTCAGATTTCAGCCTCACCGAGGCCACTATTGTGGTGCTCCCTAAGCCAGATAGAGATCCCACTTCAGTATCGAGCTATCGCCCAATTTCACTAATAAATGTGGATATGAAGATTCTCACCAAAATCCTAGCTAATAGGTTGGCCAAGGTCTGGCTTTCATTAGTAAGCCCCGAGCAGGTTGGTTTTGTGACCGGGCGTCTCTCATCGGATCATTTACGAAAAATCTCTCATCTTATCTTGGCAACAAGGGACTCTCATACTCCAGCAGCTTTAGTTTCCCTTGATGCGGAAAAAGCCTTTGATCGTGTCTCATGGGATTATTTGTTCGAATTATTACCTAGATATAGAATTCCCTTGCAGTTTATAAAATGGATCAAAATCCTTTACTCCCATCCCTCTGCTAAGGTACTATATAATGGGGTCATATCACAACCCTTCCCTCTTCAGCAGGGAACGAGGCAAGGCTGCCCCCTGTCTCCCTATTTGTTTAATTTATTTTTAGAGCCACTCATCAGGAGGATTAATCAATCCACATCAATATCCGGTATTCCTATTTATCGATTTCAATATAAATTATTGGTGTACGCCGATGACATTATGCTTCATGTCACAAATCCAACTACGTCTATACCAGCTACCCTCAACATCATCAAAGAATTTGGGGAACTCTCCAACTATAAATTAAATGTAGCCAAAATGGAAATAATGCCTCTAAATAACCGTACTTTAAAAGCAGACTTGGAACACCTCGGGCTTACTTGGGTAAGGGATAAAATAAAATATTTGGGCATATTTTTGTCACAATCCGTAAGCAAAATGCAACAATATAACTTGGACCAGTTGCTTATACACATTAGAACAGACCTTAATCGTTGGGTATAGCTTCCTATTTCTCTCTGGGGACACATCAGTATCATAAAAATGAACGTCTTGCCCCGCTTACTGTATCCCCTTCAGATGCTAAATTTATTTCTTCCCCATTCATGGTTTTATCAGGTGCATAGCATTATTTCTAAATTTATTTGGAGAAATAAATTGCCTCGGAGAGCAATTACTAAATTGCAGAGGGCCAAAGAGCATGGTGGATTGCAAGTCCCTAATATTTACTACTATTACCTGGCCATCAATTGTGCCATAGTTTCTCGATGGCTAAAACCCACAAAGGATCCCCCACTATGGTTACAAATAGAGCAGTCAATATGCAGTGCTGCAGGAATTGATATTAAGAGCCTTCCTTACCTTACAGCTAATAAAGCTCCCAAATTGTGTAAACCCACGCCAATCATGATTTCAGTACGGATACATGCCCAGTTGAACAAAACCTTCGGGCTCTTACTATCGAAGGATGTGTCCCAACCCCTTTTCAAAAATCCCAATTTCAAAATAGGGGGTAAAGTTATTACCACATCATTTTGGCCATCGGAATGCGAAATCACAGTGGCTGACCTAACCGAAAACGTAAATTACTTGCCTTCTCAGCTTTTAGTACAAAATATAAATTACCTGTTTCCTTTTGTTTTAAATACCTTCAAATATCCCAAGCTCTAATACAGCATTTTGGTAATGGCCTCTGGAGTCGGTCTATGACTGGTCCTATACTTAGTTCACTTTCCAGGAGACCTTTGTCTCACCATGTCACCTTCTACTATAAGGCACTTCAAATAAGTAGTAATGAACAAGAAGGTGCACAACATTACACGTGGGATAGGTCCTTCCCCTCTGCCTCCCAAGTACCCCATCAATGGCAACAAATCTGGAAAAGGCTGTATAAGGATATCAGGTGGGATCGATATAGGCTGCTTCAATTTCATGTGCTGCATGACCTATACTACACTCCTGTAAAACTTAATAAGATGGGGCATCATACATCGGAACTGTGTACCAGATGTGGTTCACAAAGAGGTACACTCCTTCATATCCTCTGGGAATGCACCAAAGTTATTCCATTTTGGGCTGCCATCAGATCTAAATTGAATCCTATACTTGGGCTCCAGAATGCTTTCAGTCCGGAAATCTGCATCTTGGGTGACTCAGGTGAAACTCTAGTAGGTAATCAAAGGAAACATATGACATTGATATCTCTCTGCGCTAAGAAAATCATATTGCGCCAGTGGTTAGACCAGCAAATCCCCTCGTATGTAGAATGGCATAAAGAAATACTATTTGCTTTGCAAGCGGAATTTTTTATTGCCAATATGTCTAAGCACAGTAAAAAATACCAGAGAATATGGGCACCTCTACACACCCTGTTATCCACTTAGGAGAGCCTTTTTTGGATCTGATCTTGATACAGCCGGAGATGGTTAATGGTTTAGTCTCTCTTACTCTTCCTTACTTGGTAGTGTGACTATTCCTACATTGTCTTGGAAAGGAATCATTCCTTTTATATATTGTAGTGGTGAAGTGGTGGGTTGGGGAAGGGAACATAAGGTTTTACTAGTTTTGCGGCCATATTGTACCATGCTATTGGAGTCAGATACTCTTGATAGATAAATATAAGTTTATTGAAATTACTCAGTCTTGGTTACAAAAGTGGGCAAATGTTGTAATCCACAATCTGTGTACTAAATTAGATGTACAATGCCTTGACATATATCACTGGCTGTTTGTTTAATTGTCTGTACAAGAGATCTGCATATTGTACAATAAATCTATAGTATTTTGGAATACTACAATAAAGCATATTAATTTAAAAAAAAAATGCAATGTCTTGCCTATTATAAAATATTCTAAAAGATATCTATAAGTGAAACACCATTCATTTTGAAGATATTTTTGTCCTTATCAACTTTTGTGTTCAAAATACCATGCAATAATTTTTCATGTTAAAGTCATATGCATTTGTTCATTGCAAAAAGTAAACAAAAATTACATGTTCTGCTGCTTTTGCTAATTATAGAAAAACTAAATGGTATATGTAAATGAAACACCACTTGTTTTGTGGATATTTTTATGCTGAACAAATTGTGTGCTCACAGTACCATGCTATCATATTTTGTTTTAAAGTAATTCACATTTGTTTGTTGCAAATTGTAAAAAAAAATGACTTTTTTGCACTATTTTTGCTAATTATATATAAAAAAATGTTAGCCATAAATGAAACACCACTCATTTTGTAGATATTTTTGTGCAGAACAACTTTCGTGCTCACAGTATCTGCATTTCACTATTGGAGTGTGCAAGTCTTGGAGAGCATTGAAGAGGGAGATAAAATAGTTTAGGGCCTCATTTATATTGTTGGTGTCATAAAGTGGCCTCCAATCAATCTGAGATAAGTCAGCAAGGAAATCAGTGGAGTCAAGTTCAAAGAAATCATGCAGTAAGTTTACCTTAAGTGGATAGGATGGTGTATGAGCAAATGCAGTAGACAAGAGAGTGGTTGGAGATTGCATCAGATGGGATACCAGCCCTGTGATCTTATCCTTTCTGTTTGTCAGGATCCAGTCAATTAGTGTGTGATGGCCAGAAGCCAGAGAAAGTCTGTCTGGATCTCAGATGAGCTGAGACTGATGGTGTTTCTGTACCAGCAATTCAAGGGATTTTGAAGATTTACCACTGCAGTCAAGACTGAAATCACCAAGTACAATAATTTTGTTTTTCCCCACTGCAGAAATAGAGGATGCGAGGAGTTAAATGAGACCTGCAACACCTCCTAAATGAGTGTTATAGGCACAAGTAATATGGAGTTTCTTGGTTCCCCCCAGATGGAGGATGGTGTACAGAGCCTCACACTGGGATAGATTTGGAATGGGAACCACAAAGAGATTAAGATGTTCCCTGCAATAAATAGCTATACTGCCTCCTCTTTTGGAGGAAGGATGGTCACACCTTACCAGGAGCTGGGTATAGCACAAGCTGAGTCATGTGTGCAGGATTTGAGCCACGTTTCAGAAATGCATAAAACATCAGGATTGTATTAGGAAATCCAGGCTTCTAATTCAGGGAGATTACATAGCAGACTGCATATATTTAGGTGTGCAGTTTTGAACCCGGTGTGAATCACAGCTGCTGAGAGGGGCAGGGAGACCAGGGTTTAATTCAACATCACCAGGCAGGTAAATGGTAATGAGGCAGAGATACCATTGGCTACAATTGTCAGAGATAATTGGGCAGCCAAGTAATGAGTAAGAGTGGTACTTCTACATAAACTTCATAAGTAGGCATAGTGACCTGATCACAATAACAGTGTTAGGTTGGGGTAGGACACCTGAATTACGAGGGTGTCAGAGAAAATAAAATCATGGTGTTCCAACACAGCAACACCCTTAGGCAGGTAGGTGGGAGAAGGAAGACTGTCTGACACCAGACATAGGGATATAAGAACAGTACACCAAAAAACAGCAAATGAAAGGGGGTCATAGTAGAAGGTAGAGAACAAGTCATCACTGAGGTAACATGGGAAGTTAAAAGTAATAGTACTGTGCAAAGCAGAAATGACAATTTGCTGTACACTGCAGTGTCAGAAAAGTCTGACAGAAATAAATGCAGGTGTTTAAGAGAGAGAAGGATGAAGACAGTAGTGCAGGGGGTGGAAAGAGGGAGGGATAGACAGGCAAGGAGTAGAGGTAGGCTTAGGCAGACAGGAAATTGTGAAAGGAAGGCTTAAAGAGTGAAAAACAGGGGGACCTTATGTGGGGAATCCATTCAAAGAGCCCAGAAATATAGGGAAGAAGGAGAGAAATGCTGAGGGGGGAATGAAGAAGTAAGGTAAGTAAGGTAAGTAAGGTACCTTACTTAGTAAGGTAAGTAAGGTACACAGATAGTAGGTTAGGGGTACACACAAGAGGTAAAGAGTAGAGTGTAAGCAGAGCAGTGAGCTAGATTCAGTAATAAATATGGAGTTACAAGCAGTGGAAACCAAGTGAACAGGCTAAAGTTGATACAGACAAACTCAAACTAACAGTAAACATCAATAACAAATCAAGTGAGCAGGATATAGCTGAAACAGACAAGCTAAGCCAGCATTAAGGCAGCAACAATAGTTAGATGAACAAGCTATGGTGAAACAGCCCAGCAGAACCAGCAGTGACGCAGCAATAACAACTCAATAGCATTAGCTTTTAGCTAGTGTTCTTACATGAACAGCATTACAGATGAAGTCCGGAGGAAAGTGGAGCAGAGTGGCTGGCAGACCAGTTGCCTTCTGGCTGTCTCCTGCAGACTCGAGGCAGACAAATATAATGCCTTAAGTGCTTAGGTGCTTTGCGCGAATGGGCGCTAGTAGTCACCTGAATTAAGTAGGGAGGTCTTGATCCAGAGTGGTTGGGAGGTCTAAACTCCAGCCACAGTCCGGCAGCAATAAGGAAGCACTCTGAGACTTCCGATTGGTCCAGGAGGCTGTTCTAACACTTTTGATTGGTTGACAGTGCCCTGAAAGATGGCATTTTCCTCTGGCCTCGTGGCTATATGGACAGCATCCTTTGCTTGGTAATCAGTGGGGGGAAGGATAGTTTTGTCAATGGGACCCCACCCTCATGATTCCTCTGTAGGCAGGAATGCAGCTTGTTACAGTCTGTTCAGAAATTTAAACTTGGGCCACAGTCCAGCAGCAACAAAGAAGCACTCCAAGGCTTCAGATTGGTCCAAGAGGCAGTTCTGGTGCTTCTGATTGGCTGATAGTGCCCTAAAAGACAGGCTTTTCCTCCGGTCCCCTGGCTATGTAGATGGCGTCTTTTCCTCAGTGATCAGCAGGGGGAGGGAGAGTTTTGTCAATGGGACACCCCCCCCCAGCGACCCCTCTCCAGGTGGGAATGATAACATGGGTGAGAACAATCCAGTTATCAGATTGGATGCAAATAAGTCATATGGGGCAACCACCACACAGTAGAGAACGTGTTTTAGGCAAATTACATTACAGTTCATGGGCAAAATCATTCATCCCCCAGTTGCCATCACCAACACAACTGCTGCCATTACTCACTAAAAACCTTCAACTATACTACAGCTTCTACTCCCTTCCTTACATACATATGAAAATTAAAAATGGGTAGCAAAAAAATAATCCCTGATTGTCTGAGATATTCTAAGTCCCCTAATTAAATACTGTAAAACCTGTGGTTGAAGGCTTCTTACAACAAGACAGATCATTACTCTGAGAATGGAGAGAAAAAGATCCATCCATATTTTATACATTCTAAAAGATATAACCGGGCATCTGTTTAAATTTCTAAGCAATTAGCTAGTAAGATCAAAGCCTAATAACTTTTGTCAAGCAGATTTCTTAAACAAAACAGCTAGCCTCCCCCCTCCCTGAAGCATCCACTGTGCACCCAACACACCCCACTCCCCATCCCAATGATAGATATGCTTAGTGAATAAACACAGGATTTAGTTTCATATTTATTTCAGTGACTGGCATAGAGCTTCCTCACACTACTGCAGCTGGCCTCCAACTGAATAAATACGAGAGCTCGCCCACAGCCCTCCTCCCCCCCTTGCACCACCCACTGGTAACCCCCCCAATTTATTTATTTATATGTGACTTTGTTTACCGAGTAAGTGCACTGATCCAAGAGACCGTTTTCAGGCATGACCAGAGCCAGTGAGGCAACTAGTGATGAACAAAACATTAATTGAAGTTTGAAGTTTGAAGTTTATTGTTCTAGGAATTAATACCTTTGAGCCAAGGCTCTTTTACAAAAGTTCCACGTCATTAAGTACAAAAACATAGTAGACAGTGTTGCAAACAATCAGTAAGCCGTTTAACAAGGCCACAACGTAAACAGTAACATTTATGTACAGAAAAGAAAAAGGAACTCAGAGGCAATGTCAAGGGCAAGGAATAAGGATTGGAGAGCTTGAGAGGGAAGAGAGGGAGAAATAAGAAGTTTAGGAGCAGACAGAACCAGATTAGTGGTACTCAGGTTGTCTTTATCAAAGAGGGGACCATGGTGGTTGAGTGAAACAAATGTAAGTGCACTCAGTGGGATGAGACTTTAGTCAAAGCAGTCACAGGGGCCGGAGGCTGTGAGGTGAGCGTAAAGTATGGATTTGAAAGCTCCCAATGTCGTGGAGGATAGGGAGGGCAGGTTAAGGGCATTGTACCAGGTAGGGGCACGGTATGTAAAAGATCTTTGTCCCAGAGCAGTCCATCATCTAGGGACAAGGAAAGGTTGGTGGTCATATCTTCTGGTGGTACGAGTGCCATTGTTCAGGCAGAGCAGGTCCCGGATACATGGAGGAGTGAGTCCCAAGACTGATTTTTTTGCCATCACGCAGGTGAGATACATGAGGCTATTGGAAAGATGCAACCAACTGGTTTCCATGTAGAGGTCACAAGTGTGGGTCCATCTCTGTGCTCCAGTGAGGAGTCGACAGGTTTTGTTTAGTGCTGTTGAGATGCGCTTTAGTGCAGTGGTAGTAGCTGAGCCATAGACAATTAAACCATAGTCTATGATTGAGATGATGGAGCTTTGAACAGCAATCCTCAAGGCAGCTTGGTTGAAAAATTAACGGTTTCGGTACAAAATTCCAATGCGTTGGTGCACTGTTTTTGCAGTGTTATTGATATGGGCCGCAAAAGTAAGACATTCATCAAAAGTGATACCAAGGTATTTTAAGGTGTTCACTTATTCTAGTGTATTTCCAAGAGAAGTTTTTATGATGAGTGGAGTATGCCTATTTCTGTTTTGATGACTGACAAAAAGCATGACTTTTGTTTTTTTTGATTTAGGACCAGTTTGTGCTCAAGGAACCACTTTTCAACACATGAGAAAGCAAGCTGCAAGCTTTGTCGTAGTGGATTTGGATCCTTATGGGAGGAGAGAATTACAGTGTCATCAGCATAGAGTATTAATTTTTCAGGGCAGGATTTGGGAAGCAAGTTTAGAAATAGGCTGAAGAGGAGATGACCTAAAATTGAGCCCTGTTGGACACCAGAGAGGATCAGTTTGGAGTCAGAGAGAACCTCAGAGATTTTTAATGTTTGAGAACGTTGTGCCAGGTAACTTTTTACCCAGGCTTCAGGTCCCTCGGCTAGCTCAATGTTGAGCAGAAGAGAGATTAGAAGGCTATGATGAACAGTGTCAAAGGCCTTTGTCAGGTCTATGAAAACAGCTCTGGTTAAATAACCCTTATCCAAGGCTTTGTGAGTTTCACTAGAGAAATCAAGTAGGGCCATTGACGTACTGTGTCCTTTCCTAAATCCGTGTTGCTGAATGCAGAGTAGATCATACTTCTGCAGGTAGTCTGATAGTTGATCTGCCACGATCCGTTCAAGAGCTTTGGAGAGGGGTGGAAGTATAATTAAGAGGTACATACAGTAAACAGTCAGTAGAAGTAACAAAATAATTAGGTAGGTAGGTAAAAAGGTAAAAATTTTGTTCATTATAAATAATGAATCAGCAATGCAACTGAGTCGAAACTAATTTCCAGTGAGATATGTAAAATTTCATATACATTAATTACAATTCCACATACATTTTAAATGTCCATAAATATAAAAAGAGGATATCAACATATCAACATACATCAGATATACCAAATAAATGTTAATTAACAAAAATTATACATACATATAACGTGTAATATAATATTGCACTATTTCCCCTTCGTCCAAACAAGTATAATACCTTATTTATCATTAAGGTCCCTTTATCTTCTTTGTCCCAAGCCAACTCTTAATTTGTCCTGCCCTTCTTTTACCATTCTTTATCCTAATCTCTGTTGGTAATAAATTCCAATGATAGCGGTGCAGGTAAAACAAATTAGCCTGACAGTAGGGACAGCAAATTCAAATAGCATTTGCAAATAGCAATATACAATCCAATGAAACTGGGAACATGAACCCCCCACTAACTCATTAGTATACCAGAGCCTGATGAAATTGAGAGGAAGTGCTGGTCAGAGGAGGAGGAGGATCAAGAAGTAGCATGTGGGACAGAGCAAGGGGGGGGGGGTGATAGAGGTTACCTAGACAGACAGATGCACGTGTCATGGGGGAGGAGGCATGATTTGAGGTTATGCATAATGGAGTGATGCATGCTAGAGGATCTGAGGGCAGCTGTAAGCCCATTCCAGAGTGTGGGGGCAGCTATGGATAGGGTGACAAATAAGACTAGTAAAAGATTAAAATATTTACTTTCATGTTTATTTTGGTGACATATCTAGTGCTATTTTTTTTCACATACTTTATCAGTAGACATGTTGTGAAGTTTGAGTTCACTAACAAAGAGGTGGCAAATGGCAAACATTGTCCTTTGTGAAGGTCTGTCAGTGTAAAATGACAATCTTTGAGCTTCATGAAGGTAAGACAGTGGCAAATGACAAACTTTGCTCTCCGTGAAGGTCAAGCAAAATGCCACAAATTTGGCACTTCGCAAAAACGAGCTTCGTAAAGTGATGACCTGCCCTTCATTGGTAATGGTTTTATTTTTAATTTGCCACTTACTATATAATCCTCCAACTAGCAGACCATTGCAGACTCACTTTCAGCCCTATCACCTACCTTCCCATAGACTTACTGGACCTCTGTGCCCCATTATTTACCCCCCCCAAGGAGGACCCACTAGGAGTTGACCAAACTCACAGTACAAACCAAATCTAGGGTGATGGTCTTCAACCTGGTAGGTGGTACAGACCTGCAAGAAGTAGCCTTCATTTTGCTGTTAACAATTTTCAGGTTCTCTCCCGCCCCAAGATGCCAGCTTAACATGTGATGCAGACACCCAATGGGCATGCATATTATGAAGCCTATGCATCTCCCCAGATCTACTGCCACCCCCTGCATTACCTTCAGCACCTGTGGGCCCCTGGTGGCATCAGCACAGCTAGGAGAGGACAAAATGCCTCCTCAATAAGACCAGTCGAGGTTCAAATCATCAAGCCTTGCTAGAGCGGGCAAAAGTTGTGACTTCCACTTTAGCTGAACTTTGGCAAAAGTTCACCAACTTTTGTGGAATTTTCCAAATTTTCCCCTTTGGTGAAATCATAAATCTTTCAAATGTGTTTGGTGAATTTTCACTCTGTTCCACAGAATTTACTCACTGAATTGCGGAATAATACACATGAACAGCGAAACTAATACATCTACCCACAATTCATATAATTATTCTGCAGTTCAGTTCTGTGATGTCCTGAAATAGAAAAAAAAGTCTGTGGTGTCCAGTGGCACCCAAACCCTCTGAATGCCGGCCCTATAAATATTGAATGTTTCCCTGGTGTCTAGTGCACCCCTCACCCTCCAGTCACCAGCACCATACAATTTAATGTTTCTTTGGTTTCTAGTGGCACCCCCAACCTCCGGTTGCCAGCCCCATAAAAATGTAATGTTTCCCTGGTGTCTAGTGGCTCCCCCCACCCTCCAATTACCAG
Source organism: Neoceratodus forsteri (assembly GCA_016271365.2). Lineage (NCBI taxonomy): Eukaryota > Metazoa > Chordata > Ceratodontiformes > Ceratodontidae > Neoceratodus > Neoceratodus forsteri. The sequence goes on along the minus strand of CM057450.1, from coordinate 152,157,185 downwards.
CCGCATACAATTTAATGTTTCCCTGGTGTCTAGTGGCACCTTCCACCCTCCAGGTGTTGGTCCCATAGCAATGTCATATCTCCTTGGTGTCCAGTGGCACCCCTTACCCTCTGATCACCAGACCCATAACAATTTAATGTTTTACTGTTGTCCAGTAGCCCCCCCCCACCCTTTGGTCTCTGGCCCAATACAATTTATTGTTTTCCTGATGTGTAGTGGCACCCCCCACCCTCTGATTGCTTGCACCTTAAAATATAATGTTTCCTTCATGTCTAGTGGCATGTCCCCACCCTCCAGTTGCCGGCCCCATATTTCTTGATGTGTGGCTGTACCTCATCTCAAGTTCTCAACTCAAGTGTCTGATAATTCCAAGCTTGCTCCCATTTCTTAGTCTTCACATTACGTGGTAGTCATGGAGACTGACTCCATGACTATCATGCAATGTAGAGACTAAGAAATGGGATGGGAGTGAGCGAGCACAGAGTTGTCAGACACCGAGTTGAGAACTTGAGAGATGAAGCCCATCAGGAAATACAAGGCCAGTGATTGGAGGGTGGGGTGCAACTAGACTCCAAAGGAAACATCACATTTTTATGGGCCAATGATCAGAGAGTGGGGGTGCCACTAGACACCAGGGAAACTTTAAATTGTTATGGGGCCAGAAAACAGAGGGTAAGGAGCTTTGAGAAAGCATCTACAGAGTGAAACATATTAGGTGATGTCAGTCCAAGGGCTGGGTCAGAGCCTAAATGCCAGCAGACTTTTTTTATGAATGAACTCTGTGGACTTTCATGGACTTTTTGCCTTTGAAGAGTGCTTTATGTCCATTTGTGAATGCTTCAAATTGAATGAATTTCAGCAGCACTTTATCAGCTCCTTGAAGGAAGCAAGCAATAAGACAGGACGAGGTGTGCATTGAACAGATATCAAATCAAAATCAAATCAACTTTATTTTAAGTGCCTTTCCAAAGAAAGATCAACGCGCTGTACAAAAACATTAAAATCCAAATAAACAGCAATAAAATACATTACATTTATGGTCCCATGTCAATTCAGTGAAAATTATAGGGTGACTACAAATTGGGCAATTGCATTACAGTGACTACATTTTGTGCCACTGTATACTGCAGTGAATAGATTACACCTGCACCTGAATATTTTACGCAATACCGAGCAGCTATTACAAATGTGTACAGAAGGAGTACTTCCACACTACCTGTAACAGTCATTCCATAAAGTCATGGTATCACCTCCGACTGCTGCCATCTGCTACCCCAGACACCACCTCCATCTTCAGCCATGTGCAAGCCAGGGAAACCACCCACCTTTATTGCACAGCTGCACACATGTCATGCAGGGGGTCTCTGCCCCCCTGCACCCCACACAGGGGGCTGTGCCCCCTGAACCCCCCCATCTCTAATTCCTACTCCACGATGCACCTGGACACTGGGGGTAGGCCTTAACACCAGTCACCGTATTTTACAGTCACTCAATTTGACTGGTTGCAGTAACATTACAGTCACTCAATTTGACTGGTTGCTGTAACATTACAGTCACTCAATTTGACTGGTTGCTGTAAATTACAGTCGCTCAATTTGCACTTGCTATTATTTAGTCACCCAAATAACTTCACTGAAATTCCCATGCTCAGTTGACGTGATACCAAATTTATGATAATTATAACTGTAACAGATGGTGGAACACAAATTTTGTTTCAATCAAGAAAAACAAAACTGGATAAATGTGTTTTTAAAGCAGTTTTAAAACTCTAGACAGTCAAGCACTCTCCAATCCGACAAGGTAGAGAATTCCACAGGGTGGGGGCTCCAAAAGCAAAAGAACAGGCCCTAGAGATCTTTAATTGAACCCTGTGAATCTCTAGCAATTCCTCATCAGAGGAGCGGAGTGAATGGAGGGGGCAAAGGGACAAAGATGATCTTGCAGGTAGCCAGGTCCCTGTCCGTGTAGGGATTTATAGGTCAGTAATCCGACCTTGAAGGTAATCCGCCAATATACAGACAACCAGTGCAGGCCATGGAGCACAGGAGTGACATGGCAAGATCTCGATGTGCCAGTCAGCAACCTGGTCACCGCATTCTGCACTAGCTGCAATAGGTGGATATCAACCCACAGTAGCCCTAGGTTTAAGGGGTTGCAGTAATCAAGGTGTGAAGTTACAAAGGCATGAACCAGTGTTGGAAGATCGCCAGGCGGAACCAGGCACTTTAACCAAGTGATGTTCCTCAGATGGTAAAAAGAGGTCTTAACACCAGCAGACACCTGAGATTTTAATGTCAGGCTGCTGTTGAACACAACACCCAAATTCTGCGCCTGTTCTCAGGTAAGCAGCTGGTCCCCCCACGAGCCAAAGCCCAGATGGTTGTTCAACCGACAACCCCATATCTTGGCAACCTGATTCTATAACCAGCACCTTGGTCTTGCCCGAGTTCAACCTTAGCCAACTGGCACTCATCCAGCCCTGGATCTCTGAGAGGCAGCTGTTAAAGATCGAGATCGCCCCACCCTGCTCAGGAACAAAGGACATATAGAGCTGAGTGTCATCTGCATAGCAGTGAAAACTCAGCCCATACCTCCTTATGATATCTCCCAACTGCAGCATGTACACTGCAAACAACATGGGGAACAGCACAGAGCCCTGCAGAACCCCACATGACGGGGGAGCTGAGGAATAAATCCCAAATACCATTCTCTAAGTCCTGTCAGTGAGGAAAGATCAAAACCATCTGAGAACTGTGCCAGGCAGTCCAAAGAAAAAATGCAGGTGCTACAGCAACACCCCATGGTCTACAGTGTCAAACGCTGTAGAGAGATCAAGGACAATCAAGATGTAATGGCTTCCCCAATCCCTCACTATCAGGAGATCATTTAGCACCAGAACAAAGGCAGTGTCAATACTATGCCTCTTCTGAAACCTGAACTGGAGAGGATTGTAGACATGATGAGTTTTTAAATGGCCATCCCACTGCACTGCAACCACCTTCTCAATAACCTTACCCATAAAGGGTAGATTAGAGACAGGTCTGTAGTTTGCTAAGCAATCTGGTTCGAGAGAAGATTTCTTAAGGAGAATGACCACCACTGCCTCCTTCAGGGAGTCAGGAAACACCCCTGTCTCCAATGAACATTGGACTATCTCAGCAAGGACCAAGCCAATGACTTCAACGCACCCCACTAGGAGGTGTGTAGGGCCCAGGTGTAAACTACAGTAGGTTGGACACATACCCTGTATGACCCGCATAACATTCATGATCGCCAACTGGTTGAAGTTGGACCAGACAGGCTATGTGCTTCCACCTCATTCCGATCACCGCAATACCCATTTGAGGGTGCTGAATGGATCACCAAACTGATGGTAGCGATATTATTGGTGAGGAACCAAGCAAACTCATCACACTTAACCTGTGAAAATGTTCTCCAAGACTGAAGGCAAATTGGACTGCACAACCTGTCGACAGTCCAGAAAAGCTGAGATGGTCAGTACCTTGCCACAGCAATCTCCTTGGACAGGAATTCTGCCTTATTAAAGGAGATTGCTGATTGATAGTCTTTATAATCGGTTGTCAATCTAAGTTTATCATCTACCAGATCAGATTTCCAACCTTCGTCCCTCCCCACCTCAACTCATTCAAAGTCCCATTAGACCAGGGGGTCTTTGGGCGAAGCGTGAGGGGGTGAACATGGACAGGAGCTAGGGAATCTAGGGCCCTGTCACTACTTTATTATAGGCTAGTATCAGTTTCCCCAGCTCCCCACATACACTCATCACACCTGATAGATCCAGCACCACCCAAAGACCATCTCGAGTCATTCCCCTTAAAGGGCAGCACCGGGCCATCTCCATAGGAGCAGGTCTATTGTGGGTGCCTCGAATCTAAACCTTATAGTGTGATTGTCTGACCATCTGACTGGTTCCACCACTAAATCAGTGATCTCCATCCCCGGTAGGAAGACCAGGTCTAATGCATGCCTGTGAATATGGGTAGCAGAGGTAACTACCTGTGTAAGACCCAACAAACTCATCAGTTGGAGGAAGTCCTACCCAAATTGTGAGAGTTCATCATTGATCCAGACATTAAAATCCCCCCAAATAATCCATCTAGGGGATTCCAATATCAGGCTGATGATGAAGTCTGTGACTTCCTGCAGGAATTCCTTCTCCCACCGGGTGGATAGTAAATGAGAAGTATCCTTCCACCTACACCTGCTCCTATGATATACTAAAAGGATCTGGTCTCACCAACTGGGGTGGCTACAAGGCCCAGATCCAACTTAAAACAGATGGCTACTCCCCCACGCCTACTATCTTCTTTCAGGCAGTGTATTACTGAGTACCCAGCTGGAACTGCTGATTCCAGCACTGGGCCAGCATTATCATCCAACCAGGTCTCGGTGATGCGAGACAGGTCAGCTGTTTTATTTTATTTATTTATTTGCTTTTGTTAAGCAGGTAAGCACAGTAGACAGCAATGTACCTATTTTCAGGAGTGACCCAGGAGAGTTACAGGTTATCCATAAGACAACAATTACATACAGGAGCCACATGCTCCAACAGTTTGGTTACATACAGGAACCACATGCCCCAACAGTTGGTAATAAAATAGAGGTTACATACAGGAGCAAAGAGCTCTGTCGTAGGGTGATACAGAGGTAACAACAAATAACAGTTTAGGAATTTACGGGAAGAACAACAAGACAGGAGTCAAATGATTTCAACAAGATCAGCAATAATAACTGTCTTGTTTTCCATTGACCTGGCATTGTACAACACCGCCTGAGCAGGATAGGTGGACGAGGTAGACCGAGTGACTTGCCCACTTAATGTGGATTCCTTGGGTATGGTAACCAGGCAGGGAGGCCCCCTCTCCCAAACCCATTTCACCCCAGGTCATCGTCTCGTCCCCACTACTCCAATCCACCCACCTCACTCCACAACACCACCAGGCCTAGTTCCCCACTGTTTCTTCTTCCTCTGGGCTATTGATGATGCCCAGCAATGCCCATGTACCTCCACAGGCAGAGAGGGGCACTCAAAAGGGTGGAGGTCCCTAAGCCTGGCGGGAGAGTAGTGCCTGACCACCATTGACCTCAGCCAACACATAGTAGCCTATGTAAGCAATAAGGTAAGACAGGGTATGTGTTATTGTGTAATAACGTCACGCCTGGAGTGGGTTGTCTCATCTTCCCTTAAGAAACAAAAATATTTTTCCATACTAACAAAAACATTCTTTAAATTTATTTTTCTTATTCTGTATAAAATAACAAGACATTGTATAATAGGAAAAATGCCCTCCAGTTATTGAATTGCAGGATAACATCCCTTCTCAGGTATTGAACCACCGATCGCGAGGGATGTTATTGCAGCGTAACACCCACCCTGTCCGGCATTATTCCTTTAATAACACACACCCTGGAGTACCTTATTGCTATTGTACAATGACACGTTTTAAAATAACAATAACAATTAAAAAAAAAATAGATTTTTTTAGAAATTGCTATTGTTTTTTTGTATGGAAGGCATATATTGCAAGTATGGAGAATAAGTAGTCCAGTAGGTGGTGCTGCTGCTTCATGCTTCCCTCCTTCCCACAATCTTTCTGTGTCAGTTTGTGTTCTGCCTCCCCACCCATAACAGACACATGGAGACATATAGGATTCTTGGTGGCCATGTGCTTTAGTTCAGCCAGTTTGGCTGCAGTTTTGCTGTGTGCTTTAGTTGCTTTTGAATGAGGATCTGTAGGGGAATGAGCCAGAGGTGAGGACAGAGTGAACACATGGTTACTTAGGCACGACAGTGAACAACAGTAAAAAATATGAAGGTTGTGTCACCGAGTGTCCCGTTCCTCTGTGCAGGATAGAGTCTGAATTTCGGTTTTTGTTACCATTTTCTGTTGTTTCAGCACTGATTTTTAACTGTAGGACAGGGTAGAGGCTTTTGAAGGAAGCAGCTTCAGTGACGCACATGACCATCAGTTACAGTCTGCATGGTTCAGTGAAGCCGCTTGCTTCAGGGGGAAAGAAAGAATTGGCCATGAAAATTTCATTACTTTTGCATTGTCCACTAATGTGTTTGCTTTGAATACCATGGTTGTCCAATGAATTTGTGTTTTGGGGTGCTGAAATCCTTAGGGGAGGTGAAGTCATGAGGGTTAACAGTATCACATTTGCGTGCGAACATGAAGTGGGCAGTGATTCTTCTTATGGTCATGCAGTCGTTTGGCTGCCTGCCTTAGATATAGTGATATTATGGTGTTCCTCTTCCTAGTGCTGCTTACTCCTAAAAATGTGAGTTTATATTTTTTCACTGTGTGCCACTATGTATGTCTTGAAATATGATATAATATACCACATTGTATATTGTGATGTATATAATCTGTAATGTTACCTGGGTCGCCCCTGAAAAAGGGACCTTCAGGGCTCAGGCGGCCTACCCGGTCATCAAAATTAATAAATAAATAAATAAAATAATATCACTGTGTCAGGAGCTTATTCGCCAATTAGCTTTCTAGATTATTACTTGCCATTGTAGAATACCACTAACCCAGGGGCATGGCAAGGCACGAGGCCACAGGCGAGTTCCTTTAGCCCATGGAAGTGCAGTGATATCTATTGAATGGACACCCCAAAGTGTCTTATTGCGCTTATAAAATGGGCTTTATTTTTTTTATATGTCACTTAAAGTAAGTCAATGTGCTTACATAGGAAGAAACTGCTACAATTAGCTGAATTCATTGTAAAATAGTTATTTTGCCTTCTAGAAAATCTAGAGTTTTTTTTTTTTTTGGCCGTGATGACATTTGTCCTCTTGTGGTATCTGTTTTTGTAGTTGGACACAGTGTGACTGAGTGGCTTCCTCTACCACTCCCCGCCTCTCACCCCCGCGCACACACCCACTGTGTTGTACTGTGGAAACTGGTGAAAATGTGTGGGACACTTTTTTTCTTTCAAGTTTCATTGCAGTTTGCACTGTCTACAACTGCCACCGATGAGTAACACTATATTTGGAAATAGCGGCCACTAACAATAACTGCCACTATATTGGGAAGCAGAGCTGCATGCAGGCAGAGGACGGAGGATGACATTTGAAGACAGATGAAAGAAAAAGATGTGTCTAGTATGACTGTTTTGCAGTATGTCTGGATAAAAAGAAACTTTTTTGGGGAGGGGCTGTGATGGAAATAGAGAGCATACTCAGAGGAAGCAAACGGGCAAGTGGTGGGAAGCAGAGGGATGGGACAGCAGGAAACACAGTTAAATGACATAAAACAGTCTCAAATATGAGAAAAGAAAAAGAAAGAGTAGTAGTTTTGTTTTACAACACACCACAAATAATGTATGTCATATGTTTTAATTCTGTTCAGCTTGGCTACTCATTTTTCCATTTTTCATGCTAACACAATGGGAGAAAATGGCAGCAGTTCAAAAACTGAGTGTTCTGGTGGCATAGCGGTTTTCAGTTTTTTTTTGTAAAGCTGTAATGCAGTCCTGCGCTTTTGTGCTTGTTTTTACCTGTGCATCGAACGGATTTGATGTGCAGGTAAAAAGCAATTAAAATGCAGGATTTTCTCTCCCCATTTTATAAGAAAGCTTATTTTGCACTGTCAAAACTTTGGAGTCCACGGTTCTCTTTTATGTGGAGCTACATAAGTTATATTAAGCCTTTTGGTAGGTGGCAGTCCCTCGTATTTCTCATATTAACATTTTGACTGAGGCACTACTATTCCCTGGTTGCGGTCCTAACTTTTTCATTCATTGAATAGTGTTTTTTTCTATACACATTTCTCCTTCTTTAAAGAGTGAATTTTTAAAAGTAATTTTACTTCACAGTTAAGATTATACAAAGTGCAGTATTCTGATTTCAGCCATGCTTACTTATCAGCAATGTGACCTCGCTGTAATCACTGATCAGTCAGTCAGACGGTTACCTGCTTGTCTTGGTATGCTATGATTTTATTCACATAATTGAAATTATGAAGTGATATAAAGGAGCTGAATACACAAGGTTCATCAGTTTCTGGACAGAGCATAGTTCTACACATCCCATCTAATACTACGAATAAAAAAAATCCTCTAACTGCCAAAAGGATAAGGGACATTTTGCAGTTCTAATGTACTGTATCACCCAACTGCTTTTAAAGAGTCAAAGAATGTGAGGAGTCTAGCTACTCCTTATATCCACCTGCTGTCATCTAATTATCTTCTGCCCTACCTACACCTTTACTGATATTTACCCTGTTATTCCCCTGACACTTTTTAACTGAAGAGGCCTTTTTTTTAATTTACTGTTTTCTCCCTAGAGGTGCCCGCATTCAGCTTGGACATCCCAGCCCTGTCACCCAAACATCCACAAGGACATACCATCAGCCAGTACCCCAAGGTTGCCCCTGCTGGGTTGGCCACACTCCCCCATTCCTGCCATGAAACTATGTCCAGTAGTTGGACTGGTGAGGGCCTGTGGTTGTCCAAGTGCCATCCTGCCACAAGCATCTGATTTCTGTTTTTCTCCCCTGAGCTGTGGGCATGCTATATATGCCGTGATGTGCACCGCACATTCTCACATGCCACACATTGGCATCCACCTGCTCCTTCTGCCTTGGAAGCAGTCCTGGGTACCCTTCCCCAGAAATCCACTAGGGGTCAGGCAAACACCAGGTTCTGCAAACCCAGATCTATCCTCTGGATGCTCAGTCATCCTTCTCCCTGGCTAACTCTCTGATGACCCAAGCTCGCTACCGAACTTTGGTTACCAGTGCCACGATTGGTAACGCTACCGATGCACCAGCAGGCTGACAAGGCATTATCCCCTTCATCTGCCAGCACCCTTTGTTCCTGTACTTTAAACTCTCACCCACCACTTTTGGTCTGCTTCTTTTCAGACAAGATCAGCCTTTCTTATAATAGTCTACAGCACCTGTTTAAAAGGTTCACATTTTCCCATAAATCAGAAGCCACCCTTCTGTTTACATCATATTCTAAGTCACATATTTATATTCCTGAACTTTCTTTCTTCTTTGTTCTCTTAAACATGGTACTGGTGGTATTTCTCTGAAAACCTTTCTCAGATATCCTGCTTTTCTTCTTGATTTCCTGAATGCATATTTGTAGGACATTAAATCCTCATTTTTCTATGTTGTTGTGGGGACCAGGACATATGGTTCCTCCTCAGCTCCCTCTATAGTAACAATTGCACTTGTGCTCTGAGAACTTAAGCACAGGAAGCAAGAGATCTGCTAAATGTGTCTTTTCCTGTACTTACCTGAAACAACAGGTCCGTCTCCTAGTAGGGTTTTCTTATACTTGGTCAAGCTTTCATCATCTTTATCTAATTCCTGAAGCTCCTGCAAGGATACCTGTGGTGGAGGCTTATAGTTCAGCTTTGCATCAAGTTCGTCTTGATCCTCCACATGATGTTTTGCTTCTTGCTCAGTCATCTTGAATTATGCTATGCCAAAATGCACAACAGAAGGCAAACCTGGGGAACATATTAAATTATGATTATTAGTATTATTGTTATAGTGTATGGTGGAACCCTATTATGCATCAAATTCCATGCCTGGAATATGATTGTTGTGCTACAGTAGTGATGTCACTACTGCAGCACAACTTAGAATGCTGCAGCACAGCTGCTTTCCTCTAAACTATCAAGCTGGAAGCTTTTTTTTTAACTTGAATTTATAGAAAAAAGCTGCATCTTACTGAATTAGTCATTTGAACCCACCACCAATCCTCAAGTGCCTCCACCCCTCAACCCCAGTTCATTGAAAGGAAGCAAAGTGTCTGAAATGGGCATGGATGCCCATACACTATTTCAATGTGTTTGTGAATAGCGACTGTGCTTGTGTACACTGCTTAAGCTTTTGGCCTTTCTCCATTCCCACCCTTGGAAGGGAAGCTGGGCAGCGTGTAGGGAATAGAAGGCCCAGCACCAAGAATGAGTGGAGTTCAGGAGGATGGGGAGGATGATGGGTGTGACGAAACACACTAAGCATGGACTGCAAGGAGCAGGCTACTTTTATGCTGCATGTGGGAGGAGCTATTCCCCCACATTATTTCAATGTGTTTGTGAATATCAATTGTGCTTGTGTACACCATTTAAACTTTTGGTCTTTCTCTATTCCAACCCTTGGTAGATAAGCCAGGCAGTGTGTAGGAAATAGAAGACCCAGAAAGATTACCTCCTCCAGCTCATGGAGAGTGTGGCCGGTAGCATACAGCAGAGGAAACCTTTGAGAACCCATAGCTACTAACCTGCCCATCCTCTGGGCAACTAACAGGAGATGATCCTAAACGCTTGTCTGCTTTTTGCTTCAGGATCAACTGAGGAAATCCATCTTCCAAGTCTCTAGATGATGTATGTAGTTGTGTTATTTTTTGATGTTGAAGAAACTGCTCTGATTGGAATAGAATGTCTGGGAAAGGAATAAGGCTTGAGCCAAGTTGATGCACAAGTGTTTTGGCTGATAATGCAAGGCTTGATGGAAAAAGTTAAGAATGCAAGAATTTGTTCAAGCATGAGCAGAAGTACTGAGGGAGAATTGCAAAACACAGAATGAAGATACTTTCATGCTGTAGTATAAGTAGCTAGGGTGAAGCTGATGACTGGAGGCCAGGGAGTGACAATCTGGGACTGGTCAAGGTAGTAGCATAGCTATTGGAGATGTACCAGAGCATATTGTGCAGTGCAACGCTTCACGTAAAAAACACGCTGAAGCTTTGAACTGCGTTTGCAATGGAAGGTCGCACAAAAGTATTAATGATCCTCTGCAAAACATGTCATAGAGACACCAAAGATGACTGAATGGGTAACAACGGAAATACTCCAAAGGTGTCAGCATTTTAGAGTCAAGATCCAGGGCCAAAGCATTTGATAAGCGCTAATGCATTGTTGAGATGAGCAGAGGGTAGCAAATCTTTGAAGAAACCAATGAGTGGATGCTCAGATTAGATGAGGACAGAGGTGCAGATTAGAAGTATCATGCTGTAGTACCCAGTAGTGACACCTATGGGATTGATAGATAAGCAGGGACTGGTGAGTGCCACAGTCTCAGGAGGAAGACCATTGAAGGTTCCATGAAGAGCTGATGGAGTGCTGGACAATCCTACACTGCAGACTGCAGAGTATAACAGTGGAAAGTATTGGAAAGGAGCACTGAGATGCCTACATGGAGTCCAAGAGAAAGCCGGAAATGATATGCAGCAAAACTGGTCGAGAAAGATGGGAGCTAAAAATCCAGGACAAAGCTTGTAAGTTGCTTGAAGCAGATGGAGGAATGATCAACTATTGAGGAGATCAAGGAGCTTTCAGGCAATATTGCAATCGTGACAGAGCCACAGAAGCTGTGGATATGAAAATATGTGCAGAAAATCTTGGGCAGGTGGAGTAGGTTCAATTGATGCCAATTGGCTTGCCTCCCATGATTTGAATAGTCAGGGATAGGATGTTTGGTCTGGCTTGATGGATGGAAGAGTGGAAAAGATCTGAGTGAGCTTGATGGATGATCTAGGCTTGATGGCATGGAGTAGAAAGAGGCATGAGAAGCTGTGAGGAGGCAAAGGAAGTAGAATGAAAAAGAGCTGCTCAGTAAGCAGGAGTAAGCAGCTGCCTAGGGAAGTGACAACAGATCTCACATTGAGAAATAGCCAGTGTACTTTGATAATGCAACGAGCCAAAGCAGCTGCAGCCTTAGCAGAGGAAGACTGATGCAATTTGTATAAATGGGGTCCTCTGAAAGGGCACGGAAAGCAGCGATAAGATGTAGGCAGGAGTCGGTCCTCATGGCTGGATGGCGATGCAGTATAAATTAGTTCAGAATAGAGGCAGAATGCCAGGTCAGTTTCAGGCACAATCAGTTTCTGCAGGAATCTGAGCAGGAATGGAATTAATGTTCCTCATAAAATGTTAGGGCCATTACTGAAACACAAAAACAATAAAAAGCATCTGCTTAACTTGATAGTAACATTTCTTGACATAAAACATATGGGCTCATTATCATAGGCATGGCAATATTTAAATAAGGCAAAGTCACACATTCTTGCCATGTGTTCCGAATTATTGTAAAGTCAGCCCCAGAAACTGTAAGGCTGAGAGGCTGAGAAGAAAAATGGATAGTGTAGCTTTAAGGCTGGCGCTGGAAGCATGTCACACTTAAAAGTGCTGGGACTGGAGTGGAGTGGAGGCCTTGAAGGAAATGCAAGTGCTGGGGTGAAAATGGAGCAACAACTCTGAGGAGTGAGAGTCCCCCCCCCCAAAAAAAAGCAAAACACAGAGAAATGGATGGCAACACAGGACAATGCAGACAGTGAGGTAGCAACACAGTAAGGAGAGGCAGTGAGCAGTGGACCCAAGTAGGCAAGAGCAGCAAGGATGCAAGGAGCCAGGACTAGAACAAACACAGAAAACAAAAGGCGGGGATGCAGAACGGACCGGAGGGAGAAGGAAGCAAACTACACAGCAACAATGGGAGAACAAAAGCACAAACTGAAAAAATGAGCAATGAAAGGGGGGAAAACAAGCATGGAGCAAAATTGGGGCACAGAGACAGCAGGAGAGAGTGTGGCAAAACAGAGCAAGAAAGAAAGTGGGGGAAACGAGGAGGCGCAGTAACTCGGACCACACAGGAGCCCAGTGTGACAAACACACTAAGTGTGGGCTGCAAGGAGCAGGCCACTTGTATGCTGTATGTGGGAGGAGCTATTCTCCCACACTGAACCTAGGGACTTCACCCTTCCCACAAAATGATAATGTATGGGCATCCATACACAGAGCAGCCTGTGTCATTATTTCGAGTTTTCTATGGCAAACAGTGAACCTCTTGAGGGTTGCTCTCCAGGTTTCTGGCTGCCATAGGAACCTCTTGATGAAGACATATTTCTTGTTGTGTATGGCTGCCCATACATTATCCTCTATAATAACCTGAAAATGTTTTCTGCTGTAGTGAATGTACTAAGTTGCAAGCAACTTGTTTTCCTGTGTATCTTGTGGGGTAGGTCACATGGGGGGTGGCTGTTTCACTGTGTGTAAACATACCAGCAAAAGGGTACAGCAAAAAAAGGGCAACATGAAGTCACACAAAAGCCCATATGCAAGAGAAAAATTATACACTTCACTGTAGTGCAAAAGAACATTACATAGAACTGCATAACAATTAACAATGATTTTTTAACAATTCAGCAGAGAGTGGTAAATACCAAGCATGATTCAGGTACACAGGGACAAAATAAGCATTAGGATGGTTTTGATAAAGTAGCAGTTGGAGTTTCAAAGGTGAACAAAAAGACACCACACCCCATAAGAGATGCAGAAAAAGTGGAGAGGGCCCAGAGAAGGGTTACAAATTGGATTTGAGGACTACATCGTACAACATATGAAGAGGGCTGGCAAAATTGTTCTTATACAGCCTAGAGACCAGAAGGCTAAAGGGAGACATGCTGCTCTTTTATGTTATAATATTTGACATTTTTTAATGGAAAGGCTTAAAACCCAAAGTTGGGTACTGAGAACATAATTATAAACTCTATTGATGTTATTTCAAAAGTGATGATACAGTATTGTTTTGCAGAAAGACTTATAGGGATCTGGAATGAAATACAACAAAATCTGGTTGAAAGCAAATCAAAGAGTATTTTTAAAAGTAGTCTTAATAATTTCATGTTTCAGGAAATAATAGTAAATACGACCATGGAGAAGAGGAGGCAGTAATGATGGACAATTAAATCTTCTTCTTCTGCCACACAGACTAAAGCGTGAACCATAGTACAAAAACAGATTGGAATAAGCATTTGTCAATGCCGAATGTTTTCTTGCATGTGTGCCAAGTAGCTCTGCTTTGGATTAGGGCTGCTGATTCAAAGGGAAGCGTACATATTCTCAGAGAAGTAGTCAATGGGCTGCCAACTGGATGCCTCATCCAAACAGAGCAGGGACTGCCTTTGCCCCCCACCAGGCCATGTAAATAGATACCTCCATTTTCCTCCATTCTGAGACAATCTACTCCTAGCTCACCTTAATTGTTTTCTTCCACCTCAACAGCCATGCACACAAAGAAGCATCAAGTCCTCCTCCTGCCTCAGCAGGAAATCTGTAAAGCTTTTATTTTACTAGTCATGTTACAAAATGCTTTCAGCAAGAGAAGAAGGTCTGCTATAGCTGCTGCCTTTACAGCTTCACTCCTATTCCCTTCTACCGACACAGGATGACAGATACTATTACTCCCAGTAAACAAGCTGCACTCATCTGCATTTATGACCATATTTAATTAAGGAGAATACACCAACCAGCTCTTTATGAAAGAACCTGTTATTTTTGTGGGCTATACTGCTTTGATACTTTTGTTCTGGTTTGGGGCTTCCAGTAGTGTGGCTACCTTAGGAAATTCTGGAGCTTCCAAACTCCTTGGTGGCCTTGCTTCCCTCAGCCCTGCTCATGGGATTGGCATTGTTCTCAAGCACTTGGCCTGCTGCAGCCTGTCACCAAGTCCACCCACATGGTCTATCCTGAGCTCTTGCATCCCTAAGTCCACAGTGAGTGGAACAAACATGGCCTATGCTCCCTCTCTGTCCTATGCCTCTCAACTGGTAGAGAAGAACTAATGAACACGTAATGGAAACGTACTCCTCCACCTACCCCCTTCCCCTTTGGAGCAGCAACACTTTACACATTAGTGGCAGCACCTCATTGTCTGGGTCATCTGATCTACCTACAAAGAGATGTGCTTGGTGACTTTTACCTTAGTAAATCAGGGCTTTCATCAGGTGTGGACTTATAGAAGCTCCCTTCTCAAAGCTCCTCCAGTGTCTGTGCTTTAAAGACATATTAATAACAATCTGAGTCAGGTTGGGAGGCTCTACTCTTCTTTCAGCTCAGTGCAAGAAACATAATTGTAAAACATTACTGGCACAGCTGCACCACTGTCCGTCTTCAGTACAAAAAGAAACAACTAGTACAAAGAGGCAAATGTCTTTCAAAGAAATACATTCTGTCTTGGAGTTGACGGGGATCTCTAGTGGACCTTCTTCTCCTGCTCAGTCAGCTTCTCACACTCCTTCCCCATCCTCCTACTCTGCACTCACCATCCCCACCCATCTGGTGGCACTCTACTCACCCTGACTGGTAGGAACAGCCAGCTGCCACCTCCCAGAGATGGTAACTAGGACAGCCCCTGCCCCCTCTGCTCACTGCTCGGCCACTTGTCATCAGAGTGACAGGTAGTGAGCTCAAGACTACTGTAGAAACAGACTGACTTAAAGTCTAGATAAATTATGTAAAAATATTTTTTCTTTAATTTTCATTTACAGAATGCCAGTTTATTATAGATCTTATATGGATATTTCTGAGAGATAACATGAGAGAACATTGTACTGTAGCTGCAGTTTTACTGTATTAAAATGGAAAGACCTGAACACTGCACAACTACCAAAACAGGGATTTAATAAATTCCAAGAGAAAAATCAGCAAATAATGTTTTTTATTCAGATGTCATATAATGCATCTCTTTTTCTTCTTGTATAGAAATGTATTACAGTGGAGGCAGCACATAAAGACTTTTTATGCAGCCAAGAGGTCTTCATGCACTACACACCTAAAATGGCTCTGTGCATTCATTATTTGAAACCTGTTATTGGCAGCAAGCATTAATATTGATGAGCAGTAGTATTGCATCTAATTTAAGTATAATAACTGGTTATAGATTTTTCCCATAGGGAAACCGGGTTGTAATTCCAGCGTTATAACCATCTGGTTATAACGACATTCTCGTGCCCGGTTTCACTACTTCCGAGCATGCGCCTTCTGCAAACCTCCCCTTTTCTGCGCTGTCCATCACAAGGCCTCAGTACTGCAGTACTCCCTGACAGAAGTTGTCGGTGGTAAGTTTTTTATTTTAAATAAAAAAAGATCTCTCGTCACCGAAACCGTCATCCGAGAGAAAAGGAAAACAAAACTAAACATTGCCACCATTTATTGACAGATATCTACCACGGGTTTCCAACAGTCCACAGCTCAGCTCGGTAGACAGATACATTTATTTTGTTTAATTGCTGTGGCAAAAAAACGATCCCCAGCAATTATACAAAATAAAGGATGGGGAGGTGTGTAAAACTCAGATTTTACACACACGCTCGGTATGGGATACCTTAATAAACCCCTCAAGCTTCACTCTCGGGGTTTAAGTGGCATCCCACCCCTAGGGAGTGTGTAAAATAGAGAATAATGGATGAGTAGGTAGTTATAATGAGGATTTTACTACTCCCTAAGGGTGGGATGCCACATAAACCCAAGAGCCAGCTTGAGGGGTTTATTAAGGTATTCCATCCGAGGATGTGTGTAAATCTGAGTTTTTACATTACCTATTTCCATATTTTTTATTTCGTGAGTAATTGCTAAAGGCCATTTTTTCACCACAGCAATTATACAAAATAACTGTATTTCTGTACGGAGTCAAGTCATGGACCATTGGAGTTTTAGCGTGGTCCATTGTGGCTGGCTTGTAAACTGAAGCAGCTTTTTTTTTTTTTAACTTGAGGCCGATTTGGTAGTTGTTTTTTTTTTTGTTGTGCCTAGTAGTATTCAGTTAAAATAAAAGAAGAACTTACTGCCAACTTCTGTCGGGGAAGTTGAGAGCACTGAAGAGCGGGGACAGACCGTGCAGAGAGAAGGAAGTTTGTGGCAGGTGCATGCGCTGAAGTAGGGACACCGGGCACGTGAATGCCATTATAATCAGCTGGTTATAACGCTAGAATTATAACCTGGTTTCCCTATGGGAAAAAAAGTAACCAATTATTAGATCCTCGTTATAACTACCTACTCATCCATTATTCTCTATTTATTTGGGTAGAACAGTACCACAGCTTGCAACCCAGGAGAAAACCATACCTAAAAGGATAAAAGAAGAACAGTGGAATACAATAAATGAAAACACCCCACCTTCAAGATATGTCATAACATTGCCATGTACTCTCATGAGAGTCAAGAAGTCAGTCATCGCACCAGAGATCAGAGGCCACACAGTTACCTAACTGCAGCACACTGGGCTCAGCGCCACATCACCCGAAGAATAAGTGTGTACACAGAAAAGGTGTGCCAAGTGATGCCCCCCCCCAAAAAAGGAAATGCATAATAAAAATTAAATGGACTATCCTAGGTGTCTCTTGGCTAATCAAGAGTGACTTCTCAAGAAGTTTGAATTCCAGAACTGCTCAGCTTTCTCACAGTTCTTGAGTGCAACGATGTCTTGAGATGACACTCTTGATTAGCCAAGAGACATCTTGGACAACCCATTTCCTTATAAAAGCAGCTTCCTGTCTAGCTGATCTGTTATGAAGTCTTTATTTTAGTGGTAGGTTGAACTGCCACTGCTTCCCTTCTAGTCAGCAATCATGTTTGTTAAATTTTCTACTGGAGCCAAAAGTTTATAAAAGGAGTGAAACTCTTCTAGGCAAGGAAAAAAACATTGCTTTATATAATGCCTTTCATACAGACTATATCTGAAAGCAGTTTGCAATCCAGGAGAGAGAGAGAGAGAGGGCTGGAAATGTTGCAGCCATTTTAAGTGAATAGTGAGCTTCAAGGAGCATCGAGATAGAAATGAGACAGGCGAAGCACGGGGAGTTTATTTTATTTGCTGAGGGTCACACAGTGAGTAAGTAGTGGGTGTGGGTATGGGTTCAAACCTGGGTCTCCAGGATCATAGCTCTGCACTCTAACCACCAGGCCAAACTGCCTTTCTGTAAAAATAACAGCTATAGTAAGTCATCCCTGTTAAATGGATAACTATCTCCCCCACAGCACATAGAGGACAGATTTCATATGAGCCAGTGCCTTCAGCTAAAGCAAACATTTTTCACCAAAACTATCATTTTTCTGAACTTTGTTTGTGTAAATAATGCCCTGCATGGAAGGGCAATACATCAGTTACAGCACGTACCATACATGATGCTCTGGCACAATATCCACTAGCTAAGCTCTTGGGTGGAGATCTGCTCTACAGTCTGCCAGTGTCGAACACATGCCCTTTGCAAACCGCATTACTTGTCATTGACACTGATGATTTTGGCCAGCATCCAACTAACCTGAAAGTGACAGCTGCATTTTAAATTATGAGTAAGAAATGCAGGCTTTGCAATTCAAGCATTTTCTCTTGCGAACAATAAATGATGTGTTTGCATTATATAGTGCAGCAGGCAAAGAGCAGCTAGTTTTTCTGTATTGGAGTATGGTTTAGAATTAATTTATCCCATTCAGCCCAGCTGAGATGCACCATCTCATTTCCAGTGAGGTCCTGCTTGTCCTCCATTTTGCAGTTAGGATAACTGAGGCAAAGGAACACCAAGTGTATTGCTCAGGGTGATACAATGCAGGTCATTCAGTACGTACTGTATGTGAAATCCTAATCCAGTTAGAAAAGGAGCCTAGTTTGGTATGAATAAAGTTATGATTCACACATACCCACTTACATGTATGTCATACATAACCTACACTCTGAGTCAGAATTCATAGTCCTGTTTACATGCTGTGGGGTATAGCATAGGGGCAAGATATGAGCTTAAGAAAAAAAACACCATTGAAATCAATGGCCAATTCATTTCAATGTTTTCTTTTTTCCTCTGGCTTGTATCTTTCTTGTCTTGTGATTTTTATTTCTACTTTTTTCAGTTAATGTCTTATTTAGACCCCCTCTCATTAACATAGGGGTTGTCATTTTCACATCACCTTAGAAAGGGGTGTTAGCAGACTGCACTAAAGCACCCTGTTCACCCCTATGAGGTACTAGTAGGTCTCTAGCATGTCACCTCTTGCTTTCCTCTCTTTCAGGGTGTACATGATGAGATCCCTTATAGTATCTCCTCATATGGCTTCTTATGAAACTCCAACAACATTTTTGTTGCCCTAATCTAGACTGCCTCCACCATGCCTATACCCTTCATAAGGTGCAGTATCTAAAATTGGGCACAGTACTCCAGGTGGGGTCTCACCAACAAAAGATACATTGCCAACACCCACTCCCTCCTCATGCAGGATATACTGCACCCTTCCCTATGCACCCCAACATCCCACTAGCCCTACCCTCTACTTTGTCACACTGCCCTGCACCTTGAGGCTGATCTGATATGATAACCCCAAGGTCTCTTCCCTATTTAGTGACTCTCAGTATCTTGCCCCATCCTATACTCAGCACCTGGATTCCTATGCCCTAGGTGCATGATCTAGAACTTTCTGGCTCTGAACCTCAAATGCCACACTCTTGACCACTCTTTTAAGTTTCCCAAGATCCTTGCTCATTCTCTCCACCCCCTCCTGAGTATCCACCCCATTACAGATGTTGGTATCATTTGCAAAGCAGGGCAAACTGTTAATAGAGCAACTCGATATGAGCGACTGAATATGGGCAAAGTCAGAACAGCGATTGTGAATTGGGCGATGTGTGCTTAATAGCTGTGGCTATTAAGAGCACATCGTAATTTGAGCTGCTACATTCTGCAGTTGTTTTGGGGGGTTAGTGTAGGTTTGGAGGGTTAGTGAAGGTTTGTTTTTTGGGTTGGTTTCAAGCTGGCCATCTGGTGTGCTGGCTAATGTCACCTCCTTTGAGGCAGGCGACCTGGGTTCAGGACTGGCTGTGTTGCAGAAAATATTTTGTTTGTTACCTTGTACTTGTTTTATTTTTTTTTAGTCCCATACCCTGCCATTCTGACTTTGTCCCCCCCAGCCAATAGGTTGCCCCCCAATGTTCTCCCCCTTCCACCATCTGTCCTTTGATGTAGGCTCCCTGTCCAAGTTTGCCACTCTCTCCCATTGACATGCCCTCCCCTCAGAGTTGATTATTTGAAGATTGGGGATGTGGGGGGGGCTAAGCCCCCCCACAATGGGGGGGGGTGCATGGAGCATAGCACCCTGCATTAAATGTAGAGAATTAGTGTTGTTTTTAGCAAGTGAGTGGTAGCCTCACTGTTTGTGATGGGCGCTATGGTGCACATCACCATTTTGCATTTTGGCAATGTGCAGTAGCTGTTGTAAGCACTGTTATCCTCGCACTCTTATCACATGGTACCACAAAAAGGCATACCTTCCCTTCCAGTTTCTCAGCAATGTCATTTATGAAGACACTAAAGAGGACTGGTCCCAGTACTGAGCCACTGGTTGCGCCTCCATTTCTCGAGCGAGTGCCATTTACCACTACCCTCTGTCTCCTATCCATGAACCAGTTTCTAGCCCAGTTCACCATTTTGGATCCTACCCCTAAGCTGCTCAGTTTCTTTATCAGCCTGCTGTGTGGTACAGCATCAAAGGCCTTGATGAAGTTCAGATAGGCCACATCCACTTCCTTCCCCGATCTATTCCCTACTCATACAGTTAAAGAAATCCATCAGATATGTTTGGTGTGACCACCCTTCCTATGAATCCATGCTGCCTGCAATCTTGGAGCCCACTAGATTCAAGATACTCATCAGTTTTTTCTTTAGCAGGATTTTCATTAATTTCCTCACCACTGATAAAATATGGACTGGCCTACAGTATAGTTGCTTTCCTCTTCTCTGCTGCTGCTCTTATTTAGAGGGACCACATCAGCTGTTCTCCCATTCTCTGGAACCATCCCTGTTTTCAATGAACTGTTGACCAAAGTTGTCAGTGGGGTAGCTAGCACCTCCCTGAGTTCCTTTAGAACTCTTGAATGTATCCTGTCTGGCCCAATAGCTTTAACTACCTTCAGCGCTGCATGACCCTTCCAGACTTTTTCTTCTGAAAATGAACTAGTGACCAACCCTCCAGTTCCTGTTATTCTCTGTTGGTCCATCCCCCTTCCCTCAACTGTGAAGAGTGAGCTGAAGTGCTTGTTCAGGATATCTGCTTTTCTTGGACCTCTTCTGTGCTGTTTCCCCTTGCTGCCTTCCTAACCTTCACTATGCCTTCCCTTGCTTTCCTCATCTCACTTACATATCTGAAGAAGTTTTTAGCACCCTTGGTGACCCCTTGGTGACTCTTTCCTCTGTCTGCCCTTTGCTCCCCTCATTACCTTGCCTGCTTCCCATTGCCTTACTAAGAAGTAGCTGCACTGGGGTATTTAAGCTATTATTTCCCACCAGTCCTCCACTGCTGTCGTTTAGCTGAAGGACCGTTGTTTAGGGGCATCACACTGTGGGTATCAGGGTGAGGTTGCAGTTGGCAGGAGACACTGCACCCCAAGTGTGACACCCTGCAAAGCCCTGATATTTAATTCTGTAAATCTGAATTAAGAAGTGTGTTCTAAAGTTGAATTCAGTGCATTAGCCATCACTGAGGCATCAACCTTTGTAGACAAAGAGTAGGGTTAAAATTCATAAAAAATACCACCAACAGCTTAATCTGGTTCAAAGTCAGTGGGCTTATATCTGTATCCCCCTCCCCCAGGTCATGCCTGAAAATAGGCAGAATTTGTCTAGTGCACTTACCCGGTCAACAAAAACTAAATAAATAGATAATACTAGATATAAACAGAGTACAATAAGGGGTGGGCAACTGTCAGTGTAACTTAAAAAGGGACTAAAAGATAAATATTGTTATAGTTATCTTTCAAAGTAATACATACTGCTGTAAGTTCATCATTGTAAATGCATATGCATTGACACTGTGGTGCATTAATTACATTTAATAGGAAAGGAAGATATGTTTTATTGTACTGAGACCTGAAAAGGAGTACTACTTAGTAGGATTGTGAGTAATAACCAGTTCAAATAGGCTTCCACAGGCAAGTGAGTAGTATAGGGAGAGCAGGATTAATTTGCAAGAAGTAGGAACAAAAAAAGTAAGAATTAAGTAAAATGGTTATGAAAGAGAAAACAAGAAACACTCTATCTTGGATAGGGTTCCAAACTAATTTTAGAGAACCAAATTGGAGAGATGTAAGTGCCATGGGAGTAAAAAGGAGGTAGAAGGGTAAACTAAATGTGCCTTAGTTGCTAAGCAAAGGAAGGTAAACATCATGGGAATGATGCAGTGCAATGGTTGTGGTGCCACAGTCTTTCAGGAGACCTTCTGGAGACTGAGGTGCTGCCCCATTAGTATTCATCTCTCTGGGTTGAGGGTACAGCTTGCTGAGCTCCGAGCCAAACTGGCACGGGTACAGTATACTTTCTGCCCTACCCAGGGGCCACCAAGTCTACAACCACTCCCATAGAAGATATATAGACAAAACCAGAGAGGATGGACCTAGGTGGGGTCTGAGAGGGTGGGGGGTGCACAATCCTCCCCTCTATACCTCTGCAGGAAACCTCCACTTTACTGGTGGAATGGGATAACAGACAGGAGGTGTCCATTGCCATTGGGAAGTGAGGAGATGGGGATCCTCAGAAGTGGAGGCCCCATGGAGGGAGTGAGAGATCTCCAGTCAAAGAGGAAGCAGATGTTAGTGGGGAATTCAGTTTTGAGGGGGTAGAATTGGGAGCATGGAGAGGATAGGGAGGTGAAGTGCTTGTAGGGTGCCTCAGCTAGGAGAGATGGAGAGCAGATCCTGATGATGGCTAGGGCAGCTGACACTGGGAGGGAGCTGGACATCATTGTCCATACTGGAACAGATGACCTAGTATGGGATAGTGTAGTAATAGTAGTAGTAGTAGTAGTGAAAGGAAACTTCATAGACCTTGGAAGGGGCCCCAAACAGCACACATAGTGGCTTTTCTTAGGTTTACTTGTGTACATCCGAGGAGAGACAAGGACACTCTACACCAAGGCTTATAATGAATGGTTGAAGGCATAGTGTGTGCAAGAAGGGGTTAGGTACATCAGGGACTGGGGATCAATCTGGTAGGATGTGGTCTCTATAAGAAAGAAGGTTTGCATCCTTCTAGGAAGAAGACTACAGTCCTTGACAGCAAGTTTAAATGCTACTTAGATGAGCACTTAAACTAGTCGGGAGGTGGCAAGCCTAAGGAGGCAAAAATTGCCCCCCCCCAACATGGTAAAGTGTCAGGGGGAGAGCCCAAGGGGAGAAAACTTTCCTAGGGCAGAGGTTCAGAAATGCGGAGACAGGAACAGAAAAGAAGAACATATCTCAGGTATGGGGAACAGAGGATTGAAGGAGACTAGGAGTAATGAAATTAAAAGGGAAATTGTGAGTCAATTGGGAATGCTGGGAACAACACAGGAAGAAATAGGAGGAGGAAGCAGGGCAGCACACATGGGGGAGCAAAGATGTGGAGAGCCCTGTACACTAATGCCAGGAGCATTAGAAACAAAATTCCAGACCTGGAAGCCATCATGGCTGAGGCTAGCATGAATTTAGTGGCCATAATGAAGTTATGACATATGGAGCACCACCACTGGGACATGGCCATACTGGGCTATTCTTTTTTCAGAAGTGACGGGGCAGGGAAAAGGGGTTGTATTATATGTGAAGGAGGATATCAAGGGCATGGAGATACGAGGCACTTTGAGAAAAAGGAAAGGCTAGAAGTGCTGTGGGTCACCTTGGAGTCAGACTCTGGGGCCACTGTCCATACTGGGGCAGTGTATAGACCTCCAGCATAGGGTGAGGAGATGGGTAAGGCATTTGGGGAAGCCACCATCAGAATGGCAAGTAAAGAGAAGGTGCTGCTAGTTAGCAACTTCAATTTGCAACATGTTGAGTGAAGCTTCTGGCTGCAGCTTCAGGCACTACAATGAACTTTTCTCAGGCAGCTAGTCAAAGAACTCACTAGGAACAGGGTAGTATTGAACCTAATGCTTACAAACAGGGAAAGCATTGATGGCATCACAGTGGACAGTCCCCTGGGTACCAGTGATCACCATAACTGGAGTACATGCATGCTACACAATGACAAGGATACTGGACTTCAGGAGGGTGAATTGTACAGAAATGGGAGACTGCCTCAGAGATTGCCTAAAAGGGGGAAGATAGCCAAGAAGAGGTAGAGGTACAATGGGGAAAAATAAGGAGGTGCATAAATACAGTAACCAGCCTATGTGTGAAAGAAGCCAACACATGCAGAAGGAAAAGGAGAACATTATGGTTCTCCAAGGAATTGACTGGGGCAGTAAAAGAAAAAAGGGTCACATTCAAGAGGTATAAGCAAATGCAAAGGAAGGGAGGTATATACCTATTAAAGCAAAAGGAAGCAGGCAGGAAGTGAAGGGATCTAAGGCACAAACTGAAGAAAGGACAGCCAAAGGGGACACTAAAGGGGATTATACCTTCTTCAGATACATAAGTGAGAAGAGAAAAGCAAGGGGAAGGATCATAAGAATTTGAAGGGTGGGGGGGGCTGTACTGAAGGGGACCAAGAAAAAATTGTCATCTTAAACAGGTACTTTTGCTCAGTGTTCAAAGTGGAGAGAGAAGCGTATGCACCACCAGGGAGAGGTAGGAATGTGGGGGAGGTGGACATAAGTCTGTCTTCAAAGGAAAGAGTTCTGAAAGGACTTGCAGCCCTGAAGGTGGACAAGGCTATGGGACCAGACTCAGGGAGATGCTAGTTGTCCCACCAACAGCCTTGTTCAATACCTCACTGGTATCAGGTATGGTACTGGAGGACTGGAGAAGAGCTGACATGGTCCCTATATTTGAAAGCGACAGGAAGGATGGGTCTGGAAATTACGGTATAAGCAAATCAGTCTCACTACAGCGGTGTATAAATTAATGGAAACTCTACTAAAAGAAAG
This sequence comes from Neoceratodus forsteri, assembly GCA_016271365.2. NCBI lineage: Eukaryota > Metazoa > Chordata > Ceratodontiformes > Ceratodontidae > Neoceratodus > Neoceratodus forsteri. The sequence continues at coordinate 152,132,542 of CM057450.1, read as the reverse complement.
ACTGGTAGAGTGTCTTGAATAAAGCGGTCTGTAAGACCACAGACAACATGGATTCACGGGGGGTGGTCATGCCAAATTAATCTAATAGATTTCTTTCACGGGATGACCAGAGAAATTGATCTGGGAAGGGCAGTGGACATGGCATAACCGGATGTTACCAATGCCTTTGACCCAGTACTGCACAGGAGACTGATTAGTAAGTTGATCAGCCTAGTAGGGGGAATCCAAAGTAGAAAACAGGGTTAAAAACAGATTAATGAATATGAGACAAAATACAGTGGTTAATGGCACTCATTCTGAGGAGGGGAGAGTTACCAGTGGGGTACCATTATCACAGGGCTCAGTTCTGGGACCAGTCCCCTTCAATATCTTCATAGAGGATATTGCAAAAGAACTGGAAAGGAAGTTATGCCTTTTTGCAGATGATACCAAAATTTGCAGAAAAGAGAACGATCAGGAAGGGCTGTAGAGGATGGGCAGAGAGCATGGCTGCTGGGGTTCAATGTAAAAAAGTACAAAATCATGCAAATGGGGCATAAGATTCCCAGTGCTGAGTATAGGATGGGGCAGGTGCTAACTGTCACTAGGCAGGAAAGGGACATTGGAGTCATATCAGAGGATCTCAAGTTAGCAAGGCAGTACGACAAACCAGTAGGTAGGGCAGTGGGATGTTTTGGTGCACAAAGAGAGGTATCTTCAGCAGGAGGAGGGTGGTGATGATGCTGTTATATCACTCGCTGGTGCAACCACACCTGGAGCACTATATATAATTTTGGAGACCACGTCTTTGAAAAGATATAGAAAGGGTGGAGGTGTTCCAGAAGAGGGCAAGTAAAATGGTGCAGGGTTTGCATGAGAAGCTCTATGAGGAGAGAATGAAGAATCTCAGTATATACACCCTGGAAGACAGGAGAGAAGGAGGTGACATGGCAGTGCTCTACATGTATCTGAAAAGGGTGAACAGGGTGCAGTTAGAGGGTCTTTCAAATGAGAAGAAGTACTAGGACCAAGGGGCATGCAATGCTGCTCGAGGGAGAAAAGTTCAATCATGATCTGAGGAAATGTTTCTTCACTGAAAGGGTGGTAGATGCCTGAGACAGACTGCCAGAGGATGTGGTAGAGGCTGAAAAAGTGGGACTTCAAGCATGAACTAGACAGACATAAAGGTACAGTACATAGGAGTCAGGGAGGTGGGAAAGTTGCCAGAGACAGAATAAGGTTTATGGAGGCAGAATAGGCAGAGCACATCTAGGTAGACTGGATGGTCCAAGTGGTCCTTTTCTGCCATCAATTTTTAAGTTCTATAGAATGCATGTACATGTCAATCTTGTCAAAGAATGGGTTATTGTCCTTTGATAAGACTGCATGTTTCTCCCAGTCAGATAAATATATTGTGACATAATTTGGGAGAAAGATGCCAATGGCCGTTCTCTTTATTGGCAAAAATAACTGATCAAGAAACAAAAAGGCATTGTAACGTAACACCTTTTTTGTCAATGTAAGCAGGCATTCAATGAGGATAAACAACTCAGTTGTGGTAAATATCTCTAAATATCAACTGAATGAGATTGAAACACAGGTCCTACAGAAGGGATTATAATTTGTCTTACTAATTCATTAAACAAATTTGAATCTTTCCTTGATTTACACCAGTTCAGAAGAGGCTTACATTTACAGGCCTTCTACCACCATCCATGCACAGAAATGAGCTGTACTGATCTGCCTGTGTTTGAGACTGACAGTGTCACTACCCCATTCCCTATGGGCCCATCCCCATTGTCATCACATCCAAGAAATACACCCCAGCTGTAGGGAAAGGGACTTCTGAAAAAATAAAAACAAAAAAAACTCCTCTCTGTCACCTTAGGACCCAGCAGTCATGGTATTTGAAAAGGCATGCGAAAAGGATATTGAACATTTATTTTGTCGTAAGAAACACCCGCGATTCTTTAACTGCATGAAGGAAGAGTGACCTGGAATTGAAGGCTTACAAAGGAATTCTGAAATCATCATCAAGCCAGCTGATAAAGGTGGTTCTAGTGTGGTGCTGGATTAAGGTAAATCTGAAAATAAACAACTTTCTGATGATAGCTTTCATAGCCCCATCTTTTTGTCCCACATCTAAGCATAAGAGGGACATTGACAGCATTCTGTATGATGCCTTGATGAATGCTATGATTTTGAAAGAAACTTCTGGGTATTTAATAATACAACATCCATTGAGACAACCATTTATGGGTTGCCCAAAACCCATAAAAATCTGATGGATCTCCCACCTGACTGACAGTAGCCAATATAGGCTCTGTAATCTAGACCCTGGCTATATTCATTGACTAACATGTTATGAAAGTGACATTTACCCCTCCAGCCTATATCAGAAACACCACTGATATTCTAAACACCATAGTGGATCTACACATTGAAGTGGAGTGACTATTAGCCACCCTTGATATTCAAGCCCTGTATACAAACACACCACCATCATGATGGTATTTCTGCACTGAGTGGTGCATTTTCTGCTTTAACAATTACACACCAAACGTATTGAATTTCGGTTTACAGTTACAGAAAATGTGTTACATTACATAGAGAATAATGTATGGGCAACCATACACAACAAGGCTGTGTTTCCATCGAGGGGTTGAGATGATGGCATATGAACCTCGAGAGCAAAGCATGCATGGGATAAACATAGGGCTATATTAGAAAAAGGGGAAGGAGGGGGTCAACGGAGATCAATAGGGCTATGGAGGTGGAGTAGGTTCAAGTTCATTGCAGGACAAAATCCATTAAGCAAGCTCATTCACAAGGAGGTCCTGATGGACGCAGGCAGAATAAGACATGCAATAACATATACAGGCAGGAGTTACAAGTAGGTAGAGAACACCTGGGTAGACTGGGTAGGCTAAGCGGTCCTTTTCTGCTGACAAATTCTATGTTTCTATGAAATCATGTGTTCATTCAGGTGCAGTGTTTATTTAAAGTTGAGCCTACTATACATCCAGATGTAAGGTACAGTAAATTACCAAATTAGATGCAGCCCAGTTACAGCACAATAAACAGAACCCCAGTGCTTTGAGAAGCCTTTACTCTTCATAAGGCTGCTTAAACAGCTGGGGTTCTATGTGCAGTGTCTACACCAGTATGCTGATCTTAAAATCGACACCATATCTGAATGAGTACTTGATTCTTGCTCACTCCATTTCTTCCCCACTTTGAAAGCTGCTTGTTCTGAGTTAGTTTTGGGCTGGCAACGCCTAGCCTGTGTTGGAAGATGACCAATAAGCGGCACTGAAAGACGTCAGACTTCACAGACTGTGAAGGTAGCTGCTCACCCACCATCTTGGCAAGAAGAAGGCTGCAGCTGTGGCCATTGATGACTGTTGGGGTGTGGGGATGGGGGGACCAAAGGGGACAGACATAAGGAGATAAAATCATAATAAAAATTGTGAGATCTTCACTAGCCTTGAGGTACTTGAATGCTTCTATCATATCCCCTCTTTTCCTCCTCTTTTCCGGTGAGTACATTTTGAGGTCCCTTAATTTCTCCTCATGAGTGCAAGCTCTGTACCATCTCATTCACCCGTCTCTGGACCATCTCCAGCCTGTTAATATCCTTACGAAGGTGTGACCTCCAGAACTGCACACAGTACTCCACGTGAGGCCTGACCATGGTTTTATATAATGGCATCGCTACTTCCCTTCTTATGCTGGTGATACTCCTGCCCGTGCACCCCAGCATGTCACTGGCCCTCCCGACTGCCTTACCACTTTGACATTTTCAGGTCATCTAAAATAAGAACTCCCAGGTCCCTTTCCTTCTTTGTGACTGTCAGCAGCTCCCTTTCCCCCATCATATAGCTTTCCCCAGGGTTTCTGTGTCCCAGGTGCATAATTTTGCACTTTTTTGAATTAAACTTCAGTTGCCAGTCAGACCATTTTTCAAGCTTCCCCGGGTCCCTCCTCATTTTCTCCACTCCCTCTGGGGCATCCACTGTCTTACAGATCTTGGTGTCATCTGCAAACAGGCAGACCTTTCCTTTTAGCCCTTCTGCAATGTCACTAATGAAGACATTGAACAGGACTTGCCCCAGGACCAATCCCTGCGGCACCCCACTGGTCACCCCCTCTCCCCAGACTGCACCCCATTTACCACCACTCTCTGCCTCCTGTCTGTTAGCCAGTTTCTAACCCAGTTTACCACCCTTTCCCCCATGCCCAGCCTACTCATCTAGTTTATCAGTGGTTATCAGTTTATTGATGGTGTCAAAGGCTTTGCTTAAATCAAGGTAAGCATTGTCCACTGCCTCATCCAGATTTATTTCCTTTGTGACACAGTCAAAAACATCAACCAGATTTGCCTGACATGAACTCCCCACTGTGAATCCATGTTGCCTGTGGTCCTGGGTTCTGATGACGTCTAGATGCCCCACAATCCTTTCTTTAAGCAATGTCTCCATGATCTTCCTCACTACTGAGGTGAGGCTGACCAGCCTATAGTTCCCTGCCTCCTCCCTACTGCTGGATTTGTATAGAGGAACCACATGTGCCTTCCTCCAATTCTCTGGTACCACCCCTGTGTCGAATGACTCAGTGAACATGGCTGCCAGAGGTACTGCTTTTTCCCTTCACAGTTCTCTTAATATCCTTGGGTGTATGCCATCTGGTCCCATCACTTTGTCCATCTTCAATTTAGTCACCTCCTGCAGGATTCTTCTGCCTGTCAATGGACTGTTGTCCACCTCTTCACGCCTTTGGAACTGCTATGCTGCTGTGGACCTTGCCCCTCCCCCTCTTCTGTGAATACTGAATAGAAAGACAGAGTGGATGTCTGGGGGACATGACAGTTCTTAGGCATGGTACTATCACTTTCAAATACCTAAACAGCACATATAAGCAAGCAACATTCAGCATTGACAAATGCTTGTTAATATTGCATAGAAGAACAATTCTTGCTTTGCAGGTGGAAGCTCATACAAAAGTTTATTTGAAGCTCCCTTTTAAAGTTCATCAAGCGCTTAAGCGCAAATGAACTTGTTGGTATGAGAGTTGCTAAACGGGCATGTGAGGGGTGCCAGCCCAATGACCAGCAGTGCTGCAGAGGCTGGTCTGTGACTGGCAAATCAGCAGGCAGTGTCTTGATGACACTGTTTTGCCGAGGGGGCTGGTCTTGGCAAGCATTTCAAAGGACAGAATCAATGCTGTACATGGCTCTGTTCTTTGAAATGTGAGTCCTTCAGCTGCAGCCCCTTAGTGTGTGTCTCTCTCCTGGTTCAACAATTTCCCCATTCACTGCAGCTCAGAGCATCTTTCCTGGTTAAACAATTTCCCCAGTCCCTGCAGCACCATAGCGTGCCTTTCCCAGTGAAACAATTTCCTCTATATCTGCAGCCCCATAGTGTCTTTCCTGGTGAAACAATTTCCCCTTTCCCACATTGGGATGCCCACTCCCAATGTCAGATGCGCCCCCCCTCCCCCAGTCTATATCGTTAACTGACAACAGGTTGCCCAGTCCCACTGTTGGCATGGCATGCCCCCCCTCACACACACACACTATTATGACACACTGGGAGCCCCCAGTGTGCCTAAATGTTTTGAAAAAAACCTGTAAATAAAGTCCAGTCAAGTCTTTTTTAATTTTACTTGTAAAAAAGAAAACCTTCCAGCATCCTCTCCCCAATCCCCCTCCAGCACCCAATCCTTCCTCTGCATACCCACCTCCTCGCACCCCCCACCCATACTTACCCTCCAGAGGTCAGGAGCCACGATCTTCACTGGACTGGGAGATGCATGCACTCTTCAAAGTCAAACTAGGAACTGAGGAATTGGCTAAGCCTGTATAATGGGGCTCAATGTGGGGTTTCAACTTAGGTTGAAATTTCAGCTATTTTTAGGAATTTTGGCCCCAAATTTTCAACATGGGGTTCTTGGGATCCCGCTTCATGAACATGTCAGTATAATTTTCTTTCTTGGTCCCAAAAGGTGATTTTGTGGTCACTGTGCAGAATCACCTTTCAGGACTGATTACTGAAATGACAGTGCCACTGGTCATGAGGTGGGGTCCCAAAAAGCCTATGTTGCAAATTTGGTGGAAAAATTAAAAAAACTGCCTACGTTATCAGTGTGCATTGTGCAGTTTCAGCACATGCTTGTAACTTCACAGATTTTTTATATTTTCACTCCAGATTTTTAACATTGCCATTTTTTCACATCCCCTTATAAACGGTACAGCTGTCATTGTTCACATCCTGTCCAAAATGTGTTTTCGTACATGTGGCCCAGAATGGCACAGTCAGTGTGCAAAATCAACTTTTGGGATGGATTAACAAAATCACAGTGCAACTGTTTATGAAGGGAGGTCCCAAAAAGGCCATGTTTAAAATTTGATGAAACAAATTCCACAAAATACTTACGTTATGAGCGTGTATTGGCAGTTTCTACATACGCTCATATCTTTGCCAATTTTTAATATTTTCACTCGAGATTTTTAACATTGCCATTTTTTCACACTTTCTTATGAACAGTACAAATGTAATTTTTTTACATCCTGCCTGAAATGTGTTCTTGCACCTGTAGCGCAGAATGGCATGGTCACTCTGCGAAATCACCTTTCAGCATGAGTGAACAAAATGACATTGACACTTTTCATGAGGTGGGGTATCAAAAAGGCCATTTTGAAAATTTGGTGACACAACTCCAAAAAATGGCTTAGTTACACTCAGTCGTTCACAATTTTTCTACTCACTCTTGTAACTTTGGTCATTTTCAGTATTTTCACTCCAAATTTTCAATATAGCCTTTTTATCACACCACCTCATTAAACAGTACAGCTGTCATGCAACTTTCTATTGTTCATTCTCAATAAAACTGTACCTGCACTACAGCACTCTTACACACTTTCTTATTTCTATGCACGACAAACTTTCGGCATTGACAAATGCTTGTTTTAAAAGTTGCTTAGAAGGAAACATCTCACATTACAATGCTGCTAACCCTTTCCCTGCCCTTCACATCCCCATTCCTTTTCTTGTAACCAACCCACCCCTTTTTTCTGCAGCATAAATTCTTCCTCTATTTACACTGTTCACAGTTACACTTTAATCAGTGTTGAACTTTACAAAATAGAGAATTCACCATGTGTGACATCAGTTTAACAGCACACTGAATGTTAATATGTGTTAGACAAAACATTTTGCCTTGTCACTTTAATGTTCAGCTTCTTAATAGTGGGCTATGTTTAATGACTAAATGCCATGACAATGCACATCGTGTCTGCATGAAACATTGGCATGGAGGGTATGTACTGCTTTTAAAAATCTGCTTAATTCATTTTCTAATGATCCTACAGGCCATCATTGGTTTTCTTTGTGTTCCAGATGACCGTTTGAGCCCAACTGCTTCTGCATGTGAGTAGCATTTATGTTTTGGCTCTGGACCTTGTTCTCCTGCTGCTGACTTCCCTCCTCATGTGGACAATAAAAACAGTCATACCAAATGCACTGTTTGTTTTATATTTACATACATGACATGTAGAAGTGGTAAACCTGCAGAGGTTGATCAGTCCAATGAGTATATTGTTTAGGCAACAAAATGAACCCTCTCCCCCACATTGAAGGGCTATATGGGAAGGTGTGCCTATATGCGGACAATAAAAAACTCTGCAATAGGAAGGACACACTTGAAGAGGCTCTAAAGATGGAGTTTGACCTAAAAAAGCTAAAAGAATGGTCACAAAACTGGCAGTTGAAATTCAGTGCTAAAAAGTGTAAGGTTGTGCACCTAAGAAAAATGAACCCAGCGAGGAACTACTTTCTGGGAGGGGTACAGCTGACAACAACAAAACATGAATGTAACCTAGGGGTAATCATCTCTGATGACTGGAAGATAGGTAAACAATGTAAAAAGGCAGTCTTATAGCTAGCGGCATCCTGGGATGCATTGGGAGGGGCATAACAAGTAGAAAATAGGAGGTCATTATGCCACTATACAGGTCCCTGGTGAGGCCTCACCTGGAGTACAGCGTCCAGTTCTGGAGACTGCACTTCAGGAGAGACATAGACCATTTGGAGACTGCACAGATGAGGGCAACAAAGATGGTGCATGGGCTGCACCATGAGCTTTATTAATCTAGATTAAAGCAACTCAACTTATATTTCCTGGAACAAAGGAGAAATAGGAGACACATGATAGGGACCTTTAAATACCTGAAGGGGTTAAACAAGGCACAGGCACAGAGATTCTTTAAGGAAAATAACTGTATCTGGATGAGAGGGCATGACATGTACCTGAAGGGAGGACAGTTCAGGAGCAACAGAAGAAAGTTCTTCACTGAGAGGGTGGCTAAGCCATGGAACAGCCTGCCCAGGGGTGCTGGAGGCAAAGACAGTCAGGGAATTTAAGCTGGCCTGGGACAGACAGTGTGGGAATCTCCAGAAAGCAACAAATTAGTTGGGGGGTACAAATGAATTGGGCAGACTAAATGGATCATATGGTCCCCATCTGCCATCACAGTCTATGTTTCTGTTTCTTCTCCACACTGACTGAAGCACATGGAAAACAATTTACATAGAAACAGAATGTGTTGGCAGATGGGGTCCATATGGGCCATCTAGTCTTCCCATTTATTCTACCCCCCCACCCAATCAGGGTGTTGTGTTAAGTTTTCCACACTGCCTGACCCATGTCAGTTTGAATCCCCTGACCGTCTTTGTCCCCACCACCTGCTGGGGGAGTTCATTCCAAAGCTCCACCACCCATTCTGTAAAGAAGAACTTCCTTGTGTTGCTCCTGAGCCTGCTCCCCCCATTCAGGTGCATATCATGTCCCCTGGTTCTACTGCAGTTGTTTACCTGAAGGAGATACTGTGTCTGTACCCTGTTGATATCCTTCAGGTATTTTAATGTCCCTCATATCCCCCATGTCTTCTCTGCTCCAGAGAATACATGTTGAGTTGTTTTAGCCCAGTGGTGCACAACTTTTATTTATGGAGGGCCAGACTGAAAACTCGAGTCAAGTCCGAGGGCCAAGGGCCACTAGAAAATGACCCATGGTGACAAATGTCCAGCAAGACATTATTGAATGTACACATAAAATAAATCAAAACATCTATCTATCTATCTGTCTATCTGTGTGTGTGTCTGTCTGTCTGTCTATCCACAAGTTACTGAAACTAAAAACAAAATCAAATAAACAAAGGATGCAAGGGGAAGCTGCTATGCTCTTGGGGGCCCAGACAGCTGCTGTGGGAGATGTCTGTGGCCCCCGGGCCATATGTTGTGCATCACTGTTTTAGCTTTTCATCATATGGCTCGTGATGTAAACTTTGCACCATGTTTGTTGCCATTCTTTGTATAGCCTCCAGTCTCGCATGTCTTTCTTAAGGTGAGGCCTCCAGAACTGGACACAGTACTCCAGGTGAGGCCTCAGCAGGGACCTATACAAGGGCATAATCACCTCCCTGTTTCTACTGGAATGCCCCTTCCTATGCAACCCACAATTTTCATTCTGCAGATAATCTTGCTAAAAAAACAAAAGCAGGGAACAACACTTGCTTCTTTACAATGCTGTGCTGTAGCTGTAGTTGTACAGCTTCTAACTATTCCTTTTAATCCTGTGTTCAAAATTATTTTCTATCAGAATTAAATATTTTCAATAGAGATCAGCAAAGAGACGTCTCCCTCTGCCTCTTCCAGTCACAAGTGCTGATGTTGGCTTTGAGTACACATACACTTTGGAATCTACATAGAACTGCTTCAAGAAGGATCAATTATGCCCCTCACTGTGAAGCATGCATAACTCTAGGACACCTCAGAACTGCACTCTTGTACACAAATACAGGTTATCTTGGTTCATGCCAACATTGGGGGCTATGCATTAATGCAAGTTAGGTAGCTTGGACAGGTGCCAGGTGCATTGTCTGCACAACTGCATGCCCCCAGGACACCAGTCTTTGGCCCTACTCTCCGGCATGCATGATTGGGGGGAGTCAAGACACACAGGTGGGCATCCAATTTGATGCCAATCCTGGGTCCTGTAGTGGACCCCATGCAATGTGAAAGCAGGGGATTCTGGGAGGTGTGGGACCAGAATTATTCCACTTTCTCTCCTCCCTGACCCCTATTCTTTCTGTTCCCTTATCCCGTCCCTCCCCTTACCTTTGACCAGCATCCTGGGGCCCATCTTCATTTCATTGATGGTCTCAGCAGCAGCACTCTGCAATCAGTGGCCATCATATGCCTGCCACTGCTCATTTAGTCTTCTACCCCTCTACCTCCTCCCTTTCAGGAACCTGCCCCTTCCTTCTTACTTTATGGATCTATCCTTCTACTTCATACCTAATCTAAGAGCCCTCTCTTTTGCACCCTGTATATTCCTTGTAACTTGTATTTATTATTCCCTTCATACAGTCCAGGGAACTTCATGTTTATTTTTGTATATATTTTTTTACCAAGAATTAGTACTGTTATCCATCTGAATTGTGTGCATTGTTCTATATTCAATTTATATTGTATTATGACTTATATTATGATTCTGTTGTGTATGTAACCCTCCTATGTTTGACTATGCATCTATTTCCAGGTACACTTCGAAAATGAACTTTGCTCAATGGTGTTCACCTGGTTAAATAAAGATTTTGATTGGCTGATTGATTGCAAAATATGGACAAGTGCCTGAATGGCTGCTCTCAGCTTTCCCTTCCTGACTAGAGGGCTGGGTGGCATTTCCACTGTGTACATATTTCCATCGTTGCTGGTGGATATCATTTGTGAGGGTGAGTAGAGGATATGGCAGGGTGGCTGCTGCCTATCCTGTGCCCCATCACCCAGCACTCCACACCATTGTGAATGATGTGGAGTATGAGCACACCCCCAGACTGTCTGCACACATAGTTTTGCAAATGGCCCAGGGATCCACTAGGGAAGGGAAATGCATCCATTTCATGAACGCACACAGGGATCTGTGGGCCCCCAGTGCACAGCATTCTAATGTGGATTGCAGTTGCCTAGGCACTGTGGTTCTGTGGTGTGTAGGCAATCTGCTCCCTGATGCATAGGGACCATTATTTGTACTGTATGCTCTGGTCCAAAATCATGAAAACCTACTATATTTGCACACACACCAGCCCAATCACAGATGCACTATCAGCAGATCAGTAGTACCTACATTATATGTTATTTATTTGTTCACTTACCTAGGCACCCCTCACAAGAAACTCATACTGACAAAATGCAGAATTGCTTCTTTAACTTTGTTGTGGACTTTTCTTAGTTTTAACTTTAATTTGCCAGGGAGGAACTGTAGCTGGGAGATATTTGCAATCAGTTGTGACTAGACCTGTTACTTAGGCTTTGTGAAATAGGTGTCTGTTAAGGGGAGGAGCTGAAAGGGGCCTAGTTGAACTGAAGATTTATAACTGGAGTTGTTTCTGGTCTCTGTCTGCTGAAGTGCACAGCACACTGAATAGGGGGTAGAGACACTCACAAGCTTGCACACACTAAAACAAGAACAAAAACCAAAAAAAGCATATGTAACTTTAAGGGACACAGACATGTGAGGAGTGGTGCAATGCACTGGCTGTGGAGCAGCAGTCTTCCGGGAGACATTCAGGAGACTGCGTTGTTGCCCTATTTGCAGGCACCTCTCTGGTCTGAGGAAGGAGGTTGTTCGTCTCCATGCTGACCTGGTAAGGATTTGGGAAACCTGCTCCCCCACCCAGGGACCACCCAGGTCACTGCCACTACCTCAGAGGTTGCCAAGAAAAAGGAGTGGTTGGACCATGGTGGGCTCAGGGAGGGTGAGGGTGGTGGAACAGTGGTGCATCTCTCCAGTTGTGCCTCTCCACAATTCATTCATCACTTTGGGGAAGCATGGTTCCTCTATGGAGGCACATGCAGCGGAGACCAAGGAGGATGCTGGGAACCTCCACAATGGAGACCCACAGAAAGGTGGCCCAGAACCCCACAGGGGAAGGAAACAACTGCTGGTGAGGGACTCAATTGTTAGGGGGGTAGAACTGGGGAAGGGAGAGGAAAGGGAGGTAAGGTGCCTGTCTGGTGCCAAGACTTGGAGGGACAGGAAACAAATCCTCAGGATCATGGGAGCAGCGGCAAGGGGGCTGGATGTCATTATCCACCTAGGGATGAATGACCTGGCTGAGAATGGGATCAGAGCAGTGCAACAGGAGTTTGAGGAGCTGGGGAGGGGCCAAGTAGCACACACGGTACCTTTATCAGAAGTGCTACCTGTCTATGACATGGATGAGATTAGGGCACTCCGCACCATGGGATTTAATGACTGGTTGAAAAGCTGGTGCAGAGCTCAGGGATTTGGCTTCACTGGGGTCACTGGGGGTCCACCTGGAGTGATGCAAGCCTATACAGGCACAATGGTCTGCATCTATCCTGGAGGGGAACCAGGAAAATAGGGGATAGGTTTAAATGCTTCAATGTCAAGCACTTAAACTAGCCAAGGGGGGAGACACTGAAGAGGAGAAGGGAAATCCTAGCTCCCCCCCCAAAAAATCAGGGTAATTAGTGAGGCAAACACCAAGATAGAGTAGTCAATAGGGAGAAGGGCAGGGGTAAATGGAGAAAAAGACAAAGGCAGTAGGGACAGGGATGCATCAAAAACAAATAAAGCCATAAAAAGTGGAGGGTAATGAGTACCAATGCCCACAGTCTAGATAAAAAGCTCCCTGAAATGGTGGCCTTGATGGAAGAGGGATGCCTGGATATTGTGGAAGTCATAGAAACATGGTACACAGAGAACCATGACTGGGATGTCAACATATCAGGCTACACAATCTACAGGAGGGACAGGGAGGGAAGAAGAGGAGGAGGAGGAGTAGCTTTCTATGTAAGGAAAGAGATCAAAGCAATAGAACTAAAGGTTGAACAGGGAGGAGAGGAGGCACTGTGGGTCACCCTGGAGACTGGAAATGGCTCCACATTCCACACAGGGGTTGTATACAGACCCCCATCTCAGGGGGAGGAAGTGGACAAGGAAATGATAGAAGGCATCCTTGGGATGGCAGAGAAAGGGGAGAAATTGCTGATGGGGGACCTGAATATGTCAGATGTTGACCGGAGCACCTTTGCTGCAGCCACATCCAACAGCAGGGCCATTCTCGATGCCCTACAGGGGGCATGCCTCAGACAGTCAGTGTTGGAACCCACTTGGGAGAGAGCAGTCTTAGACCTGGTACACTCAAATGGGGACAGAAAGAGAATCTCTGATCTTGAAGTGGGTAGCTATCTGGGAACAAGTGACCACCAAACAGTGTGGTTCATGATAAACTTAGCTGTAGAGTCAAGCCACACAAAAGTGAAGGTACTGGACTTCAGGAGGGCTGATTTTGTCAAAATGGGAGAGTGCCTCAGAAAAGCACTAGCAAACAGGCAGAAAGGTGAGGTGGAGCAACAATGGAAAAACATCAAAACCGCTATCACAGAGGCAACAGGCCTTTGTGTGAAGCAAATAAACAAATCAAAACGAAAGAAAAAAAACAACTATGGTTCTCAAAAAAAGTGGCTAGGAAGGTAAGGGAGAAAAAGATGGCATTCAGGAAGTATAAGGAAACACAGAAGGAGCAGGACAGAGAACTGCACCAGTTAAAGCAGAAGGAAGTGGGTAAGGCAGTCAGAATAGCAAAGGCCCAGACTGAGGAAAAGATAGCCAACTCAGTTAAGAAGGGGGATAAAACTTTTATAGGTACATTAGGGAGCAAAGAAAGACTAAGGCAGGGATACTGAGGCTGAACAAAGAGGAAGGTGGTTGGGCAGACAGCGACAGTGAAAAAGCAGGGCTACTGAATGAATACTTCTGCTCAGTATTCACAATGGAAAAGCAGGGAGAATACCTAATCCAGTCAATAGAAGCACTCTGGATAGGAGGGGGTGATATTAGTCCTTTAACACAAGAAAGGTTTCTGAAAGAACTCTTAAAACTGAAGGTGGATAAAGCAATGGGGCCTGATGGGATTCACTCCAGAATTCTAAAAAAACTAAGGGAAGAACTAATAACACCACTGACTACCCTTTTTAATAAGTCATGGGAAGATGGTGTGGTACCTGAGGACTGGAGGATGGTGGATGTGATTCCCCTTCACAAAAGTGGGAGCAAGACAGAGGCAGGAAACTACAGATCTGTCAGTTTGACCTCAGTGGTAGGGAAAATGATGGAATCACTTCTGAAAGAAAGAACTGTTGAGTACCTAGAGGCCAGTGGGGCACAGAACACACAAGGCAGCATGGATTCAAAGTGGGAATGTATGTGTCAGGCAAATCTAATTGATTTCTTTGACTGGGTGACCAAAGCAGTAGACCAGGGAGGGGCTGTGGACATGGCCTACCTAGACTTTAGCAAGGCATTTGACACAGTCCCACACAAAAGATTAATAAACAAATTAGCCAGCCTGGGAGTGGGTCCCAGGGTGGTAGCCTGGGTAAAACACTGGTTGGATTACAGGATACAATTGGTAACAGTAAATGGAGTCCACAGTGAAGAAAGGAGGGTTACTAGTGGTGTACCACAGGGTTCAGTACTGGGGCCGGTCCTTTTTTATGTCTTTATAAGTGACATTGCAGAGGGACTGGAAGGGAAAGTATGTCTCTTTGCAGATGACACAAAGATCTGCAACAGGGTTGATACACAAGGTGGGGTGGAAAGGATGAAAAGGGACTTGGCAAGGTTGGAGGAATGGTCAAATGTATGGCAGCTTAGATTCAATGCAAAGAAGTGCAATGTAATGCACCGAGGAAACAAAACCCCAGGGGAAGAGGACACAATGGGGGTGAGATACTGACAATAAAAATGGAAAGGGGCCTGTGGGTAGTCATATCAGATGACCTAAAGGTGGGCCAGCAATGTGAGAAGGCAGTGAGGAGGGCTGGGGGGATACTGGGATGCATAAGGAGAGGCACCACCAGTAGAAAACTGGAAGTTGTTGGCCCTCTGTACAGACAGTTGGTAAGACCACATCTGGAGTACTGTGTACAGTTCTGGAGACCCCATCTCAGCAAAGACATAGACAGGGTGGAGGCTGTCCAGAGGAGGACAACCAAACTGATGCAGGGTCTACATCAGAAGACATATGAAGAAAGACTAAAGGAACTAATGATGTACAGCCTTGAGGAAAGGAGGGAGGGGGGGACATGATAGAAACTTTCAAATACCTCAAGGGAATCAATAAAGTCCAAGAGGGTAGCATCTTTCAGAAAAAGAGATGTGCAAAAACAAGTGGGCACAATTTGAAGATAGAGGGGGGACGGCTCAGAGGTAATGTGAGGAATTATTTCTTCACAGAGAGGGTTTTGGATACATGGAACAGCCTTCCTGAGGAGGTCATAGAGTCAAAAACAGTGGTGGAATTCAAGAATGCATGGGACAGACATAAGGCAATTCTAGTGGGGGGTAGGAGGAAGTAGGCTGTTGGTTAACTAGGATCTGCAGCTTATCTGTTAGGTAGGGTAATGGGCAGACTAGGTGGGCCAAACGGTCCGTATCAGCCATCAAATTCTATGTTTCTATGTGGTAGAGTGCTTGATGTGGATGCCTATGATCAAGAGTTCTCTACCTAGCTCATGTTACCAACTCTTAGTCTTTTATTGTTATGTGTATTATAGCAATACAGAGTACCTCTGCATACCAAATAGGTATTTACAGTATACTAGTTTTAATCAAAGCATGTTGCATGTACTGTACCTTTTCTGTTCTTTTTAACTACAAGGAAAATTCCAGTCAGAAGGTACAATAATCATCACGAGCAAAACCTTCCAAACAGGAATGGGGACTAGCATGCAGAAGAACTAGTCATCCCTATCTGGGCAGGGGCAAAGAGCTCTTTGGGTCATAATAAACAGAGAGCTAAGAGACAAGTCTGATTAAGAACTTTATATTAATAAATCCACCCTTACAATCTAGGCATGATCTGAAAGATGCCAGGTGCAGTTTTTCATGGACTGGAGCTATGTATTCACAACACATCAACTGGAACAAAGTTCTGGCTATGGACTTATGATCCAGTGGGAGCAGATTAATAATGTGATCTATGGGGTGATTTGTTATGGCTACATGGTGATGTTACCATGCTGACATATTTCTATGAGTAGGAGAAAGGACTGGCAGGATTATGAGACTGTGGTCTTCCACTGAGTCATTTGGTTTGGACATTATGACTCCTATTACTCCACTGCTCTCTCCATTTACTACAGTGGCATATGAATCTGCACTCCTGCCTGCAGTAGATAGCACTATTTCTAGAGTCCTTTAATAATTGTGCCTGTTAAAAGAGTTTAATGCAGTAATTGCTATAATTCCTCTTGAAACACATTCATCATTTTAAGGGCATATACGAAAAATAGCTTTGGAATAGCTAACTTCCATAAACAATGAAAAAATGATTTTCTTTCCATGGCACTTCTTCAGCTGCACTCTGTCCTGCATTCCACTGTTTAGCAATCCAGTCTCTGCTTCAGCACCATTCAGCATTACAAGATTGTGTCTTTAAAGAACATGCCCCTATTATGTGCTTATATTTTTTTTATTAATGAATATTTACCTGATTCTGTGGTATATGTGTTGATTTCCTGCAAAATGTGTCTTTAAAACAAGATATTTACATTAATTACATAATTAATGAAGCTGTGTGCCTTTTCTAGGTGGCTTTGTTTTTTAATTTCTCCCATCCCCTTGCTCTCAGATTACCATGAAAAACATTTGAGTCTTAACCCTTGATTATCCTGGTAGTTTATCTTTGTCCTTCTTGCGTGCTTGTAAATAAATAAATAAAAGTTAACATTTTATTTTATCTACCCATTCTTTAGTGCATTTCCCTGTTCAGACCCATAAAGGCATTGTGTTTTCACAGAGTTTTTTTTTTTAATTACTCACCTCTCTCATTTTATTTTGTTGTCCAATGTCCAAAGTCCACCTCCACATTTACATTTTTTATTTCTATTTGATCAAGCTTCACAGCACGTGAGGCTAGCTAGGAAGAAAGTTCACACCTGTAGCTGTAGCAGTCTGTATACTGAGGGCCCAACAATCATCAACAATTTGCTGTCCCTCTATGCATGCAGAGATCCTGTAAGAACTAGTAAGGGACTCTGGGTCCATCATGTCCCTCACTGTAACATAATAATTTAATGTTGTAAGGGACTCTGGGTCCATCATGTTGGTATACCGTGATGATAGTGACCGGATATGGGTGACTGTCATAACGGCAACACATATGACAGTGTTATCATCGTTGGTGACTGTAGGGGGATGGTGAATGTTGTGACCATGGGGTTAGGGTGGGTAACAGGAAGGAAGGGAAGATGACAGGATATGGAGGGATGGGGAACAGGGATGTGACCCTGTGGTAAGCTTGCTTCTGCTGAGCCAACTGTGTGGTGTGGTGGGTGGGGTGGTTGGCTCTGACAGAGCAGGTCCTGGGTTCAGGATTGGTGGAGGGTGCTCCTTTCATGCATCCTGCAGCTGTGGGACTTAGATTTTCTTTTTGAACCAGGATGTGCCCCCCCGACATGCATCCTTCTCAAGTTGAGAATCTTTATTTGGGGGGTGTGGGGGTAAAAGCTACCCTGAATGCACAATTCCTCGTAGACTTTTTCTGCATATCATCGAAAATGTTTTTGGCGATAATGCAGGTCATGATAATAGCGATTGCCTTTGTGCAGTCACTATTATCACATAGAACCATCATGTTCAACCCTTCACTGTAACATAGTAATTAAATGTTGTAAGGGACACTAAGTCCATCATGTCCAATCCCTCACTATAACATATTAATTTAATGTTGTAAAGGACTCTGGCCCACATATTCAAAGGAGATGCGAGGACCAAAATGGAGATATGCAGCACATCCCAGAAAATGCACAGAAGCAAGATATTTGAAAAGGAGAAATATGTCACATGTTTCCAAATGTGCGATTGCACAGACATAATGTATGCAATGCCAAAAATTGGGGCGGGCACCTGAATATGCTGTGTAAGTGTATATTCAGCCAAAATGTGGGGCGCAAGTGTTGTGCATCACAAAACTGTGCTGCACTAAGTTTGGTATGTAAGGAGATGGCCTAAACTGGCCAGCCACCCACCCACAGGCAGGCTGCAGAACTGCACACAGGTGACCCTAAGACAGCCCTTGGAGGTGCACCAGGTTGTGCTTCAGGCACCCACACATAGCAGTCATGTCACGATGGTAATACCCAAAGTCACAGCTGCTCTGTGCCAGCTTTCTGAGCACCTTCTTGTTGCCACTGGCTGACAACTTCCAGCACCACCCAGTCAGCCACCCCCCCTCACCACACCCAGGTCGGGGACACCCAGCTGCCACATGCTAGTCAGATGCCCCCTAGTACACCAGCAAAGCAGACAGCTACAATGCAGCACATGTACCAGGTGCCATAGCCTGCACCCATGTGGCCATCAGAGTGCCATCTGGTGGAGGCATGCACCTATGGTGGCTTCTGGGACAATGATGAGCAGGATGCATGGTGGTATTGATGGCAGCATGTCTTGGGTCAAGGACAGCCCCAGTGGCACACACCCATAGTGGAACACCATGGGTGCATAAAGCATGCCTGTGCCAGACCCACACCATGAGGAGCCACATTCTGTACATGTCACCAGTACCATCCCTGCAGTGTGACAATGCCACAGAGGCCCTGGGTTCAGGTCACTGTGGTGTACTGGTGGTGGACAGTGCAGAACTGTGAGCAGTGCAGGGCAGGGGTGGTACAACCTGTGGCCTGGAGGTGGCAGAGACATGCCCTAAGGACACTGGACCCTTCCAGTGTTGTGTGTGTGGCCACCTAGGTCACAGATATGGCCATGAGTAATAGCACTGTAATCCTTTCAACTGTCACACAGTACAGAGTATGGCATTCATGTTATCACTCTGTCACCCTCTGACCCACATAGAGTGGGTGAAATTGCACATTGACCACTGGGAATGTTATGCTGACTAGTATGATAATATGGGATGCTAGGTATCAGCACACTGTAGCAACATTGGTGCACTCATTTCTACAGTTTTCTGAGCTTGCACTGTCATGTCTGCTGCTGTGTCTCACAGTCTGACCAGTTGTCTCACAATCACCTAGACACACATTTAGGTGTTAAGGGGTTGGGGGGTATGTAGCACTGTACTCAGGCTAATGTAGTCCACTTACAAACAACCATGCATTCCACCTGCCTGCTAGGCTGCAGTACCTCCTGACCATCATTGTGGAGTGGTGTTGCTGCCCTGTAATGCTGGAACTGTGCATGCCAATGGTATGCAAATGGCCTGAATATATTCCAGTAATGAGATGCAAATGTGCTGTTTGGGCTCTGACTATGCAATGAGGCCATTTGCCTATCCTTGTTGAATATTGCAAATCTGTGCACCGTGCAAGTGGCTTTGCATCGTGCATTTCCATGTGCACTGCACTGGGCTCTGGACACCTACCGTGCCACACATCTCCCACTGCGAGATAGCATATTATGGCACAACTTTTGAATACACCATTATTTTGTGCCAGTGTAGTTGAGTTGCCCAGCACAAGCACTTGCATGATGAAACCCGCCACTTTGAAATATGGAACCCTCTAGGTCCAGCACGTCTAATCCCTCACTGTTTAAAGAGAGGTATTGTAAGTCTCAGGAGGTATCGCCATTCCAAAAGAGACTTTTTCCTTCATTTTAAGTAACTGAAAAGAAGTTAGTCCCTTCTAATACAGGGAAGTGAGTGAATTACAATTTTATAAAACCAAACCCACATGTCACCTGGGGTTTGAGCAGTTAGCCTCAGCTTGATGCAGGAGACTGATGACTGAGCTTCAGCTATCCACGAGTCCAGGGCATGCCACTTTCGTGAGAAGGCTGGGTGTGGGCACAGGAAATGGTGAGGGGAAAACACAGGTGAGAGTCTGCTGCAGCCAAGTGTGAGAGGTAAGCTGGTTAAGCCATGGGTAGGGGATCTGTGATACAAACACAGAGCAGTCAGAGGTATATTAATATTCCTTCTGTCTGAAAATCTGAAGCTACCACTATTAATATAGCTAGGCAGTCGCCAGGAGCCAAACCCCAGTGCCGCTTCCCCTATGCCTCCAATACTGGGTGCCCAATTCCGGAGTTGGATGGTAAACTAAAATGAAAAGTAAGTAGTCACTTGCTGCTCAACCCAGCTGCTACCAAACTCCCCTCATTCTGACACCAAGTGCCTAACCCTGGAGTCAGACACTAAATTAAAAAAAAAAACAGTAAGCAGACAATGACAGCCAACCTCTGGTGGTACCAACCCCCCATTCCGACACCATGTGCCTAGCGCCCAGGTCCAACAGTCAATGAAAAAACAATAAGCAGACACTGGGAGCCCAACTCTAGTGATGTTTTAGAATGAAATGTTAGTTGTATTTTGCACTAATCTATTTTAGCATTGCTCCCTGCTATTCATTGTACTAGTGCACTTTCGTGTACTTGCCACTCATACATCAAATAAAAAGCAACTTTATTCCATAGTCATTAGTAAAACTTTAACCAACTTCTTAAAAAAAGCACATGCAAATTCATAGAATAAATACTCAAAACAACAAAAGTGCAGTAGTGCAATGAATATCAGAGAGCAATGCTATGCCAGATTGGGGCAAAAACAACTAACAGTTCACTCCAGAAGCAGAGTTTTATCAGAGTTAGTAACTTAATGCAGAAATGCCCTTATATTATTCACCACCAATGATGTGTACCAATTAAAAAATTAAAAGAATGAATGTGACACAACCTCAGGATACAAGGAGGCACTTATAAAATTACAACCGGCAATTCAGGTAATGAAAAGTATAATATTAAACCTGGTATAAACTACCCACAAGGCATATTTTCACAGTCGGTTAGTGCATGTCATTAGAAAAAAAAGCTTTACATATAAACTACAATATCAGGAAATATAAATTTATATAGAAGTCCATTTCTTGGATGCTGGGGTGGAGCACTGAGGATATAACATGTACAGGTATTCATTTATATATTTCTTCACTTGACAGACATTTTTTTAAGGACTGTGGAACCAATGAACTTAGCAGTACAATGATTTCAGATGTCAGGACTCTATTCTAAAACAGATAAAAAGAAGGACATTATTATATCAGATGCTCAGGCATAATGGATCTATACCTTGGGAGCTCACTATAGCCCAGGTATGAATGATTGCTTTGAACTTGTGCACTTTCTGTGAGATTTCTATAGACAATCTTTATTTCTAGTATACGAAGAGGGCATACTTTTCAAAAGAAGTGTTTGTTTATTGTATTATGACTAAATGAGCATCTGATATAAAAATGTCCTGCTTTTTATTGTTTCTTAGAATACATGCCTGACATTTGTATTTTGTATCACAGAGTTCATTAGATCCACAGTGCTAGAAAAAATGTCTCTCAAGAGAAGGAATATATGTGAATGAACACCTGAACATTTTATATCCTCAGTGCTTCACCCTATCATGTGCAAAATGGACTTCAATATAAATTTATATTTCCTGATATTGAGGTCTGTATGTAAAGTTTTTTTTAATAATCTTATGTACTAACCAACTGTTGAAAATATGCCTTGTGGGTAGTTATTACCAGGTTTGATGTTTTTCTTTTCATTACCTTTATTGCCAGTTGTAACTTTATGAGCCTCCTTGTATCGTGAGGATGTGTCACATTAGTAGCAGACTGCTAATGTATCTTTCATATATGACACTGTATACCATATTACATGTAATATGACTCATTTTAAATAGAACCTTTAACAACAAAACACTGTACTAATTCCTGATATCATGAACATTCACTAAAATCATTTTGAAGCTGTATTGGCTCTGACTAGAGTTTGTTTAAATGTTACGTTATCATTCAAGGAAAGAGGAGTTAACTGTGTTATGTCTATCTTATCTTATCAGGCATCACCTGACACATGAGCACTCACCTCCCCCATATGGAGGACAAGCCAGGAGACTGGTGTCACTGGTAGTGGATACAGTCACCAAGTTTGAAGTTCAGATTATAGATAGATGGTGAGTTTTATTTTTGAAATGAAGCAATTTAGAAGTAATAAATCTAAGCACTATTCTCTTGTGTAATACCAATAATAATACTGGTCTCTGTGTGCATGCTTCCAGGCTCCAAATTGAAGAGCCAATGATTTTTCAAATACAAGCTGTGACTGCTTTTAATGTCCCTGACTACTTAAACACTTTTATAAACTGAGTATATGGTACACACTGGGATAACATTTCTCATGGATATGATAAAGATTAATGTAAAATGGATATGGGCTTATATAAGTTGGTTCTTATGTTACAGAAAGAGAAACTATAATGTAAGAGAAAGAGAACCTATAATGGGAGAACTCATATCAATTTGGATTGATTTTTAGTGAACTGCAGGAATATAACAGAGCATAATATGTTTGTTCTAATAAAGAAGTGAGTATGAGGGAATATCATTTTCAATTTAGATGTAGAGAATACTTGTACTTTAGTATGTAGACTTAAAGTTTGCTATGGATTTTATTTCA